>CM055957.1:54956840-55556840 GCA_029490685.1 Schizonepeta tenuifolia | reverse complement strand
CTGGCCCAGAGCTGTAAGATCTGTGAGAAACTTCAGAGATGCCGCGTCTCAGCCCGCTGTTGAAAGCAACAGGTATGTTAAACAATGTGCATATTAACCAAAGATTATCTCATATCCCATCAAATCGAGAACAAAAAAATAATATGATAGTGTGATATATACACAGCTCACTGTTTTGGTTGGTAAATCTGTTCCGTGTCGAATAACACATGGAATACCTCGTCTGCATGGCACTCACTTTCAGTCAGACAAAACTCTTCCTCGAACAAAAACACAATCAACACTGTTAGCACTATAAAAAGAGATAAAGTGGGTGTTTTGCTTTGCATGATATACTGCTTTTTTCAAAATCTCAGGGTCCCCGCATTTCCACAAACAAAAAAGGATTTACAGCAGTCCTTACATAGATTTTCTGTACATCAGTAACACAGGAAAACTCATGGTATTAAATAAACGGTCTCTATATAATACTTGTAAGCATGTTCGATCTCCATTCGATAGAATTCCCAGAAGAACAAATATTCAGACTACGGGAACAAATTAAGCTTGCGCATCAAATTATAATTTATGAGATCAGTACAGTGGAGCAGCAAATATAAAATCAAGATAATTTGGTGCATTAAAGATTAATAATCATAGTGATTTATGTGTAGTGACAAAATAACCATGCTATCGAATTCTGAGGTCCCCCGTTTGAAATTACTAAAACATAGATACCACTTTTCCAAAAGATAATGTGCATTATTGGTGCCAGATGTACCATATATAATCAGAGAAACATTTCATATCTTATTCTCAATGGATGTTACTATCTGCTTTTTGAAATAAAGCATTTAAAGTTGAGCAACAGAGCAAGTAGAGCCAACAACACAGGATTATCTGTTCTTTATTACAAGACTGTATCCATTTTGTGCGGAGCAAACAGAAAAACCAACAGCAATGTACATGATAGAAGAGCCATAATCAGCTGGATTAAATGACTCATCGACATCAAGGCTAGAATACAATGAATATGGGGGAAAAGTATCAACCTAGAGCATCAGATATTTTAGGTCTAATCAAGTTCTCTAAAGCTTGCCCTTTCAGATGTTAACAAAGGCATTTATCGAACCATATCTATCCTCAAGATCAATAAATTCCACTAATGATACACTTTCCTCTTCTTTTAACTAAAGTGCAAACCATATATCCGTGTTGTACGACTTTGGTCCATTATAGAATATGGAGAATAATGAAGTGGACATTTACTTCAGAATAAGAATAGTTAACTGAACAAAGAAATATAGTGTGCTGCACATTATGAGAATGCAAGCATACAGAGTTTAACATACAAGGCGGCCGTTAGATTTCTAGAGCTGTGACATTCAAGAAGACAAGATTACTTCTAAGAAAAGTAAGATGTATTTTCACGTGAATAAAGAGTACTACATAATACATCTCATGAACAAACTAATAGGAAGGAGGACGAGATCAAAACAAGCAGTGATCGTGTATTAATTACTAGTAACACCTTACACACTAACAATTTCTTCAGCAATACTGGAGCACCTGATGAATATTGATTCTTCCAGAAATAAAGACTCCTCAATAGCGAACTAAACAAGGCTATGGTTCGATATAGCACCTCAAGACGGACCTCTTGATCTGTAAATATACGCCTTATATTTACCACCGTTCTCTTGGTGTGCCATCAGGGAAAACAGGAGCAAGAACTTTATCATCACTCTTCTTTATTGTGCCATTCACTTTACCAGTTGGTTTGCTCCGTTCCAAACTAGGCAACGGCTCATCTTGTCCATCATTGAAGTCTGGAGGCACATCATCATCATCATCGCTCCATTCATCACCATAATCTTCACCATCATCATCACTCCCCACATTGTCAATGTCAGACCAGTCATCCTCATCATCATCATCCGATGCATCTTCTTGCGCTGCTCCTTCAGCTTCACCCGGCTCAGTCCTTCGAGCATTTCTCTTAGAGAATCTTGGAACATTAACAAGTGCGCGAAGCTTCTCCTTGATAAGCAGCATCTTATCCTTTTCTATCAACACAGAATCACGGTATGCTTCACGGAGGAAAACTGAGTCTCTATCCCCCTTCAGAGATATGTAGAACATATCCGGATGCCTTATCAACATCCCCCTTAGCTGTTGGGAAAATCTAAATTCGTCGCGAAAATGAGTTAAATGATCCACAAGTGTTCTCTTCTCAAGAGTGAGGCTCAAGATCTCATGAATAACACCACAAGCATGTTTTTCCTTCTCCGGGCTACCAGACCTCAAATCCGAAAAATCAGAATAAGGCGAAATGTAAGGCATATCTCTAAATGCAGAAATCCTTCTCATCTCACCTTTCGAAAGCTGAAGTCCTTTTGGTAACTTAACTCTGTTAAACCTTGGCGTCCGATCAATAATCAAATCTCTCTCTTCCACCTCTCTCTGCCTATTATCCTCTTCTGCAAGCTCTGCTGCAGAAACCGCAAGCTCAGGATCCCAATGAGTCAACTCCAGTGCAGGCCCTCGTCCCGTTGCAACAATTTTAAAATACTGTGGGTACCGTTGACAGATGGTATCCCTAAATTCCAACGGAAGCCCCAAATCGGTCTTCAAATGAGCAATCTTCTCCAACAAAATCCGCTTATCAATCGACATCATCAATAACTTCCTCAACTTAATAACCATTATATCCTCCATTTCATTCCTAATCTTCATCTCCTCAAGGTAAAGCTTCTCGGCCTCAGGAGTCAACTTGAAGCGAAGCGAATAAACACCTTCTTCCACAATCTCAAACACAGCCGGAAATTTCTTCAACAAAGCAATAAACCGTCTCTTTTTCTGCAGCCCTAGAGCTCTTCTAAACCTACCCAATTCACGAAGCGCCATAATCCTATCCGGCTGACTCATCAAAATTTTCCTAATTTTCAAAACCAATTTCAGCTTCTTGTCTCTCTGAATCACATTATCAAAGGGGAGCTCCTTCCTCCTCTTCGGGAGACCAGCTCTAATGACCGGAGAATACTTCCTCGAGTTTGTACAAGATTCATTATTACCCAACAAAACTAAACTTTGGCCCAAAAATGGAGTCTTGCTCAAATTTCCGTAGGTAGTTGATAAACAGAAATTCGGAAAAGATTTACATTTCTGAAGCGGATATGGATTACACGACAGAGAAAATGGAAGAGCGCAGGTTGATGGCGGCATTTGTGCGATGAAATCAAGAATTTAGGCTCCCCAATCAATTTGAAATTATCGAGCAGAACCAGTGGGAAATATATCATAAAAACGCAAGAATTAACATGAAATTAGCCTAGTCGAATCTATCTGTGATGTGGTTATGAAAAAGTCGACGAGAAAATTGAATTCATGGAATTACTGACCTGGGAGATTTAGCTAGGGTTTATCCCAAAAACCCTCTTTGAAGATAGTATTTCCCATATCTTTATCTTATTTTGGAAAAAGATTGGTGATTTTGGGTATTTATTTGCCAGTTATACCCCTCCCACTAGATCAAATTTTAAAGAAAAATCTCATTTTCAGATTATACGATTTTTCAATAATACATATTTTAGCTAAAAATAAATTATTTAAATGATATAGAATAAATAATACTACTATTTAGAAATTTTTGCGCCTTCAGAGTGACTGATACGACTATCTTAACGGGTTTAATTGTTGCCCCGATATTCTTATTTGTCAGATTATAAAAATTAAATATTTTTCGAATTGGAATCTTTTGAATGCTAAGGGAGAGTGTGTTATTTGTGAAAATAATTGACATAGTTTTAGTGCTTGTAATTTTTTTGAAAGTTGAGGGCGAGGGCTGTCTTTTCATTGTCAAATTCAAATTTGTATTTAAATATTTTTTCGACTTCTTAAGTGTTGTTTTGGAGTTAAAAGAGAACGAGAATAATGCAAAGGCAACAGATCATGTGGTAGGTTTGGCGAGATAGAAATAATGATGCGTGGAATGCCAAACAACCTTTAAATCGGTTTGTTATCAGTTTTGACAATTTACTGTAGTTATGCTGAAAATGTTATACTCCTAACATATTAAACTAAAATGTAAAGTATATAAAATCCGTATTATGGATTAATTAGCCCTGGTTACAATCATTAAACGACAAATAAATATATTTATAAAATGTAATCATGACTAATTACGAAAAAACACTCCTTTAAAACAAACTATGGGAACAAGGATGGCAATTTACCCGCGGGTAACCGATACCCGCAGATACCTGACCCTAATAGGTGCGGGTTTGAGGGACATTTGATATCCATGGATAGCTTCACGGTTAGAATTCACTATCCATTTAGTTCGCGGGTACGGGTATAGATAATTACTATCCATACGAAACTCGTTTACCCGCAAAATATCCACGAAATACCCGACTACTATTCGATTATTTTATTTTTCTTTCTAAACCCAAATATTATTTAATATATGTAATATATATTTGGTTCAACTCCAAGCCCAACCCAATCCCCCAAAAAACTTATTATTGAAAAGCCCAACTCAATACCTCTTCATACTATCACCTAACCCTAATACTCTAACGTCTGTTGCGCCTCTCATATTCTTAATTTTTCAAAATCAAAATCATGTCTCTCTCCTCCTCCCAACTCAAAATTTCTCCTCTCTTGACTCTCATTCTCTTCTACACTCTACCACCCGCGCGCCGCTCAGTCACCGCCGCTCGCTCAGCCACCGCCTCCGCCTCTGCATGATCCGCCTCCGCCTAAGATCCATTACAAGGTTTCGACATGCAAGAATCAATATTTAGTAAGGCTACTTGGGTGCTCAAAGGAAGTGGCTATTGATAAATCGAAGATAAGATAGACATACATGGCATGCTGGGAAATGGGTTCCATTAAAAAAGGTACTATTTTGTTTCCCTTTTTTTTTTTAGATAACTAGAATCTTTTCCATTTTAGAATTAAGTGGAGATTTGTGTGATTTTCAATTTTCATGCTTTTTTGCTATTTGTGTGCTTTTATGTGATCCTTTTTCGTGGATTTCTTTTTGCCTACTTTTATCAGCATCTATTATTTGTTGAAGATTTATTTCTCAATCTGATCTTATTTCTCTTTGCAGATTCCGCAAGTAGGGGATGATGTAATAGTAAGCAAACCATTGAAGTCAATTTATTGTACAAAGATAAACTTTCAAGCTCCACAATTCAATTCAAGGGCTAAAAATTATCAACCTGGAGATGGATACTCGTGGATGGCAGGTTGGCGGATACCCGACGGGTGGTGGGTATGGATTTTGCTTGCGGGTATGGGCATGGATATTCACTATTTGTGCCCGCCGTATCGATTGTCATCCCCGTATGGGAAAGCATTAATTAAAAAATGATCAACTACATATTAAAATATAAATTTTCAGAAATCACAATAATAACAAAATTTTTTTTAACTAAGAATAGAATAGTAATATTGATGTGTGTGATAAATTAGTATTGGATGGGTGTTTGGTAGTCCATATTAACTTCAACATTAACTTTCATATATCAAGTGTTGATATTTAGTAGTCTCTATTATCTTTAGTACTAACTTTCAATTTTTCAAAAATAACCTTACCCACAATTCTTCATCCTCTTCACCACAATTCATTCAAAGTAGCAGAAAATCTAGACAACAAGAAGAAAAAAAAAATTGTCGACGTCTATTGCCGTCTCCAGTGTCTCACCACTATTCCCACTGGATTTGTTTCTAGGCAAGAGTTCAGGTAGTAGATATGCGGTATACCTGAGGATTACAAGCCGAAGCAATTCATAAGATCAATCTAATTCATTATATTAAACTTTTTTGGAGTCATTAGAACAATTCTCTATCATAGGTGGCATTTTCAGGAATTTTCTTTCACAATTATCTAAAATCTCGACTTTTACTTTGATTTTGGTATATTAGAATTATTCATTAATAATAATTGACAATCATGTATTTAATAAAAACCGTTATAAAATTACAATTAATGATAACAATTAATTTATTTTCTTATTTTATTGCTTTTTGGCCTATATAGTTTAGAATTGTACAAGTTAAAAAAAAAAAACACGCACTCTTTCTATAGAATTCAACTCATGATGATGAAAGAGGCTCGAGCTCAGGATGCATCAACTTGGAGTTTTCTAATTTTTGTGTGTTTGTGCAGAGTAACAAAGGTTGATTCTAATTTACTTTTTCAGATAAGAGCAATTCAAATTGATTTAATTTACTCTCATGTAATCATTATATATACTTCTTCATCTCAATATTATTCAAACTGCATAATCATATAGGGATCCTTATAGCAAGTCAGTACATGATCTTCAAATACGATATCGGATATAATAGTATATAAGTTGAAGAGCCAATTTACGAAGAAAATACCCAGACTTTTAACAGTCTGGACTGAATTGGTGCATGAGAATGTCACTGCCTATTTGCATCTCAGGCCTTCTTTTCCCAGTGTTAGCTGGGGCAACTGGATTTGGGCTGATTTATTACCCCCGAGGGGATCGTAAGTGGTTTGGAGGGCAGTTCATGAGAGATTACCTATTATGGATTCTCTCCGTCTTGGTGGATTCATTGGACCTTCCGCTTGCTTGCTCTGCCATCGCGCCTATGAGTCGCTTGATCACGATCCCGGTGAAAAAGGGGTTGTAGGTCCTTCTCCTTCCGCCGAGACGCAAAACAAATTAATTTGATATATTTTTCTTCTCTCTCATTTTATATTTCATGTCTATATAGTGGTTGTACATGTAAGCTCTTTTCATATCACAATATCCTAAACTTGAATGCTCATTTTGTTTGTCTATTGCTTTTCTTTTATGTGTTCCAAAACATAGTGAAACCGTATATCGATTGTCATATTATAGAAATTAATGTCGTTCTTCTTTACTCTGTTGAATTATTAGACGATCTTCGAGATTGGAAATGGATCGATGAGCCTATATTTTATTTGTTACAATAATATATTCGTGGTTTCAAAAACGTTGGAAAAGGACTCGGCGTACTATTTGTGAGAAGAAACAATCAAGAATTTGATTAAGGTTCTCAAATTCTATTAAAAAAAATTATTATATTTTAAGTCTTGTATTTTTCTAATGAAATACAAAATTAAATTTTTTGTATTTTTTTTTGGAATTTTTTTTAATTATATATATTTAGTTGAATCCAAACGAACAATATCTAGAAGCCAAGCTGGAAAGTCGTCCAAATCATTATACTTTGATTATCAAAACCATAACGAGCAAGACTATGCGCTGCTTTATTCGCCTCTGGACGAGCATGCCAAAACTCCACCATAATCTTCTCGCTTGCAATAACACCATAATCAAAATAATAAAACCCACCACAATTATATTCGTACCAATCTTAAGAGCAACATCGACATCCATCCTTAGAACAACAAACTTCGACGGCTTCCATTCGATATCTCCTTTTTTTGACAAGAGAGAATATAGGCACCTCATAATAGTAATTAGTTAGTTGAAAGTTATTCAACAAAAAAAATTATTACTCAAAAAAATTTGATACCTTATCTGATGTGTTTCAATAATCGAGTGAACACCAATTTTGTACTATATAATTAATTATAAGCCTAGCCAAAATCAAAGATGATATTAGTTGCTCTCATTGTATAATTTCTTATCTATTGTTTATGTATTTATTATATGAGTAATGATATTTGGACACACAGTGGCCAGCCACACGCGCTAAAAATGGTAATATAGGTTTTGAAAATAGAAATATACCCCAATTGGAAAGCATAAACCCTAGGGGGAAATGTGATTATTTCCAATTTTACAGTCAACTTTCATTTTCTTCACGCGCGTGACTAGCCACAGTGTGTCTGAATATCATTACTCTTATTATATACTGGATTTTTGATTTCTGAAAATATAAATTTCTTTTTGTCGTATTTGTTATATATTCATACACAAATATTATAATTATTATATATATATATATATATATCTGGGTAGGGATCTGGTGAGAATATATTTTATATGAGAACGTGAGAATGATACATTTTAATGCATTTTTATCATATTGGTAATGCATATATTGCAGAAATGTAATGCATACACATTCTAATGCATAAAATGGAGAAACCTAATGCATTAACATTGTAATGCATAAATTAGTACAACATAATGCATCGTTAAATTTGAACCATTGATCAACAAAGATCAAGAGTCCAGATTTATTCTCATTTCTCACCTAAGATAGCATTCTCATATATATATAGGAAGAGGATCATGTGAGAATGCTATCTTAGGTGAGAAATGAGAATAAATCTAGACCATTGATCTTTGTTGATCAATGACTCAAATTTAACGATGTATTATGTTGTACTAATTTATGCATTACAATGTTAATGCATTAACTTATTGTAGTTTATGCATTAGAATGAGCATGCATTACATTTCTGCAATATATGCATTACCGATGTGATAAAAATGCATTAAAATATATCATTCTCACATTCTCATATAAAATCTATTCTCACCGGATCCCTACCACACACACACACACACACACACACACACACACACACACACACACACACACACACACACATATATATATATATAACTTAATCACAAATGAGATCCTCTGTTGCAATGAGGATTCAAATGTGTTCTCTTAAAAAAGGCCAGAGCTTGACTTTTTTTATCGCAATCATTAGTTAACTGATGAGGATGATGAGCCGGCTTGGCATCTGCCTTTTTATTTGAGGGTTTATTTATTATCGTTAAATGTTAATTGCATAATTTAAGACAAGTTGGAACTCTGGCTAATTATAATAATTGTTAGAGATTCAAATAAGAATATTAATTGAAGACGAGCATAGTGACGGATTAATTCTACTTCTCTGGGTGATTTAAATTATACTTTGAGTTATGATCTTATACTTATTATACAAATGGACAACATCAACGAGTATGTGTATAAAAATAAACGGGTTCAGATTGTTAACAGACATTACTTAATTGTTTTGATGGGAACAAACAGCAAAAGTATTTCTTTCGGGGTTGAGACGAGTTTCTTAAATTGTAAAATTTTCAAATTTATACTTGAAACTTATTTTTTAAAATTTTGTTAATGTTTCATTTATAATATTCAGGGCTTTCTCACTTCTTACTATGCGAGTTCATGACGATAACAGAATGCAATTTATTTTTTTACTGAATTTGAAATGAGTAACGAATATATAAATAAACGAGTAAATAGATAATATGTTATTAGAATTTACTTTGTGATATTCAGACAATAATGTATATTATTAGGTGTACAAGATGTGAACAAACAAAATTTTTTAATCGTATATGAACGAGTATGTGTATTTACGATTATTTCTCTACAAATAATATACGATTATTTTTAAGGCATCCCAACCTTTCTCATGCCTATGTGAAATTTCTAATTATCTAAAATCTCAATTTATGTGTATTCAAAAACCAGCACATAGCTACGTCTACCTTATAGCATGTCTTTTGGCACAAATCATGCATGTGGCCATTAATCCCTTGTATTGTACAAATGTTACCTTTCCATTTCATTTTTTGCGTATAGTGTTTGTAGGTGAAATTTCATTTCATTTTTTAATATTAGATGTTTTTATCCATTTTGTTTTTTACATGTCACCTAAATTCTTGATTCATTCTTAAATCTAAACAGGTTCAAGTTGAAGACATGTTTGATGGGTAGGTACCTATCCCATTGATATTCCTAGATTTGAGCCCGCTATTGATATAAAAATTGTGATTTGAGTTTAAGACAAGTATATATTTGGTGATTTTGGTTAAAAAAATGGGTACAAACATTCAGTAACATTATCCCTTCTTAATTTGTTGTATATTATAATTTGATATAATCGTGTAAAACTCTTTTAATGAATTGTCATAATATTGTCACTTCAATATATAATTTTTTCTTTAAAAATTTATACTTATAAAATTATAACGTAAAATGATTTCGTGTTGTTGCTCGATGGGTCGCACACTATCAAGTGTTCGGGGTTGCCCAATCACAAAATAAAATTGAATAAGGGATGCATCATCATGCTTTTTAGAAAATATCGATCAGTCAAATGAGCTTTGCAATGGTACCAGGGTGATAAACTAAACTCGGGGACTGCGTAATTGAAATCAAATTAATTTTAGGAATGAATGCGAACAAAAAGTTTTCAATAGCAAGAATGATCATGAGCCCCTCGGATTTTACTCAGGGCCAATCTCTTTCCAACTTGGGACTTTACCTGATAAAAGTTGTGTTTAGTTATGGTCATTTATATGTTGCTATCTCACGAGTCACTAGCAAAA
The DNA here is from genome assembly GCA_029490685.1 of Schizonepeta tenuifolia. Lineage (NCBI taxonomy): Eukaryota > Viridiplantae > Streptophyta > Magnoliopsida > Lamiales > Lamiaceae > Schizonepeta > Schizonepeta tenuifolia. The sequence continues at coordinate 55,546,521 of CM055957.1, read as the reverse complement.
AAGGTCTCAAAATTTTGATCTATGATGATGACGGTAAGATTGTGAGGTATTTACATTACTAATTATTTTAAAAATTGATTATTATTAATTTATGCATGTGTTTACTTTGATTTCTTTTGGTTTCTTTACAATTGAAATAAGTTGGGAGAAATTGAATAAACTCCGTCTTTTCACTTGAATTCCTATGATTTATATATAATGTAATATTTGTTTCAGTGATTCGTCATCGTATTATGACTTTAATAAAATTATTTATTTACATTTTTTAACTAAATTTTATAATATTAAGTGACCCCGTCGAAATTCGACGGGTCACACACTAGTTCATACGTTAAATCGAACAACAATTAATAACCTACAATCCACAACAATTCAATCTAACAACAATTCATAACAACAAATCCACAAACTGACAAGTATACATAATGATGGAGCAATTCATAACAGCAAATCCACAAACTAACAAGTCATGAGAATCACAAACACGAAACTGGTAAACCCACTCGGAATTTTATTCGATCACCAACGTTCATTTGTTGCTACACCTAACCTTATTTATATTGTTATAATTCATGAAATTGCAAATTAAGCCACATATTACTAATAACAAAAATACCAAAAAACTAAAAATAAAGCCTTGACAAGTAAAGATTTAACCAAACATGTGAAAACATGAACCTGACCTCGTATACCTCAAGCCTACACAGGTCAAAAAAATTATAACCATACTGAAATATGAAAAAAAATAATGAAAGTGGCTTCGCACGGGTTCAAACCGGAGAACATGAACATGCTGATCATGCTTCACCGAACATAAGGCAGCTTCATCTTCATCAATATCAATCACGAAACAGAATACAAAAGCCACCATTTATCCATAAGATTCAATTTGCCCATGCTTAAAAGCTATAGTACTAAACTTGAAAGTAATATATTCTGAAAATATACAATATTTCATCGTCGGCGGATGTCACACATCACAGTTATAGCAAATCAACTAAAATATACAACATTTTATAGATCCGACCCCAAAATCAAGCTATATATAATGGATTACAAAGCTATAACAGAGATCGAGGAACCAAGACAAAAAACAATCACTTTATGGGATGATGGGTGTTGGTTGTCGAAGAATTACCTGAAATCGGCAGCACCAGCGACGAAATCGTTAGTAATTGGCGGCGGATATCGAGCAAGATTATGAAAAAATGGATAATGGAGAAGTTTCACCTGAAATCGGCGGCTGGAATCGGCGTCGGAAATCAAGCAAGATGATGAAGAAAGGGAGAATGGAGAAGAGAAGATCGAAAGGGAGAAGAGAAGAGAGAGATGGAGAAGAGAAGAGAAAATCGATGTGCAGATGGGGAGGGTAGTGTTGGAAGAATCAAGAGTTAAAAGTGTTCCTGTTCAAGTCAGTTAAAAATTTAAAATAATATGGAGGGTGAGGTGGTATTGTTAAACTGGAAGAAATAGTGAAAATAGCAATGGGCTCAGCATTTACACTAGGCTCTACATATTATTAGTTTAGGCTACCAAACTGCTGCTAGATCCATATAAATAATCAATAGTTCTATTCGAACATACTATGTCTGGACATATGTGTTTAAAATAGGAAAAAATATTGTCTAATTGCCTTCGAAAATCTTTCCTAAATATCGATCTTATGCACATACGCTCCCAAATTTTACTCTCATCCACACCCGACTCAACTTGTGAATTTAAATTGGGATGAAACTTTATAATTAAAATTTAAAAAGTGTATGTTTATTAATAACCAAATTACCGAAACTATGAAATTGAATTATTAGTTAAAAGAATTCCGTCAAATTTCTATTTTTACCCTTGTATGTCTGGACATAGTATGTCCAAATAGCACTACCCATAAATAATATAGCAAGGGTTTATAACCCCTACCAAACGCACCCTACTCATTAAAGAAAATGAAATACTAATACTAATAAGAAAAATTGTTAGCGTAAATCATGGAAGATGAATTATTTGATACGATTATTTCCTTGTATATAGTGATTCATTAATTATTATCATATCTGTAGAAGGCCTATATATTATCTCCAATGTACACACTATTCAAAGGGACCATAATAATATCTTTATTTACATGGCATCAGCCATTGTCACCGTAAACCCTAAAAATTAGCCGTCTCTTTTTTTTTCGCATCTGTCATGGCTTCTTCGAGCTCTTTCTCTGAAGCTCTTTCTTTTGCCACTCTTATCCATATGCTCACTATCAAACTCACCTCCTCGAATTATCTTCTTTGGCATAATCAAATCCACTCTCTCTTAACATGCCAAGATCTTGTTGGTTATATCGACGACACTCTCACCAAGCCTCCCTCTATGCTCATTTCTGACGGTAAATCGTCGCCCAATCCGGAGTATGACTCATGGGTCAAGAATGATCATAAGCTTAAGAGTTTATTACTTTAATCTCTTACTGAAGAAACTATGGCAGTCACCATAGGTTGTCGTACATCTCGTGACGTGTGGTTGGCATTGGAGTCTTTTTTTAGTCACGATTCAAAATCACGTGAATTCTCCCTTAAAGAGAAACTTCTTTCCCTGATGAAAGGTTCTAATTCCGTCTCCGAATATGGACGCAAATTCAAGTCTATTGCAGATCAACTTACAACCATTGGTCGAGGAGTTGATGAAACAGACAAGGCGCATTGGTTTCTACGCGGCCTTGGTCCATCATTTTCCTCCGTCTCCGCCTCTCAAATGGCAATCAAGTCGTTTCCTACTTTTCTGGACCTATTACCATGGGCTGAGAGTTTCGCTCTCTTTCTCCATTCTATGGATCGCGGGGTTGCCCCTCTGGCTGCATTCGCAGCCCAAACCCAGCCTACACCCCATTATCATAACTCTTTCCATCAATCTTCCTCACGTGGCCGTGGACGTGGACGTGGTCCATAGTCTGGTCGCGATTGAGGCTGTGGTGGTTTCAAACGTCCCCTTCATTGTCAGTTATGTCACGAAAAGGGTCATCATGTGGACAAGTGTGACCGTTATCTTCGTCTCACTACTTCAAACTCAGCTAACCTTGTCGAGGCTTTCAATGCAAATTGCAATATTTCTTCACATGAGCCATCTGATTGGTATCTTGATTCAGGCGCGTCTGCACACATGATGCCATCTTCCACCACCTTGGACTCCTATGAGCCTTATTCTGGATCTGCTTGAGTTGCAGTTGTTAACGGTGATACTCTTCCGATCTCTCACACTAGCACTTTTTCATTATCTAATAATCTCAAACTATTGGATATACTTGTTGTACCAAATATTACGAAGAACTTACTTTTCATTAGTAAGCTTACTTCTGATTTCCCTGTCTCTGTTTGCTTCATTGATAATCGGTTTACTGTTCAGCGTCGTCACAGCAAGGAAATCCTAGCAAAAGGCCGGTGTGATCGTGGCTTATACCTTCTGAGCAGGGTCAAAAAACATTTGTTGCTGCTATTACTTCTAAGCATTTACGTGCTTCCTTTGAATTATGACACTCTAGACTTGGGCATGTTTCTTATGATACTTTTTCATTTTTGAATAAATTAGGCTATTTACAAGTTACTTCGTTGTTGCCTAAGCTTACTGTGTGTTCATCTTGTCAAATTGCCAAGAGTAAACGTTTATCCTTTGTAGTGAATGAAAAATGTGCCTCTCGTGTGTTAGATTTGGTTCATTGTGATTTGTGGGGCCTGGCTCCTGTTATCTTTTCTACAGGTTATAGGTTCTATGTTAAATTTGTGGACAATTTTTCTCGTTTCACATGGTTATACCCTCTTCACAGCAAGACAGAATTCTATGATATTCTACTTCAATATTCGACTTTTGTGCATAATCAATTTAATTGTGCTATCAAGCGGTTTCAAAGTGACGACGACACAGAATTTACTAATGGTAAAGTTCAACAATTTTTTCGCGATCAAGGAATTCATCACTCTATTTATTGCCCATATACACCATCACCAAATGGTCGAGTTGAGCGCAAACATCGTCATATAACTGAAACCGGGCTTGCTATGATGTTCAATTCTTAAGCACCTGCATCTTTATGGGTTGACGCCTTTTCATCTGCCGTATTTATTATTAATCCTCTCCCATCACCAGTTCTTCAAGGCAAAACTCCATTTGAATTATTATTTGATATGATTCCTAATTATGAAAATTTTCATCCTTTCGGATGTCGGGTTTTTCCTTATCTTCGTGACTATGCAGAGAATAAATTTTCGCCTCGGAGTGCTCCGTATATTTTTGTTGGCTACAACACTATATATAAAGGGTTTCGGTGTCTCGATCCAACAATCTCAAAAACTTATGTTTCTCGCCACGCCAAGTTTGATTAGTGCATTTTTCCTTTCTCTGGGACATCGGCTTACTCGACTCTTTCTTCTTTAGACGTTTCATCGTTTGTTGAACCCGCTATCAGTAACGCTAGTCAACTTGCACCGGCCCGTTCTTTGCTGCCTACTCCTATCCCTTCCACCAATGGATCGTCTACTGCTACTCCTTGCTCCATTTGCTTGTTGCCTAACTCGACGACCGCTGCACCATCTGAGCACACAACGCCACAATCACCGACTGTATCTGCTTCTTTACCAAGTGAGCCTGCTCAACACCCAACTAGACCCAATGTTGATTTGGGCATCACCTCCACACCTACATCTTCTCACCCAATGATCACTCGGTTTAAGGCAGGTATATTTCGACCCAAATATCCAGTTAATATTGCTCATACCGCTTTACTTACTTCGCTTGCAAGTGCTGTTGCGCCTAAAGGACTCAAATCTGCCGTCAAACATCCTCATTGGAATAGCGCTATGGATGAAGAGCTTGCTGCTATTCGTTATAATGATTCTTACAATCTCGTTCTGCAACCTTCTGATGCTAATGTTCTTAGCGCTACATGGGTATATCGCACCAAGTACCTTGCAGATGGGCCTATTGAGCGTTATAGAGCGCGCTTAGCAGCTCAAGGCTTTACTCAACTACCCGGTCTTGATTTTACGCATACCTTCAGTCCCGTAGTTAAGGCCTCCACCGTTCGTATCATTCTTGCGCTTGTTGTTCTTCAAAATTGGCCACTTCATCAGCTTGATGTTAAGAACGCTTTTCTCCATGGTGTTCTCTCAAAACCTATGTACATGGCTCAACCTCCCGGTTATGTGGATTCTCGTTATCCAAATCATTTATGGCGCCTTAAGAAAGCCATATATGGTCTTAAACAAGCTCCTCGTGCCTGGTTTCAACGGCTTAGTAATTTCCTCCTTTGGTTGGGCTTTCGTATGAGCCGTGCTGACACATCTTTGCTTATTTTTTGTAACGGCGCTTCTAAGCTATATCTGTTGGTTTATGTGGATGACATTATTCTCACTGGAAATGCCCCCGATCTCATTCAACGTTTTATTTCTCTTCTCCATTCTGAATTTGCCATCAAAGATCTTGGTCGTTTAAGTTATTTTTTGGGCCTTGAAGTCACATATATTGATTCTGGTCTTTTTCTCAGTCAGGCAAAGTACTCACGTGATATACTGACCCGGGCTGGTCTCCTCGATTCTAAGCCCGTTTCCACACCTTTGGTGGCTAGTGAATCTCTTGTACGTGATGGATCTCTCTTCGATAATCCTGCACGCTCATTGGTTGGAGCCCTTCAATACCTGACAATCACACGACCAGATCTCTCATTTGCTGTTAATACGGTTAGTCAATTTCTTAATTCTCCTACCAATGATCATTTTCAGGCTGTCAAGCGTATACTTCGCTATGTTAAAGGTACTCTTGATTTTGGGTTATCTTTTGTTCGTCATACATCTTCCTCTGTCGTGGGTTACTCTGATGCTGATTGGGCTCGTTGTTTAGACACTCGTCGCTCTACATATGGCTATTCCATTTTTTTGGGCGGTAACCTGGTTTCTTGGAGTGCTAAGAAGCAACCCACCGTTGCTCGCTCAAGTTGTGAGTCCGAATATCGAGCTATGGCTAACACTGCTGCGGAACTTATTTGGGTTATGAATCTACTCCGTGAGCTTCATATGTCGCCCACGAGCTCCCCTCTCTTACTTTGTGATAATAAGAGTGCCCTTTTCCTCAGTCAGAATCCTATTACACATAAACGAGCTAAACACATTGACCTAGACTATCACTTTGTTCGAGAATTGGTGTCATCTGGCAAGCTAGTCACAAAATTCATTTCTTCCGCACTACAAATCGCGGACATCTTCACGAAAAGTTTAGCTCTCCCTCTGTTTCAATTCTTTCGGTCCAAGCTCCGAGTTGGACCACATCCCACCTCTCGCTTGCGGGAGAGGGGGGGGGGGGTGTTAGCGTAAATCATGGAAGATGAATTATTTGATATGATTCTTTCCTTGTATATAGCGACTCATTAATTGTTATCATATATGTGGAAGACAATGTACACTCTATTCAAAGGGCCATAACAATATCTTTATTTACAAAAATAACAAAAAAGGAAGAAAGAGAAAAAACTTGAATTAGAGTTAAAGTGTCTTCGTTTTGTGCCATTATTAGACTCCCCGCAGCGGCGATCGCGCGAGCGCGCTCGCACCCCTAGCGAGCGTGCTCGCCAGCGCTTGCTTGCTCTGCCGATCGTCTAACCATTGCGCTCGCTCGCAGTCGCTTTACACGTGGCGATCGCACAACGATCGCCAGGCGACCGTTGGCGATCGCAACGATTAAAAATTTAAATTTTTATTATTATTTTTTTAATTATACTTTTTACCCTATAAATACCCCATTTCCCACCCTCAAACATCACACCTCTCACATTCTCCGCTCTCTCAAATTCGCGATCTTCGACGATCATCCGACGATGGTTCCTCATCCCTACACCGATGGCGAAACCCTGGAATTGGCACGGGCGTGGTTGTACGTCCGCAATGGCGGCGACGGCAACGGCGCCATGTGGGGTAGAATCGAGACTCGTTACAATGAGAATCGCCCACAGTACTCAGCGGCGCGCAACTCGACGCAGTTGCGCCACCACTGGCACCAAGTGAAGACCAGTTGCGGGCTCTTCAACGCGATGTATCGGCAAACCCGCAATCAAGCTCCGGCAGGTGTCACTGAAGAGACGGTGCTAAACTCGACGCTCAATGAATGAACGGCCATGAACGCCGATGCGTTTAGGCATTTGGCGGTTTGTCAACTTGTGAAGGATGTGCCCGGTTTTTTTAGTGAGTAGGGTTTTTTTTTTATTTATTATGTGATTGTATTAGGGTGTTTTTTTAATTATGTCATTGTATTAGGGTGTTTTTTTTATAATTAATGTTATGTTTGTTTTAATTTATTTATAAAAATATTATAATTTAATCTACAAAAAAAAATAGAAATTAAAAAAAAATTATTTGCGAGCTCTCCGCTGCAACCGTTGCGTGCACGCGAGCTCGCACTGACGTGGCATGTGAGCGCGCGCGATCGCCAAGATCGCCGCTGCTCATAGCCTTAGTACTGCAGAGCAGGAGGATCCCACCCCTGCTCTCTCAGCCACACGATCGAGATTATCTACTGTTCGCCACGTGGCACTCATTAACTGGCCAAGTCACTTCCACTTCCCTCCACCTCAGCTCTCTACCCTCAAAAAAGTTGGCAGCTCTCAGACCTCAAGAATCCATCTTTTTCCAGTTGCGATGGAAGCCCTTAACGCAGTCGGAGTGAAATTACTCCCGATTCTCGCCAAACAAACAGAACCCAACAAGAATCCGCCATTTCTCTCCGTTTCTCCGTTCAAGAATCAATCAGTTTCCAGCTCAAGTCGCCTCATCTCTGCTTCAAGAACTATCAACGGCGGTTTACTGCTGCTGTCTTCCCTTCTGAGCTCCGGTTTAGCTGAAGCATTGACATACGACGAAGCCCTGCAACAGTCGTCGTCGTCCATCTCAGACTTTGATGTCGCTGGAGTCCTCGACGGCGTAATCCGGTTAGCGGCCGAGAATCCCATAATCGCCGGCGGCGGAGCGGCGGTTGTGGCGGTGCCGGTGGTGGTTGCTCGGCTGCTCAGAAAGGCCAAGCCTTGGGGAGTGGAGAGTGCCGAGGTGGCGTATGCGAGATTAGGGGATGATGCTGATGCTCAGCTGCTTGACATTAGATCAACGGCGGAGATTAAGCAAGCCGGCCGCCCCGATGTTCGAGGCCTGAAGAAGAAGCCGGTGGCGGTTGTGTACAATGGTGATGACAAGTTGGGGTTCTTAAAGAAGTTGAATTTGAAGTTTAAGGAGCCCCAAAATACCACATTGTTCATCTTGGACAAGTATGAAGTTAATTTGGTTGTTTGTTTTCTACTTTGGTGGTTTGATCTTCAAGAATTATGCTATTGTTATATGTGTGTGTCATATTTTCAGATTTTCATTACTTTTCCTAAAATGAATTTGATCTCATCCTATATAAGTGGAATGATGTTCTATTTAGGTAGTTTTGCATTCGTGATAGTGAAATTCGAGATATTAATTCATGATCACGAACTACTGCATGAAATCGGATACCTCGTTGATTAGCATTGGTGTGTATAATGTGATTCTTGACCTAGTTGGAATTATTAGTGCAATTTTATCTTAAGATTTGTTGCACTAATATTACATGTAGCGAAGATTTATCAATAGAGAGGCCTTTAATTTTGAATATATTAATAATAAGATTTGATCAATTTCAGAGACTTAATTTCATTAGGCCATTTGCCTCTTCCTGTGTTGTTTATTTTAGGGTGCAATGCTTATAACCTTTGTGAATTTTCTCGAGTAACTTTTTTTTTTTTAATAATATTTTTGAGTTTTGTGAAGCCAGATTTGATGGAAACTCTGAGCTTATCGCGGAACTGGTAACATCCAACGGCTTCAAAGCTGCGTATGCAATCAAAGATGGTGCTGAAGGATCAAGAGGATGGGTGGTTAGTCCATGCGTTTTTCATGCTTTTCTTGTCAGTTGGAACGTGATGCTCTCGTTGCTTGTATAAACTTACCAAGATCTTCAATATGCAGACGAGCGGGCTTCCTTGGATACCTCCAAAACCGACGTTTGATTTCGCTAGTCTCACTGATGCACTTGGTGATGCTTTGGGGGTAAATATTTGAATGAAGATTGATAGACGTCTGACCTCAAATTTAATTTGTAACTAAGATTTTTGTTGAATAATGTTACAGAACGGAAATCATTTTTTATTTTATTTTTTCATATTGTAGATGGTTTGTCAAAGCTATTATTTGTGCAGGAGGGCTCTGATAGTGTGCCTGTGGCTCTAGGCTTTGCTGCTGCTGCTGCTGGTGTTGGATTATTGGCTTTTACAGAGGTTAAAGATATTTAGAATTCAGAATTCAATTAAAAAAAAATATGTGTTGAGTTTATAATGGATTGCTTTTTTGATCACATAATAATAGTTGAATATTGTTAGTATTTTTTTAGGCTGAAACAATACTCCAAGTTTTAGGTTCAGCTGCTGTGGTGCAATTTGTGAGCAAGAAACTCCTATTTGCAAAGGTTACCTAAGTTGCTTACTTGATTGATTTGGGCAGTGGTGGATCTGTTGAACTTGGAAGCCGTAAATTAATTAGGTGAATATACTACTACTATTACATTTGTGAGGATAGAAAGGAAAGTATAAAGCAATTTGAAGAGCTTTTAAACTCCAAGGTTGCTCCCAAGGAACTTGTGGACGACATCCAGGTAGCAGCATCAGCAATGTTGTTACGTATCCCTATTTCGATATCCGATTACTTAACCTACTTGGCTCGACTCTTGTAGCAAATTGGGAAGGCATTGCAGCTTGATAACAAGAGACTTGGTACTATAGTTGAGGCCACTCTACAACCTACTCCACACAAAGTTGAACAAGAATCTTCTTCCTCCAGGCCTCTTTCACCATATCCTAATGTCAGTTTTTTCGTTGCATAGGTATCGTTTCTCCATACGCGTCATGTCATGTGTATATTTTAACTCCACCCTTTTCATTCTTCATTGTAGTATCCCGATTATAAACCTCCATCATCGCCAACGCCATCAAAACCTTAATGCAACGACTACCCGCAACCGCTATCCATGGATGGGATTGGGAGCTAATCCTAGAATTTCATTGTTTGATGTTGTGTATTTAACTCCATCAATACACGTCATTTAAATAGATTACAAGGGTATGATCATAAGCAAATAAACATGGTGGAGTCTGGTGACATTAATGAAAAGGACATGTAGGATACATATCTAAATGTGGCATGTGTAGTTACTCTCTTTAAAATGTCCGAATGGAAAACTAAGATGTGTTTGAATATCTCACTTTCAATTCTCGTTACTCTGTTCTACTCTAATTTTGTACTAGTAGTAATTATTAATTTACTCAATTAGGACGTACACTTGTTTGTTTATATATAAGCATGCGATTTTAATTATTGTTTATTGTTTTAATTAATAATTCTCGTTCTTATAAAAAATCATAGATATAATAATAGTGAAATACTACAAGTGAGAAACCGAAATATTGGACTAGAGGAGAGGATCCGCATGTGTGATGAGATGAGATGATGTTAGAGAAGTAGTAATATTATTTTTTTATTTTTTATTTTTTTTAGCAGAGTTAGAGAAGTAATATTGATTGTGTGGATTAGAAATAGGCTGATGAATATAGAATTTTTACTAGTATTAAATACTACTACTATTTGCTTGTCCAAATCGAATATTAAAAGTGGTACAAAAATACAAAGAGGATATGATTAACGTCTCTCTCTCCACCTCCTCACCAATCAGATAGAAGATGGGCCCTACTCAGATATGATAGTATATCTCCTGTAAATAGTGTAGATAAAACATTTCCAAATGTACATTCTATGAATCACTTATTTCAAATGATAGTATAACTATTATATATTATTGATTTTTAAAACTTTGCTACCCTGTAAGCAATCAAATTATGGTTCTCATGTGACTTCATTCATCTCTATCCTCATCCTGTCTTCTTTTTTTTTTTTTTTTTTTTTTTGAAATATCCAAAGTCTACCTTTCCAACTGTGTCAATAAAAATGAACGAGCAGGGAACACGTAGACCAATCACATCAAAATTATGTTTATCACGAGTAATGGACCAATTCCTTAAAATTATTAATGTTTGATGAATTTGTACCAAATTAAATTAATTGTTGTGAATTGCTCAATCCCAGAAAGGGATGGATGGTAAGCAACAATCAGTCAAAGAAATTTCATCATCTCATTTGGTTGGTCAGGCCAGCAACTCCCTTTCTACTCCAATCTTACCAAATACTTTCTCTCTCTTAATAAATTAAAGAATTAATTAAATTTTGTACTCGAAAATATTTTTCTATAAATACTAGTGATTCCCAAAGCTTGTAGCGTGCCTTAAACTATTATTTAACTTTTGTCATGGATAAGTGTAGTCAGAAGCACCCCAAGAGTCAGAATGGTTCTTGCTATGGAGGTTCTCTCTCTCTCTGTGTGTGTGTGTGTGTGTGTGAGAAAATCTTGATTTGTAATTTGGTGCAGAGGTAAGCAGTCTTGAATGGGAATTCATAAGCATGACAGAGCAAGAAGAAGATATGATACGTAGAATGCACAAGCTAGTGGGAGACAAGTAAGAAGTATTTTTTATCATGAGTGTTCATTTCATCTTAGTGTGAAAAGAAAAAATTATGTTTGAGTTTTCTTTTTATATAAGAGAAAATATACTAATATTCTCAAGTTCTCTTAGGTGGGAATTAATAGCAGGAAGAATTCCAGGCAGAAGTGCAGCAGAGATTGAGAGATTTTGGTTGATGAAAAATAGTGATGATGGCTCTAAGAGGAAGAAGAAGAAGATGGTGGAAACCAAAGGATCTCGGTCTCTGCATGTATAACTCAGATGTTAAAGCTTCGTTCAACTAATTTTCGAGATTTATTTTAGTCTATTCAACTTCTATTTATTTTATTAATATTTTAAATTTATAATGCTCACTAGTCACTAGTCATTACAACTTACCAGGGCTTCCTTCTTCTTTGAAATTAATTTATAGTTTATATTCTATTGATTTTAGTCGGTTTTACATATTGAGTTAACTTGCTCTATTCAATAACATCTTATCATCATACTTAGTGAAGGGTTGGTTATAGTCTTGCCATCCAAACAGCATACTACAATATATTTCATCTAACCAATAATTAATTAGGTCCAATTGAGGCAACCCTACAGGATCTAAAAATACTGAATAATTACACTTTTAAAATAAGTAAACAAATTATTTAATCTTTTTTTATTTTTATTTAATTTATTCACGCAGACATGATTCGAACCCCCAACTTTTTGATCGGATCCATGCTCTTTAATCTCATTTTATTGAGCAAGAAATGAATTCAAGTGATGATTACGCATTAGTGTAGATAAAATAGTATTCATCATACCTATACAATATCTTGCCCTACGATGTGATTTGATTGGTGACTCCGACATTTTATAAAACAAAATTATCCACTTTTTATACTATCCGATACTATTTCAAAATAAATTAAAAATAAAAATCGGATTACTCCCACTTTAAGTCATATTCATAATTAAGGGCTGAATATTTATATGTACAAATAAAAAACTATCGCCCACGGATCAAAAGTTTACGGTGTACTACTACCGATCATGATAAATGTAATTTTATTTTCATTATAAGCCATCTACAATAAATGAGACATTTTTATAAATTAAAATGACCCACTTTATACTATTTTATTTTCCCCACCTTACTATTCTCATTCATTCCACTAAAATTATTATATCTACTTTCCCCACTCTAACTTATGTTTCTTTATTTTAAAAAACTTGTGTCATTCACTCCAAATCGCACTTATTATGAACAAAAAGAGTAGCACATCTTAAAGTCAAATTCGTTTATTTGAGCATATGTATATTACTACTCCTTTCTATTCTTAATATTAGTCGTTTTGAGTTTTTACCCTTTTTTTTTTTTTTTCATTTTCATTGTCGTTTTCAATTATTTGGTCTATCATACCCTCAATCAGTTATCTACCATTAATTACTCATTATGTGATTATTTCGTTTCACTTTACAACATCCTGGTGGGTCTTCCTATATATTTAAGAATATAATATCATTTAATGAAGTTATATTTGATAGATTTTTTTTTTATTAATAAACGTGTTGAAGTTTAGTAAAATATAAAACTGAATACGACGGAGTTAATTATTAGCCTTTTGTTATTGTTAACTTGAATAATTATTATCCAATTACAGTATATTCATCAATGCTACTTTTTTCTTTTCTTTTTTTTTTTTTTTTTTTATCGCGAATTGAAAATTTGACGAATACTCCTGAGCTGGTTGGCGCACGCACGGTGCTGACACCTTTAAATACATGCAATTAGGGATTAAATGTTGATTATAAAATGGTTAATTTTCTAAATTATGGTTTTTTGGATTAATAATTAAAGTTTTAAATTCAATAAAATTTCTTAATTCATAATTAGTCTTTACTTAACTTATAATTATGAACTAGGAATGCATACATAAAACAATAGTATTATTAGTGTAATTTGCCTATCAATTTTATATTTATACGTAGGAATATACTAGTATACTTCCACGGATATATTCTTTGGGTAATTCTAAACATAGGCTCCATTTTACTTCCTATAACCTTTTAATTAAAATAAATAAGTAAAGTTGTTAGTACTTTTACAAGTTTACCCTTATAGTTATAGCCCCTAATATTGGATAATTCTATATAAACTCAGTAGTATATTTTACTCCCCAAAGCTACTCAGCGCCGAACAACCTTATTCGCCGGTGAAAATCAAATACGACCCCTTATCTTTGAGTTCCATCCGGAAGTAGACGATTTCGACAACGATGACATTGTTCCACCAGAATTGTCTTCGACATTGCTATTTCTACCACAAAGAGGGAAAGCTTGCTTGATATGTTATTGCCGAGTTTGTTGTTGGGAATTGGGCATTATTTCTTCTCTTGCTTGTTGTCGATCATCCATTCAACCCAAAAACAGAGACAAAGTTTTTGTGTTCTGCTGAATTTGTGAAACTTTGATAAATCATGTGAATTTTTATTCTGATTTAAGGCGTAGACAAAATAACTTGATTGTTTATTTTGATTTTTTCACCAATATTGAAGAATAGTGTAAGATATTTGATCTATGGCTGTGGCGTCAATGGCTGTGGCGTCAATTGGTGAAGAACTTGGAAAAAAGATTCAATAAAATGGTGCTATATGTTTCCATTGTTTTTGTTCTAAGTTAATCAAAAACTATAAGACGGCAAATAAAATCTCATATTTTCATTATAATTGTTAACTTAACTACTAAACAAGGGTAAAATAATATATTTACTAATAAATTTATTATTACTTTTAATTGAAAGGCTACAAAGATTAAAACGGGAGCTACATTTAAAATTATCCATATTCTTTACACAGCGGATACTTCATACTTTTAATTTGGACGATATAAATTTGTTAAATTGTAGTACTATCTAAAAACTCACAACCAAACGAAAGGTTCATATCTGGCCCAGAATCTGCCAAGATTTTCCTTCAAATTCTCAGATATAATTAAAGCGAACTTTTTGTTAGAAATCGGACAACTATTCATGGAAATTTCTGTCTTAAAAATACAATCTTGGCAGAAAAAATTGATATTTCGATGCAAATTCTGCTTTGATTTCCCATAAACGTCACAGCCTGTACAAATTCCGGATTTAATAAATGGGAAGTCGCCCTTTTGCAGTAATAATGTCTCCTTCGCAATCAATAAACCTGATTATAAATAAATATACACCCAAAGAAAATCGAACACACAGACCCACACAGTACAGGAGAATCCCTGCGCGCCTTTTTCAAGAAACCATCACGCGCAGTGCACACTCCACTGTGTGTTTAATAGAATTGAGTTTTGCTGTTTCGAATCACTTGTTTACCCATTGTTCTTCTTAAAATTCTGCCATTTTCCCCTTCTAACACCCCCTCCCCCTTTTCCGTTTTCTTGGTAAAAAACGCATTTTTTTCTTCCATTCTCTCTGATTTTGTTTTTAATCACTGGTTATCATCCATCTGAGTTGAAGAAGTTGCTGCCTCTTTGAATGGTGAGTTTATTCTGTTTTAAGTTGCAACTCTTGTCTTCTTCTTCTTGGTTTCTTGGGCTGTTATCGTTGTTGCTCTTCACACAGAGACCCGTGTTGGTACGTGTAATGTGTGTGTGTGTGTGTGTGTTTCCTTGATCGTGCATGGTTGTTCTTGTCGCCCGGCCTTTGGATCTGCCCCAAGTAATAATAATAAGGACCCTGTTTCTCTGTTTTATATATTTTTCTACAATGTATTACATGCAAATATAATTCCTGGAAAATAGTAGTTTCTCAAGGTTGTATCCATGTTACTTTTCTGCTTCTTTAGAATCTTCCTGTTTGCTGTTGATTGTAGGTGCCGATGACAGTAGAGAGTGAATCAAAGTGGGAGGTGGGCCCCACACATGATGTGGTTGAGGCATTCATTGTCACTTTGGTTGAGCCGAGGTTGCCTTATACGTGTTTAATCGACGTCCCTCCTTCCGAAGATGATCAGAAAGCTATTGCAAAACAGGTTACTCTGTGTGTGTGTGTGTGTGTGTGTGTGTGTGCCGTCTACAAATTATGGATTCGTCTTAACTGAGTGACATTCTGTCTTTGGAAGAATAGGAAATCTTCAAAAAAGTAATATAGGATTGATCCCAACCTTGTAGATTTGTGGGAAACTATAGTTATCGAAGAAAGAGTAAAAAATCTTCAAATACAAAGAGAAATGGCAGATTGGGAGGTGTTGGAGAGGATATTCTGCTTCATGTGCTTATGTAGGAATGTAGGTAGTATTTGGTTTTTCTGTATTTTTCAAGTCGTCGGAATATAATTATAATCTAATATTGTACTTAACTGAATAAGGAACCAAATCTATCATAGGGCAAAAAGTAGAACTCTGTTATCAAAATATGCCTATGGCCTGATTTTTGAGATCACAAGTGTGTTTTCAATCTCTCAAGTAAAGGGGATCTTTGACTCCTTTTATTGTCATATTCAAATGTATGGATTATTTTTACTCCAATTCAGTTGTTCTTATTGTGTTTCCTCCTCCTTTCGTTTTATTAGATGCATGCAGTTGTTTTGCTTTACAACTACTACCACAGGAAGCAGAAACCGGAGTTAGAATTCTTAGAATTTGTATCCTTCTGTAAGTTGGCTTTGTCACTGAGGTCGACTTTGAAACCATTTATGGGAACAATCCACGGAAGTGAAGCAGACGAGTTAAATGGTGGTGAAGATAATCTTTCAGTGACTGAGAAAGCAATAAAAAGTGCGTGTGATATTGCGTTGTCGTTGGATGCAGCAAAGGATGTTCCAAGCACAGAAGGATATCCAATATCAACGGTTGCAGTCCTGTTGATCGACTCAGAGAAAGAAAATTGTCTGCTTCAGTTTAATGAAGTCACTGAAGGTGTGTGGTCACTTATCGAAAAAGAGGTAGATCTAGAAGTTTTGGCAGAAGAAAGAGTGTGTAAGAAGAGGAAGATAAATGAGCAGCAGCCATTGTTGGATCATAGTAAGTTTCTGGAGATCGGTCTTGATGCTGTGAAGGTTGTCGTTAAAGGTATGCCATCCATCATATTAACGTCATTCAGGGGGCGTTTACTAAGCATGATAAGCATGGATAGATAAAAATAATATAGGCTAATCTAGTGTTTACTTTTAAGGATTAGATTCAAAGGATATCCCATAGCGTGTGATTGTTGCTCTTATTTGGGACTATTGCATTGATATGTATTCCACCCAAAGGGGTGTGATTCAATGAATCTATAGGATGAGGATAAGAATAGTCAATCCCTATCCCGATTAGTAAACACCCCCTTCAAGGTTTCTTTAAGATCTTGAATTGAAGTTTTGTGATGAAGTATGTATTAAAAGGTTTAAATTTGCATATTTTCATAGTGTGGAAATTTTGTACTTCTTGGCAACAGAACAAATGAATTCGTGTTTAATATATCTTTCATTATGAGGGTAAGCTAACGAGCTCTCGACTGCTTGTTTTTTTGCATGGAGTAGACATCGAAGTTTCTGACCTTGTGGTTTTAGAGGCTCATGTTGTGTATTCGTTGAGCAAGGAAAAGTCAGCTACTCAATTTTATATGATAAAATGCAAAGAGTCGTTCGACATAAAGAAGAGATTTCCTCTTGATTCTCTTGTTGAGAGGTCAGTGCCATTAAATATTTTTTGACCTTATAACAATGATTTTTGCTCGTTGTGAATGTATAACGTGGCTGTACCTTTGATTGAAGATATATCAATATTCTGATGCTTTCTTTTCACAAAAAAAATCCTTGGCTTGTATTTTTATTTGATCCTATAACTGCATGGATTGAAGTACCTACTTTATGTCAATTAAAAGTCTTCTTGATTGCTAATTTGGCTGAACAAGCTTCATATGTAACCCAAACCATTTTGATTCTCATGTTTTGTGTCCCATATTAGGATTTGCAGTTGCTTACAAGCAAGCCTTAGTTTGCAGTTCTTGCCATTCTATTCTTGAAAAGCATCTAGCTTTGAGTATCGGACTTTAACACTGACCCTTTTCTTTGTTCGTTTGCTTTTTCTGACCTTCATATCTTATCATGTCATGCACGCTCCGTATGAATACTGCATGTCAGTAGATGGGCACTGCTTTCACACTACGAATCTTTATGTGCCTTTGGCAGTTTGCAGGGCCCTTTTGCAGAAAAATTTCTTGATACTTGGGCGACTACAGACCTCATCACATACCATCGCTTGCTTCCTTATGCAGGGCTAATCTCAAGCTGGCTTCCACGGTATAGTATCTACCGATTCTTGATTCAATCTATTTGAATTGGAATTTCAAATCGGCACTCGTTATTGATTTGTGATTGTTCATATGCATGTTCATGATAGTAGCTGTATAGAACCATGAAGAAATATATGCATTTTTGCTTGTTTATCGAGATGCAATTTGGTGGCAATATTGTTTATTGTACTTTCAAGAAGTTCCTTATAGTCGATTTAGGTGCATTTCTTTGAAAGATTGCTATATTTCGCAGGAAAGATTCGTCTGTGCCTATTTTAAGCGACTGCATTGCTGAAATAATCAAGAACAAGGAAGCTCGTAAAACTGCTCTGAGCAAAATACCTGTTTCGCCTCTTGCAGAGTATGGCATCGTGGACTTTTACATTAACAACAGTAACACTGAGAGAATCTCTCAAAAAAACAGTATCACTGAGAGGAAAACTAGGTCTTCTCAGAAAATAGCTAATGGTGATACCAAAGTCTCTCAAATAAAACGCAAACGTAGTGGAAAATTAGCAAGTCCGGTAGAATTCTTTTACGGGCAGGCCCCCGATGTGTCTAAAAACAAAGTCGGGCATGAAAATGTTGATAAAGATGGTGAGAAACAAGGGCAAGGTTCATTATCTGGCCTTACAAGAGATGATGATGCCTCCCAAAGGATAAAGAATACGAGCGACCTCCTTAAAGATCCCTATGAGAAGATGGAATCAAAAACGAGAAGTGTTTATCAGAGTAAGAACATTTCCTCTACACAACATCATGCAAATGGTTCAAAAGATGGTGTCAGCTTGAAGGTGATACCACCTTATAAAAGTAAGACGAACTCAAATTTGAGAAGTTATGATAAGAACATTTTCTCTACACAACATGATGCAAATGGTCCGGAATTTGGAGTCAGATCGAAGGTGAGACTAATTTGTTTCGTGCAGCCATCCTTGTATGGTGATCTTAAATATATTTTCTGCACCGATACATTATGCTTCATACTGCTGTACATCCCCGTGTGTGTGCGTGTTTGTGTGTGTGTGTGTTTGTCATGACTGAAAATGTGCCTTTTTTTTTACCATGGTAATAGGGGAAGGACATATTTGTGTAAGATATTCTAATTAATTCGCTTATCAGAAATAGTCAGAATTATGCCTTGTAACTTGCCAATTTTTTTTACAAGACACAAATAATGGCGTAAAACAACAGAAAAATTCAAGAATGAATTGATTTTATTAATTTCTCTTAAGGTTATATATGTTCTCAACAAGGTGAAGCATTTTTTTTACTTGCTCTCTCTGCTTCATTTTTTTTCTCTGCCTCTGCAAATGCATAAATTCAGCTATTTGACTTATTAATGTTGTTGAGTGCATTCATTAGGCGGAGACTATGGATTTTTTTACATCAAGCGATTATCAACACAGAGATGAGAGGTTAACGGTAGAGAATGGTGACGCGACTGTCTCTGGCAATCAAAAGGAACGTGCTGCAACAGAAGAGAATGTAACTGTTCACTTTGAGGTGCTGTACAATACTCAAGTCGAAAATGCAACGTGTTCAGAAGATCTGCAGAATGCATTGGCTCTTCTCCATAGGAAACGACAAGAACTGGTACTATGCTTCAATTCAAGCCGAAAACATGAACTTTTTGCCTGTACTTGTTAACAATGATAAGCATGTCTAACTTTTTCTCATCTTGGCAGTGTTCCCGTCTCTACACTACAGAAGACACTCTTGCGTTATACGAGCATGTTATTGATCGTGTAAGAGATGGTATGTATGTCATCTTTCCCTAGATAAACTGACCATTATAATAATGAAATGAGAATTAATATTGGTGAAAATAAATGTCAAAACTGTTTTAGGTGGTGAAGTTGGTTTAGCTCGTCAGTGTATCAAATCTCTCATAAGTGGGAACGATCATTTGGTGCTGCAAAGTGATGCTCATCAGCCCAGTAAAGATCATAGCATGCCTCAACCTCAAAAGCAAATCCGATTTTCTAACATTTATCTCCCCGGGAGATCATCATGTCAAGTGAGCTTTCTTCTCTAGATATGTGTGTGTGCGTGTGTGGGTGGGTGGGTGTGTGATGATGACTCCATTGATTCATCTTCCTCTCTTTACAGGACTTGGAATATGCATGTCTCAGGAACAACTGGAGGCTGCCAAGATACTTCGTGCAGCCATCGGATGGTAAGCCGTTCGTGCAGCTATCCATCCATGCTTCGTCTTAGTCTATCTTTACTTGTTTCTTCATTTACACTGTTGTCGATTTCTCCTTGCCACATAGTGCTCGCGCTATAGCAGCTGCTCGAGATCCTCTATGCTGTGATGCTTAATTAGGCCATCATTGCGATTTTCTTTCATGATTTTCAGGTAAGTTCCTGTCTAATGTAATTGTGCATTGCACGGGTGCTGCTCTTACTCTCTCTTCAAAGGGTGGCGCAGAGCCCAGTCCAGTCGAGGCGAGGGAGTCTGCTGCTGCCCAAATGATCGAGAAAATACGAGAGCGTGTGTAATCAGAGCTTCAGATATGATTAGAAACTCTCGTGGGATGAGAATTTTTCAGGAAGAAAGAAAGAGCTTTGACTGACAAATTGTCTATAATTTTTTGGCAGTGACTCAAAGAAAGTTTGTGTAGATGAAGATGTTTTAGCAACAGACATGCTTGTACATTTTTGATTTGAACTAAGGAAAAAAAAGCTAGTTTTTTTGTGTTACTTTAGGGATGTTACTAGTTGTGCATTGTTTTTGTTTGGTTCTGGTATAAAGATTTTATTAAAGAGATACAGTTCACTTTAGAGGATGTGATAGATAAACAAAATTGGATACGATAGGATTGCACGTCTTTTTTTAAGCTAAGTGTTAAGATTGATTGATTAGGATTAAGATTAAGGGAACTTTTGGATGAATTATATAAGATTGATTTAACTATCAACTCAAAGTTGGACGGATGAATTACTCTCTTCCTAATAGCAAGGTCTTATTTTCTTCTTTTGTCTGACCTATTAGCATAGTTTCATACTAAAAATAAAAACAATTGATTCTTAAAAAATTATAGGATCCATCACTTTCTTTATTCTTGTTTTTTAATAATCGTATTAAAAAAAAGTGAGATCTTATTATTGGAATGATGGAAGTATCACTTGATTAATAAATATGAATGCGGACTGAGTTATCAGTCATTAGAGCCACTTCAAGTATGCTAATTTTAAAAGAGGAACGCTATGGTATGGTGGACATGGTTGTTGCGGTCGTCTTCTTCTTTTTTTTTTTTTTTAAATTAATTGTGTTTAATAAATTCTAATTGTAGTATAAATTTTGGTTGAAATTGAACCCAAGATCTCTTGTTCAGGAAAGTCTTGGATACCTCAACTTATCACTTGAGTTAGGTCTCATTCGAATATATAATAAGGTTGTATTTTTGTGCCACAATGAGTGACTCAGTGGAATATCAAAATAAATTTTACTTCATCCGTCCACCAAATAAATTTCTATTTGGGTAACGGCACAAAGATTAAGAAATCTGGTAAAATTGTTGTGAGTGGAATTGGAGTCCCACTTGTTGAGAGTGGTAAAAGTAGATTGAAGTTATTGTGAGTGGAATGAGGGTCCCATTTGTTGTGAGTGAAAAAGATGAAATAAAGTTAAAGTTGTTGTGAGTAGAATAAGGGTCTCACCGATTATGAGTGAAAAATATAAAATGAGAGTGGAAGTGATCACATAATTCTCTAAGCAATATAATCCGCACTTTAATCAGGTAATTGTAGCTTTAGGGATCAAGTATCGTATCCACAAGGACTATTAGTTCGAATTCTTAGTGAAAACAAAGTTTATGCAAATTCCCACTATTCGAGGTCATCAAACAATATGGTTGGCAATTCATTCAAACATTTAAACAAAGATTGAAGTAAATAAGCAAACAATTGACAAAATCATGCAAATTCAATAAAACAAACAATTAAGGAACAAATTGAAACAAAGGTTGGTTCTAGGGATTCAATCCGATTCTAGATAGCTTGATCACAACTTCCTAATTCATGCAAACCAATTTAATCTTCTAATTAAGAAGCAATCACCAAAACCATTCACTAATCTCTCTCGACAATTAGCAAAATGAGATTATTTTATCGACTCTCTCGGCTAAGACTCGAGACGATACAACAACTTCAAAAAGCACAAGGATCACAAGCTTCCATGCATTAGATCATCACCTACTAAGTCTCAAATCAATACATGAAGTACAATTTGAATTCCATGCAAGTAAAAACCTATCAAGAATTTCTACAAGCACTTGACATGCAAGAAAGGTGATCAACAATTCTCACATGAAAATAAGCACCAATGCCACAATTAATTAGAAGAAGACAAGAGAAATCAACAAGTTATGATCAATCCATCATCAAATCATCATAAATCTCCAAAACCAACAAGAAAAATTAGCTAGACATAAAAGAAATCAAAGCAAAACAAGGGAGAAATGATTGCATAATAGAAAAACTAGGAACCCAATGTTGAAATATTCAAATACTCTTCAAATCCAACCTTAATCCACTAATACAATGATGAAAAGTGTTTAGAACCCTAATTGGAAACTATTTGAATAAGAATCTAAGCTAGGGATGGAAGAATACACGTTTTGGGGCTGATCCCCCATATATATAGGAAGGAAAAAGTGCTAGAAGGTGTTAAAATCGTGAAAATGGCAAAATTGTCCAAGTTTGGACGAAAATGCAGAAATCGGCGCCTCAGCTCAGCAAAACCGGCGATCCAACCCTCAAAATCGATGGTCCGGGCCCTAGGCGCCGGTCCGACCGCCGATTTTGACTTTCTTCTTGAGGAGTCATCCTGAGATTTCCGGCGGTTTGGCCGGCGGTTCACCCCTGAACCGCCGATTTTCAACTCCAAACCGCCGATTTCTCACTCTTGGGCGCTGATTCTCCATTTGTGCCCCTTTTCGTCCGATTTTTCACTTTTCCGTCCCGTTTCTTCAACTTTGCTCTTCTATGGCCCTTTCATTCCGGCTTAGCATCCCTTGCTTGACCTACACACATGCACAAACTCCACCAAACGTGAAACCAATCCAAAATAGTGAAATCAATTCAAAACATGTCACATTTAAAGGTAAAGCAAGACAATTAGTGATATAAAAACGTGTTTAGTTGCTACAAAATGGATGTTTATCAGGAAGTAATTGTGAATATAATAAGGTCCCACTTGATTTGATAGTAAAAAGGTGAGTAGGAATTTATTTTGTGGACAAATATTTTGGGGTAAGTAGGGATATATTTTGTGGACGGAGGAAGTAACTAATACTCAAATAAATAAAAAATTAAACAAACAAATAATCTTGTTTTCCAAATACAATAGCTAGATTTAAACCAAATCTATTTTATAAATAGTTATATTTTATTTGTGATACGAGATCAAAAACAAATTTATACTAGTTTGAGAGAGAGAGAGAGAGAGAGAGAGAGAGAGAGAGAGAGAGAGGAGCAACTTTATTCCTCCTTTCTTTGCTAGAAAAATCCGCTTCTGTTACAGTTACACATTTCATTTCATAATAGTACTAATTAATACACACACCACCTCATCGTTCACTCAACTTGTTCCACCTCAAAATTCACGAATCAAAAATGGTGATTGACGATGTGTTCACCAAACTTCCATTAGACGTCGTCTTCCAAATTCTCATAAAGCTCCCCACAGAATCCGTTGTACGGTTGAGGTGCGTTTCCAAATCGTTCAATCGCTTAATCCTCCACCCCCACTTCCTCAAACTCCACCTCATCGCCGTCACCCGCCGCCGCCACCACGTCGTCTACTACGAGTCCACCGACTACACTAGGGCTTACTTCTCGTTTCATGCTGAAAACTCTTTCTCTCCGCGTAAGATTCTCGAAACTCCGATTAAGAGCGTTCATGGCTATTTGAGAATTGTGGGTTCCGACAGAGGGCTCTTGTGTTTGTTCGATACTAATTATTTCACCTGTGTCGGAACTGTCATCCTGTGGAATCCCTTTATTGGCAAGTTTAAGATTCTCCCTCCCCCTCTAGAATTGGAATTGAATTGTTTTGGGAGCAATGTTTCGCACATGGTTGTTGGTTTTGGATTTGATCACATGAATTCCGACTTTAAGGTTGTCAAGATTTTGTATAGTTGTGATAATGATCAAGAGCTTATGCCTAAAGCTTTGATTTATGCTGTAAAAAGTGGTTCTTGGAGGAGTAGTGGGCTAGTTGTACCTTGTTTCATGCCCAAGAATTGGTCTACCACTGTCCATCTCAATGGGGTTGTACATTGGTTGGCTTATAAGAGTCCTATGATTGATGGCCCTCCTAATTGCATCATGGGCTTTAATGTTGTTGAGGAAGTGTTCAACTTGATTCAAATTCCCCAAAATCTTGGCCCCAATTTGAAGGAATTGAGGTTGTGTTGTTGGCTCGATGAGAAAACCGTTGCTCTGTTTGCTAGTCATGCTGAGAATGTGGGCGAGGCGTGGGATTTGTGGGTGATGAATGAGTATGGCAAGGTGGAGTCGTGGACGAGGAATCGGACTATTGTGCTTGAGCAACTTTTCTTCCCCTTGAAGATCCTCAATGGTGGTGACGTCTTGGCTGCAATAGGCGATCAGAAGCTCGTCTCCATTGATGTTGAGAAGGAGGAAGTTAAGGATCTTCAAGTGTGTGGTTTGCCTCTATCCTTCTATGCATCCTCTTACATGCCAAGCTTGGCAATGCTTGAGATAGGATGTGGTTTGTCGTGATCGGTGAGCAACTTTTGGAGTAGGATTCTTCACGATGAACGCGTTTGGAGAGAGTATGATGGAGGTAAGGCATGGCTTTAGTATGTGATTTTTTGTTTTGGGATGATCTTATATATCTTGTCGAGTTATATATATATTTGACACTCAAACTAGCTAGCAAATCTAAGACAACATATTTAGGTTGGGACAATTTTTGGCCCTAACGGGCTGAGAACGCATGTGCTAAGCACGAGATTTACTACAAAGATAGTACTGAAAAAACAACAACTTTTTAGCACGGCTGAATTACAAGATGTTTGAATTGGCCTTTTTGTTGCTAAAAATGACTTTGTTTTTGCCATGTTGTATGCTGTTTTGGAAGCTCATATATGGTGGAATGCTCACTATTTTTGCTAAATAATACAAATGATATAATCTTTGCACTATTTTGCTAATCAAAGATGTCACTTTTTCTTCATTTTTCTGCTTTTTACTCTCTATATTCAACAGTGCAGTTATTAGAAACAATAAAAGTCGGGAACATTGTAGAATAAATGAAATTTCATGAGACATAAACACATAAACTTGAATGAGGACTAAAAATCCAATATCCAATTGATCGCATTGAAGGTCGTTTGGTACCACAAAGGCTTGCATAGAGTCATTACTCGGGCGCGTATGCATTTTGAGTAGCTCGACCTAGAGGAAGTATTATTAGTATTTGAGCTTTTTGTCAACATGATCCGAGTATGTTTGCCTTGATAAAGGAATTTGAAGGTGTTTGTTCATGTTGTTAAATATGTAGAGATATTTGGATACAACTAAAATGCATTTTCTCCACATGATATGCCCACTTTAGATACAAACATATTTACACACCACGGACATTAACTGAAACTGATATATCAAATAACATCTCTAGATTTTGTTTGTCTAAAAGAAATTAGAATCTCAAAGATTTTAATTTGAACTTTGCAACTTCTGGTCTCTTGTGAACTGCAATAAGATTTTCAGGAATGTTATATAAATTTCTTCATTGCAAAATAAAATAAAAACTTGTTTATGATTAGTTCGACCTAAAATCTTAAAATCTACACACGCCATGTGTCATGTAACCCTACTACGTAGAGGTGTAAAAAATGGCACTGCCCGATTTCTGTATTGCTTTGGGTTGGGGGGGTTGTATTCTTTTAAACCTGACATAATTTTGGGCCCGAAATCTCAATTAGACTTCATGGGCCCGGCCCAGAAGTTTGGCAACTCATGTGCCTGGTTTCTGCTAATATATAGTTGTACAAACAAAAAGCCACGGAGACTACAAAATTGTAGTGAAATATGTTGTAAACCAAATTCCAAACTTTCGTAGTAAAAATTTCTAGATAAAATATCAAATCTCGCTTTCACCTTTTTTAATTTGAGCTTTCATTTTCCTAGTACAACTTCTCTCTTTTATCGTTTTATTACTTCCTCCGTCCACGATATCGTTGTCACATTTGTGGACGACACGAGTTTTAAGAAAGTGATGAGTAGTAATAAATAGTAATGTGTATTGTTTTGAGTGGAATAAAGATTCTACTATAAATGTGAGTGGAGCAATGAGAAATACTATAAGGTTAAATATAACGTATTATATGGATCCTACTACTATAACTGTAAGTGGCAAGTGACAATTATATTATGAACGGACCTAAATGACAAAAGTGACTATGAGATCGTGAACATAGTGAGCATGATATTTGTGGGCTATTGGGTACAAGTGGAATTTATATAGAGCTTATTGGACAATAAAACGATGATTTCGGGCTAGTCACAACAAAAAAGGTTAACGAAAGAAGAATAACTGATTAGTTAGCATTTGTTAACTCAAGAAAATTTGATTAGCATGTTGCTACGAAATTAAATTTCATAGTAATACATTATTTTTTAATTTTTTTTTTAAGTTGAGCCCGTCGTCATATCATGTTTTTCAAATAACTGAATAAGTAGGTTGTTGTGCGTAATTTGGGAGCTACTCTGTTTAATAGAGCCAGAAAAAGGTAATTTGTACGACCAGAATTTATTCTTTAATCTCACAATTGTATAATTTGTGTTGTTGATTGTGTGGACTAAGTCGTAGAGTATATTTTGAACACCAAAAATTGTACGCGTTTTATTTTGCACTCATTATTATTACTGCCTGAGAAATTAGGTTCACGTCATTTGATGAATACCATCAAACCAATGATTAATTGATAGTACTATTTTTCTCTTTTCCTTTTTGTGGTGAATAACGTTGGTTTTGAATGATAAGATCCATTTCGCCTTTGAATTGTCGTAGGGCATGTTTATGGGGTGTAGACTGCAGACAGTTTGGTTTATATTGAACAGGTTGAAATTTCAACAGTCTAATTAAATTGTGTGTATATATATAATTTGATTTCACCTTTTCTATATTTTATTTTATGCATAGTTTTATATCATTAATTTATTTTCATTATTTTACTATACTTACCGTAAGTTGGGATGGCATCTAATTCAGTCAAAATTATAAGCATGTAGTATGTATGCCTAAAATTCAGTCAACAGAATATGCTTGAAAATTAGGCTACATGTAATAAATTTAAAGTTTGTTTTTTCACGTGAAACCAATCAGCCCTTTGATATTTTATTAGTTTACATACAAAAGAGTATTTTAATAATAGGATGAATAATAAGATAAATCCTACTATACATACTTGGAGTAAGTTTGCTTTCAAAAGCGTTAAAACCTTTAATTATTGCTCTAAATTATCCTTTGACTTGGTACTTTAGAGAAAGAGCCGCAGAGGAAATAAGAGAGAGAGAAACACGTTGTTTCTGCGCCAGTCTGTCGGGATATTCGCAAGAAATTCATCAATTTTCAATCACTTTTTAATTTTTTTATCGAATAGGAAAAACATTTACTGTAACTTTTTTTTAACTACTGTGCCCTTTCCTCCTTTTTTTTTTCTTTTTCTTTTTTTTTTTTTGTGTGAATAAATAGTCATTGTGGATATTTATTTACCTTTTTCTTTCAGTACAAACGTGT
This sequence comes from Schizonepeta tenuifolia, assembly GCA_029490685.1. Classification (NCBI taxonomy): domain Eukaryota; kingdom Viridiplantae; phylum Streptophyta; class Magnoliopsida; order Lamiales; family Lamiaceae; genus Schizonepeta; species Schizonepeta tenuifolia. Next base: position 55,518,904 of record CM055957.1, on the reverse strand, counting down.
ACTTGAGCAGACATAATATTTCATCTCTTGCATCAGTATAATTTAAACGTACTTATTTTATCATATAGTATAAAAATAATTAAATACATATACGACGGGCGATGAAAAGTTGATGATAATTAATGAACTCACACGGCCTCCTTATATATATATTTTTTAAGCAAGGACTATATATTCCGAACCGTAGTTATGAATTATGATATTCCCATTTTGTTATGATTTTAAATTCCAATTGTGAATGGAAGCACTTCAAACATGATAAAAATAAAAAAAAATTACTAAATACATTAGCCCAATACACAATTAAACGAACAACTGATTGTGTAATTTACAATTATACACAATTCAAGAGTATGTCCGTAACGTATATGCTAGAATATAGTACATGTTTATAAAAAAAATTGCTTCTTTGACATTTGAAAGTGGTTATGTTAACAATTGTCTCTATTTTAAATAGGCTAATAATATGAGCCTTGAAACATAAACGTCTGAGCAAATTTGGCTCGAGTCACATAATTCTGGTATAAGAAAGTTACATTTATCTATAACAAGGAAAATACGAGGGAAAATTAAAGAAAATAGGAAATGACTTCTATAAATTTGTAAATTTCTTTTTGTTCAAGGCTGTTATATCAAAGTATCTAGAGACCTCAGACAAGGCATATCTAAATTCTAATTTGTATAAATAAAATGTACTTGTTGAGTATTTAAATAATTCTAATAATGAATTAGATGTGTTTTTCTTAACATTAGTAGGTATTTTTATGGGACCCACTTGTACAATTCCTTATATTTTTCAATCTGATGTGATTATATGTCCAAATAAAAAATGCAAAGAGAAGAGGAGAGGTAGGAGTTGAGTAAAAATTAGTTATATTCACTTACTATATATTAAAATTAGTTATATCTATTTATTGAAAATTAAATTAGTTATATTTAATATGATCTAAATACCCTTAAAATAATTGAAACATGACAAAAAAAACATCACTTCAATTCTGCATTTCACCGAAAATATGGGAAGTGACCGTGTGTTGCATGAGAAATTGGAAAGACAAAGATTCTGTTGACTACTTTATGAATTAATTAGGTTAGATTGGAGAGGTAGGTGAGAGTAGAGTTAAAACCCTAATCCTGCCCACAAGTTCCTGTGAAAGAGTTAAAATTCTAATGCTGCTAGTTAATGTAAGTTTTATTATTATTTTTTTTCGTATTTATTTAATGTAATTTGATCATTAATTTTTATTTCATTGATAATGATAGCATTATAGTAAGAACAAAATATATTTTACATCGCAGAACAATTATATAAATTTGAAAAATAAAGATCCCGCTCGAGTTATGTAGATCCCACTCGAGCGGGATCTAAAAATAAATCCATATTATGCGAGCGGGATTTAGTGTTTCACGAGTGAGATTCAAAAGTTGTAAATTGAAATATATTGTGAAATTTATTATATATATATTAAGTTATGATTTTTTTAATCGTATAAGGTATTAATTTTTTTAATTTTATTAAATTTAATTTTCCAGTAATAAAAAATACATTTTTCAACTCAAATAAATTATATAAATTTAAAAAACATAGATCCCGCTCGAGTTATGTAAACCCCACTCGAGCGGAATTTCAAAATAAATCCATCATTTCCGGGCGGGATCTAGTTTTTCACGAATGAAATTTAGAAGATGTAAACAGAACTATATTTTTTTTAAATATATATATATATATATATATATATATATATATTAAGTTATGATTTTTTTAATCGTATAAGGTATTATTTTTTTAAATTTCATTAAATATAATTTTCTAGTAATAAAAAATATATTTTCCAAGTCATATAAATTATATAAATTCAAAAAATATAGATCCCGCTCGAGTTATGTAGATCCCACTCGAGCGGGATCTCAAAATAAATCCATTATTTCTGGGCGGGATCTAGTTTTTCACGAGTGGGATTTAGAAGATGTAAACAGAAATATTTTTTTTTCAAAATTATTATATATATATTATGTTATGATTTTTTTAATCGTATAAGGTATTAATTCAAATTTTCCAAAATTATTCGCACATGCTTGTGAGATATGGCATTGCATCACATGCACTGGTTGAAGAATATGGGTTGACTCAAATTTTTGTCTCATATCTTTGTATTACTCAATATTCGATATATATCATCTATATATATCTTCAATTTTTATCATCAAATCCCGCCCATCACGCCAAAAAACACCCTAAATCCCGCCCTATATACAATTCATCGTAACACCTCCACCGCCTCCACCCTTCACCGTGCAAAAATCCTCCTCCCTTCACCATCGAAAAACCTCCCACCTCCACTCTCAAATAAAGAGAAAACAAACGGCGACGAACGAGATCTTCGTTCCCCACCTCCACTCCGTCGTCAACATGTCTTTAGAGGTTAGCAAATTTTTTTATATTAATTAATATTTGTTGAATTATTAGTTAAATTATTAGTTGAATTATTTGTTGAATTAATTGTTGATTGATTTGTTGGTTATTGTTTGTGTTTCGATTTTGTGCGTACAAATATAATTCTATGTTTTAGGTTTATAGTATAGTTTATCCCATATTAATAAAATTATATAAAATTCCACTCGTAATTTATAATTTTTGTTGGTTATTGACTTCTAAAGTATGCCAAATTGAGTAAACACTAAATCCCGCTCGTAATAAGAAGATCCCGCTCTGTAGGGTTGTATATCCCGCTCGGTCGGGATTTTCTGTGGGACCCCTATGTCCGAGCGGGATCTTTGTTTTTCTAGGATGAAATTAATTTAAAATTAACAATATATAATAATTTTTATTTTAGTCGAATAATTTGGTGGTTAAAAAAATTAGTTTCCATTTGTGTAGAAAATTGTAAATTCGCTTTATTTTTTAAATTATGCGAATATGTTCACGTAATTGGCCTGTAATTTTCACGTAATTGGCGTGTAGAAAAGATTATGTGTGGATTTAAAAAATATGCGTATTTAAATGTAATCAATTTTTATTTGTGGATTATTATAAAAAGATGCGTAATTTTTTTTGGATTCTGTTTCGAATTATTTTCTATTTTATTTGTAATGAATTGTTATTTTGATTTTGTGCATATATTACATATAAGAGGCCCGACTCTATCAACCGTAGTTCGACTATTAGCACGTATTATAGGATTGGTGTTTTGGAAGATGTTAGAAGGGTTTTGTATGAGGTCGGTGGTCAAGAGTTGGTCGATAGATTTATAAATGGGTGCTTTGGGCATTTTGTCTATTGGGACCCGGGGCTGAAATGCGGGATGGCTGTGTATCACGTACTGTCACGTGAGATCAACTATCCATGTTCTCAGCCTCACGAGATGTGGTTCCATATCAACGGCGTAAACCTCCGATTTTCTATTGAAGAATATGCCTTGGTGACTGATTTGAGCTTTGGCGAGTCCAGCTTTAATTCGGCGGATGACCACGATTTATCGGATGTGGAGGTTTATCGACGGTTTTGTAACGGTATGCCTATCACTGGGAATGCTTTACTGGAGCGATTTAAAAACACGCGGGCGCCCATTGCCGATCGAAATGGTGATCTATGTGTTGATTTGTACCTCGGCGCGGCTCACGTTTTAGTGGCGTATGTGGTAATACTCGGTAGAGACATGAAGAAATTTGTTCCGCAGTGGATTTGGAAATTGATTGATGATTTGACTTTGTTCAATAATTTTCCATGGGAAGCATATTCATACTTGAATTTGAAGCACTACATCACCAATGTGCAGAATACAAAGAAATATCACTTCTATGGTGCAGTGTGGGCATTTCATGTGTGGTCTCTAGAAGTCATGCCAGATTTAGTGGAAGCCGCTGCGAGACTTGATGACCCGACCGGGGCTCCCAGATGCCTTAAATGGAGGTTTAGAAGCAGACCTACAACAGATCTTGGATCACTTTTTTCTCAACTAGTAATAAATTAATTTTTTTTATCTCTTAATACTTTGTTATTCTTATACAATACGCCATATCTAATATCCATTTTGTTTTTGTACATGAGCCCAATTTGACACCAATTGCTGTTTCTGACGACGAGTTGATGACTTTTTACTGGCAGTCGACTCAATATCCAAATGCTCTCAATATTAATTTTCTCCCGCCCAGCAATCCGCTAAGGGATGGTGAGCAGTTTCCTCCTCGTCCCCGTACGGAAGCAATTTTCGATGAAGAGGCCAACCCGACACATGAAGCTTCAAAGCCCAGACGATCACATGGAGCGGGTGCTAGCTATGTCGAGGCAGACAATTCAGACGAGGAGCCTCAAATTCAGCCCCAAGATAAGGGGAAGCGTACTCGCAAAACTGCAAAAGCTGCATCCCAACAAGCTGCATCATCATCTTCCAGCAGTGGGGGCGAGCACCACCGCCGATACAATGATCGTCGTTGGATGAGAGAGGAATTGGAAAAATCTGAGGATTGGCTCCTGGACAAGATGGACAAGAGATGGGTACCTCGGTTTGCCAAGTGGTTTGGGGACTTGATGGAACAAATGCGATGTGGAACATCCCGACGTTCACCTGCATATAAATTATATAAATTCAAAAAACATAGTTACGATTAATGGTAGAAGCTTAAAGCCGATTACAATGTCTACGCGTATGACCTTCTTCACGACAATTACCACATCTCCTCGGACGTTGATTTGTCGATGATTCTGCTTCTTGCCTTGTAGTTTGTCTCCAGCTAGTTCTCTCCAATGCAGATGTTCGCCGATTAGTTCTCGGTCGTCCTTCCTGTGAAGTGATTACGGGAGGCAAGACCAAGATATTGGCCATTTGAACTGGAATATCCCAATCCTCTACATGTGGAACACGATGTATAGGATATTGATAAGGTTCGTCCCAAGCTTCTCGTTTGTAGTACCATTGCACATATTGATATACATCATCAGCATTTTTTCTACAATTTTTAACAATAATGTTAATTATAATTTTTTATAATTTTAATTATAATTTCATATGGTTATGCAAATTGAAGCAATAAAACATACCGGATAGCAGCAAAAGCAAGCGAACAAGGCAATCCATCATTTTGAAATTTACAACATGTGCAATTGTGTAAATTGAGATCAACTTTCCAATTTCTTCTACCATCACCCACGTTGAACACCAAGCCGATTCCACCACTCGTATCGTACCTATATGACTTATTCATTGATTCTGTCATCTTCTTAGCCGTCTCTTGAGTGACAACTTCATCGTCCCCTTTGGACAAATTTCGTCTCTCATCGAACTATTGCTCGATGATATACCTTATAGCGTCAAGCATTGAGCATATAGGGAGACCACGAGCCCATTTTACTCTATGATTCCACACTTCTGCTGCATTTGAAGTGAGATGGCTATAACGCGGCAATGGACACTTGCATCGAGCCCACTTCTCTGGTCCAACTCTCATTAATTTGTCATATGCGCCTTGGCTCTCTTGTTGAATAGAGGCCATTGCCTTATCATAAATTGAAGTGCGATATGCAAAAGCAGCTCGTTCGTACAATCTTACAACAACTTTCCCATAGCACGTCAACTTATTCAGCAAGTGATAGTAGCAAAGACCGTGAACTGCATTTGGAAACACCTCATTGACAGCGTTCGCTATGGAGATATGTGCGTCAGAGACAATCAATGTATCTCTAAGCTCGCCATATGCCATTTTCAAACGAGTTAGAAACCATCTCCAAGATATATCATTCTCAATTGGGCCAACACCTATCGCCAGTGGAAAAACATGCTCATTGGCATCCTTCGCCATAGCGACAAATAAAATACCTCTATTCTTGCACTTGAGATGAGTGCCATCTAACACTATCACAGGTCTCATATTGAATGGATACGCGAGTCTGCAAGCGCCAAGAGCCACAAACAAATGCTCAAATCTCCCATCATTTCCAACCTCAAGATCAATAAGCGTGCCGGGATTTGATTCTTTGAGCATGTGAAGATAGCCAGGCAACAACTGGAAGGATTCAACATACCCTCCGTATATACTTTGTATTGCGTAATGTCGTGCTCGCAACGCCAAATCATAACGGATGGTGATACCGAACTCGCGTAACATCTCCTCCATAATGGCCTTTGGCTCCATGATTTTACAGTTGGTTCTGATTTTTCGCTCCACGTAAGCTGCAACAACATTCATCTTGCTTTTCCTCGGAGCGGCACGTCGTAGCTGACGGATGCATGAATGTTCAGGAATGAACTTGTGTATTATCCAAGTATTCGTTCCACGTGAGGTTGCACGCAACTCAAATGGACAATTCAGATACTTGCATAAGAACTTCATTCGAATATAATGTGATCTCGGAGTTTTGAATTCAAGTCCTCTCTCCATGTGCCACGTTCTGACTGCAATATTTATCTCTTTTTTGCTGTGAAAAACAGCACCAACGCGCAACTCATCATCATCTGACGGGTCAGGATCACGTGCTACGAGAGAAATCGTAGCATCAGGCGGAATCACCGGAACTAACCAGTTGGTTAGATCGCACGCGTCCGTCGTTGCACTGGAACGAATCCATGCACTGTGCTCCACCATAGTAAAATCGCGTAAACCTTCATCAGTCCAGTCTTCAGATGCTTCTCTATCAGTTTCAAGATCAGTACTGTCAACATCTTCATCGTCTGAATTCAACTCGACAGTGCATTGTGGTTCATCATCTTCGTTGTCTGGAACATGATAATCCGGAACAACAGGTACGTGATATGTGAACGTCGCTTCGTAATTATACCCACTAGGATATAAGTTGGAAAAAAAATCCTGAGAATTGATTTGTTGTTGGATACGCTCCATTTCATCAGAATACGTGTGCCCTTGGTCGTATTGAAATGATGACGGCTGCCCTTGGTCGTATTGAAAGGATGACGCCCCAGGTTCTTCGAAATATGGAACATACACATCTATGTGGCTGTGGATGAGATACACGGTTGGACGGGATCCATGCACAATTGAGCAAATTGTTAATCTGTGCTCAAGAGAATTTTCACAGTGCGTCCACTTCGAGCATGCGATAAATAATACATTTCGTACCGAGTGCTCATCGAATTTCTACGCATCAGCACATCAATGTTATATTTCAAATTAATAAGAACTGGAGTGGCAGCAAGAACTTGAGTGATCGATTCTGAACCGCCCACATACTCACAATCGTGCCATTCTCCACCATATTTGATGTTGAAATATTTTCATTCTTCCATATTGTGATAATTTTTTATGACGAGTACAAAATATTTTGATGGTTGTGGTGTTTGAAGATTCATCTCTGCTACCACTTATATAGAATTCATTCATTCATTCAATCAATTGGGTGAGTGAAATTGTACAAATTCACGTAAAAGTAAAATTGTTACATCAATGGTGAAATTTCAACCATTCACGTGGATATTTACAGATGAATTTTCACATCCACCACTGTCGATTACTATCACACTCAGTTGTATAGTACAATTATTATCACATACTTTATACAAATTATTAAAATCTACGAATTAAAATACCAATAAAATCCAAAAAATATGTAAACTATATAAAAAAATAAATAATGTTATTAGTTGCAAAATAATTATATATCCCGCTCGTACAAACTTAACAAAAATGAAGATCCCACTCGAGTGGGATCTTCAATAATATCGAGTGGGATCTTCATTTTTTGTTAGAACACACGAGCAGGATTAGTGTTTAATTTACAATTCATAAATTTTTGTTTATTCTAATATAGTTTACATATATTTTCATTTTAATTTAAATCACTTAATAGTTATTCAATTTTATTATATAATTAATTTAATTAAAAATTGAGTAATTAATTAATAATTAGTTTCTAATAATATTTAGCTTTAAGAACCAAAAGATCCCGCTCGAGAATTCGAAGATCCCGTTCGAGTGGGATCTTCAAAAATCTCGAGTGGGATCCTCCAATATATAATAATTAACCGAGCGGGATTTTCATTAATTTGTCAAATTGTTATAATTATATTTAATGTTATATATTATACATATTTTAGTGTTTTTATTTTAATAAGTTAATTAGTTATTACGTATTCAATATTATTATATAATTAATTTAATTAAAAATTGCGTAACTAATTAAGAATTTATTCATAATAATATTTATCCTTCAATATGGAACGATCCCGCTCGAAAATTAGAAGATCCCGCTCGAGTGGGATCTTCAATAATCTCGAGTGGGATCTTTCAATATTTTACATTTAGCCGAACGAGATTTATATAGATTTAGCAATTCATATAATTTTGGTTATTTTTGTCTAGTTTAAATATTTTTTTGTTTTTATTTCATATAATTTTGGTTGTTTTTGTATAGTTTACATATAGTATCGGAAAATCTGTATTGAATAAACTCTAGACAAATTAATCATTGCAACACTAATTATCTAATTATTGACCACTTTTGCTAACTTCCATAGCCTAACATCACAATCATTTTCGGTTAATGAGAGTCAAAGTATGAAACAAGTCAAATCGTACCTAATGTGTAAAAGATATAATATAAAAAATACAACATCAAGGGTAAATTGGTCTCTTCATACTAAACATAGATATAACTAATTTGTTTTCTAACAAGTGGATATAACTAATTTAGAAAAAGTGAAATTGATATATTTGACAATTAAGACGGTAGGAGTTTATAGAAATAATACTGTATTACATGTTTTTTTCTTATGTTTTAGGGGGACCCATTTATGATTAAAATATGTTTTTCAATCTGTGTGTTTCCTTGAAACATTTTGGTGGGACCCATCATATATAGTTTTCAATCTGGAATGATTTTCAGTCATAAAATGAGCCTTTTGTCTAGTTACTACACAACATCTTTTCTGTGCGTCTCCTTCACACTTACACTGTATTATACGTATTATATCACACCTTTGTTTTCCAAGTTAAATGTAACGCGTTAGCAGACAAGTCAATAATTATCTACAACGCAACATATTCAATGTTTATTTTATATGTTACAAGTGTAAGTAAAAAAATAAAATAATAATTAATTTTTTTTTCCAAAAATTTATACTACAACAAAAATATAAGTTTGATTGATATCCATGTAAATATTCCCTAGAAAAGAAAATATCCCTGTAAATATTATTCTACTTCCAAATGGTCATATATTTTTGGAATTATTCAAAAAGAACGAAAAAATTAGTTGGTTCCTTATTATATACTTACGTTTTACATAAAAAAAAAAAAACGTACATATTATAAAACTAGGGAGCTATAAAATTATATGAACCAAATACTCCAAAATCACATATACTGGTCAACAAACAAAGATCCTATAAACTCATTCTCATATAAACAACAAATAAAATCATGGATTAGTGGTAGAGTGGACTGCCTGAGACTGAGAGGTTTCAGGTTCAAACCCCACCGACGCTTCTATTGGTCGAGTCTTGCCTTGTGTGGTTTACAGGCTATTGCACAAGGATGAGAATTTACCCAGTACGCACCAAAGGTAACGGCTGCAGGTTTCCACAAATTAAGAAAAAAAAACAAATAAATCCATGGACTATCGAAAAAAGAAAAAATCGACACACACTTCCAAACCTAATACTACAAGCTTAAGACAAAGTACAATAATGAGACAATTGGATGTGGATATAATTTATTTGATACTCGCTTCTATTCATATTATTTATCATCCTAAACTCATGCACACATATTAATTAAAAAGAATTCTACCCAAATTAATCTTTTCTAATGATAACCATTAATTGATGGAAAAAAGATATTCTACTAGTCTTCTTGTCCAAGTGATATTTCGGCTGTCATTTTTTATCACCCACCGAGTAAAATTAATGCGGAGTAGAAATTAAGGTCATATCAAGTATTCAAATGCAAAACGACACTTAATATTTGTAAAACATTTAAAAGCCTAAAATGATATTCATTACGGATAGGAGGGAATACAATTTTTAGTACAACATTGAATGTGGATGGTTACTTAATATTAGCTGAATGGACACAAAGGTTGGGATAATTGGAATAAATTAGCAATAATTATTGCAGTGGAAATAATAAGAAACTAAAGTGTCAACATAAGTTAGACGAAATACATAATTTAAGTACATAGATACAATAATATAGGCAGCTTTGAAATAATAAAATGAATGAAATATAATTAACTAAGACATAAAATTTGGAATACAATTTAGACGGAATAACTTCACAAAGCTGTTTTTTAGCATAGATATCTAAAGACCTTTTTAACTCGAGAAAAGATAGCTAAAGCTATTTATAGTTGTTCGATGTAGATATATAGATATAGATTGTTAGATATAGTTTTATTTTTCAAGGGCAGTAATTACTAATTCCGGCATCAAATTTACAACTTGATATCCAATTTTTTTATAGTAATTTATATGCAGGATTTTAGACGCGTCGAGTTAAATATTTGAAGGCTATAATACTTTTGCAAAATAAGTAAAACTTCAGATCATAAATTGATAGTTAAATTAAGTTCATTTCATAAATTCAAAACAATTTAACATATGTTGTTTATTTCAACTATTTTGATGGAAGCTTGAGCATAGTTGACAAGTAAAAGAAAAAAATAAAAATAAATAACTAACTTGGGGCATCAAATTCTTCAAATCCAAGTCATGCTCAACTTAATTAAAGTTTGATCTAAAGATCAATAATTGTTTAACGCGCATTTAATCTTGGGTTGAGTCTTAACGGCCATTCAAACCACATGGTTTAACAATAATAACTTGTATTTTGTAATCTAAACTTCAAATCTACCATCTACTTGAAAGAAATGTCAAATCAAAGAGAATAATTGAACTATAATTTTGGACTTATATATATTTATATATGAGCCATTTGTTCTATTGCCTATTGGAACGCGTTACCCACTATATAGAGATACTTAGATCAAGCCAATTTTGACATAAAAAAGATCAAAGACAATTTTGACTTTCACATGGAACCCACATGTTTAATTTACGAAAAAATCCAAACTAATATCAATTAGGTAATAAAAAATCAAGCTAAATTAGAGACGTCAATATAATTAGATTTGCAGCCCACAACAAACACAAAATTATATTTGCAATGTGATTTTATAGTACTTCAAATTAATTGTTGTCGGAATCAATGATTTTTTTTTATCTATACAACTCACTGCCAATAAATTATACCTGTATATTTTGCAAGTGTATAATTTGTTACTAATTATTAAACAACGAAGTTTATATATTAACTAGGCTAAATAAAATACTACGTTAGACTGTGGCATGAATACTGTGGCCCAATCAAATGTCCATTGTATGATTCCTTCTTCATTTTAATAACTTATCGATAGTTCTTTCAATGCTTTGAACTTATCTATTTATCTTAATTTAAGGCATACGTGAAAAAGAAAAAGAAAAAAAAAATCCATTGTTAAGTTCAATTTTGATGTTACGTTTTATATCTAAATATTAGTACTTCATTGTACACGCCATATATGTGTGTATATAGTGTCATTTACACAACTTAATATTCGTGACATGCATTAATGAACATAAAGCTTCAAAATATAACATGAAAAATCTATAATAGAAAATCTTATTGCTTAGCTATAAATTTAATATTAGGCTATTTGCAATTTGAATGGAGGAATAAGTTAAATCGAATTCTATGATTATTTGATATCAGTGAAGTGGGTCCTGTCATTTACTTGCTCTCGGTGAGATTAATTTTATAGGAACCGAAAATTTAAAAAATATTTACTTGCTCTCCATACCACTTCAAAATCACACAAAAAATCATCTTCAAAAGCTCAAAAATTGAAGAGTAATTCTCTAAAATTTCTCTTTAAAATTTCTTTCTCAATATTAAAGGTGTCATGGCGAGATTCAAGGCGTTCTTATCGGAATTAACTCAAAGTGGCGTTCGATTCGGAAACAAGACGGAAGTCCTCCACACCAACGCTATCAAACACAAAGCTCAAATCAAAGTTTAACGTTTACTTCGTAAACAAGGCGAAAGTCTTCCGCATCAACGCTATCAAACCAAAAGCTCAATTCAAGTTCAACGTTCGATCCGGAAATAAGGCGCAAGTCCTCCACGTCAACGTTATAAAACTCGACGTTCAACGTTTACTTTGAAAACAAGACGAACGGCATCCGCATCAATACCATCAACCGAAGCTCAAGTTAACGCCACCAATCCTACAAATTTATTTTATTGAATAAATACGATATTTTGTGTTTACAAATTTATTTAACGTAGTTTAAAAAATATTTCATGGCTATCCAATTCTATAGGGTCAAATTCTACTAAAGAATGAGTACAAAATTAGAAAGCGGCCCTCAAATAATTTATAATAAAGTACTCAATTATCTTTGAAAAACCAAGCTACTATTTAATTAGTATAACTCAAAGCAACCAAAAGACATTCAGATTTTAGAGTACAAATTAATAGGGGTATTCAAAATTTTGTTTAAACCGTAAATTAAATCGAATCAAATCGTACTTTACGGTTTGGTTACGTTTAGCTCGGTTTTGTAGTTTAAAAAAATATGATTTGGTTTAGATTTTTCAAAAAATATGGTTTATGGTTTAGGTTTGATTTTAAGAAAATTCAAATCAAATCAAACCGTAAATCGAAACATCATATTTGATATAATGATAGTAATATTATAATTTTATTTATTTATGTTAGGAAATATGAATTTTCTTGATTGCATGTCATATCTGAGTATTATACAAATTTAATTAATGAATTCATACAATTTAAAATCATTAAACCCTACAATCTGCTATACATTTCCAATTAATTGTTACAGTGACTTATTTTCACCTTTGAACACTAGGTATGAATCTATTTGTTTTTTTTTCTTCTATATCCTTTTCAAATTCAAGTTGTTTTCGATAGAAAACGTAGAGAATGTGAAATTAATTTACTATAATTTACTCCCTCCGTCCCACCAAATACGACATGTTTTTCATTTTGGGACATCCCACTATACTTGGTCTGTTTTATTTACAGGAAACAATTAGTGTATATTTAGCATTATAAAAAATATTGCATTCACACTACATGGCCCATCATTCCATCTAAACCCTACTAACCTATTCACACTATACACTATCCACCATCTCATCTATAACTTTATTAGCATTATAAAAATATTACATTCATACTACACCAAAACTCTTTCTACCTAATACTCTTTTTCTTAGTCTCCGTGTCCATACGAACTAGGCCGTATTCGGCGGGACGGAGGGATTACTATTTAGCTAAATAATGTTATCTTAGACTCCTAGTATATTTGTTCTAGCAAAAGAGAAAAACGTATATGGTATGACAACAACTTTATTTAATTCCTTTTATTCTATTACGAAGAAAATGAAAAAATATAGATAAACCGCACCAAACCGTATTATTATAGTTTGGTGTGGTTTGGTTTTACTACTTAATCAGTTCGATTTGGTTCCAAAAAATTATCAAACTGTATTTTACGATTTGGTTTGGATTTAGTATCAAATCGCACCAAACTAGACCGCGAACACCCCTACAAACTAAGGTTAGTATAACTCAAAGTAACTCAATTTGCTTCATTAAACAGTACTCCCTCCATCCGAGGTTAGTGTGGTGTATATTTAATTTGTTAGTGAAGTATAAATATAGTCTCTCCACGAAATAATTGTCACATTGTGGAAGACACAAGTTTTAAGAAAATAGCAGGTAGTAATAAATAATACTCCCTCCGTCCAAATTTACTCTACCTACTTACCCTAAAAAAAGTGTCAAAACTTACTCTACCTGTTTTGACAATTTGACCCATATACCCTTATTATTTTTGCTTTATTACTACCCTTTGCCACAATTAACCCATTACCATTTTAATTAACAAATTAAATAACCCAATTACATTTTCCTAATTACCCACCCTAATTAACCCAACCCAACAACCCCTACCAGCCCAATTCTCTCTCTCATTTCTGTTGTCTCGACCTCTCTCTCTCTCATTTCTCTCGAAACATCTCACTCTCTCTTCTCTGCAATCCTAGATCTACTCTCACTCTCTCTCCGTCGCGACGGCGCTTCCCTTCCGCTACTCTCATCAATCTCTCTATATCTCCCTAGCGTCGATGAAGGATTTCAAGGCTTCACCAGGGTGGAGATCAACCCCTCCATCAGATTCGTCGATACCACCTCCTCCCTCCCCTTCGTGGGTACCACCTCCTCCTTTCGATTCGTCGGATTTCCCGGAGGATTTGTGGATTCCACCAGGTTGGGAGCCCTCTCCAATTAGTGAAGATCTGGAGATGCATCGGTCTGAGGTGGCGCCGTTGAATCGGAGGAGCCTGCCATTGCGTTGGGTGAATCTGAGCAAAAACAGTCCATTCCTTCGAGTTTGGATCCATATCAGCTCAACTGCCGTGATGGCAAGTACGATTATGAATCCGACTCTGATTCGGAAACTGAGGTTATTTATTTCTTAATACTCTACTCATTTATTGCTGGTTGGTGATGGCTGGTGATGCCTTTTATTGGTGGGTTTAGGCTGATGATGCCTTTTATTGTTGGGTTGTGGCTGGTGATGCCCTTATTTGCTGCTTTGTGGTTGTTGAGTCTGCACATCTGATTTATGCCTTGATTTGTTGCCTTAATTGATGCCTCTGATTTGATATATGATGCTGATATATGCAATCTATGCTTGATTGAGTCCCTGTATTTGTTGCCTTAGTTGATTGATGCAAATGATGCTATGATCATGCTGATGCTTGCTTTTTATGGTACTGATATTGCATTTGATCTTTGTTGGCTTTGATATATGCAATTCATGCAATCTATGATTGGCCTAGTCCCTTTATTTGTTGCCTTAATGGATGCAAATGATGCTATGCCCCTGCTGATGCTTGTTGTGTATGCTAATCGCATGCTTGTATTGATGCAACCACTAGATCAGCTACTACCTAGTTTAGGAGGCTCAATATAATTATGTGATGGAAACTTTATGGTTGTAATGCTTGTATTGATTGAATCTTCTAATGCATTCTGTATCTACTGTGATGATGCTTGTGATATTGCATAAGCTAAACCAAGTCATTTATGTTGGTGTCTGGACTGTTTGCTGGTTGGTTTATCAGATAGATGTGGAATCCATCTGTGTGTGCAATAACTTGAAAGTCTGGATCACTGTCCTTAATGTGTGGTTTGGCATTATCTTGCTGTATCCATATTTCTTTGCCTAGACATTCTGGCAAGTTGCTTTTAATTGCTGGTACCATCTGTATGTTCAATTCATGAGAAGTATGCATGATGCTATGAATGAGTTGTATGTTGTTCTAATATTATGAATACAGATACTATACTTGATTCTTGATTGTGCAAATGATGCTATGCCCCTGCTAATGCCATCCATCTGTGTATATCTATGATAAGAATACATATACTATACTTGATTCCTGATTGTGTAAATGATGTTATGCCCCTGCTGATGCCATCTTTCTGTGTATAACTATGATAAGAATACAGATACTATACTTGATTCCTGATTGTGTAAATGATGCTCTGCCCCTGCTGATGCCATCTTTCTGTGTATATCTATGATAAGAATACAGATACTATACTTGATGAATTGATTGAATTGGTTACCTCAGTGAGTAGTTGTTGTTTGACTACTTCTCTTATAACTGACTGCATTGGTTTAAGCTCCATTGTGCCTTTGGCTCTGTTCTTTGAATTCCTTTGAGCAGGCTCTTCTGTGATAAATGGAAATATTCCTAGTTTTCCATCAAAGATCACATTTCCCGCTTTATCTATGATTGACCTAGCTATGGCACAACTGAACATTATCTTTAAGATGTGAGACTTTGACTGAAGCTGCCTATGTGGTATTTTCTCACCCTTGGCAAGGTAGTATCTGTCCTTTAGTTTGGTGAGATAAAACCATTTCTCATCTATATGCACTATATTCTGCATCTGCTGAAACTTTATCTTCCCACCATGAATGATGTTTCCTAACTGACTGATGCTCCAATTCAATTTGCATAACTTATTTTCTGGGGTGAGAAATGGCTTTACTGCATTGGTGTGAGCCTGCAAGTCTTCATCTTTGTACCAGAGATGACACTGACTCTTACTAACATCTAAATGTTCTGCCATATGTGGTATTTTCTCACCCTTGGCAAGGTAGTATCTGTCCTTTAGTTTGGTGAGATAAAACCATTTCTCATCTATATGCACTATATTCTGCATCTGCTGAAACTTTATCTTCCCACCATGAATGATGTTTCCTAACTGACTGATGCTCCAATTCAATTTGCATAACTTATTTTCTGGGGTGAGAAATGGCTTTACTGCATTGGTGTGAGCCTGCAAGTCTTCATCTTTGTACCAGAGATGACACTGGCTCTTACTAACATCTAAATGTTCTGCCATACTCCTGAATGATGTCCTATGAAGAACTGACAGGTTTTTGATCTTTTTTGCATCATATGGCTTCCATTTCTTGTGCACCGACCCTATTTTCTTGCTTTGGAGATTTATAGGAATGCCCTGTTGAAGTTGAGCTGTGGCCCTGGACCAGATGGACCAGATAGTCTTCAAGCTGCAATGGAACTCTTCTGCAGCTGCTTTTTTGGCTCCATAATGCAGTTTTCCTCTGCTGTTGGTTGGAGCAGCCACTGTGCAATGGAGTTTAGCTGCTGGGAGGTGAACTCATGAGCAGTTCTTGCTTCTACCATCTCTGCAGCTTCTTTGTTTTATAGTTTTTGGTGGTTGAAAATATATTGAATGCTGACTCCTCTTCTATTTATTGAAGTTTAGATGGGTTAGGTGCAATTCAAATTTCCCTCCTTTGTTTTGAATCAAATCAAGGATCAAATCGATGTACTTTTACACTTATTAATTCAATGAAATTTCATGTTTTGGCTCCAATTTTGATAATTTTTTCCCTCTCATTTCTCTACTGCCTGATTTGTGCTCATTTCTTAATTTCTTGTTTGCTTTACTGTCATGTGAGAGCTCGAAAAAAAAAATAGATTGGAATCACACACAAAAATAACGCATAAAGTTTTAATTTCAAGTTTTAATTTCTTGTTTTCTTGTTTTAATTATTGATGCAACACATAAAATAAATAACGCGTAAAATAAATATTGCAATCACACACAAAAATAAAATTATTTTCGATTTATGCATGAATAAAATTCACAATGTAGCTAAGGCATATACACAACCCTTCTCTCTCTCTCTTGCTTTTATTAATCAAAAAATTAAGAAACTAATTGCACACTATCCCTCTACTCCTCAAAATCTTTTTTCTTCCACCAACTACACTTTATCAACATTCTTTAAACTCCGTACCAGCACCCAAATGGGTTGAGTAAATTTGGACGGAGGGAGTAGTTGGTAATGTTGTGAGTGGAATAAGGATCCCACAATAAATATGAGTGAAGTAGTGAAAAATATAAGGTTAAATATATTGTATTATGTAGGTCCTACCATTATAAATAAAAGTGACAACCAAGTAACAATCATTTCATGAACAGAAGAGTAAGAAACACCACACTAAATTAGAAAAGATGGAGTTAGGTAATATTAATACCTAATTAAGTATAACTTGATCACAATATATAGTTTTAAATGGTCAAGATTCTCTTCTATGAATCATCCTCTTTTCTACACGCATACACAGTTTCCTTATGATTATCCTTTTCTAAAAGAATAATATGTACAATAAAGTTTAATATAAAACTAATTTTATTCAAAATTCAAATTACGGGGAAGGATTTGCACAATCCAACTAAAGAGAAAATTTTCTTCAATGATCCAACCCATCGCATTTAATTTACCATGTTAGTATGCTTTACCACATAAGTTAAATTTTATTTGAGCAACATGTACACTTGATAGCCATAAAATGTTGTCTTCATAAAAAAGAAAAACTTTTCTTGCATGCATATATTGAATATAAGTTACTGCTCACCCTATCCCGTTCCATATGACATGTTTTTCTTTTTGGACCATCCCGTTCAACATGACCTATTTCCTTTTATAAAAAGAATTAGAGCTTACATTATGCTAAAAAGATACTTTACTATCACTTTATTGACTAAAAAATACTTTATTTACACTTTTTTTTTATACTTAATACCCTTCTCTTTAGTCTCTTGTCGAAACAAACTAGGAGATATTCAATGGGTTAAAAAATTACTGTGGTAAAATAATGAAAAGAAAGAAATCAATAACAAGTTATTTACTTCTGATACTACATCGTATCGGAAGGACCTTTTTTCGCTAATTTCTTTAGACACAAGAGCCCTTTTGCCAAATGTGTTTCCTTTTTCTTTTTTTTTTCTTTTTTTTTTCTGTGATATAAATAAACACAAAGCAAAAGTGACATTTCGAGGCTTTCGAAAAGACAAATAGTGGTATGTCAAATAAGAATAATAAACAAAAGAGGCGTGTTCTGTGTGTTGGTTTTATACTATGTATCCGTGTGCGTGGCGCATGTAATATACGCGCGTGCCTCCACCCACGGCGCGTGTGATGTACGCGTCCGTTTTCTTTTTTTTTTCTTTCTTTCTTCTTTTCCAGGTTTCTATTTAGCAGATTTTTTTTAAAATTACATATTCTTTTTTCAGTTTTTTTTTTCCAAGATTTTTTTTAATTTCCAAATTTTTTAGTAAACATTATCATCAAAAAATGTAAAGTTTCACAATCATTACATTTTGTCACGACTATGTCTACTTTTTAATACGACAAGTTCTACTTTTAGTCGAACGTTAAAGTAATTATTGTCGTTAAAAATAGTAAAGTTTTTCACTAAGAAACGTAATGTTTCACAATCATTACATTTCGTCATGACAATGCCTACTTTTGAACTTGACAAGTTCTACTTTTAATCGAACGTTAAATTAATTATTGTCGTTGAAAAAAGTAAACTTTTTTACTACGTAATATTTCACAATCATTACTTTTCGTCACGATAAATGTCTACTCTTGAACTTGACAAGTTCTACTTTTAGTCGAACATTAAAATAATCATTGTCGTTGAAAAAGTAAACATTGTCATTAAGAAATGTAATATTTCACAATTATTACATATTGTGACGACAATGTCTACTTTTGAACTTGACAAGTTCTACTTTTAGTCAAACGTTAAAGTAATTATTGTCGTTGAAAAAGTAAACATTGTCGTTAAGAAACGTAAAGTTTTACAATCATTACATTTCGTCACAACAATGTTGAAAAAAATGAATGAAAAAAAAGAAGAGGCAAACAAAAAAGAAAAAGCGAAAAAAAATAAAGAAAATGTGGAAAATAACAAAAAAATAAATAAATAAAATCTGGAAAATAAAAAAAAATGGAAAAAAGGAAAAAAAAAACGTAAAAAAGATATCTGTAAATTAAAAAAAAATAGAAAAAAAGAAAAAGAAATCTGAAAATAAAAAAAATAGAAAAATAAAAAAAAAATCTGAAAATAAAAAAAAAACAAGAAAAAAAAAGAACAAAAAAACTGGAAATTAAAAAAAAGGAAAAAAATTAAATAAAAAAGAAAACAGAAAAAAAGAAATCTAGAAATAAAAAAAATAGAAAAAATCTGGAAATAAAAAAAAAACAGGAAAAAAAAGAACAAAAAAGCTGGAAATAAAAAAAAAAGAAAAAAACACTTAAACACTAAAAAATAAAATACACCAAAGACAAAAAATGAATGTATAATACAATAGTTGCACCAAAACAAATGTCTAAACAAGCAGCGAAGAAAAAATCAATTTAATAAAAACTAGCATATAACCCGTCGAAAATCGACGGGAAATCACTATTCCATAAATTCTTCTCAAAATCGACGTAGGATAATGAGGTGGGTCGTTCTGATAGAAAATATCCTCTATCTCATATTGATTTAGAGAAGAAAAGTAATTGTGACGAATGTCAAAGTGACCTAAATCCTACATTATGAATTCAATAGAAATTAAAAAAAAAATCACTTGAACTATCGGTTAGGAATTAACCAGTCTAATCCAATCGTTCTGTGTCAGAACTGACTCGTTCACCACGATCTTCATCGAAATCGGCCCGTTTTCCCCACGATTTTGATCGGAGTCGGACCGTCTACCCGACAGTTCTAAGTCAGAATATAAAAGATAAAATAAATAAACACCATGTTTTCATTAGAATCGGCCCGTCTACTAAAAAAATCAATTGAACTGTCAGTATTTTTTAAGATTTTGTTTCCATGTAATATATATATATATATATATATATATATATATATATATATATTGATAAATATTGATTTTAAATTCAGAAAAATTGAGAATTTAGATAAATAGGAATAGAGGAATATAAGGGGTGTCACATAGGATTTTTTTTTACGTAGAGTCATTTTCGTTTATATATTAGATAGATAGATTGATAGATTTGTATTTTTTACTTGGATATTTTTTCCTTGCACGAAAATATATTAATTGTATTTAGTTAACTGCTTTTAATTATTATATTTTGGCTATCTGATCAATTCGTGTTATAATTATATTCTCAAAATTTTAAGACATCAACGTCATAGATCAATTGTATGAATCGTTATTAAAATTTGTTACGAAAAGTTAGATTTAGAAAAATATATACCCTATTTATGGAGCATCTAACAATAAATTATTAACTTAAAAATTGCACATTAAAATAAAAATATCTATAAATCCTAATTGAACTAATGAAATTTAATTAAGAACTACTGGATTAAATTAAATCACAAAAGAATGAAAATAAAGATTTTAAGTACATTTTAGGATAAATTTTCAAGCTTCAAGATAAAATGCGAAATGAATTAAACCAACTACCTAAGATTGAAAGAACTATATTTCAATTATAGATTCATAGACCAAATATTCGTTATAGTTATAATAGTATCCATACTTTTATCTACAATAATGGCTATTATATTTTTCAAAACTACGTTCATTCATTTAATTTGCTCTTGTAGGCTGGTTTGGTAGTGAATTATATTCTATAACTAATATAGAATATTTTAAAATATTGATACATATTGATTTTGAAGATTTGATCTTGTTAAGATTTTATTTTCATATCATATATAATATAGAATATAAATATGATAATTATTGCTTTTATATTCAAAAAAATTTGAGAATTTAAATAAATAGGAATGGAGGAATATGAGGGGTTTCACATAGGACTTTTTTTACATAAAGTCGTTTTTGTTTATATAATAACTAACGTACAACCCGTCAAAAATCGACGGAAAATTATATTTAAAAAATTAATAAAATTATTAGATAAATATGTTATAGATTAAAAAAAAATATTACTTGTTAATTATTTTTGAGTTCAATCACTTGATTGTTTAATATACTAAATTTATTTAGAATTTATATATACTTAAAAACACGACAACACACATGGAAGTAATAACTAAAAAGTAATTAGATTACATAAATTAAAAAAAAAGAAAAACAGAGTAAAATATAGAATTTATTAATGATAAGTTGGCATATTTTGTTATTTTCGTTTTTATTAATAATAATATTATTTTTATATTTGATTAAAATAATAATTTTATTAAATTTATTGTATATAACCCGTCGAAAATCGACGGAAAATCACTATTCTATAAATTCTTCTCAAAATCGATGTAGGATAAAGAGGTGGATCGTTCTGATAGAAAATATCCTCTATCTCACATTGATTTAGAAAAGAAAAGTATTTTTTGAAGAATGTCAAGCCGACCTAATCCTACATTATGAATTCAATATAAAATTAAAAAAAAAAAATCACTTGTACTATCGATTAGGAATTGACCCGTCCAACTCCGCAGTTTTGTGTCAGAACTGACCCGTTCACCACAGTTTTCATCGGAATCGGTCCTTTTACCCCACGATTTTGATCGGAGTCTGGTCGTTTACCCGACAGTTCTAAGTCAGAACCACGCCTCTCAAATTGAATTTCAAAAATAATCTTATCACATGTTTTCATCTCAAACTCATATAGTAATGTCTGTTAAAAATTCTAATACAATCTACCCTCATTTCTTTGATAATTTTCAAAACTCTATTCTTCTTCAAAATCGAAGCAAGAATCGTTTGAGGGTGCCACATAGGGTTGCATATAAATCAAATAATTTTGGCTCGGTTCATTATTCGATTCAAATTTTTTATATTCGAATTCGAAAATTTATAATTTGAATACACATACGAAAACCTTTTCTGATTCGATTTAGTTAATGAATACGAATTCAAAATTTGATATTCGATTCGATATTCGAAAATATTCGATTTCATATATAATACATACATATTATACAAATATATGTATATTAAAAATTAAACTAAAAGCCAAACTTAAAGAAAAATAATATTACGTATTTCTCAAAAATGTTAAACCCTATCTTTTCTTTCTTTAATATCTATCTTTTTAGTATTTAAGACAAATGTATGGATATAACATTTATTATTGAATTGAGTGTTTAATTGTTTCTTAGGTGAAATATTATTTCAGAAAATTTCCTTAATTGCAAATCAAATAGTGTAAAAAATTTATAAAATTTCGAATCAAATATTCGAATAGTATGTTTATAATAAACTTAAAAAACCGAATCGAATATTCGATTCAAATCGAATATTAACGAATATCATTACGAATCGAATACGAATCAAAAAAATATTCGAAGTCGATCCGATTACTCATTCGAATATGCGAATAATGTCTCAAATTCGAATTTGGAACCATTTATTTGGAAAACTAATAAATTGGTTCCCTACAAAAAAAATTATTTATTCAGCCAACTAACGAATTGACCAATTTAAATTAAATTAAACTATAAAAATATAGTTATTTATTCGGCCAACTAATAAATAAATGGGCCAAATAAAACTTTTAGTACAAAATATGAGAAAATACACATTGATTCTAGGTATTTATAGGGTTTTTAATAGGTGATGTGTCACAGCCCCGAATCCCGAGGGACGGCAGAAGCCGGGGTGCGACTGGGATTGGATTAAAGAAGCGGGAAAGAAGGGGACTAACTGAACTAAACATACATAGGAGACATCATACATTCTATGAACATGACTTTATTTACAAAAAGAAGAGTTAATCTCAAGGATTACTTGACGAAGTTCCCAAAAAGGTAAACTAGGTTATATTACAGAACTTATACCACAGTGTTTTACTAATATACATAACATCATAAGTACTTAGAGTTTTACAGCGGAAATTGTGATTCATACTAACTAAAGTCTTCTTAAGACAACTTAATTCAAGCCTCGCCGCTTCCATCGCTTCAACCTGCACATTTAGAAAATATATGCAGGGCTAAGTACAAAAGTACTTAGTGGGCACGATGTCGAAAAACATATTCATAAGTATAAATAATCAGGCATCTCATAATCGTAGCACATCGGGGTTTTATTGAAAATGGCTCGTGTCTACTAAATATTTTCTGACTCATTTATATAAATTAGTTTGTACAAGCATTTTTCTGGTATGTTACGTTCAAATCTTGACCAATTTCTCATTCACCGTGGCTGGTTACCCCTCAACAGGATACCACATACACCACAGGTTACAAAGTGCACTAACTCTGGAAAGCGCTTAATAGCTAACTCAGAGCCGATCGAAAAGATAACTAATAAATCTGGAAAACACGAAGGTTAACTCAGATAGGTACAAGAGAACTCACATAAAATATTTAAACAGTTTATGCCATGATTATCACTTTGAAAACACGATTATCAAAGCGATAAAGAAAAGGTTTTCGAGCATTGCTCGTTTTGTTTCATATATATAAAAGCCCACCTTAGCGTTTACAGAACTAAGTATGAGCTTCCGTTCTCCTGATCTTCCGTCCTTTCCTTACTGATGGCTTCCTCCTTCATCGTAAAATAATAACACTTCAAAATCGGTCGTAAAAGACAATCGAATATGGAAATTCGAATTAGGTTTTAGTCGTTTCATTTCTTTAGGCATTTGCACGCTACTAGTTTCATTTTAATTAAACGGGAACGAGACTTGAACAAATCTCGTTTAGAACTCGAAAGGTCTCATACTCGACTCTTAGGTCAGTAGAAAGGATAGTCATTAACTTATTACGGCTTAAAAGATCGAAAGAAACTAACTTGCGAAGAAAACAACTTAGGAAAACAACTTCTGAAATGTCACTGCGCAAGGTAGTAGTTCTGGGGACTGCCCAGAACAGAGGAATTGGAAACAGGGGATGAGTCCTGTACCATTATAAAGCTTGGGAAGTCTAGTTTACGCTCCAATTTACGGATCTCAAATCCGATAAATGAGCTAAAAGATATTACAGTTTCCGGGAAGGATCGCAAAACTGCTGCGGCTAACCCTAGGTGCTCGATAGAATCGACGTATGACTTCCTAGACTCGTTCTAAGTTCTCGTACTCGATTTCTCACGAAACTTGACTCTCAAGGCAGTCAACACGTACTCTCGTACGTGAAGGACTCCTTTTCAAAACTCGTTTAGAACTACGACGATCAAACCTCGTCGTTTCAACTACCATTTACTATACCAAAATCAAGCTAACAAATTCTCGTTTCTAGTTCTCGACTATAACTACAACTCATATTATAATATTCCGGATGCTCATGTCGTCAACTACAAAGTCGTGCCTTAGTCCATAATAAATACTATTATCAAGGTAGAATCCTTACTCGACTTCTCGATTATTAATTACATCCACTTGTTCGTCTCTTACGAGATTTCAAAAGTTATCGGAATTCGTTCAAATTCTACGACATCAATCATCATCTAACGAGATTCATTAATATATAAATCATCACTCCATATCATTACTTAAACTCAACTTAATTCGACTTCTTTGTCTCTTACGATTTCATTAACATTTTTAGAAAATTCCAATTAAATTCATAACATCATCTAATATCATTAGGAACATTATTTCAACAACAAATCATCAACTAAATCAACTACATGAAAACCCCCAATTTCTTCATATTTTTCGGTAATAAGCAATAATTAAAGGGGGTAATTTTCTTCATCAATTATCATTATTAATCCATTAATCATACTACTATATCATCAATTAAACAATTCAAGTCTTATCACACATTAAATTGAACATCCCCAATTCAAACCCTAGTCCTAAATCGGTCCTCTTCAAATTTCATAGGGGTTTCGATTTCTTTTTGTTCTAATCACTAATTGAACACCTCCTAAGCATGATTATCCAACTAATTGAAGAATTCAAACATCCTACATGATTCCCCCAAATTTTCGGTATTGATGTAGGTCTTAGGGTTCTTGATTTTCTTCAATTTTAATCATAGATCCATATCTAATCCATCTAGTTATACTAATTAGAGATCAAGACATCTAATCCATCTACCCATAAAAATCAATCCACTTGAAAAATTAAAAGAAATGGATTTGGAATGGATAGAAGTGAAGAAGAGACAAATACCTTGAACTTTACTAAAGGAAGAATTAGAATTCGATGGTTGGATGATGACTTGTGTGAAAATTTTGCTCCAAGAACTTGAAGTTCTTCAACAATGGTGAAAATGGAAGTATAGTGAATGTATGTGTGTGTGTTCGGTTTTTTTTTCTTTTTTTGGGGGGGGGGGGGGGGGGGGGAAGGAATAAGGAAGATGACTTAATTATGTTATGAAATATCTAACAAGACTTAGGTGTAAAGTTAGATAAAAATCTAAGTAGTGAGTCATAGTAAAAATACTATATAGTAATGAAATATCAATGCTTGTGTGTGAGGTGAGGTCGGCCATGAGGGGGAAAAAGAAGAAATTACGCGCTTTTCCGGCGCGATACGACGCTACGGAAATCGAAAGACGAAAAACGTAGCTCGACACAAAATCGTCAAATTCCGATTCGACCAAAAATTCTAACGTATTTAACTTAATCGGAACGTAATATTTAAAAACTTAATTCCGATAAAAACTCGGGACGACACAGTCCGAGTTTCGTCCGGAAAATAAAAAAAAAAGAACTTTCTTGGGCGAGTTCGTGAATGTAAAAATCAGACGGTTTTCCGTTCTGAGTTCCAGAACTAAAAAGTTTTCGTACGCGATATCCTTAAATACAGTAGTCATCTAACTGACTTCCGTAATTTATTTTTGGAAACGGATTTCACCGTTGGTTTTAGAATTCAGAATCGTAAACTTAGGCGTGCAAAGCCATTTTTATTATTGACTTTAAAATTTTAAGACTGTACGGAAATCTGGGGTATTACATCCTACCCCCCTTACGAAAAATTTCGTCCCGAAATTTGCTTATCTTCTTAAACTGTTCGGGGTACTCTTTTTTCTCGACCCTTCTTTGAACTCTCAGGTGGCTTCCTCTTGTCCGTGATTATTTTATAACACTTTTACTAATCGTATCGACTCATTTCTTAACTTTCACGCTTTTCGATCCAAAATCGATTGCGGTCTTTCCTAAACTTAAGTCTATTTCAAGATCAACGTCTTGTTGACCAACTATGCGTATAGAA
Organism: Schizonepeta tenuifolia; assembly: GCA_029490685.1. NCBI lineage: Eukaryota > Viridiplantae > Streptophyta > Magnoliopsida > Lamiales > Lamiaceae > Schizonepeta > Schizonepeta tenuifolia. The sequence goes on along the minus strand of CM055957.1, from coordinate 55,492,403 downwards.
TCGAACGTACATACTTCTTCTCAAAATGAGATATACATAAAATAAGTATTTCATAAATTTGGCGATAAAGCCATAGCTATTTGTATTGGAAACTATCTTTTCCAAGTTATTGCTAATTATATAATTCTGCGTCGAAGTTTTACTTGACACGAATCTAATGTCTCTCATTAACGGAGAAATCTTAAGGAGTTTTATCTTTCTTCTCGATTTTTAGTTCGAATTGTCGTAAATACTTAAGACTTTCGTCTTTATTAAACTCGTGTTTTTCTGACTCGAATCTATCGAATGATCTCGATTATTTCACTGAACGTATCTGGTCCTAAATTCTTGCTTTCTCCTACCTTATAATAATAAGGCAACTATGTAATCTTCTCCTTCTACAAGGTCTCGTAAGTCGTAATACCTATCGTAGCTTAATAATTATTGTTGTAACATTCAGTTGTTGGCTATGTGTTCTTCAATTTGCTCTTCGGCTAATCTTATCGTTCTTAGCATATCAACGAGTATCTAAATTGTTTCCTCGGACTGTCCCTCGAACTGGAGGTGAGAAACGGTACTAAAGTTAAGTTTGTCATCTAACTTTTCTGCCTTATGACTTACAAACATCTCGTTGTCATAAAATCGTACCCATATCCTTCCATTTCCATTCCGGAATACCTTAACGGTTATCACAACTCGTATAGTTGTCAGTGGAAGGCTTTCACTTTCTTATAAGCTAAACATCTTTCTACCAAACTAGGCAACGTCTCGTTTCACTCTAGTTCACTAGAAATCCCTTCTTAAATCTTAAATTCGTCGTCATCAGATATACTAATTTATTTTCTATCATAATACTCATTGCTTCAAAGTCGCTGTCTGGTTTATCCATTCCTTTCCTTAGTCGAAGCTTATTCATTGACTCGTCCTTTTTCTAGATACTTATAATCTTTCTCGTAATTTGGTATAGCTACTTGTGTCGTTATTGTCCTACAATCAATGCTGATGTATCTTGCATTTCTATACCCATCGTCTCGAATCCTCGTATAAGCGTTTCTTCTCCGACGTCGAGATACCTAAACTTAGTTGGAGTCTTATGACTCAGTGTATCTATTCTTACCCTTAGCTTTACCTAGATGGTAATTATTTTCACAATCATAATATCTTACTAGTTTGAGCAATCTCCTTTGTCTTATGTTAATTCCTTTGCTCGAATACACACTCCAATTTTTTTTTTATGATCTGTGAAGATCTCATCCCTTACACCATATAGATGGTGTGTCCAAATTTTATTGCATATACTACGGCTGCAAGCTCTAAGTCGTGGGTTAGATACTCAATTTTCTGGGGTTAATGTGTCGTGAAGTATACGCTATCACTCTCTTATCTTGCATTATCACTCATCTTAACCCGTTCTTCGTAGCATTGGTATCTACCTCGTATTCCTTGTCGTTTCTGGGAGGGCTAAATCTGGGGTAATGATCAACTTTTTCTTGAACGTCTGCGTACCTATCTCAAACTTGTCTGTACATCTATACTTCTTTTCCTTCTATGTAGTTGTGTCATAAGTCTTGGTAATCATAGAAAATTCCTTAATGGAAACCTCTATTATAACTGTCCAACCTAGGAAACTTCTTATATCGTTCAGACTGGTAGACGATTTTCATTAAAGTACTGCCTTCACCTTGGCAGAAATCTATCTTAACATCTTCTGTCGTCACTATATATCTATAAAACATCACTTTCTTCAATCGAACTTGCTCTTACCGAACTTGGCATATAGTTTCTCGACTCTAGGCGTTTCTAGTACTATCCGCCAGTGTTCTTCGTACTCTTTCTCATTCTTAGCATGAATGAATTTATCGTCGAGGAATACTAAAATGAATTTCTCTAAGTATAGGTGGAAATTCTATTCACGTGGTTCATGAATACTACGGAGCACTAGCCAACTAAATGACATAACTAAGCATTCGTAATGGTCATATCTGGTTTGGAAGATAATTTTTGGTATCTCACCAGTTTACTCTTTTAACTAGTGTTATTTAGTCATTAAGTCTATCCTCACAATTGCACTTGTTTCTTTTTAAGCTTATCAGGGGTTTTCTATTCTCATAAAAGAATACTTATCCTTAAGGGTTATCTTTATTTAACTTTTGATAGCCTATATACATTCTCGCAGAATCATCCTTCTTCGATGATGAACATTTAAAATGTTTTCCATGGTGAAAATGTTTGTCTAAAGAAATCGTCATCTAACAATTCTTGCAGTTAGATCTTAAGCTCCTCTAACTCCTTCGATACCATTCTACATAAGGCCTTCGATTTGGGAGCTTCTCGTAGTTCTAAGTCGATCGTGAAACCTACACGACAATCTGGTGATAAACCAGATAATATTTCTGAAAAGACATTTTCATTTTCGTCATAACCCTCACGTTTTTTTTTTTTTTGAATGGTCTTCTTGGCTCCTGGATCTCCAACTAGGTATACGAGATAAGCTGTCATATCTTTCTTTTTTACCAACATCTTGGCTTGTAGGGCGCATATTTTTTTGATATCCTCCTGCCCATCGATATTTCATATAATTCTGTAGGTTCTCTACTAGGGGTTTTAAAAGAGATTTTTCTCTCGTTGTCGAGAATCGTGGTAATTCTCAAACAACTAGTCTATTCCTAAAATTATATATATATCGTACATTTTATTACTTCCCAATCGATTGCTATGTTCTAACAGAAAGACCCTAAATTAAATTCTATGCTCGACGAAACTAAGGGAATAACACTATGAGATTATCGTCACTCCCTGAAGCGTAATTGTTCCTATTTCACAATTAGAGCGTCCTAGTTCTACTCCTAAAGGTTAATAGGTACTAATTATAACCGAATATAAGGCTCTAAAATGAAGCAAAAATTTATGGCAGGGTAATTTATAAGGTTCGTCCAATACCTGCCAGATCTCTCTTTCCTTCATTAAGCCTCTCCTGCCTAATCATGCATGCGCTTGCATTCTGTTGCAATTGCATCAGCTGTGGCTGTGACTGGACCTGAGCTGTATTTAGTGGTTGAGGCTGGCCGTACTGAATTGGTACCATCATTTGCAACAGCGTTGGGCAATCCTTACTTATATGCCCCAGCATCATACATTTAAAACATCTATCCGTGTTTGCTAGACACACACCCTCATGCTTCTTACCACATCTAGGACATGCAGAAACTTCCTGTTTCTGTTCTGCCGCTTGCCTCAGTTCTGGGCAATTCCTCTTAACGTGTCCCTTATGCAAACAGTTGAAACAAACACCAGTTTTTGCTAGACAAACACATGGGTGTTCCTTACTACATTTAGGGCAAGCTGGAGAAGGGATCTTTTCTTGAGTACTTTTTGGAGTTGGGAGTTGACCGTGCTGGTTGATTTCATTTGCCGTTAGTGGTTTCGGGCAAGTTCTCCTCATATGTCCCTTATGTCCACAATTGAAACAGTTGCCAGTGCCTATCTGACACACACCACGGTGCGTTTTATTGCATTTGAGGCAAACAAGAATGTTAACCCTCACTGGGTGATTTCCTCCCTGATTTCTGTATCTTTGCTGCCCTTGCTGCTGTCCTTGTAGATTGTTTCTCTTGCCTTGACCGGATTGTTCATTTCTCTGTGGATTATTCCTCTGCCCTGCTTTCTTTCCATAGTTACTTCCTTTTCCTGGCTGGTGGAAACCCTGCCGAGCCCTATTTTGTTTCCCTTACTTGTTGTGGCACTGGTAACAATCACTACTACCCCCTTCCCATTTCCTTTTTCTCTTATTGTTGATATTATTGTTGGGATGGTTTTGGGTTGAAGTCTGGTTTGGTGCTGGTGTGGATTTTACCATTTTTCCTTTATTAGACACTAATGCCTCTATTTCACGGACTCGTCCTAGTAGTTCTGCATAACTCAGTCCCTCCTGTCTGGCTACTGCTATTCCCAGTTCATACTTAAGTTCTCCCTGAAGCTTCCTGGCTACTTCCTCCTCAGTCTCGACTTGATCGGTTACATACTTTTCATAATATGCCTCCTTAAAACCATTCCAGGTGGTTAGAGCCGCTTGTTCTACCGGCATAATTCTCTGTCTAGTCTTCCACCAATATTTAGCTGGTCCGGTTAGCTGATACCCAGCACATGCTAGACGCTCCTCATCACTAAGTCTAATCGGTTAAAAAATTCTCTCCATAGAACGTATCCATTGCTCGGCCTCACTCGGATTACCAGATCCATCGAAATATGGTGGTTTACTTCCGAAGAATAAATCCTCAATGCTATGACGTTGCGGAGATAGGGAAAGTGAAAAGGTTGCTGGATGTTCTTGCCTTTCCTCTCTTATACGTTGTTCTTGACCTCTATCAGACTCTCTAGGACTATCAGGTCCTCTTCGATCGTTAATAGCTCCCAGCGATATTTTTAAAACTATAAGATACAAAAACTTTCTCATTAGTACTTGCTTTTAAGCCTTCATTTTCTCACTAACCCTTCTCTTTTCCCACTTAATACTTTCACCTAAACGAGAATAACAATTTAACTTCGACTCTATTTCTTTCAACTTTTAACCTCCAAGGTTAAATTAAACACTCGTTACACGAGTTCATTTGGCATTCTGGTTTAGTTATACGATTCATAAGAAACTTTCTCGTGACTAAAACCCTCTCATGGGTCATGTATATTATATATACATCAAAAGAATATGTTAGTTTTGCCTTTAACAAGGATTTATACAAAACTAGACTACAACGAGTCTAAGCTAGGCTAACTGCCTACGTGTGCAGGATGCACTAACATAATGCATTGATGTACTACTGGAAGTACCAGAACGAAAATGTCTCATAAAATTTCGTATCCGTTGGAGTACTACAAAACTATCTAGTTACTGATCCGACTATGTCCATAACAAAAGGCTACTATACTACTATGCGTCCCTGACGCCTTGCTCAACAAACTGCGGTCAAGTCACCACTGCCCTCTATGGCCTAATCCTCCTCGGGGTCTTTGTTCGGGTCCTCTTCTTCTGACTCTGAATCGAAAGCAAACTGGAGTGCCTCGTTAGCCCTCAAAGTAGTGCCGTCTGTAAGTGTAAGTGGTGGCGGTGCAGGCATATCTGAAACTGTCGTCTCAGTATCCGAAACCAGGTAGTCCCAGCAGGCCACTAACGCCCGCTTCTTCGGAGGCAGCAGGTGGTCAGAAAGGGAACTCGTCTCGTACTCCTCCCTGGAACGGACCCTGGATGGTTCTGCCTCAAACTCAGCCTGAACTCTGGCCAACTCCGTGCAAATCTCATCAAGGGATCTGTATGAGGATGGTAACTGTAATAGGGCGGTAAGCTCTGCGTCCGTGTCTAAGTACTCTGATCCTATCTCGAATGGTCCTTGAACTCTCGCAGAAGGCTCGGGTAGGATAGGAGCAGGTAACCCTAATCCATCAACTGTCTCTGCAACTAACTCCCCTATGCCCTCACTGGGTACCATCACTGAAGGGATCTCCAACTGTGCAATCATCTCTAGACCTATCTCGTCATGCTCTGACCCTGAATCTGCTGGGAAATGAGTGTAGGGAGGATGCGCCTGAACAGGATATGCTGCTATGTGTCTACTCTGAAAGAAACGTCTGTGTATCTCTAAAGCAAATCCCTTGTAATCCCCTGTCGGCTCTGTATCGTCGCCAAACATCCCAAGATAGTACCATGCCGTATCGTGTGCCCAACCACGCCATTCCTCTGGCAGTCGTCTAACCAAGTCAAGCATAGCCTGACCCTCTGTAATAGAATGCCGGACTGGATGATAAACTAATGAAAAGTAAATAATCCTTGTCCTACGTCGTGTCTCGGGTTTGCCTCATAATCTCTATACCTATCCAATAACTGATCTGCCCAAGTACGCTGTGGCGGGGACTGACTCTCCAAAGCCGTGTCACTACTGGAAGCCATCCTACAAAGTTTTTAAGAAATACGGATCAATAACGGTAAGATGATATCTTATCTTACGGAAAATCTTAAATTACAAAATGAATATTCCTTATTCAATTGTATTATCACCACACTTAATCTAACAAACTTATCTTAAACATGTAGCAATTTCACAGAAAATCGCTCTCGTATTCACAATATATAGAAATAAAATTTCAAGATTTTATTTCCATTCCTTATCTCATTCTTTTAATTTCTTACTTTAATTCCTTATTTCTTTCTCAAAGAAAATTTTTCATCGATTCTCATTCATTAAAACAAGGCACGTCTGCTTTGTTCATGTTACTTATGCAAAAGTAACATTCATTTACAAAAGACTTTGTCGTTTACAACTCTTAATACTCGTATGCGTCGTATTCTTCGCTCAAGGACGAAGTATAAAAATATAAATTCCAAAAGAGAAATGGAATATATCCTAAGAATAACTTTTTAGAACATAGGTTCTAGTCGTCGTCGCTAAAAATCGAGCGATCGTTGGAAAATTTAATCAAGCTTCGTGCTTGACGCCTAATAGTAAAAATAATTATCTTCGCAAAGTTCGAACAAGGCGAACTCTACTGAAAAATGAAACGAAAAGAAAAAGGAACGGCGTCGTTACATGTTACTTATACGTAAGTAACATTCGTCTCTTTAAACCACTTATACCATACTAAAAAGGTTTTGCTAGCGGGGCATAAGACCCATATTACTGAGTTTCTTATTATGTGGGTTGATCAAGTCCACATAACAGTCTCTCAATCACATGGAACTTCTGTCTCGTTCTATCGTTCACTTCATACAGAATTTACTTTCCTAAATCGAGTAGCAATTTCTCGAATTGCACACACAACTACTTCTTAAAAAGAAAATTTTGGAAACTTTCCAATTTAGCTCGGAATACTCAATCTTCTCGAGGAAGATACAAATTGTAAGCTAATCGAATACTTGAACGGCTCCTAATAAGTAAAATAAAGTCATCTCCAAGAGACTTTGTTCATGCCCCTTACAACTAAGGTAACATTCGGCTCTTCCGTTTATTTCAATTTATCCTCCTTGTTTCAACCTTTTCTCGAATAATTTGGAGTCACATTTTTCTCACACGTCTATTTGTTTCTTTCGTTCACTTCGTACATATTTACCTTATTTTATCAATATTTATTTCATTTCCCTCGAAGGAAATTCTTATCGGTTTTAAAACAAAGATCGACTTCGCCGAGTCTTTATTCATGTCACTTTACGCACGTGACATCCATCAATAGAAGTCCTTCTCGTGTTGTGGATCTCCTTTCGAAATTATTTGGAATAACGTTTCTTAAAAACGTCTAAGTTCTCGAGGTATCGGAGAAGACCTTAGATTTCAAGTCTACATTCTTATTGAACCGGGAAAAATCCCTAGATTCCTTCTAGGTTCTCGTGCCAAGGTACCTTTTAAAATAAAAGAAATTATTGCGCAAACAATTTCACATAAGATAGTACTCGTACTATCACAAAATCACATAGTCAAAACAAAGTATAAATTAAATTATACTTTCATAGAATTCTTATTTTTGGCACACAACTCATTCTCATTCTCATTTTCATTGAATACTTGTTCATAAAATTTCTTATTAAAAAGAAATTATGTTATTGAAATTCTTTCCTCGTTGAGTCGACGTAGCGGGAGGTTGAGTTGTCGTCTATATTCTGAATCTTAATGTTATAACTTAACTCTTAATTTTACTTGAAGAAGACTCTGATCTAGAGTATAAATAAATTATTCTATCTTATGACTCGAAAGAAGACTCGATATAGAGTACGAACGAATACTCTATACTACTACTACTCGAAGGAAGACTCGTATCCATAGCAGAAACGATGGCTCTGATACCACTCTGTCACAGTCCCAAATCCCGAGGGACGGCAGAAGCCGGGGTGCGACTGAGATTGGATTAAAGAAGCGGGGAAGAAGGGGACTAACTGAACTAAACATATATAGGAGACATCATACATTCTATGAACATGACTTTATTTACAAAAAGAAGAGTTAATCTCAAGGATTACTCGACGAAGTTCCCAAAAAGGTAAACTAGGTTATATTACAGAACTTATACCACAGTGTTTTACTAATATACATAACATCATAAGTACTTAGAGTTTTGCAGCGGAAAATGTGATTCATACTAACTAAAGTCTTTCTAAGACAACTTAATTCAAGCCTCGCCGCTTCCATCGCTTCAACCTGCACATTTAAAAAACATATGCAGGGCTAAGTACAAAAGTACTTAGTGGGCACGATGTCGAAAAACATATTCATAAGTATAAATAATCAAGCATCTCATAATCGTAGCACATCGGGATTTTATTGAAAATGGCTCGTGTCTACTAAACATTTTCTGACTCATTTATATAAATTAGCTTGTACAAGCATTTTTCTGGTATGTTACGTTCAAATCTTGACCAATTTCTCATTCACCGTGGCTGGTTACCCCTTAACAGGATACCACATACACCACAGGTTACAAAGTGCACTAACTCTGGAAAGCGCTTAGTAGCTAACTCAGAGCCGATCGATAGATAACTAATAAATCTGGAAAACACGAAGGTTAACTCAGATAGGTACAAGAGAACTCACATAAAATATTTAAACAGTTTATGCCATGATTATCACTTTGAAAACACGATTATCAAAGCGATAAAGAAAAGGTTTTCGAGCATTGCTTGTTTTGTTTCATATATATAAAAGCCCACCTTAGCGTTTACAGAACTAAGTACGAGCTTCCGTTCTCCTGATCTTCCGTCCTTTCTTTACTGCTGGCCTCCTCCTTCATCGTAAAATAATAACACTTCAAAATCGGTCGTAAAAGATAATCGAATATGGAAATTCGAATTAGGTTTTAGTCGTTTCATTTCTTTAGGCATTTGCACGCTACTAGTTTCATTTTAATTAAACGGGAACGAGACTTGAACAAATCTTATTTAGAACTCGAAAGGTCTCATACTCGACTCTTAGGTCAGTAGAAAGGATAGTCATTAACTTATTACGGCTTAAAATATCGAAAGAAACTAACTTGCGAAGAAAACAACTTAGGAAAACAACTTCTGAAATGTCACTGCGCAAGGCAGTAGTTCTGGGGACTTCCCAGAACAGAGGAATTGGAAACAAGGGATAAGCTCTATACCATTAGAAAGCTTGGGAAGTCTAGTTTACGCTCCAATTTACGGATCTCAAATCCGATAAACGAGCTAAAAGATATTACAGTTTCCGGGAAGGGTCGCGAAACTGCTGCGGCTAACCCTAGGTGCTCGATAGAATCGACGTATGACTTCCTAGACTCGTTCTAAGTTCTCGTACTCGATTTCTCACGAAACTTGACTCTCAAGGCAGTCAACACGTACTCTCGTACGTGAAGGACTCCTTTTCAAAACTCGTTTAGAACTACGACGATCAAACCTCGTCGTTTCAACTACCATTTACTATACCAAAATCAAGCTAACAAATTCTCGTTTCTAGTTCTCGACTATAACTACAACTCATATTATAATATTCCGGATGCTCATGTCGTCAACTACAAAGTCGTGCCTTAGTCCATAATAAATACTATTATCAAGTTAGAATCCTTACTCGACTTCTCGATTATTAATTACATCCACTTGTTCGTCTCTTACGAGATTTCAAAAGTTATCGGAATTCGTTCAAATTCTACGACATCAATCATCATCTAACGAGATTCATTAATATATAAATCATCACTCCATATCATTACTTAAACTCAACTTAATTCGACTTCTTTGTCTCTTACGATTTCATTAACATTTTTAGAAAATTCCAATTAAATTCATAACATCATCTAATATCATTAGGAACATTATTTCAACAACAAATCATCAACTAAATCAACTACATGAAAACCCCCAATTTCTTCATATTTTTCGGTAATAAGCAATAATTAAAGGGGGTAATTTTCTTCATCAATTATCATTATTAATCCATTAATCATACTACTATATCATCAATTAAACAATTCAAGTCTTATCACACATTAAATTGAACATCCCCAATTCAAACCCTAGTCCTAAATCGGTCCTCTTCAAATTTCATAGGGGTTTCGATTTCTTTTTGTTCTAATCACTAATTGAACACCTCCTAAGCATGATTATCCAACTAATTGAAGAATTCAAACATCCTACATGATTCCCCCAAATTTTCGGTATTGATGTAGGTCTTAGGATTCTTGATTTTCTTCAATTTTAATCATAGATCCATATCTAATCCATCTAGTTAAACTAATTAGAGATCAAGACATCTAATCCATCTACCCATAAAAATCAATCCACTTAAAAAATTAAAAGAAATGGATTTGGAATGGATAGAAGTGAAGAAGAGACAAATACCTTGAACTTTACTAAAGGAAGAATTAGAATTCGATGGTTGGATGATGACTTGTGTGAAAATTTTGCTCCAAGAACTTGAAGTTCTTCAACAATGGTGAAAATGGAAGTATAGTGATGTATGTGTGTGTGTTCAGTTTTTTTTTTTTTTTTCGGGGGGGGGGGGGAGGGGGGGGGGAAGGAATAAGGAAGATGACTTAATTATGTTATGAAATATCTAACAAGACTTAGGTGTAAAGTTAGATAAAAATCTAAGTAGTGAGTCATAGTAAAAATACTATATAGTAATGAATTATAAATGCTTGTGTGTGAGGTGAGGTCAGCCATGAGGGGTAAAAAGAAGAAATTACGCGCTTTTCCGGCGCGATACGACGCTACGGAAATCGAAAGACGAAAAACGTAGCTCGGCACAAAATCGTCAAATTCCGATTCGACCAAAAATTCTAACGTATTTAACTTAATCGGAACGTAATATTTAAAAACTTAATTCCGACAAAAACTCGGGACGACACAGTCTGAGTTTTGTCTGGAAAATAAAAAAAAATGAACTTTCTCGGGCGAGTTCGTATCGCGATTTCGTGAATGTAAAAATCAGACGGTTTTCTGTTCTGAGTTCCAGAACTAAAAAGTTTTCGTACGCGATATCCCTAAATACAGTAGTCATCTAACTGACTTCCGTAATTTATTTTTGGAAACGGATTTCACCGTTGGTTTTAGAATTCAGAATCGTAAACTTAGGCGTGCAAAGCCATTTTTATTATTGACTTTAAAATTTTAAGACTGTACGGAAATCTGGGGTATTACATGATGTTTCATTGAATAACCGATATCGGACACAAGAAATCATTAATTTTGAAAACTAATAAATTGGTTCCATACAAAAAATAATTATTTATTCGACCAACTAATGAATTGGTCAAATTAAATTAAATTAAACTATAAAAATGTAATCTTATTCGGCCGACTAATAAATAAATGGGCCAAATAAAATTTTTAGTGCTAAAGATGAGAAAATATACATTGATTCTAGGTTTTTTTTATAGGGTTTTCAATAGGTGATGTTTCATTGAATAATTGATGTGGGACACAAGATTTTAGTAATAATAAATATTTAAAATCTATTATTTTATGTTAAAAACTCCAAAAATTTGAGAATTTAGATAAATAGAAATGAGGGATTAAGAGGGCCGTCACATAAGATTTTTTAAAAGAATAATCGTTTTCGTTTATATAATAACTAGCGTATAACCCGTCAAAAATCGACGGTTTTCTACTAAACAAATCAATTGAACTTTCATTAGATTTTGAAAAATATATACCCGATTTATGGAACATCTAACAAAAAATTATTAACTTAAAAATTGCACATCAAAATAAAAATATCTATAAATCCTAATTGAACTAATGAAATTTAATTAAGAACTACTAGATTAAATTATATCATAATAGAATGAAAGTAAAGATTTTCAGTACATTTTAGGATAAATTTTCAAGTTTCAAGACAAAATGCGATGAATTAAATCAACTACCTAAGATTGAAAGAACTATATTTCAATCATAGATTCATAAACCAAATAATCGTTATAGTTATAACAGTATCTATACTTTTATCTGCAATAATGGCTACTGTATTTTTCAAAACTACGTTCATTCATTTTAATTTGCTCTTGTAGGCTGTTTTGGTAGTGAATTATATTCTATAACTATAAATAGGATATTTTAAAATATTGATAGATATTGATTTTGAAGATTTGATCTTGTTAAGATTTTATTTCCATATCAAATATAATAGAATATAAATATGATAGATATTGATATTAAATTTAAGAAATTTGAGAATTTAGATAAATAGGAACGGAGGAATATAAAAGGCGCCACATAAGATTTTTTTCACGTAGAGTCGTTTCGTTTATATAATAACTAGCGTATAACCCGTCGAAAATCGACGGAAAATTATAGAAATTAATAAAATTATTAAATAGTACTAATATGTGATAGATTAAAATAAATGTTATTTGTTAATTATTTTAGCGTTAAATAATTCGATTATGCAATCTACTAAACTTGCTTATAATTTATATCCCTTGAACACATCTCAAATTCAATTAAAAAGTAATTTTACCACATGTTTACGTCTCAAACCTATATAGTTATGTTTGTTAAAAATTATAACTAATATATTCTCATTACTTTCGATAATTATTAAAGCTCTATTTTTCTACAAACCGATGTGGGCAAAAATATATTGCTCTCTCAAAGGAAAGCGACTCTTAAGATAAATTTTTTAACTTTTTATTAAGAAAAAATGGCAAGAGAAGGAGCGGGTAGTGAGAGAGAGAGAGAGAAGAGATATATAAATAACGAATAATACTATAGATGTTAAGATTGTCTGTAAGATGAAAGTGGCCCTAAATACCCCACATTATGAATTCAACACAAGATTAAGATAAAAATAAGTTAAACCACCACTTCACAATCATCCTGTCTACCCCGACAGTTCCGATCGGGAACCGGCCTATTGACTACAATACTGATTTTAAATTATATAAATAATCATCTTCCAAATATATTCACAAAAAAATTAATGATGACATTTGTTTTCTTTTTACTTGAAATTAATATTTAATTATATACATAACTATATTCCAAAAATATTCACACAATATTTAATAAATAAAAAGTTAATTATAAATTGTAGTATTATATAAATAATCATCTTCCAAATATTTTCATAGAAAAATAAATGATGACATTCATTTTCTTTTTTACCAGCTTCGAGAATAACTTTTTTAGCTGAGAATAAAACTTCAAGAATTGTTTCACCATGTACTTGGTAATTTTTCCTTTTTACAAGACTTTATGTGCAATGATTGTGATTCATAAAATTATTTAGTCAATGATATAAGATAAAAGTTGACCATGAATATCCTTAATTTTATGAGTTCAAAATTATATATATTAAAAAAAAGTTGTCCTGCAAGTACTGAATTGGCCCATCTACGCTCACGATTCTTGATTCTTGGTCGGAGTTGACTCGTTGATAAATCGTTAGCAATTTTTCTGCCAATTTTCCTACATATTCTACGTTTTCCAACGGAGACGATTAATAAAACAATTTGAAATGATGTGTCTAGAATTATTCAAACTTGTTTGAAATTTATATACTCGTACTTGTTTAAAATCCGATTAAAAATTAGTCATTTGTGTTCCTTTCTAAAAGAAATCCGTATATTAGTCTACCGCCACAATTCTACATCGGAACTGACTCGTTGACTACGACTGTGATTTATAAGTGCGTAATTTATAAAATTTATTTAGAATTTATATAGATCCAAAAATTTAATAGAAATAATGATTGTACTATTCGTTAATCGTCCTTAATCATATAGTAATATTCGTTAATTAAAATTATAAATTATGCTAAGTTGGAAACCTAACTACAAATAACGTAAAAATTATTTCATAGATGACGATTATAGATTTTAGAAAATACATGGGAAAAAAAGCAAAAAATGAAAAATTTCTCGAGTGACGGTTAGGAATTATCTCGTCTACCTCACGGTTCCAGGTCAGAATTGACTCGTTGACCACGATTTTGATTTATAAATGTACAATTTATGACGATTCTAGATTTTAGAAAATATAAGAAAAAAATGAATAAAATGAAACTTTTAAAATTAATAAGAATAAAGAATGAAAATGTGTCACGTGAGATTCCGAGTTAAGGTACCCGTCAGTTGGGAATTGGCCCGTCTACGTAATTAATTGACAAATTAGAAATTACTTATTTTTTTATCAAATTAAATAAAAAATTATTAGAATATTTCTAAATTTATTTCGGTCAATCAATAAATTATCCAAACTATTTTGAAACTATTTATTCTGTCAACTAATAAATTAGTTCCCTAATAAAAATAATTATCTATTCTGTCAATTAATAAATTGACCAATATAAAATAACTTAAACTCTAAAAATATAGCAGTTATTTATTTGGCCGATTAATAAATAAATTGGCCAAATAAAACTCCTACAATATTTGATTAAATTAGTCATTTGTGTTCCTTTCTGAAAAAAATCCGTATATTAGTCTACCGCCACAATTCTCCATCGGAACTGGCCAGTTGACCACGACTGTGATTTATAAGTGCGTAATTTATAAAATTTATTTAGAATTTATATAGATCCAAAAATTTAATAAAAATAATGATTGTACTATTCGTTAATCGTCCATAATCGTATAGTAATATTCGTTAATTAAAATTATAAATTATGTAAAGTTGGAAATCCAACTACAAATAACGTAAAAATTATTTGATGGATGACGATTATAGATTTTATAAAATACATGGGAAAAAAGCAAAAAATAAAAAATTTCTCGAGTGTCGGTTAGGAATTGGCTCGTCTACCGCTACGGTTCTAGGTCAGAATTGACCTTGTTGACCACGATTTTGATTTATAAATGCACAATTTATGACGATTCTACATTTTAGAAAATACATGAAAAAAATGAATAAAATGAAACTTTTTAAATTAATAAGAATATAAAATGAAAATGTGTCACGTGGGATCCCGAGTTGAAGTACCCGTCAGTTGAGAATTGGCTTGTCTACCTAATTAATTGACAAATTAGAAATTACTTATTTTTTTTATCAAATTAAATAAAAAAATATTAGACTATTTCCAAATTTAATTCGGTCAACTAATAAATTATTCAAACTATTTTGGAACCATTTATTCTGTCAACTAATAAATTGGTTTCCTAATAAAAATAATTATCTATTCGGCCAATTAATAAATTGACTAAAATAAAATAACTTAAACTATAAAAATATAGTAGTTATTTATTCGGCCGATTAATAAATAAATTGGCCAAATAAAATTCCTACAAAAATAATTATCTATTCGGCCAATTAATAAATTGATCAAATTAAATCAAATTAAACTATAAAATATAGTTATTTATTCAGTCGATTAATAAATAAATTGGTTAAATAAAACTGGTAAAGCAAAAAATGAGAAAATACACATTAATTCTAAATATTTATAAGCTTTTCAATAGGTGAAGTTTCATTGAGAAACCGATGTGGGACATAAGATTTTAGTATAGATATTTAAAATTTATTATTTTATATTTAAAAATTAAAAAATTTAAAAATTTAGATAAATATAAATGGAGGAATATAAGGGGCGCTACGTAAGATTTTTTCAAAGTAAAAATCGTTTTTCATTTAGTAACATAATGATAGATATATAAGTAATGGTTCGTGTGTTGGGTTGCTACGTCTCTCTTTTTTGTTTTTTTCCTTTTAATTTTTATTATCACTTGTTCAGCGTGAGAAGTGGGTTGATCCAATCCTATACGACGTGATAATAATGACGTCATCTGATGTGAGTTCCATACTTTTATATATTTTATTCGAGGTGTTTTTCATTTCCGACGTGGCAACTATTACTACACGCTAAACGCAGATCGATCTACGCGGAAAGATGTAAGAAGATTCGTGGAAAGCTTCATACTTTATTATTTTTGACTTTCTTGATTTTTTCTTTTTTCTTTTTTTTTTCCAATTTATTTGAATTTCATAGAAAGTTCTATTGTTTCACTTTGTGTAGATAAGAAGTGTAGAACTACTGCACTATTATCTTTTGGCCACTCAATTTCTATTGAGTTTCCATAGATATGAACTTTCTCTCTAAGAAACTGCCAAGAAAATTCAAGAAAGTTCTCTTCATAAAGAAAAAAATGGCTTCTCTTGAAGAAGAATGTGAAGAAGGAAATAAGAAAATTCAAATATAGATTACAAAGGCATTTATTTTCAATTAGTTCGGCCAGTGGCAGTGATACAAATTGATCATTTAGTTTGTAAAATATTTATTCACAGATTTGATATGTGCAGTATATATGCATTAAAAAATTTATACTTTTAGATGCATAACATAAAAAATTAGAAAATTGAACAGTGGAGATTAGAACATGTTACTCCCTCCGTCTCACCAAAGATGAACCATTTAGTTTGGACACGGAGACTAAGAAGAAATAGTAGTGTGTGTATTTAATGGAGTATTTTATTGATAAATAATGTAAAAGCAGTGGGAATGCAAATGTAAAAGCAGTGTGAACGTAATTAATTATTTTCCAAAATAGAAAGGGCTCATCTTTTGTGGAATAGTTCAAAAAGGAAAGTGGCTCATCTTTCGCAGGACAGAGGGAGTAATAAAAAGTTCTCTTTTGATCTTAAAAAAAGGCCTAAAGTTATTAATCACACGAACATAGAATATGGAGAATACTCTCCACAAAGAACGGGGGTTCGTCCCAAACATGAAGTGTATCAACATTAATAGTAGATTTTGCTAAATTGTGAGCAATACCGTTCAACTCATGACTAATATATTTAATTTTAAACCCGATTATAAAGTCATTTCTCTTCGGCATGACAAACATAAACTCCGAGCTCAGTGTCGTTCACATCACCTGAGAGCAATGCATCACATGCAACTTTGCAGTCAATTTCAATCCAAACCTGTGTTGATCCCATCTCCTTACCCCAAGATAAGCTTTCATAATGCCCATAATTTATTTTTCTTCCACTCTTACTTTCCCCACCTATCCTTGTAGCCTTGTAGCGTTTTCTCAGTCTCGAATAAAGCAACATCCACTCCACAGCTTTAAAACTTATAAAAATATGCATTCATGACAAAAATAGAAAGAAAGTTCATTTTAATTTTTCTATATAACTTCAAAATATCGTATTTATTAAGAAAATAAGTTTTATTTAAAATAATAAACTTATTACGAGACGAATAGAGAATGTCTTTAAGGATAATCTCAAGATGCCAGTGCGTGTGACTTAAAAATTGATTTTCGCTCATCTAAAATTGCCTTAAACTTGTGAGTTCCGACATAGTATTAATTTGTAGATAGTGTATATGTATTTTTCATAAAAAAAATTACAATATAATTAGCCTAAATATATTTTTTAGTATAAAAGGTTATGAGCTTTTTAAAGAAAGTTAGTTAAAGCACCCTTTTAATCTGGCTTAATACGTGTCTAGTAAAATCAAACCTAAACCCACTTTCTATACATAGAAAACTAGTTAGTTAAGAACACTTTACATCACTTACTATCTCAATAACAGAATAAAAAAATTGGAACAAAATGTAAAGGCAGTCATTGGTAGTGTGTGGACAACCTTTGAAGTTTGAACCGGTCAGCAGTAAGATTTTTGCAACCTATATTATACTAATATAACCTTCAAGCATTATATCATTACAATAATATTTTAAAAGTACAAATTAATGTTTTTTAGGGAAAAGAAAATTTAAATGAAAACAAAATCTTCTCTTTTTCACATCTTCTTTTCCCTTTATATACAATCATACCCCTCCTCCATTCCCTCATTCCATTATTATCACCAACCAACACATACAAAAAAATCTCACCATCCCATGCCCAGAATCTTCAAATTCTTGATAAAAATCAGAACTTTTAACAAATCACAAATGTTGTGCAACCCACTTTGTAGGAATTACGAAACCCATTTTGACATTATGATGTTGAGCATTCAAAAATCTTGAAACACCTTCTCAAAATCACACCCCTTTTCTTGATCACTATATAAGACAAAACCTTAATTTTCCGAAATGGATAAGGTCGGAGTTTTAGAGAAGAAAAGTGTAATAACCGTCTTAACTGAGGGGAAGAAGCTTGCGAATGAGCTAAAGAGGCAGCTTCATCCCACTACAACTTCAAGAGAAGCATGTGATGTTTTGGTTGAAAGCATTCTTTCCTCGTACGAGAATGCAATAACGCTTCTTGCTCTGATTAAAAATGAGGCTTCTTCTCAGATTTCTATGGGGAAACTGATTGAGCCGTCAATTTCGATTGAGGGCTCTCCTAGAAGTGAAGGGTCTGATCAAAACTCCAAGAAAAGGTAACATTTTTTTATTTTTTTTTTGAATTTTTTAAAGGTTTTATGGTCTTGGTTTTTTTTTTTGGATGGAGGTTCTTGAAGGATTTTGGTGATTGAATTAGTTGGTTTATCTATAATGTAGGAAAACTATGCCGAGATGGAGTGAGCACGTGCGTATTTGTTCTGGGGCAGGGGGTGAAACAGCCCAGTTTGATGATGGCTATAATTGGAGGAAATATGGGCAGAAAGATATTTTGGGGGCTAATCATCCTAGGTAATTAGTGATGAAGTTTTTTGTTTTTTTTAATTACATGATTTTGAGATTGAGGATGTCCTCTTTTTATGATGAACTCATTTTGAATGTGTTGCACTTGTGATCAATCATCCGAGGTTAATTAGAGATGATGTTGATTATTCCTACTTAATAGTTTGGTGAGGTTTTGACTTTGAGGATGTGTGTTTTTTCTATGATGAAGTCATTTTGGACATGTTTTAGTTGTGATCATCCAAGGGTTAGAGATCAATTAATGATTATCATGATTCTTTTGTGGTGGAATATTTGAGGTTTTGACTTTGAGAATTAGTGTGATTAATGGTGATGAAGTAATTTTGGACATATTGTAGTTGTGAGCTCTGACTTTTTCATAAATGAGGAAAGATGCCACTTGTTTCATCTATATCTATATCATTTAATAATTCTGTGTACTTAAATTTAGCAAGTTGCTTCTTCTGTTTTTAATTTTAAATATCCACTTGCTTAAAACATTAAATTCAGCTAAGCCACTTGCTTGTCAAGATTGGTTAAAGTGCATGAATATGAATATACTTGGTACAATTTGTATGGTCCCATAGGTTTGCATTTGAGGCTTCTAAGTTACCCGATAGTTCGATTTCTCTGATACATTTTCATCCGTTTTACTTACTAAGTGCATTCATGTTCGATTTCTTTGCTAGATTTTCATCTGTTTTACTTGCTAAGTGCATTCATGTAGCCTTATTGTATGTAGGCAGAGTTAGTTCAAAGGGATTTGAGATCCTTACTTTCATGATTTTTGTCTAAATGTGCATTGTCCGAATGGATTTGCAGGGCATATTATAGATGTACTCATCGTAACACACAAGGATGCCTGGCGACGAAGCAAGTGCAACGAACAGATGAGGATCCTACGATCTTTGATGTTATATACAGAGGGAAGCATAGCTGCAGGCAGGAGAGGCTAAAGCAGAACAATGAAAGAAAGGAACAAGAGATGATGCTCGTTAGCAAAGGGTTGGGCCCCGTTAAAACTGAGAATCGGGAGGTTCGTTCCAATGAGGAGGATCTTCCTTCCTTCTCCTTCCCTTCCACTCCAACTGAATACGAACATGTGGAACCTCAGTTCTTCCCAGACCTTAACGGATTCATCACAACGAGAAGCTACTCACCCTCGTTCCTGTCCCCGGCCACCTCCGAGTCCTATTTTTCGCCATCGCCTTGCCTCATGAATGATTTTGGCATTGGCCATAGTTTGCAGAGCTCGGAATCAGATTTTGGTGAGATAATCTCAAACCCCACACCAATGGCAGACTTCACATTGGGAGATTTTGATATCTCTATTGATGCAGTGAGTTTCGAATCTCACTTCCTCGATGCCCTCGACTATTTTGAGTCAGAGCAATCGTTGAAATGAGCCTCTGTATGTAGTGATCCTTGCCAGCATATGGAACAATAAATTGTTGATACTGATAGCAGAGACTGATGCTGGCAAAGAGAGTTCAAATTTTTCCATAATTGAGGTAGAACTAGTCAAGAGTAAGATGTGATCACTCTTTTCTTGTTTTATATTCTTCTCTGTCTAGCCATTTTTTATTTTTCTTACAAATGTAGTTAGTTAATTGCCCTATCCCTCCTTTGTAGCTGTTGTATGTTGTTATTAGTTCTTGAATTGAGAATTGTCCCTAATTTTTATAAACAAGTATAATTGATACATTCACCTTAATGTTTTAACAACGTCCCACCCATTCATTGTACAAGTAACAGTAATATAAAGATAAGTAGCAACTATGCAACATGACATAAATGGCAAAAGACTTCCCATTGGGAGATTTTGATATCTCTATCGATGCAGCTGTGAGTTTCGAATCTCACTTCCTCAACTATTTTGAGTTCGAGCAATCATTGAAATGAGCCTGGTGCAAGGATAAACGTGAAATATCAAGAACACTACAAATATACGAAATTCATTGATTTTGACTCACAAAATAGTGGAAAACGTAGGATAAAAGGTTAATCCGTTGATTCACGCATGAATGCCGGAAGAACACCACGAGAGGGAAACAATCCCACACTCTATATTTCAACTCAAATTCGACTCCCTCAACACATAAGAAAGTCCCTATATATACTAAAACCCTATACATCTAAAAGAACAAGTAACTTGTTGTCCAAGACAAATAAATAAAACTAATAATTAAACAGATAAATACTGAAATATGACACGGTCCTTATATCATCAAAGCCTCTGTGTGTAGTGATCATAGCCATCATCAAGAAGAATAAATTGTTGAGTTCGAGTTATATACTATATGACACTCGAACTAGCTAGCAAATCTAAGACAACATATCTAGGTTGTTTATTTGAATAAGCTTTGTCTTCCTCCGATTTTCATCTAATGAAAACATTATTATTAAGGTTGTCCGGGCTGAGAACGCACATGCTAAGCATGAGAGACTGCACGAGATTTACTACATAGATAGTAATGAAAAAGACAAGAAATTCTTGAGCACGGCTAAATTACAAGCAATGAAGGACAAATGAGTAGTGCTGCATTTATGTTGGTGTTTGAAATGGCCTTTTGTTGCTAAAAATAAATCTGTTTTTGACATGTTGTATGCTGTTTTGGAAGCTCACATTTGGTGGGATGCTTAAACAATGCTCACTATTTTTTCTGGAAGATGTTGCACTAAATAATACAATGATTAACGTGTGCACTATTTTTTCATGAAACATAAACACATGAACTTCATTACAGTAATACCATGCTGAAAAAAAGGTGATCAGACGGATAGAGTATTTTATTAATTTTTACATTAATCCATAACCGACTTCGAGCGGCTCAATTTATGTGCGCCAAATTGGTCCGAAAATATTGAGGCTCAGTTGACCTGAACTTGGGTTGGGAGGCAAATTTTGGCTACGGGCCGGGCCGGTTTAGTTTTGCCATCTACTATTATTCATCATACAAGTTCTGATGACACAACTCACAATACACCTATAAGTGTATACATTCCAAAGTTGAGAATATTGAACCAGTGGCTTCAAATTCATAAATGACGAGTAGTACTAGTTAATAACATTGTTGTAAGCTGGGATTCTCTGATCTGATAGTAATAGTTAAATTCTGAGTTGCATCTCACAGCAATTCCTTTGTTGGTGATTTTGTTGTTTTGCACGATTAGTGCAGCAAGCTGAGGCACGTACCATAGCTCTCTCCGCTTCTGTACAAGTCTCAAATTTCTACTCTGGAAACCAAACCAGATATGTGAGCTTATTCTCGGATCCATCACACTGATTGCATTTTTTTTTTTTTTTTTTTTTGGACTTCTCCCCTCAACTCCATCAAAGACTCGCTTCAGTTTTCCGATTCTTTCAGTAATTCAAACCATTTTATTTCCCCCCCAACAAACTTTGGGAGATAGAACGATATTCATAATTTTACTAGATAATTTGTGCAGAAAAGGAAACTACAATTAAAACATTCATTCGTTAATTTTAAACTAAACGAAAATCATAGCTTCATGTCTCAACTGAAATATGAGAAACACAACATGCGTATAAAAGACACAAAACAAATATACTAGTGTAGTACTATATTGTAAGAAATGTTGTTATATACTATATAGCTAAAATTGTCACACGAATAAATTATGTAAAAATTAATAGATAGGCAGCAAAGTAAAGAGAAAGAAATCAAAAGGATGTACGAAGATTTAAAAAATAAAAAATAAAAAAATGAAAAAGGATTGAAGCTCTTCCTCCTCATCCATTAGCAAGGTTTTGAGCGGATGAAAGTTTATGGTAGGAAAATGGGGAGAGGGGTGGAACGAAAGGACAATGTCGAAAAACAGTTTTGGTGGTTTTGGAAACAAAAACGACGTCGGCCAGCCCAGGAGTTTAATTGGGAAAATGGCATGGTGACAAGACAATGAGAAATTAAATCAAGTGGTTAGTCCAATTTCTGCCATCCCTCATGAATTAACCAGATGATGATGATGACCCCTCACATCACATAAACACAGGCAGTCCTCTGAAACCACATCACCGGATGAGGAGTAGCGAAAGCCTCGACCTCAAGATCAAAGCAGGAAACCACATCACCGGATATATAGCGTGGATGCCATTGCCATTGCCAGGCAGCCCGCAAACGCACATATATATGGTATTAATGTAACCAAAAAGTGATACATTATGAGAAACTGTTATAAGGTACGAAATAAACTCGAATATCTACCTAAACTACACACTTCTTCCTTCTTTCGCTGTTGGAATCACGTCGAACAGGGATATATTCTTCAGAATTCTGCAAGAAAAGGAGGGCCGGGGGTGTTTCCGGCGAACCACCTCCGACGCCCAAGTCAATTTTGGGTTTTGAATAAAGAAGAAGTGAATGTTACTGAAATGTGAATGAAAAGGTAGAATGTGCGTGTGAGATGAGTATTTTTGAATATATATACTCGTGGAATTACTTGGACATGAAGCTGCTGCATCCTAGTATGTGCTCCTATTGTCTTTACACGTACTACTATTCCATTGGCTAGGGCGAAACATACCTTATGACTCTACTGTGTATACATTAATTAAAGTATCTTTATTTGTCAGGTGCGCCAGCGAAAAGGAGACCTCAACAGGAGATCGAGCTCGTCAGGAATCTTGAAAGAGACCTACTAAGAGAGCTTATTGGAGACCTCCCAGGGTACTTTAACATACTGTTGCTGAAGATCTTCTTAATAGATCTCACCATTATATTAGTAATAGTGTTACCAGGTCTCTAGGTCTCTTGCCAAGAGACCTGAGTCTTTTTAAGCCATATCAGGTAGAGTGTTGTTGTTTGTGGACTAGGAGGAGGAGGGGGGCTGAGTGTGTTGTTACCTAAAATGTCCAGGTCTCTTCGAGACCTAAATTTCTAGCTCGCCTACAGAAGATACAAAGGTGGTTTGTCAGATGTGAGCTCAGAGAGCTGGTGAGAGAGCATCTGAGGAAGCCATGCTGAGTGCATAGTAAAGGACTCATTTGGCCAGACACCTTCAAAAAGCATATACAACCTTTATATGTCACATACGGATTCGACAGGTGAGTGTCAGAGGCATTAGCCAATGGTGCGAGTTCTTGTCAAAGGTGGACAACGGATCTTCAACCCATTTACCAACATACCCTTATAGGTTAAGATATAAATATCATCTCATTCCTCATTATAGGACAGATTAACATATGCACACACCAACGAAACTCACGCACTCTCTTTTCCATTTTCTCTCCGTTTAAGAGCTGACTTGAGCGTTGGAGGGGGTTCGCCGGAAAAACCTCCGGACCCTTTCTCTTTGCTGGGAGTTGGAGAGGTCTATTAGCTGAGCTTGAGTCGGAACTTCATCCTTTTGTATGGTTCTGATAGGTGAGCAAAGGTGTTGTTCGCGTGAGGTGTGTTGCTGGTGGAATTGTAATGTTAGGTCAAGTTTTTGGACACAACATCTGGCGCCGTCTGTGGGAAACATGTTTTGCGTTTCCTTTAAAATTTTTATTCCTTTAGAATTTGCTAGTTTCCTTGCAGATTAGCTCTTCGCTTGTTGTATTTCGACGTAAAGAAGTAAAAGATGCAAAAGCTTTTTGGATGTGTATCATCATCATTTTTTCAGAACTTCCTAGCTATCTAGCCTAAAATGACCAAAGTTTCACGCTAAGTCTAACTCGTTAATTTTCCTTGGTGTCTTATCAAACATTTTTTGAAGAAAAATAAAAATAATAATATTGCCAGAAATCTGGCGGTCCTGAGTCAGAGACTCTGAAAACTCTCACGATATGAGAGAAGAAAACGTAAGAAACGTGAAACTCCTGAAGTGAGTCTCGTATGACCTCGGTAGAGGTGAAAATGGGGGATACAGAAAAGGGGGGAGTGTGATAGATCATGCTCTCTAGTTCTTTTGACCTTAAGGAGAGCTTTGTCATAGCTTATCTAAAAGAAACGTAGTGTTGAACACTTACGCTTGTTATATTTATGATTCTATCTAATGGTGAGCTAACCATTAGCAATTCTGTGTTAACAACCATGGATGGCACTGTGGTCCGAGATTTGGGACCTCCCTTTGAGGGGGCTATGCGAGAGGATAGCTCCCCAGAAAGGCATAGTGATGAGAGAAATCACGATGCATTGAAGATGATTGCTCAGAAGCTTACCACACCTCAGAAAGAAGGATCATCCAAGTCTTTGAGCTCCCATAAAGAGAGGGCTCGGAAAGAAATAGAGGATCAAGGGGATGAGTTTCAAACTCCTTCACAGCCGAATGTCACGTGTGTGATCTCGATGGATCAAATTAGCGCCATGGTAAAGCAAGTAGTGTCGAATGCCAAGGTTTCACCTGAAAGTCATAATAAGAAAGTTAGTAATGCAACCAAAGAGAAGATGAGAAAGGTACAGATGCCTTTGGTAGCAAGCTTGAGCTCTCCATGAGCAATATACGATGGTTTGTAACCTGAATATTTCGTGATTGTTTGCAGGAAGAGCCCGAAATCGAAGAGCATTATGAAACTGAGGGACAGCAGAGTCCTCAAACTGAATCTGAAAATGGTTCGTAATGATTAGTTAAGCGCGTAAGACGAATTAATGATGGTTAAGACAGCGATTTTAACTCATGTTTTGCTATTTTTCGCGTGTTAAAAAAATATACAGAGGGCGATGAGCGTATATCCAAATCCCGAGATAAGGCTGCGGCTGCTGAGATTGCAGCTCTCAAGCAACAGCTTAAAGAGCTCCAGAAAAAAGCCTCCTCACCAAAGAAGTCTCCCAAGAAATTCGTCAGGATAAAGAATGATCAATCTCCTTTCTCCAGAGATATTCGAGACGACCAGCTGCCTGCAAATTTCAAGACGCTAACATTGGAGTATGATGGCTCCACAGATCCACATGAGCATATAATGAGATTCGAGAATGGAGCGATGCTTCATCAATATACTGAAGGGGTGAAATGTAGAGTTTTCTTAACCACTTTATCGAAGATAGCTCATTAGTGGTTTGCCCAGCTACCTCCGTGTAGCATAAGTTCGTTCAGTGAATTCAAGTCCACGTTCTTACACCAATTTGCTAGTGCAAGGAGGCATGTTAAAACATCATCCTCGTTCATGGCGATGAGACATAAATCTGGTGAGAGTTTACGACAATATTTGGGGCGCTTCAACGCTGAAGCGCTACAGGTACCTTTGGCTTCGGATGATGTGAAGGTGCAAGCGCTGATACAAGGGTTAACTCCAGGGTTATTTTTTGACTCGTTGAACAAGAAACCTCCTATTTGCTTTGAGGAGCTGCTGCAGAGAGCTGAAAAGTATGTCAATCTGGAGGAAGCTCATGAAGCTAGGAGAGCTAAAGAGGGATCTCCCAAGCTCAAAAGAGAGACCTCAGAAATGAGGTCAGCCCTTATTGCGAGAGGTGATCAAGACAAGGGAAGCCTCAGGCCCAAGGGAACCCCGGAAAGATTTGATAGATATACACCTCTCAATGCATCCTTGGTAGAAGTTATGGAAGCAGCCTCTAAGTCCCCTCACTTCAGGTTTCCAAGCACATATAAGGAAGCTCCCCGGAACCCGAGATCTGATCTGTACTGCAAATACCATAATGATTATGGCCATGACACTAACTCATGCAGGCACTTGAAGGATGCCATTGAGCGGTTGTTGAAAAAGGATGATTCATTACTCCAGTTTGTCAAAAAGGAAAGAGAGAAAAATTATATAAGAAAAGAACCTGAGGCAAAAAAGCCGGAGCAAAGGGAGAAAGCCTCTCCTAGAAGAGAAGAACCCCCACAAAAGAGAGGAAATATCAACATGATAATGGGAGGTAATGCCATGGGTGATTCGGGGAGAGCCAGCAAAGCTAGAATAAGAGCTGCCAAAGTTGGCCCACGCAAAGAAGTGCAAGAGTTAGCTGGCGCAATGGGTATGGAAATTGATGTTGTTGACTCTTTCCCAGGAGAAGAGGTGGTTGGGAAAGCACATGTTACCTTTGGACCTGGCGATGTCGTTAACACAGAACCTCATAGTGATGCGCTAGTCATTAGTGCGAAGGTAGCCAATTGGAGAGTGGCTCGGATCTTTGTAGACACGGGTAGCGCAACTAACGTGCTCTTTTGGAACTGCTTTAAGAAAATGCAAATTAATGCAGAGTTGGCTCCGGTGAATACAACATTGTATGGTTTTGCTGGAGGGAAAATCCACCCGAAGGGAGAAGTAATCCTTCAGGTTACCCTCAGAAGTGGAGAGGCATCAAGCACAATAATGGTGAAGTTCTTAGTAGTGGATACACCGTCAGCATATAACATCATTTTGGGGCGGCCAACTTTGAATGACTTTCAGGTAGTGGTGTCCACTTACCACATGAAAATGAAGTTTCCAGCATAGCGGGAAGGGCTGGTAGGAGAAGTCGCGGGAGACCAAGAGACATCAAGAGAGTCATACGTAAAATCTATCAAGCAAGCTAAACAGAGCGGTAAAAGAGCTCAGGTAACAGATTATGTCTCTCGAAACAAATTAGAAAGCGTGGAGGATATAGGAGAAGACATGAGACCGCGCATGCAACCTGTAGAAGAAGAGTTGATGATGGTGGAACTCTATCCGGATAAGGTGGGATCAACCACAAGAATAGGCAAGTTGATGACCGCTGAACAGCGAGAGGCCATAATAGAATGTTTAAGGAGAAATGCTGATTTGTTTGCATTCTTTCCAGAAGATATGGTTGGAATAGATCCATCCGTAGTTGTGCATTGTCTGAATGTGGATCCTAAGGCAAAGCCAGTAAAACAAAAGAGGAGATCAAGCGGCTTTTAGACGCAGGACATATTGTGAAGATACAATATTCTGAGTGGCTGTCAAATGCGGTGATGGTGGCAAAAAGTAATGGCAGCTGGAGGATGTGCATTGATTTCAGAGACCTCAATAAAGCATGTCCAAAAGATCACTACCCTTTGCCTTGTATTGATCAGCTAGTCGATTCTACATCAGGGTGCGAGTTGTTGTCTATGTTGGATGCGTACCAGGGGTACCACCAGATACAGCTCTCCCCGGAAGATATGTCAAAAACAACCTTCGTAACGGTATGTGGAACATTTGCGTACGTAAGAATGCCTTTCGGTTTGAAAAATGCAGGGGCTACGTATCAAAGGATGATGGACTTGATATTTGAAGATCAGATAGGGTGGATTTTGGAGGTCTACGTAGACGATATTTTAGTCAAAAGTGTTAAAGCTGAACACCATGCCAGAGACCTGGAGGAGGTAATGGCAGTCATCAGAAAGTATAACCTTCATTTGAATCCAGCGAAATGCACATTTGGGGTAAGATCTGGCAAGTTCTTGGGATACATGGTAACCCCAAGGGGCATAGAGGTGAATCAAGCCAAGGTGAAGGCAGTTCTTGAAATGGCAGCTCCCACTAATATAAAAGAGGTGCAGCGGTTAAATGGGAGAATTACAGCTCTCAGTAGGTTCATTTCTACCTCTGCTGAAAGAAGTTTCCTATTCTTCAAGGTACTAAGGAAGGCGAGCAAATTCGAATGGAATGAAAGCTGTCAAAAGGCCTTTGAAGAATTGAAAAACCATCTGGCTAGTTTGCCAATATTAACTAAGCCAACACCGGTCAAGACGCTATATTTGTACATATCAGAAACCTATTTATTATGTTAAAGCTTTGCAAGGGGCCGAATACAAATACTCCGATGTGGAAAAGGCAGCCCCTGCCATTATGACAGCCGCCAGGAGGATGAGGTTGTACTTCCTGTCGCACAAGGTGGTGGTGAGAACTAACTTACCGTTCAAACAAATCTTGAGTAAGCCAGACCTTTCGGGAAGAATGGTAAACTGGAGTGTAGAATTGGGAGAGTATGAAGTAGATTTCGAGCCAAGAACAGCTATTAAAGCTCAGACTTTGGCAGATATTATCCAGGAAACCACAAAACCAATGCAATGGCCGGAGTGGAAGGCCTACGTAGATGGGTCAGTTACAGTCAATGGGTGCGGAGTGGGTGTCTTCATCATAACACCTGATGAGGAAGAACTATGTTTCGCCTTAAAATTCGAGTACAAGGTGTCAAATAATGAGGCTAAATACGAGGCATTCATCAAAGGCTTAGAAATGTTATCTGAGTTGGGAGTTCAGAAGGTTATAATGCATTCTGATTCCCAATTGGTGGTTCAACAACTGACAGGATATTATGAGGTGAAAGAAGAGAGAATGGCAAGGTATGTCAAGAAAGTAAGGAATTTGAAGGAGAAGTTCGTGGATGTCTGCATAAAGCAAATCCCCAGAGATCTCAATAGCAAGGCAGATCACCTAGCTAGAGTGGCAAGCTCAATAAGAGAGCTAATACCTGAGAAGGTGGTATTGCTCAAAATACTAGCAGAGTGCGCTAAAGAAGAAGAGGTCAACACGATAGAGGCTAGAAACGATTGGAGAGCTCCCATATTGCACTTCTTAGAGACAGGAGAGCTGTTGGAGGGGGTGAAAACTCATAAAAGGCGAATCTATGCTAAGTATTGCATGATTGAGGGGCATCTATTCAAGAGAGCTATATCCCAGCCGCTACTCAGGTACTTAACGGAGATCGAAAGCGCAGAGGTATTGAAAGAAATTCACCAGGGAAGAGCTGGGTGCCATTCTGGGTTCAGAGACCTGGCGAGGCGAGTGCTAAGGGCAGGATACTATTGGCCTACCTTGAAAAGAGATGCAGAAGATTTTGTGAAAAAATGTCCTAAGTGTCAGAAGCATGGGCATTTAATTCATGTACCTGCTGAGGAACTGGGAGTGCAGTATGCCGAATGTCCCTTTGACAAATGGGGCATAGACCTAGTGGGGAGACTGCCCATGGCTAAAGGAAAGAAGTGTCATCTGATAGTGGCAGTGGATTATTTCAGTAAGTGGGTGGAAGCAGAACCACTCTCTTCGATATCTGAAGATAATGTAATCAAGTTTCTATGGAAAAATATTTGCTGCAGATATGAAGCGCCCAGGATTTTGGTGTCAGATAATGGTACACAGTTTTTTGGCAGAAAAACCCAAGAATGGTGCAAGGCAAGGAAAATCGAGCAAAGGTTTGCTTCTGTAGCTCGACCGGAGACTTGCGGTCAGGTGGAAATAACTAACAAGACCATAGTGAATGGCATTAAAGCGAGACTGGAGAAAGAGAGATCTCAGTGGTTAGATGAGGTGGATTCCGTCCTTTGGGCTTATAGGACTGGTCAGAAAACAGCCACTGGGAGTCGCCTTTCCGCCTGATATATAGATCAGAAGCCGTCATGCCAGTGGAGAGTGACATCTCATCACATCGAACGTTGACCTATGATGAGAGCTTAAATCAAGAACTTAGAAGGGAGAGCTTGGACCTAATCGAAGAGGTCAGGGAGAAAGCTTATCAGCGAGCTTTGGCTTACAAAGTTAGGATCAAAGCAGCGTTTGACAAAAAGGTCAGAATCAGAAAACTAGAAGAAGAAGACTTGGTGTTGAAAAGGGCTGATGCCATGCACCCAATGAGGAAATTCGAAGCGAATTGGGAGGGACCCTTTGTGGTAGCTAAAGTCCTATCAGGAGGAGCATATGAGCTCATGGACCAAGAAGGAAAGCTAGCCCCAAGACCGTGGAACATCAGCAACTTAAAGAAATATTATGTTTGAACATTTTTCTGTCCAAGGAGAGGAAAAGCTGTTTTGTTTTGTTTGGAGAAAAAGAGCCTACGTGCCAGGTCTTTTAACTCCCTTTTTGGTAGGATACTTATTCAGCTAGGCGAGTATTCCTGTAATGGCACGTTGAGAGCTTGCTGAAAGTAAATAAAGGCTGAAAAGTTTTGATTATTCTATGCACTGTTTTGATGAATCAGTTAATATACAAGCAAATTCGGTTAGTAAAGTGTAATATACTCTGAATGATTCGAAAAGGAAAAATGTAACGCTTGTTCGAATTCATCCAGAGTAGGGGGGAGTAGGGGTGTACCCTACACCCCAAGGGGGGTCAGATTACCTCATGAAAATGCAAGCTGAAAATGCAAAATCAAAAATTTAAGTAGCAAAACACTTAAAACCGATAATGCTCAAAATGAGCTCAAGTTTAGATAGCAAAATAGATAAACGCAAGGAAATTAAAAGTGTACGGCAGATAGAAGCCAAAAGCAAAGGTAAATAAAAGAGTCAAGCTCATACAAAATAAACATTGTTTTAAGAAACCAACGAGCAGGTAAAATACTACGCCAAGAAGTCAGTGGTATCTTCTTCCATAGTAGTTTCCTCGCCAGCATGATGAGCCAAAGGTGGAGTTGTGTGTGGGGAGGTCCTGCCCGTAGGATTGTCAACTTCGGCTTGAGAAATGGAAGGGGGAACACCTGTCTCAAAAAATAAAAAAGCAATAAGCGCACACACTTAAGATGCTCATGGAGGTTAAAATAGAAATAAAAACCAAGATAGGAGGTGTAGAGCAAAAGTATACCTGAGGAGATAACTGGACCTGAGGGGAGCTTGGAAAGATAACTCCCATTCTGACTTACCACCTGGAGAAAGTCCTCAGGAAAGAAATCGTAAATGGGATGAGGAGGATTAGCAAAGGCAGCATGAAGGTCGCAGGGAGCGGTCAGAGCTTCGAAAGCCTCTTTCATCACGGGAAGCCACCAGGAAGTACCAAGCCGGGCCTTTGGATCACCTTTGAAAGAGGGAGGTAGAGGCAGGCGTTTGACGATAGAATCTACCTCAAGGGGTTGCTGACGAAGCTGTCGTTCGCACTCTCAAAATGAATTTGTAGCCTATCCTCACAGCTATATAGTTAGCAAGTAAGTACAGGGTCGATCCACAAGGAGTTGAATGTTACTATCTCTTGAAACCTCCTCCACCTGTTTAGAAAAATTAGCTTTGCTATCTTGGTCACTAGGGCTCTCTTGCCCAATTCGAGAACTCAATTAAACACTGTAAAGTAAACAAAGAACTTGATCAATAATAAAAAGGACTTGGTCTGGATCTAGATATTGTTAAGTGAAAACTCTAGCTTGGTCATTGGTGCAAATATATTCATCACATGCATGCATCGTTAGTTATAGGACTTGAATGCTGAGATCCCTTTTTACTCGTCACGCTCTCAACAAACCCTTCGCTTACCAATCCTTACTTAATCGGCGACGCTCCGCCGGCTCCCTACCTTGGGCAATACCTCTGTCGGAGTCATCGTCTAGTTTCTTGCCCAAGGAGCATTTATCTCTAGAAAGGTTTAACAAGGAATCATCACGTCTAACCCAATAGGGTAGACACTTTCCTCTAATGTTAATCGATCTAAATCAAGGAGATGTTGGAAAACACTCATACTCCCCAATTAATTGGTGATATAATATTTCTTAAGTGATTAACGGCCTATTAACCCCCTATTCGTATTATCTCATATTAGAACAAGCTCATTAACATTATGGGAACACATGCATGCAACTATCTAGCACAATTTAGACCTCTCAAGTATTGGTTAACACTTAACTCGTCTTGACCAGACCAAGTATAAAAACTTAGCTAGACATAATCATAAAATAACAAACACATGAATTGAAGAACATAATAAACACTATATTAAAAACTCACGAAGTCTGTGCAGCAAAATAAACTCGGCCAAAAGTGCCGATCAACAAAATACGAAATAAAGTATGCCCTTAGGACTTGTTTTTCTCCTCACCAACTCTTGAATAATTACAGGGAAAATAAAGCATAAATGCGGCATCTCTTGCAGCAGCAGGGCTTCGATATTTATAGGAGAGTGCTTAGGGTTTGGGCCCCCTAGTCCTTAACATGGAAGGAATCCACGAGCTACCTTGGGATGCAAGTAATACTTGATAAGCTCGATCCCAACAAGGAAAGTCACATCTATCTCCAAGAGATCCCTTGCGGATCCTAAATCTAGTCGGATAAGGAAAGATATTTAAGTTAGATCATCTTTTCCTTATCCTTCTAGACCTAGGAGAGAAACTTCGCCTGTTGACCACGGCACTCCTCCTATCTGTCTTGGCCAATATGGTTCTCCCTGACCTGCTTCCAGAAATGCTGCTTCTTTTCCCTGTTTTGCCCAACTTCCACCTACAAGGCAGCAGACATCCTCCTGCCCAATATATGTCCTCCCAGACATAGAAACAAGACAAAAAACACACAAAGACTCGATCTAAACTACCTAAAACAGGCACTAGAAAGACACGAAATATGGACTCATCATGCGCACACACTTAACCCACATTTGTCCTCAAGTGTGCACAAACAACTTGCCCAAGACACAAAAAAAATAAAAGACTCAAGACACAATCAACATAGAAGAGTTAGTTAAAGCAATACAACAATCGTTTCATAAAAATCTGCAAGTGAAGGGAAAAGAGAATGCAATTCTATCAAACAAGTCAAGAAAGAATTGTGAACTTTTAGGATCTCCTTTCAACACTCATCACTCATGTGTTTTGGCTCTTTTCACACTCATAAACCATCTTGACTTCGGTATCACCATAGGCTTGCCTGTCCTTTACATCTAAGCACTTATCTCAAATCTCAGAACTCATCAGTAGGGCTTTTTAGGTTTTAAGCTTGAAATAAAAGAGGAAATATTCAAGTCTCGGCTAAGGGCAAATTAAACTCATATTGGGCAACAGGGTTTCCCAACTCTTTTTCAATCCTTAGC
Source organism: Schizonepeta tenuifolia (assembly GCA_029490685.1). Lineage (NCBI taxonomy): Eukaryota > Viridiplantae > Streptophyta > Magnoliopsida > Lamiales > Lamiaceae > Schizonepeta > Schizonepeta tenuifolia. The sequence continues at coordinate 55,459,276 of CM055957.1, read as the reverse complement.
CTTTATTTTCTAGGCTCAAGCTTTAACTTTTTTTTCTCTGGGGAACTTATTAATTTTTTTTTTTCATTCTTGTTTTTTCTGTTCCCCTTATTTCTTTCATTTTTACTTAGTTGAGAAACAACCCAACTATCAACACAAAACCCGCCCAGAATACACCCCTAATCATCTCATCTCTGCCCCTAACTTCTTACACTGCCCAGGTTCCCAAAACAAGATAAACATCTTTTTAACAGGCAGTATCCAAGTGTTAGAAAGAATTAATTCGGCTCAAAAGGGTTATCAAAGGACAATGATTAAAGGTAGTCAATTCAGCTCAAAATGGGCTAATGAAAGAATGGCCTAAATCATCTAAGTTCAGAGATCATAAATCAAAGTACAGGCAAGTTCTAGTTCCTCCTAATCAAGATGTTCTTTATCACACAAGAATGAATTCAATTAAGCTCAAAAATCTCACAAGGTATGTTCACAACTCAATCCACCATACAAGTCATCTTCTAGCATGCAAAAACTCAACACTGTTCAACAAGCATCAATTAAGCTCACAGATCATCATATCATCTCGCCCAACAACTCCATGTTGATCAACACAAACACTTAAAATAAAAACACACGGCACAGACACCCCACGCACACACTTTGCTTATAGCAAAGTCTATCTATGGAGGCCTCAACCTTGGACTTAACACAAACTCTGATAAACAGATGGCCTTCCCACGCACACACTTTGCTTATAGCAAAGTAATGGACGTAAGAAGGTCAAGACACTAACAAACATGAGCCATTCGCCTACCTCACCATACAATTTGCAAGGCAAATTGTGGGTGAGGTATTCGAATATCTCTACTGACTCAAATAACACAAGACACAAAACAAAGAAACAAAAACACAAAAAAAACTAAAACCAAGACTAAGCAAAACAGGAGGACATAGTTAAGCAGAGGGACCAGAAGCTGACCCCAATTTCAGGTGGCGGGCAAGGCTGTTAAGAGTGCCTTGCATGGTAAGTTGCCCATCGCATAGCTCCTTGAGCAACTTCTCTGTCTTGCCCAACCTCTCCAGTACCTCCTTGAGCTGGGCAGAAAGAGATTTGATCTCCTCCTCATCTTCTTCTTCCTCATCCTCCTCGATCGCGGACTTCTTGGCCAATCTGGCTGACTTCTTGGGCGGCAGGCGAGCTGAAGCTGGTTGATCCTTCTCATGAGCCTCCAACAGGCGCCATCCCTTGCCGTGCTTCACCACCTCCTTCATTCTGCTCAGCCTTTCCATGTTGAGCACGTCCGCTGGCGTCACCTCGAACTCCTTCACCTCATCATGTAGCTCCAATCCATCAATGTAGGCAGTCACAAATTGCTCACATGAACACTTCTGACTCGCCTTGGCCACCACTGCCTTCAGTTGCTCCATCAAGAAGGCTGCAAAGTTTAGCCTCTTCTTGGTCAACATACAATACAGTATGTATATCTCCTTGTTGGCCAGCGAATTCCCGCTGTCTCCCTTGCCAAACATGTTGTATGCAAGGATCCGATAGGCAATACGCAAGGCTGGCGTCTTGAGATCAGAAGCTTTGTTGTCCCCAGACTTGAACTCCGTCCCCACACTGACTTCCTTCCACATCCGAATCCACTCCTCCTTGGGCACGTCCACCGGCACCTTCTTGATTGCCCTTCGGTATTTCGGCCTTTGCAGTTCCACCATGGTGGCGAACCCCAAGATCTGGTTCACATCGTTTAACCCAGCCACATATGGCTGCCCATTCAAGGTAAACTCAATTGAAGACGAGTTCCATTCTCCATCCAGCTCAAACTCCAGCGAGCTGTACATCTCTCTCACCAAATCTTCATAGATGTGGCAGGGTAGCGTCAGAAATCTGCCCCAACCACATCCCTCGTACAGGTCTCTCACCGCACACGCTATGCTTAAATCGTCAAGATCACTGAAGGTGACCTCCCTGGGCACGAACACCTTCCTAGCAGAGGGATCCTCCGCCTTTCTGGCCCTCTTCTTGCCTCTCGAATCGGAGTCCTCCTTCTTGACCTTCTGAATGGATGATCTTGTGATTCTCTCCCCCACTATCTGGACGTCCTCATCGTCCTCCGACTCCACGATCCTCTGCCTCTTTCTTGGATTCTTAGACGAAGGTGTAGCCACCTTCTTCTCCTCCGTAGATGACTCTCCTCCTAGTGAAGAGGCAGCCTCAGACACAGCGGCCTTGGTCGTCTTCTTCTGCTGGGTAACCTTCCTTTTTCCCTTCTCCTTCTTCTTCTTCTTGGACTCTCGCTCAACCTCAGCACAGAGTTTGTCGAAGGAATCATCGGCTTCCTTCTTCTCCTGCTTTCCCTCTTCTTCCTCTTGTATCTCCGCCTCCACGTCGTCGTCTGGCTGCGCTTCTTCCTCCTCCGGTGCCTTCGATGCATTCTCTGGAATCTCCTTCGCGGCTTCCTCAGTAGTCCCTTCTGGAGTGGCGAAGTTCTCCTCCTCCGACGCTGCTGCTTCCTCTTGCGCTTTCTTTGGTATTACCATGGCTTCGTTAACAGCTTTGCTGACCACTTTTCTTCTACTTCAGCTGTGAGAGGGTAAGGAATCACCCACAGTAATGGGTCTACTTCGGCTGCAAAGGGCTCTGACGGCGGTGTTTGTGGTTCTTCTAGGTCAATGTGGGTACCGTGAGGGATTTTATTTAGCTTGTTCTTGGGGCGAGTTGAAACCATTGCAATTTTAGGGTTTAGAATTTAGGAAGGAAATCTGCAGGATCTTCCAAAATTGGGGGGTTTGAGGGGAAAAGTGGTGTATGGCGGTTGTGTTTGAAGTGATGGTTTACGTGGGGAAGTGGAAGAGTTAGAGAGAGAATTGTGGTAGGGTGGTAGACGGTTATAGGGCTAGGGATAGGAATTGAGTGCAGCTGTCACATTGCACGTGGTCTGTTAGTTAATGCCCACTCAGCAGTGTTTCCCAAGTAGTCCTCCTTGCCCAGAGCGCCGCTCGTGCCCTCCTGCGCACACACTTTGCTCGAAGCAAAGTGTCTAATCCTCATTCTTTCTCTTGCCCAGTACCTTTTTTCTGCAACTCACAAACACTCTTCTATGCACAAGAGAAAAGTACTCGATCCTACGGTTAGACAGTTCTACCCATAATGGAATTAAAATACGCCTGAATTTAAAAAAGAATTAAAATTATGGCTATTTTAATCCTTACCTTACTTTTTTTTTAAAGAAACAAAATAAGAAAAGTAAAAGAAAACATACCAGGTTGCCTCCTAGCCAGTGCCCCAGTTACCGTCGTGGGCACGACGTCCTTCATGCCCAGTTAGGGCGCCATATCACAGAGGAATGTCAAATATTCCTCTGGTTTCTCTAAGGCTTGGCCAAAGAAGGCCTTCAACCTTTCTCCATTGACTTTGAAAAGTTTTCCTGATTTAGTGTTTCTCACTTCAACAGCTCCATTAGGGTATGTGGTTTGAACTTCGAACGGACCAACCCATTTAGTGGATAGCTTTCCCGATATAAGCTTAAATTTGGACTGATAAAGAAGCACTTGTTGCCCAGGTTCAAACTTTTTGACCTTGATCAAGGCATCATGAGCCTTCTTCATCCGCTCCTTATACAACACAACACTGTCATATGAGTTGAGTCTGATCTCCTCAAGTTCCTGCAATTGAAGCTTCCTGGCTTGGCCAGCTTCATCCCAATCATAGTTCATCTTCTGGACTGCCCAATACGCTCGATGCTCTATCTCCACGAGCAAGTGGAACATCTTGCCAAAGACCATTATGTACGGTGATATGCCAAATGGGGTTTTGAATGTTGTCCTATATGCCCACAATGCATCTTCAAGACGCAAACTCCAATCCTTCCCTGTTGGACTAACTGTCTTCCTCAAGACAGCCTTCACAATGCGATTAGACAATTCAGCTTGACCATTTGCTTGAGGATGATAAGCATTCGAGATCCTGTAGTGTACTTCATATCTACTCATCAATCCTTTGACAGCTCCATTGCAAAAATGCGTTCCTTGGTCACTAATTATTGCTCTTGGCACACCAAACCTGCTAAAAATATTGCTCTTGAGGAATTCCACCACCACCCTCGAGTCATTGGTTGTTGTTGCTTTGGCCTCCACCCATTTAGACACGTAGTCTACCGCCAGCAGTATATAGAGATTTCCTCTTGAGTTGGGCAATGGCCCCATGAAATCCATGCCCCATATGTCAAATACTTCCACGGGCATTACAGGTGTCATGGGCATCTCGTTTCTCTTGCCAATGTTGCCCTCCTTCTAGCATTGGGCACAGCTTTTACACCATTCGAAGCTATCCTTAAATATGTTGGGCTAATAAAACCCGCAATCTAAGATTTTCCTTGCCGTCCTCTTAGGTCCAAAATGTCCACCACACACCTTGGAATGACAATGGGCCAGAATGCTTGCTTGTTCCTTCTCATCAACGCAACTGCGGATGACTTGGTCAGTATACATCTTCCATAGGTATGGTTCATCTCATATGTAGTATCTACTTTCCACCTTCAACTTATTCCTCTGGTAAGGGTTGAGATCACCTGGAAGCTTTCCCAAAACAATATAGTTGCAAGGTCGGCATACCACGGTTCTGGGTTGTCTTGTGCAAGAGCCAGATGCTCGTCTGGAAATGTCTCCTTGATTGGCTCGATCTCTTCTTCTTGAATGATGCGACTTAGGTGGTTAGCCACCAAGTTCTGAGTTCCAGCTTTATCCTTGATCTCCAAATCGAATTCCTGAAGCAATAGAATCCACCTTATCAATCTAGGCTTGGTTTCCTTCTTGGCCATGAGAAACTTCAGAACTGAATGACGGTGTACACTATGGTATTGCCCCCGAGCAGGTATGATCGAAACTTCTCAACGGCGAATACCACAGCTAGTAACTCTTTTTCTGTTGTGGAGTAATTACATTGGGCAGGGTTAAGGGTTCTGGATGCATAGTATATGACATGATCCACTCTTCCTTTCTTTTGCCCAAGAACTGCTCATACGGCATAGTCGCTTGCATCACACATTACTTCAAATGGCATCTTCCAGTCTAGTGGCTGGATTATTGGTGCTGACACTAAGATCTCCTTTAGTGTGTGAAAGGCCTTCTTGCAATCTTCATCAAAGTTCCACTCCACTTCTCCTTGTAGTAGTCTAGTCATGGGCTGTGCAATCTTAGCAAAATCCTTGACGAACCTCCTGTAGAATCCTGCATGTCCAAGGAAACCTCGCAACTGCTTCACATTGCTCGGGTAGGGCAATTTGCCTATGATGTCAATCTTGGCTTTTTCGACCTCTATCCCTCGCTCGGATATGATGTGTCCAAGGACTATCCCCTCTTTGACCATGAAGTGACACTTTTCATAGTTCAAAACTAAGCTCTTATCCACACATCTTTTAAGAACCATCTCCAAATTTTGTAGGCACTTATCAAAATCTGATCCATAGACAATAAAGTCGTCCATGAACACTTCTATACATGTCTCGAGCAAATCTGAGAATATACTCATCATACATCTTTGGAACGTTCCAGGAGCGTTGCATAGACTAAACGGCATTCTTCTATAAGCAAATGTACCAAATGGGCACGTAAACGTTGTCTTGCTCTGGTCTTCTTCCGCGACCCAGATCTGCATATAGCCCGAGTACCTGTCAAGAAAATAGAAGTACTTGTTGCCTGCCAACCGTTTAAGCATCTCATCAATGAATGGTAACGGAAAATGATCCTTCTTGGTCTTCTGATTCAGCTTCCTGTAGTCAATACATACTCGCCATCCTGTTTGTAGTCTAGTTGCTACCATTTCTATTCGCTCGTTCTCCACCACTTGAATTCCAGACTTCTTGGGCACGACGTGTACTGGACTAACCCATCTACTATCAGAGACCGGGTAGAAAATTCCCAGGTCCAACAGCTTCAAGATTTCTTTCATCACTACCTCCTTCATTGCTGAATTCAATCTTCTTTGAGGATATCTTATGGGCACGGCGTCTTCCTCGAGCAGGATGTGATGTCTGCACACAATAGGGTTTATGCCCCTTATGTCGGCCAATGTCTAGTCAATGGCTAACTTGTACTCCATCAACACTTCTTTAACACGCTCCTCTTCCTCAATAGATAACTTTGCACTTATGATTACCGGTAGTGTCTCTTTCTCCCCCAAGTAGATGTACTTCAAGTAACTAGGTATTGTCTTTAATTCCAGCTTGGGCGCCTTCTCGATCGAAGGCATCAATCTGTCTTCTTGGCTTAGTGTTGGAATCACCAATGGTTCCACCCTCCTTGTTTGTTCTGCCTCTCCTCTCAGGTAGTGGACTGCTTCAACGAGCTCAACAGATCCGTCTTGGGCAACAACCTCCGTTAGGCCAATTTGTAGAGCCACATCCAACCTATCTTCAATTGTTATTTCTGGCCAGGCTTCTTCCACCGTTCGATCAATATGGTCGATGCTATGCACCATCTCTCCATCGCTAGGCTGCTTCATTGTGTTGTAGATGTCGAATGATACTACTTCTCCCCCGAACTCACATGTTAACTTGCCCGTATCACAATTGATCCTGGTGCGGGCTGTCTTTAAGAACGGTCTTCCTAGCAACATTACTGGTGCCTTTTGCGACGATCTTCCCATATCCAAAATGTAGAAATTAGCTGGAAAGATTAAATCTCTTACCCTGACCAAAACGTCCTCTAGAATTCCTTCTGGCCAAACAGTTGATCTATCCGCTAGTTGGATGGCTACCCTGGTGGGTTTGAGCGGTCCCATTCGCAAGTCATCATACATTGACTTGGGCATGACATTAATCGACGCCCCAAGATCCAGCATAGCTTTCTCTATCTTCATATCTCCAATGATGCATGGAATGTAGAACATCCCTGGGTCAATGCACTTGGTCAGCATGGGAGTATCTTGTAATACTGCCGAGACGTTCTCACTCACTTGAAATCTTGCATCGTCTGTATACTTAACCTTCCTCGTGCATAGTTCCTTAAGAAACTTAGCACACTTGGGCATAGATTGTAGGGCAGTCAAGAGGGGTATATTGACCTCGACCTTTTGAAACATCTTGGTCAATTCCTTCATCTCCTGTGCTTCCTTTTCCTTTGCGAACCGTCCTGGGTAAGGAGCTTTTGGTTCATAAGGCTTGGACTTTATCACGTTCTCAGCATCCTTCATTGCCTTAACTCTGATTTCAGCTGCATCTTGCTCAGCCTTTCTCCTTATGTCTGCTGCCTCTCTTTCAACCTGTGCCCTTTTTTCCACTGACAATTCTTACCAGAGCTCCTCAACATCACCTGATCCCAAGGGTACCTCTTCGTATTTTTCTGGCTTAGCTTCCCCCTCTTACTCCAGATTGACATCTTGCCCAAGAGACTGACGTTGACCAGATAGTTTTTTCTGGAGCTCGTAGTGGTCAGACACTTTCGCTTCGGGCAACTTGGCTCTACTCCGTAGTGTAATAGCAATTACTTGAGCCTTTGTTATCTCAACTTGGGAGGGTAATTCCCCTTTTCCTCCATTCAACATTGACTTAATCTGGGAGATGGATACCACTAGATGGCTCAAGGTGCCATTGATATCTCGCATGCCTCCCCTCGTCTCCATACGAAAACTATCCAGTTCCTGATACCCTTTTCTTTGTTCAGCTGCAAGTCTCTCCACTTCACTTCTTAGGGTATCCTTTGGTTGATCGCGATTGTGTGGAGGTACGTAAGGTTGCTGCGGTGGTTGCCCTTGTTGAGGTGCATTCAAGTAATTGTTGTTCCCGTATCTCAGATTGTCATTCGGCCTCCAAGGTCCATAGTTGAAGTTCCTTCGCTGCCCAACATCTCCTTGTTGGTATGGTTGTCCAACTGCATTTACTTCTTCATCCTCATATAGTGTTGGACATCGGTCAGTGGGATGAGTGTTGGCAGCACAAAGTTCACACTTCATAACTCTCTTCCTCAAGATTTGTCCAGGGTTATCATTCCCATTGGCATTATTCTTGTTCTGGTTCATCATTTCCTTCATCATAGACACTAGGATATTGAATTTAGGGTCACTGCTGGTCGGCTCATGCGTCCTGGGCATGATGGTTTCATCTTGATTCCTCTTTCTATCTACCATCTCAGCGAACAACTTAAAGATCTCTCTGGGTTGTTTGTTGATAACATTGCCTCCACACGCTGCATCGATCCAGTCTCTCTCAGATTGCCTCAGCCCATTCATGAAAGCATTGATCAAATCCTTATCTCCCAACCCATGCTGAGGGCATCTAGCAATCAGCTTCTTGTACCTCGAGTGATAGTCATATATAGACTCTCCATTGCCCATTTTTATATTCTGGATTGCAGCTCTTGCGTTCTGGATTCGGGCAAAGGGATAATACTGTTCAAGAAACTTCTGCTGCATCTGCTACCAAGATGTCACACTGCCTTCCGGTAATTGGTACAGCCATTCCCTAGCTCCATCTTGTAGTGAAAATGGAAACGTTAGGAGACGGATGTACTCCCTCAATGTATTCTCTACAGTGGTTGTGTGCACCGTACGCATTGCCATCTCAAAATCTTGCAAGTGGCGTTGCGGATCTTCTCCGGGCATGTCGCTGAACTTGGGCAAGATCTGTATCAGCGAGTGCTTCAAATCCCAGCTGTCAGTGATGGTAGGCAAAGTGATGCCTGCTGGGTTCAGATTGACTTCTGTTGGAAACATGATTTCCTTCAGAGTCCTCTCAGGATCCACTCGGGGTGGCATCTTTTCTTCTTCAAATTGTTCGCAATCTGAATTTGGTGGTGATCTCTCCTCGTCACCCGCCAGTTCCTCCGCTCGTGCTCGCTTTTCAACTTCCCTCTTTAGTTTCTTTTGCTTCTTGATGTACTTCTCCAGGTCAGGATGATACTTCAATTCACCGTTGATCCAAACAGGGTCGGAGCCAAACATACACAGGGTCTCTCCCTCAAAAGACAGTTACAAAATCAGCTCCCCGGCAACGGCGGCAATTTTGACGAGACTGTCGTTCGCACTCTCAAAATGAGTTTGTAGCCTATCCTCACAGCTATATAGTTAGCAAGTAAGTACATGGTCGATCCACAAGGAGTTGAATGTTACTATCTCTTGAAACCTCCTCCACCTGTTTAGAAAAGTTGGTTTTGCTATCTTGGTCACTAGGGCTCTCTTCCCCAATTCGAGAACTCAATTAAACACTGTAAAGTAAACAAAGAACTTGATCAATAATAAAAAGGACTTGGTCTGGATCTAGATATTGTTAAGTGAAAACTCTAGCTTGGTCATTGGTGCAAATATATTCATCACATGCATGCATCGTTAGTTATAGGACTTGAATGTTGAGATCCCTTTTTACTCGTCACGCTCTCAACAAACCCTTCCCTTACCAATCCTTACTTAATTGGCGACGCTCCGCCGGCTCCCTACCTTGGGCAATACCTCTGTCTGAGTCATCGTCTAGTTTCTTGCCCAAGGAGCATTTATCTCTAGAAAGGTTTAACAAGGAATCATCACGTCTAACCCAATAGGGTAGACACCTTCCTCTAATGTTAATCGATCTAAATCAAGGAGATATTGGAAAACACTCATACTCCCCAATTGATTGGTGATCTAATATTTCTTAAGTGATTAACGACCTATTAACCCCCTATTCGTATTATCTCATATTAGAACAAGCTCATTAACATTATGGGAACACATGCATGCAACTATTTAGCACAATTTAGACCTCTCAAGCATTGGTTAACACTTAACTCGTCTTGCCCAGACCAAGTATAAAAACTTAGCTAGACATAATCATAAAATAACAAACACATGAATTGAAGAACATAATAAACACTATATTAAAAACTCACGAAGTCTGTGCAGCAAAATAAACTCGGCCAAAAGTGCCGATCAACAAAATACGAAATAAAGTATGCCCTTAGGACTTGTTTTTCTCCTCACCAACTCTCGAATAATTACAGGGAAAATAAAGCATAAAGGCGGCGTCTCATGCAGCAGCAGGGCTTCGATATTTATAGGAGAGTGCTTAGGGTTTGGGCCCCCTAGTCCTTAACATGGAAGGAATCTACAAGCTACCTTGGGATGCAAGTAATACTTGATAAGCTCGACCCCAACAAGGAAAGTCACATCTATCTCCAAGAGATCCCTTGCGGATCCTAAATCTAGTCGGATAAGGAAAGATATTTAAGTTAGATCATCTTTTCCTTATCCTTCTAGACCTAGGAGAGAAACTTCGCCTGTTGACCACGACACTCCTCCTATCTGTCTTGGCCAATATGGTTCTCCCTGACCTGCTTCCAGAAATGCTGCTTCTTTTCCCTGTTTTGCCCAACTTCCACCTACAAGGCAACAAACATCCTCCTGCCCAATATATGTCCTCCCAGACATAGAAACAAGACAAAACACACACAAAGACTCGATCTAAACTACCTAAAACAGGCACTAGAAAGACACGAAATATGGACTCATCAGTTGCTCAAATCCCATGCTACGAGCGGTGGCCAGAACGGTCATGCCATACCTTTTTGCTAAGTAAACAACGTCACTGCGAATGGCAGCAGGGTATTCAGGCGAAGCTCTATAGGAATCTAGAAGACCCTCGTGAAGGATCTGCAAAGCACGCTGACCCATGAGGGCGCAAGACAAAGCTGCGACATCCCTGAACCCCTTCTATGTAGCCTGATTGATAAGCACTATTAACATCCCGAACAAGGCCTTTAGCCTCAGCAAGCTCCCTAGCAATCTGATTCAAGCGGTGGCTGAGGTCCGTGTTGACAGCACTCAAAGAAGCATTTTCTGTGGAAAGGTTTGATAGCTTCTCCACCAATTTGGATAGCTCATGATTCTGCTTCTTTAGATCATCATTTGCCAGCGACAGTTGGTTACTGGTATCCAGAATATCTCGGTTCCGCATTTGAAGCTGCTCTGCTGTATGGGTATGCTCTCTAAGCTGCATTTGATAGCTCGCTATGCTCTCTTTTAGCTTTTCCACCTCCTTCTTGCGAGTGTCACCCTTGAATTGAAGAAGTTTCCCATGAGTACTGACTAGCTGGTAAAAGGAGAGGAGTGGTTATCAGGATAAATACATGGCATAAGACTTAAAACAAGCGCGGGTACATGCGAAAAGAAGTAGTCCGCTAATCACCTGGATAAGGCATTGTGCACTTTCCTCATGTAGTTGGAGTAAAGAAGGAGGTTGCGAGGGTACTTCTGATACGATCCTCGCCGGAGTTACAGACGCCGACGTAAATAGTATACACCCAAGACCAAATCTGAACTGAACCGGATAAATATGGAGTATCCCAAAACCTCTGTATCAGTTTCTCACAAGTGAATTAGCCGAATTAATCCCTAAAACCTAACGATAGGACGACACAGCAACTCGGGGACGATGGTATCCCAAAACCTCTGTATCAGTTTCTCACAAGTGAATTAGCTGAATTAATCCCTAAAACCCAACGATAGGACGATACAGCAACTCGGGGACGATGAATGACACACGAACGAGGGATGATTGACTCATTGATTCGCCGGATAATGAACTCGCCTTGGTAAAACCGAAAGGAATTCGAGAACTCTTCAAGAGAGAACAAAACTCACGAATTATATTATCAAAGTATGAAAAACGGCGTCCATTACATAGCCTCTATATAAAGGCGAAAATCAAACCCTATTCTAAGAAGGAACTACTTAACGGATGGACTTATAGTAATAACCCTTGAACTAATTAATAAAACAAGCCCAAAATGATAATAATAATAAAACTAACACTAATGGACTCAACTAAAACGAAAATAAATAATTAAGTCTTCAAAACAAAATAAGTCTTCAAACTTGAGCCCATTCGCACATGATAAGATTAATGTAGCTCAGACCATTCAACTCACCAACTTCGATAGATTTCTTCATCAACTCTTGATTCCAAATTTCTTGAACTAAACCCATCAAGCTCTCTTTAAACTTCTTGGCTCGAGATCTTGTAACTGGTTCAACAGGAACATGCACCGGATCTTGCACCAATGACGATCCTTGGACTCCATCAACTTCCTCGTCAGGGAAAGAGGGTAGAGCTTGCAGTAGAGTGAGGCATTCTGAGGGGGGAAGCTGTCGGAGAGAGCTAGACGTCTGCCCCCGGAAGACATAACCTGTGGAGTCAGCAGCTCTCTGGGGAGATACCTCAAGACAAGGAATGTGTTTACCTTTCTTGGAAGTGGCTGGGGGCGGATGAACAGGGGCCGGTCTCTTGAGTCCTGCTGAAAATGAAGTGACTTTCTTCCATTTGCCAGCAGGAGGAGGTAAACCCAGAGAAGGAGGGTGTTGCTTGGTCAAATCTCCAGTAGAAGTTACCTTCACAGGTATACGGCCGGATTTAGGTAAAGCTGAGAACTCCGATGAACCAGAGGTCAGGTTGGAAGAAACAGCAGCGGAAGAGTCAGGGAGCGTACTGTCATCATTAGCTCGATTTATCTCTTTGCTAGCTTGGTCTTGAAGCAGAATATCAAAGTCGAATTCCTTGTCATCAGGAAGCTTAACATCCTCAATCAAGCTCATCTCTGCACGGTTAATGGCAAAGCAAAAACTAATGTCAAAAGGCAGACGTGCATACCCATTCGAATAATAGTAAGATAATGAGAAGGAAAGCAGAGAGAGAATGAGCAAGACCACCCTCAGGGGAAAAAGAACATCCGCCAGGGGGAGCCAACTCAAAAAACGAAAGAACTGAGGGATTAGATAGTAAATCGTTGAATTTGAAGGCGCTGAGGCGAGCCTTGGTGGTAAGCTTGTTCAACACTTTATGCTCGATGGGTTGAATATCCTGGACACTGGGACGAGGCTGCTTTAGGCACAAATCTTGCCACGGAGCATAGAAAAAAGGCCAGTTCCCATCCTTGAGAGTGATGATAAAATACTTATCCTTCCATTCCGTCCCGACGCTACGAGCATTACACAGGTGTTGCGCTGGGCCTCTAGGCCTCGCACTAATGTCATAAAGGCTATCTATGGGTTTGATGTCATATATTGTTTGGAAAAGGGTAGGAGTGGGATGACCTCCGTTCCCGCGCATCAGAATGAAAAAGGTAAGCAGAACTTTAATGGGAGAAGGCAGAAATTGATTAGGCCATAGATTATGCAAGGTACACACTTTTACAACAAAGTCAGCAAGGGAAAATCTCAACCCAGCCTCAATTTGATGATACCAAAAAACTATCGAAGGAAATTCTACTGAGTGAGATCGCTCATGAGATAAAGGCATGCGAATATCAAAAGTGTCACAGCAGCCTAACCACGCCTTCACTAACACTAATTCTTCTAAAGTTAAGAGGGATTCACCTGTGAACGTGCCGGAAGCGGAAAGGGGGTCAAGAGTGCTCGCATTTTGAGAGGCATCATCCCCGGCGGCAGTGGATGGTGTAGATCGCCGTGGGTCCTGGCGAGGAGACGTTGAATCATCTTCTAAGTCTACAATGTCTTTCACGCTAGAGTCACGGCTAGAGGAGACACTCCGGCGGGAAGAGAGGCGTCGAGAACGACGAGTAATCAATTTCTTCCTCTGAGTTTGGGTATGAGAGGATGTCTCAGAGAAAGAGTCATCACGAGGTGGTGACTCGAGCGGTATCTCTCCTGAAGGGCATCATTGTTGATCGGAAAGGGTGTTTTCTTCAGAGAGCAAATTGGAGTTCACCATCGCCGAGTCGTAGTCGAAAGTACGGAAATGGGGAGGGAAAGTGAGTCAGGAAAGTGAAAAATAGGAAGTTAAGGCAATGAAAAAATAATATGTCAAAGATATGTGGATAGATGAAAAAAGAGGGGGAAAACCGAAGAGGCGCACGTCCAATCCTCTTTGAAAAGACGTGCAAGAAGATGACATCATCATGGATAAAGACGAAGTTTTTTCAAAGCAGTCAGGTCTCGGTGAAGGTCTTTGCTTCACACGTGTCTTTGGCCATAAATGCTTGCTGAGTTCTGTTCTAAGTAATAGTCATGGTTACTCTATGTTTTAAAGAAAGGAAAATCTCTCTTTTAAACTAGAGTAGGGGGGAGTAGATGTTGTGACCTAAAAAGTCCAGGTCTCTTCGAGACCTAAATTTCTAGCTTGTCTACAGAAGATACAAAGGTGGTTTGTCAGATGTGAGCTCAGAGAGCTGGTGAGAGAGCATCTGAGGAAGCCATGCTGAGTGCATAGTAAATGACTCATTTGGCCAGACACCTTCAAAAAGCATATACAGCCTTTATCTGTCACATACGGATTCGACAGGTGAGTGTCAGAGGTATTAGCCAATGGTGCGAGTTCTTGTCAAAGGTGGACAGCGGATCTTCAACCCATTTACCAACATACCCTTATAGGTTAAGATATAAATATCATCTCATTCCTCATTATAGGACAGATTAACATATGCACACACCAACGAAACTCACGCACTCTCTTCTCCATTTTCTCTCCGTTTAAGAGCTGACTTGAGCGTTGGAGGGGGTTCACCGGAAAAACCTCCGGACCCTTTCTCTTTGCAGGGAGTTGGAGAGGTCTATTCGCTGAGCTTGAGTCGGAACTTCATCCTTTCGCATGGTTCTGATAGGTGAGCAGAGGTGTTGTTCGCGTGAGGTGTGTTGCTGGTGGAATTGTAATATTAAGTCAAGTTTTTGGACACAACAGATTGGATTGCATATCATATAGATAGGTTTCGGCATTTGCCCCCGTGCGTGCATCTACATCAAATTTCCTTCGTCTCCACACCATATTGCCAGCTATTTCTGCTGCCAAATATCCCATCAAATCCCATGTCTTCTTCATCATCACCATTGCCAACTTGCATCACATTCATCTCCATAATAACACGCTAACAAGAAAATCTGTCACTTTCGTCCAACACTTGGGGAGCGGCTACCTCAAATTTGTATATAGAATAATTCAATAAATTCCAAAAAAAAAAAACAAAAAAAAAACTTTCTTCCTTCTCTTATTTGTAATTCATCAAATCCTATGGAAACCATACCATAATCATCATCAATCAATTAATAATAGGTGCTTTGTTTCGATTTTCCTATATTCTGGTATTTTTGGCATTATAATAATACACATATGTTGCGTCCCAAAACTTAACGCACTATATAAACTAACTAATACCCAAGAGGGGAGCAAATACACAACATGTTCTTGGTGGATCGGAGACCTGGACCTCTGGAGTGGGACTTGAATTCTTAGGCTGCTTCGTGCTAGCCATGAGATCTGCAAAAGAAGGTTCGTCGGTGGATTTTCCAGCGAACCACCTACGATACCAAGGTCAGTATTTGTTTGCCCAAAAAAGAGTGCGTGGGTGTTTGAGTAAAAGTAGTAGAAAGAACCTCAGAGTAAAAATGAATGAGGGTATTTATATGAGAAAGAATTACTTGGAGACTAAGCTATATTTCCAGCTGTCTGTACTTACTCCATTGCCACGTGGCAAGATGTGATCGTATGTGTTAGAGTTCGCAGGAAAAGACACGGGAGACCTGATGAGGTCTCTGATTAGGTCTCTCGCGCTACCTGATGATGCTAGCCAAGTCTCTAGACAAGTGTACTAAACTGTTTCTCTATATCCTAGCGAATTGTTTCTTTCTCATGTCTCTAACTGAGGCCGATTGCATTTACATTCTCCTACTTTCTGTGTGTGATCTCTTTATCAGGTCTCTGAGACCTGATAATTTTGTGTCACATCAACATATATTCATAAGAGCCAACTTATGAAATACTAATAATGAGGATTAAAACCTAATATATAGCCAATTTTTTAAAAAATGCAAATTTTAGTCATTTTTTTTTAATTTGGGACAAGAATACCCTGAATGAAGGGCGCACTGGTCGGGTCAGGGCGCGGGTCAAATCGGATTCGGGTACAAGAAGTCGGGTACTTTTGGCACTAATTAGTACCAAAGTACCAAATTTATTTAGTTTTTTTTTATGTTTTCAGTTGGCACTTTGGCACTAATATGGTCATTAGTGCCAAAGTACCAAATTACTTAGTATTTTTTGTGCTTTATGTTGGTATTTTTTACACTAATATGGTCATTAGTGTCAAAGTACCAAGTTACGTAGTTTTTTTTTTGGGCTTTCTATTGGTACTTTTGGTACTATGAAAGTACCAAGTTACATAGTTTTTTTTTATGCTTTATGTTGGTACTTTTGGCACTAATATGGTCATTAGTGCGAAAGTACCAAATTTTCACAATCATTACATTTCGTCATGACAATGTCTATTTTTAAACATGACAAATTATACTGCTCCGATTTTGCGGCTCCGCCTTTGCTCCAATTACTAATATAAGGATAATCGTCGAGCAGCAATTTGAATTTCTTCGGCTCGCTCCGAGGCCTTCAGCTCCCCTCGCTCAAATCTTGACCGATGAAGAAGCGGCAAACAAAAAAACAAAAAGGCACACAAAAAACAGAGTACCAAATTACTTAGTATTTTTTTTCATTCTACATATACAACGACATTCTAAATACATAGTTAGAAATTGACAAAGGAAGGTAAAAATAAACCTCTTAGTGCAAACATCAAATCTACCAGCAACAATGGAATTAATGATTGGCAAATGGTAAAAAGCTTGCAAACCCATAGTCGTCCTACTTATCTAAACAGGTCATTTTCAATGCCCAAGCATACATGGCACAAATAAATACTTATACTACATCACCCCACATATAAAACTCCGACAAAAATCCAATACCTTTGATGCTTCCTTGCATATTAGATTCATCTTCAGATGAGTTAAACGTAGCTAAATATTGCCTCAGTTGAAGGCATTCACCAATATAAAGAGGTGTTTAAACACAAATATCTGACATCATCACGTTGCAATACAAATCCCATTGTGATTCTAACAGAAGACATGATTGTAACATCAACCTCTAGTTTCCACCAGCCCACCATTGGCAACTTACCTAATCTAGGATTTCCACCTTAATTATCTCTAATCACGGTGCATCCACCTTAATTATCTCTAATCAAATTAATTATAAATCTCTATCAATGAATTGCTAAATTGTGATTATATACTAATAAATCCTAATTATAGAATACCAAATCCTAATTAGGATTTAATATCAGAATCTAATGTTTCCTCGTATATCAGATAGGAAAGGAGGGGGGCTGCTACCTGATTGGTCGTGATTTAGTGAAATATTTTGGAATATTTTTATGGCGTTTTGGCTTTTATTATTTATATAATCATGTTTATAGAGTTAATTGGATATTTTTGATCTATTATAGGTGTTGATCTTAATTTGAAGGAATAAGCATGAATATAAAGGATTTTTGAAGTCTTAAAGATGTTGAGAGAAAGTTCTGGTATGTACGAGAGTCAAGCGGTATGGACATACCGCACAGCATGTACAGGAGCTGAAGTTGAGCCTTTCGAGATATTATTTGAAGTTTGATTTGCACGTGATTATTGGGCCAGACACGAGATTACTCCATATTTTTGGCCTGAACTCTTAGTCTATAAGGTTTAATTATTATTAAACTTTATTTATTTAATTTCCTAGTTAGATTAGAATTAGATATTTTATTTCCTTATTAATGTAAGTTTTATTAGGTATTTAAATAAAGACTCCTTGTAGGAGCAAACATAATAAATCAGAATAGGTTTTGCGTTTCTTCTCTGGTTTCCATCGACAGATTTCTGTTCTCCTTCTAGCTTGAATTTGTCTATGAATTCAAGCTAGACACTTTTATTCTGGTGAAGATTGATGAAGCCCTAGCATGATTTTTTGTGAGATCGAATTTGTTTTCTCCTTTAATTCTTATGCAAGCATCTGTAATTCTCTGTGTTTAATGTTGTTAATTGTTTCGATTATGCTAAGTAGTTGCAAATATTTAGTAGCTCAAAATTAATTAGTAGCCAATTAAATTGGCCATCGTAATGGTGGTTTAGATTTGATTTGTGGTACATTGATTCTTCAGAATCAAGGGAAGAGCAGTCCTAATTTGATAATCCTGTGTCAGAGTTTATTGGTTTTGAATTGGGTCTCTCTTGTTGTTAATGTTGTTGGCTCATTAAATCTATAGAGTGTCTTTTACGGTTGTCAGTCGATTAGGGAAATAGTTGGTGAAGTGTCTTCCCAATTATCGAATAGTTGAGGAGAGATAAGATCGCGTTAGAAGTGTCTTCGGTGGTCATAACTGATTTGTTTGCAAGAGTTAAAGTTATCATTGCATCGATGATCGGAATAATCAAGTTAGGGTGGAATTAAGTGGAAATCGGATTACCTTTTATCTTTGTTAAATTACAATTCCTCGTCCGTTAGTTAATTTAATTTCTTTGTTTATAAACTCTCAAATCTGTTATTTAGTTCGTTTTATTTAAGTATTTTGCAGATTGAAAATTAGGAGAATTCTCACCGGTCCTTTGGGAGACGATCTTGCTTACCACTGTACTGTGCAGTGTGGGCATACCGACTGACCGTCGGATTATTTTTTGTGAAAAACAACGCACTAAATTTTGGCGCCATTGCCGGGGATCGGTTTCTATGCAGTAATTTTCCTATTTTTCAGTTTGTTTTTTTTTTAATTTTTTTTTTCTGTTTGTTAGTGATCCCACTGCTCAAAACGAAATGGCATTGATAAGGAAGTTGGGACGTCATAGAAGTATTCGTCCCCTATGCATCGTGCTGCCCATGATTAATCAAAATGCTGAATTTCAACCTGAATTCGTTCAAGTTCTTCCTAAATTCAGTGATTCGCCTGGAGAAAGTGCACATAAACATCTCGCTGAATTTAATTTAGTCTGCTCTACTTTACGCCCTCAAGGTTTTACTTAAAATAATTTGAGATTACTAACTTTTTCTCATACATTACAGGGCAAAGCTAGAGATTGGTTGTTTGATCTTTCATCCGCATCAATTCACACTTGGAATGATTTAGAGGAGCAGTTCTTGCTTAAATTCTTTCCTGAATCAAAGGCTGCAAATCTAAGAATGGCTATTAGTATCATCAAGCATAAACAAAGAGAAAGCTTAGCTGACTATTGGGAGAGATTTCAACAATTGTGTCGTCAATGTCCAGACCATGGATTTTCTGAATACCGACTGCTCACTAATTATTTTTACCGTGGTTTTTCTTCTTTTGATAGGAAAATTGTTGATGCTGCTTGTGGAGGTTCTTTAACCAACAAGACTTTGGATGGTGCAAGGCAGCTCATTATGGATATGGTTTATAATGGCCAGCAATATGAAGACGAGGACAATGAAAGCTACATATATGTGAAAGAAGCAGAAGGAGCATATAATTCGAGTGTGAACGATAAGATAGAAGCTCTAACTTCTTTAGTTAGAGGCTTTGCTACAGCTCAAATCCAAATGTATTCACATCTAGATAAAACATGTTATGATTATAACAATGCACAATTTGATGTTCAAAGGCAGATGCGGTATGACTCATTCTCGGACACATATAACTCAGGGCAGAGACACTCAATTCTTAATCTTCATCCAGTTTACCAAGGCTCGTAGGTTTGTGGTGCTACTATCTACGAGACGTGAAGTCGTTTACCTTTGAGGATGTGCTGTCAATCCGTAAGCATTACTAGGGTGTTTCCTCGTCTAGCAGCCATAAGGATTCCTTCGGGCGACTTCCACTTCTTTGAGTTTGTTTTTGTTGGAAAATTAACGAGAGTACAACGAGACAATATGGAAGTAGCTTGGAATATATAACTGAACACGAAATCGAAACTATTAGATTACAAAATGAGATAAACGAAATAACTAGAACAAACTTAAATTTCGTCGTGTCGAGAAAGGCCTCTTTCCGTCACCCCGGCTAGTGCTCACGGTACGGCGTATTATCTTTCAAAGATAAAACGACGACGTCTCTTTCTTAATCAGCATCGAAGTAAGAAAGAGCTCCAGCGAACTAAACAGAGATCGAGAACCAAACTACAGAACTCTAAAATGCAATTATATGAGATGCTTTGATGCTATGACAGAAGAGAGCGAATTGAGGTGTGTTAGAACCACCAAAAGAAGCTCATATATATAGCAGTCAAGGGGAGGGGTGCCGATGCTATTCGTTTGGTGATTTAGGGCACAATTACTTTGCTGCCAAAAAGTTACCATGAAATAGCCTTAACTTGCATTCCAAGTAATTAAACAATAACAATGCTTAATTAACTTAAGTGTTGGACATTTGGCCTAGAAACCAAAATAATTAAATAAGTTGTGGGCCAAGCCCAACTATTTAATTAAATGGATTTATTATTAGTCAAACCCAAATCCAAGGCCCGATTTCAAAATACGAGCTTGATTATACGATTAATGAATTTGCCTATAACAAATTCATCTTCAACACAAGACTCAAATATATCATTTCTCACTCACCATATAATGGTTTTGAGACAATAAATACATTTTGATTATTTACTCGACAAGTAAAATAATCCTCCATTATTTAATTATCAAATAATTAAATAATTAACCACTACAAAATAATGATTTAGAACTATTATATCCAACAATCCCCCACATGAGTGGAAATGCTTATGCATGTATGTAGACACTAGCTCGGTCCTCACGATTAGGGCTGAGCAGAACCGAACCGGCATCGATAAACCGAGCTGGACCGATCGGTTTTGGTCGGTTTCGGCCGGTTCTTAGTAGGTGTCGGGTCGGCCTCGGTTTCAATAATTAAAAAAATTCAATTTTCGGTGCGACTTCGGTTTTGAGCTTAGTCAAACCGCCACTGACCGAAACCGACCGAACTACAAATATATCTATATATTTGAACTTTTTCACCTATTCCCCTTCTCGAGCCCCACCCACAAACCTCATTTCTCTATTTCTCGAGCCCCACTAATTATATTTTCTCACGCCACTTTTTTCCATCTTCTCTGCTCCCAATGCTTTTCTCTCTTTCCTACCCCACCCAATTTCTTTTTTGTTCCTCTTCGTCTTCACCATATTTTCTCATCACCTCTCTTCTCCACACCGATAACCCACTACCATCACAACCTTCTTTGTATTAATCTTCTTCTCTCGTCATCTTCTTTCTCTAGTTCTATCTCACTATGACCTGTATTCAACGCCCATGCCTCTCTCTCTATCTCTCTCTCTCTCTCTCTCTCTCTCTCTCTCTCTCTCTCTCTCTCTCTCGTATTATGATCGAATTACTCTTCTTCATCGGCGACTCTTCAATTTGCAGATAAGATTCTATCTGCGGCGACGCCGATGAGATTCTTTCCCAATTCGGCCAACCCTTCTTCTCTGGCTATATTCTTTCGGTTTGGGCTGACCCAAAACTGAAACCGACCGGAAGGTTTCGGTCGGCGTCGACTCGGCCTAAAATTCCAATCGGCTCGACAGCGATTCCAGATTTCCAAAAAAATTTGCTCATCGATTTTTGTCTGTTCGGCCTGGTTTTGGGCCGACCCGATCAGACCCGATGCTCACCCCTACACATGATACAATATTGCATTTAGAAAGGTAACTTGTGGTTTTGAACCTTCCATAGTTAACACTATCGGATATACATGCGGACTAGTAGACGCGATGCTTTGAACTATTCCTCCTTGGCATATACCGAGTCAATATTATCAACACAATACCATATCAACTCCATTTGTTCTCACGTTTGTGTCCGTTTCGGCCATGGACAACATCTTTGAATTTTCATAAGTGATTCACTCATTTGAAGCGGCCACACCTATCACTTATATAGGTCATTCTTCTCAAGTATCCTACCATACTCTACCTTTCCGAGGTATTCAAGAATTATTGAAAGTTTTAGAGACTTAACCTCCACCACTAATGTAGGTAACCTCACTCTTTTGCTCTCTAGGGCAATGGGAAAAGATAAAAAGTCTTGAGAGTGTCTCAACTCGGACTTTTGTAGCTTAGTTGTCCCATTGAACCAAGTTGTTGGGATCTCCAACCATCATGCTTGGGTTACCACTACAATCATCCTTATAATGTGGACTTCAATCCCATTCCCTTTAGCAATTTATTCATTTGATCACGGTTTAAACCTTTGGTTAATGGATCCGCCAAGTTTTCTATGGACCTTACATACTCAACTGAGATAACACCACTCGTGATCAACTCTCTCACAGTATTATGTCGTCGACGGATATGTCGAGACTTACCGTTGTAGAAACTATTATATGCTCTACCAATAGCTGATTGGCTAAGAAATTACGTAGCCACTCTTCTTCTTCCCCTACTTTATCTAAAGCGATAAACTCAGATTCCATGGTGGATCGAGCTATACATGTTTGTTTCATTGATTTTCACGAAACAACACCACCCCTCACACAAAAAAACATATCTGCTCGTTAAAAACGAGCCTTTTGACTTAGAGATCCAATTAGCATCACAGTACCCTTCAAGTACTTGGGGATATCGTGTGTAGTGCAAACCATAGTTAATAGTATGCTTCAAGTATCTCAAAACTCGAGTCAAAGCAATCCAATGTTCCTTGCTTGGATTTTTCGAGAATTGGCTTAACTTGCTCATGAACATGCTAAATCCGGCATAGTACAGTTTGTCAAGTACATCAAACTGTCTATAATTTTAGCATACTCATTTTAAGCAATAGGCTAGCCCAATTTCTTGTTTAAGTGAACACTAGGATTCAATGGAGTCTTCACAGATACACTCTCAAAAGCATTAAACTTCTTGAGAATCTTTTCATCATAATGAGATTGTGTCAAACAATCCCCTCAAATTTTCTTAGAATTTTGATTCCAAGAATCACATCTTCTAGCCCCAGATCCACTATTTCAAAGTTTCATTTCAACATGAGTTTTGTATCAACGATGATTTGATTATTACTTCCCATAATTAACATGTCGTCCACATAAAGGCATACAATAACAAAAGAGTCAGGTGTTCCTTTAATATAAACACATTTATCACACTCGTTGATCTAGAAACTATTTGACAACATTACTTCGTCAAATTTCAAGTGCCACTGCAAAGACGCTTGTTTCAACCCATACAATGATCTTTTTAGTTTGCATACATTCTTCTCTTGACCAGGTACTGTAAACCCTGCAAGTTGTTCCATATAGATCTCATCTTCCAATTCACCATTTAAGAATGCAGACTTTACATCCATTTGATAAATCTCAAGATTGTGCAGAGCAGCAATCGCGAGTAGCATCCGTTTAGATGTAATTCTTGTCACATGTGAATAGGTGTTGAAGAAATCATAACCTTCTTTTTGCGTAAAGCCTTTGACAACAAGTCTAGCTTTGTGCTTATCAATAGTGCCGTCAGGTTTAAACTTTCTTTTAAGGATCCATTTGCATCCTAAGGCCTTACAACCTTCTGGAAGATCGATCAACTCCCATGTATAGTTCTTTCAATAAACCAAGCCTTAGGGTTATCAACGTGGTTCACTTCAGAGACCACGGCAGTTAGATCATCTTCATCCCACTTGTCAAAATCCTTCTCGACGTTGTGAGCACTTGGTTTTGCCTTGTTCTTCTTCTTAGGCTTTCGGCAGTCCTTTACCATGTGGCCCGGTTTGTCGCAATTATAACAATTGCCTGTAAACTTCTTGTTTTGCACATTCCATTTGCCTTTATCATTAGCATTGGGACGAGCACGCTTCTTGAAGTTAGAGGATTCTCTTGCTCTATCAGATTGACCTTAACATCAACCACGACCCTAGTTTTGTGATCTTGCTTCTTGTTGTCTTCCTCAATTTGGAGACGGATCACCAAATCTTCAAGAGTAATCTCCTTTTGTTTGTGCTTGAGATAACTCTTGAAGTCCTTCCAGCAAGGAGAGAGCTTCTCAATCACCATTTTGACAGTGAAAGAAACGGGCAAAGTCATACCTTCGGCATCGATATCATGCAATATGAGTTGCAGCTCTTGCACTTGTTCAACCACCGAGCGGGTATCTACCATTTTGTAGTCCAAAAACTTGGCCACTACAAATTTCTTCGTTTCGGCATCATCAGCACGATACTTCTTATCAAGGGCTTCCCACAACTCTTTCGCAGTCTTAATATTTGCATAAACGGAATCGAGGTTGTCCCCTAAACCATTCAGCACATACCCCTTGCACAAGAAGTCGCCTTGACCCCACAGGTCGAAGGCAGTACGAACATTAATGTCTGTTTCACTTTCAGAAATGACAGGAGCGTCTTCCTTCAAGAAATTTGCCATACCCAATGTAGTTAGGTAAAACAACATTTTTTGTTGCCAACGTTTGAAGTCAGAACCAGTGAACTCGTCGAGACGCTCGGCATAAGGCGGCGGCCTTGAGATTGCAGCGAGCGGAGCCATCGTCGAGTTGGTGGCATCAATGGTGGATGACGAGGACGAACCGCTGGTTCCATTAGTGTTACCTCCGGTTGCTGGTGAAGTCGACATCTCTGAGCAAAGGTTTCGAAAGGTTAAAGTTGATATCAAAAGTCCAAACTCCTCCAACGTACGTAGAACATGTACTATATCTCGTCTTGCGATTGTTGGAAAATTAACGAGAGTACAACGAGACAATATGGAAGTAGCTTGGAATATATAATTGAACATGAAATCGAAACTATTAGATTACAAAATGAGATAAACGAAATAACTAGAACAAACTTGAATTTCATCGTGTCGAGGAAGGCCTCTTTCCGAAAGACGAGATATGCCCCGGCTAGTGCTCACGGTACGGCGTATCGTCTTTCAAAGATAAAACAACGACGTCTCTTTCTTAATCAGCACCGAAGTAAGAAAGAGCTCCGGCGAACTAAACAAAGATCGAGAACCGAGCTATAAAACTCTAGAATGCAATTATATGAGATACTTTGATGCTATGTGTAATATCCCAAATTTTCTCGATAACTTCTCTGATTGTCTTAAGTGTTTTAGATCCCTCTTATGATATTATAGAAGTATTTAAACTCCTGAATAATCTTTCTAATTTCATAAAATTAAATTTTGGAATTAACTTATTAATAAACTAATGAGACGTATAATTATAGCCAAAATAATTCTATAATAGGTTGCATAATATAAATATGAAATAATAGATTCTATTACATTGTCAATACGATATTAGTAATTAATTTTATAATATTTGCTAATTAATAGTTATATATGGAATATCATGTTTATAGTCGTTGTGTAGAGTATTTTATTATGAGTCTATAGGTGTTGAGTTCGCTCAAAAAGGATTTCGCATAAAAAAGTTAAACACGTTTAAAGGTTTTAAAACGTAAGTTGCTACACAGCTACTTTTGCCTTGCAGCAGCTTACTGCACAACTACTTCCGCCTCGCAGCAGCTTACTGCTCAGCAGCTGCTTCTGCACTGCAGCAGCTTCCGCCTCGCAGCAGCTTATTGCTCAGCTGCTTCTGCATCGCAGTAGCTTACTGCACAACTGCTTGCTTCTTCCTATAAATAGGCGCTTAAGATATTCATTTTCATCGTTCAGTTTTCTATTCTCTCTCATTTATCTTACTACATAAGCTCGTCGTATCTGCTTGTGTGATCATGATGTCTTGGTGTTAATGTCCAGCATTGAATTCTCTATCAGGTGGGTAAAAGTTTTCAAAGTAAATATTTGGATGCTAGACCCTTTATATTATGTCAAAATACAATTATCCATAAAAATCTTTTATGTGTGTTCCAAATTATTACTCTAGTTAATCAATCGAGATACTCAGTGAGTACATAGGTATTAGTTGAGTATTGTGTGCACCCCGTTGCAATGCAATGGTTTGATCTCCATTGTATTGTAGCTAGCGGTCTTGAGCTAAGGCTCCTGGCCTATGAAAGTTAACTATGTTACTTCAGGGACTCTGTCCCGAGTACTAATTTAGATCCGTCGGTGACATGCGGTCCGGGATCTCGAGTAATCAGTCGGAACTACACATGTCCATGAAAATTATGTTTTGTGTATTCAGATGAGGCTTTGATTTCTAAAACCATCTGTTACACTATTAAATGGATAAATTGCTGGTTTATAAAATGTCAAGGCATCACCCACTGAGTGCTTTCGTACTCAACCCAAATATTTTCAAATGTTTTCAGGATTGAAGGCAGGTGGTGAGACGCAGGACTAAGGCGGGGGTTGCTACTGTTTATTTGCTTTCGCTGTGTTATATAAATAAATTACTCTGAATAATGTCTTGAAACAATAGTAGTTAAATCTGTTTGACATATGTAGATATATGTTAACTATTCTATAAATTATTATTGTCTATTCTCTTGCATTATTTACTGCTTTTGATGGAGAGTGCCTTGTGATCAGCTTCTCTTGGACGCTCGAATTCCCACTCACTCATGGTAATACCATTTGATGAAATGGATGCTTGACTCTTTTTGTTATGTTAGATACAGGTTTACCCCATATTTCTGCACTGCAGCAGCTTCCGCCTCACAGCAGCTTATTGCTCAGCTGCTTCTGCATCGCAGTAGCTTACTGCACAACTGCTTGCTTCTTCCTATAAATAGGCGCTTAAAATTTTCATTTTCATCGTTCAGTTTTCTATTCTCTATCATTTATCTTACTACATAAGCTCATCGTATTTTCTTGTGTGATCATGATGTCTTGGTGTTAATGTCCAGCATTGAATTCTCTATCAGGTGGGTAAAAGTTTTCAAAGTAAATATTTGGGTGCTAAACCCTTTATATTATGTCAAAATGCAATTATCCATAAAACTGTTTTATGTGTGTTCCAAATTATTACTCTAGTTAATCGATCGAGATACTCAGTGAGTACATAGGTATTAGCTGAGTATTGTGCGCACTCCGTTGCAATGCAATTGTTTGATCTCCATTGTATTGTAGCTAGCGGTTTTGAGCTAAGTCTCATGGCCTATGAAAGTTAACTATGTTACTTCAGGGACTCTGTCCCGAGTACTAGTTTAGATCCGTCGGTGACATGCGGTCCGGGATCTCGAGTAATCAGTCGGAACTACACATGCCCATGAAAATTATGTTTTGTGTATTTAGATGAGGCTTTGATTTCTAAAACCATCTGTTACACTATTAAATGGATAAATTGCTGGTTTATAAAATGTCAAGGCATCACTCACTGAGTGCATTCGTACTCAGCCCAAATATTTTCAAATGTTTTTAGGATTGGAGGTAGGTGGTGAGGCGCAGGACTGAGGCGGGGGTTGCTACTGTTTATTTGCTTTCGATGTGTTATATAAATAAATTACTCAGAATAATGTTTTGAAACAATAGTAGTTAAATCTGTTTGACATATGTAGATATATGTTAACTATTCTATAAATTATTGTTGTCTATTCTCTTGCATTATTTACTGCTTTTGATGGAGAGTGCCTTGTGATCAGCTTCTCTTGGACGCTCGAATTCCCACTCACTCATGGTAATACCATTTGATGAAATGGATGCTCGACTCCTTTTTTTATGCTAGATACAGGTTTATCCCATATTTTTATTTTAATGGGTGTAGCGCGGTTTGGTCGCCTCACTTCATTAAATTTGTGAATAAATTGTTATATGCGTAAAAGTAAGCCCCTTTCTTTCCCACTTCTTTATTTCCCTCTGTCGCATCTCGGTTTATGGGAACCGAGATGTGACAAAATGGTATCAGAGCGAGAAGGCTCTGAGACCAACCTGTTATGTGTTAAGTCTAAAATTAGTACTTTTGGACTAATATTTGTGCAGCAAGCCCCTCTCAGCTCGCCATCACACCGCCTTCCATAAGGAGGTATTGGTAAATATTATTACCAAAATTTAAGCAGCATGAATTATAAATCAAATATGTTATGTTGCAAATGCATGAATTATTATTTTGCTAAAGTATGTTATTGTGTTGAATTTTAAAATTCACAATGAAGCTTAAGGGCATGATTCTCTAGTGAAACTTGAGGATCAATAAGCAAGTCATGTAGGAAGAAAATGACCCTATTTTTACTTAGTTACAATGACCCTTAAGATAGATATAATTTAAGTAGACTTACTCGAATTTAGAGTTATACTTTCATCATGTGTTGTTTGGATTTTCTTTTCCTCAACACACCTCGTTCTATATGACAACCTTCCTATTAACCAATTAGTACGAATAAAATATACTATATGGCAAGACAATTAAGAGGTCGTCGAATTCCCGTACTAGAAGAAGAGCCTATACGTATACGAACAACAAACGAGAAATTTAGGAAAGAGAATCCACCTACCTTTAATGGATTAGGCGATCCATCAGACGCAGAACGATAGATTCGAAGTCTTGAGTGTATTTTCGGATACATTATGTGTTCGGAAGATGAGAAAGTAGCATGTGCAACCTACCAGTTACTAGAAGAAGCTGATTTTTGGTGGGAAGCCGTTAGACATACGATGTCTGATGAGGAATGGAAAGAGTTTACATGTGAAAGTTTACATGTTAGAACTGCAAAACCTGACCATAACCTTAAGATTAGAGTTGCTTCAGGAGATTCTATGATCTCAGAAGAGATCGTTTTGAATCAAAGACTTAATATAGGAAATCTATCTCTTAAGGCGGACTTTTATGTGATCAATAAAATGGAATTTGATGTTATACTAGGCATGGATTGGTTAGAGAAAAATGCGGCAACTATTTGTTGTAAGGAGCAAGAAATTAAATTTCAAATGCCTGAAGGTGACGTCATAGGCTTCCGAGGGAAAAAGATGGGTACGCCAATACTTATCATTTCAGCTATGAAGGCTGTCAAGATAATGAGAAAATAAAAATGTCAAGCTTTTCTCGTCATTTTGACCAAGAGCTCAAATGAAGAAGTAAATCTTAGTGATGTATCAATAATCAGAGAAAATCCCAATGTATTTTCTAAAGATTTACCAGGATTACCTCCAGATAGACAAATTGAATTTACCATTGATCTAGTACCAGGGGCAGCACCAGTATCAAAGGCACCGTATAGAATGGGCCCAAAGGAACTACAAGAATTGAAGGTGCAGTTACAAGAACTCTTGGACTTAGGTTTTATACGACCTAGTGTATCACCATGGGGAGCCCCAATCTTATTTGTTAAGAAAAAAGAATGGTACACTAAGGTTGTGTATTGATTATAGTGAGCTTAACAAACTTACAATTAAGAACAAATATCCCCTTCCAAGAATAGATGACCTATTTGATCAGCTCAGAGGAGCAAAGGTCTTTTCCAAGTTAGACTTGAGATCAGGTTACCACCAACTTAAGATAAAGAAAGAAGACATTTCAAAAACGGCGTTTCGAACACGTTATGGACATTACGAGTTCACAGTGATGCCATTTGGATTAACCAATGCCCAGCTGTCTTTATGGATCTGATGAATCGAACTTTTCACCAGTACCTAGACAATTTTGTCTTAGTCTTTATAGATGACATTCTTGTTTGCTCAAAGAGCGAGGAACAACATGTTGAACATTTGCGCATAGTACTAGAAACCATGCGCACTGAAATGTTATACGCCAAATTCAGCAAGTGTGAATTTTGGCTTGATGAGGTGATATTTCTCGGACATATAATATCCGCCGAAGGAATTAAGGTTGATCTTGCTAAGATAGAAGCAGTGAGTGGATGGAAAGCTCCAACCAATGTGAATGAGATAAGGAGTTTTCTCAGATTGGCAGGATATTATCGTCGTTTCGTGAAAGATTTTTCAAAATTAGCAAGACCAATGACGCAGTTGCTGCGAAAGGAAAACAAGTTTATTTGGTCTGAAGATTGTGAAAACAGTTTTCAAGAGCTTAAAAGGAGACTAACTACAGCTCCAGTATTAACCATTCCGGAGGAGAATGTAGGATTTGTCATTTACACTGATGCCTCAAAGTTTGGACTCGGGTGTGTATTGATACAGAATTCAAAAGTCATTGCATATGCATCTCGAAAGTTGAAACCCCATGAGTTGAATTATCCAACCCATGACTTAGAATTAGCTGCAGTCGTACATGCCTTAAAGATTTGGAGACACTATCTCTACGGAGTTAAGTGTGAAATCTTTACTGATCATAAAAGTTTGAAGTACTTTTTCGAGCAAAAAGACTTGAACATGAGGCAAAGGAGATGGCTCGAATTAGTAAAGGATTACGATTGTACCATCAATTATCACCCTGGAAAAGCTAATATGGTAGCGGACGCCTTAAGTCGAAAAACTAAGAGTAAGTTAGGTTATTTGATTACTCTAGAAGAGGGTCTGATTCATAACTTTGCCACACTCAGAAAAGAAATAGTACACCCTCCTGAGAGTATATCAAGTTGCATAGCTACTCTTGTAGCTACACCTGATCTAAGAACAAGGATTGTGGAAGCACAAAGAGCAGACGAATTTCTAGAAAAGATGCGACTTGTCGCTAGATCGGACGATTCTAAGGGATTCGTCGAAGCTAAGGATAATGGGCTCGTATTCAAGGAACGTCTGTGTGTGCCCGACAATGAAGAACTGAAAAATGATATCATGAGTGAAGCTCATGACACGCCCTACACTGCTCATCCAGGAAATACAAAGATGTATCGAGATTTGAAGAATAATTTTTGGTGGAATGGAATGAAAAGAGATATAGCATCGTTTGTGGAACGATGTCTAGCTTGTCAACAAGTGAAGGCCCTGCACCAGAAGCCATATGGAACCTTGCAACCACTCCCAATCCCTAAATGGAAATGGGAACGGGTCATGATGGACTTTGTGGTCAGTTTGCCCAAAACGGTACATGGGAATAATACTATATGGGTTATTGTCGATAGCTTGACCAAAACAGCACATTTTCTACCAATTCGAATGACACTAGGGTTAGATAAGTTAGCTAAGCTGTATGTGAAAGAAATCGTACGCCTGCATGGCGTGCCAGTTTCAATCACATCAGACAGAGATACCCGTTTTACATCGCAATTTTGGAAGAGCTTACAAGAAGCTATGGGAACGCAGCTAAACTTTAGTACTGCATTTCATCCACAAACTGATGGACAATCAGAACGAACCATACAGACTTTAGAGGATATGTTGCAGGCAGTAGTCATAGATCAAGGTGGAAATTGGGAGGACTTTTTACCTTTAGTTGAATTTGCTTATAACAATAGTTACCAAGCCTCCATTGGAATGCCACCCTATGAAGCTCTTTATGGCCGTAAGTGTAGATCACCACTTTATTGGGATGAAGTAGGTGAACAAAAATTATTAGGCCCAGAGTTAGTGCAGCAAATGGTTGAGAAAGTCGACCTTATTAAACGTAGGATTAAAGAGGCTCAAGATAGACAAAAGTCGTATGCCGATCAACGTCGATCAGATTTAGAGTTCAATGTTGGAGATCATGTTTTTCTCAAGGTTTCTCCTACGGAAGGAATTATACGTTTCGGCAAGCGAGGCAAGCTACACCCCAGATATATAGGACCTTTTGAAATCTTAGATAAGATACGCCGTGTAGCTTACAAGTTGGCTTTACCGCCATGTATTGGAGACGTACACAATGTCTTTCATGTCTCAGTGAGTACATAGGTATTAGCTGAGTATTGTGCGCACCCCGTTGCAATGCAATGGTTTGATCTCCATTGTATTGTAGCTAACGGTCTTGAGCTAAGGCTCTTGGCCTATGAAAGTTAACTATGTTACTTCAGGGACTCTATCCCGAGTACTAGTTTAGATCCGTCGGTGACATGCGGTCCGAGATCTCGAGTAATCAGTCGGAACTACACATGCCCATGAAAATTATGTTTTGTGTATTCAGATGAAGCTTTGATTTCTAAAACTATCTGTTACACTATTAAATGGATAAATTGTTGGTTTATAAAATGTCAAGGCATCACTCACTGAGTGCTTTCGTACTCAGCCCAAATGTTTTCAAATATTTTCAGGATTGGAGGCAGGTGGTGAAGCGCAGGACTGAGGCGGGGATTGCTACTGTTTATTTGCTTTCGCTGTGTTATATAAATAAATTACTCTGAATAATGTCTTGAAACAATAATAGTTAAATCTGTTTGACATATGTAGATATATGTTAACTATTCTATAAATTATTGTTGTCTATTCTCTTGCATTATTTACTGCTTTTGATGGAGGGTGCCTTGTGATCAGCTTCTCTTGGACGCTCGAATTCCCACTCACTCATGGTAATACCATTTGATGAAGTGGATGCTCGACTTCTTTTATTATGCTAGATACAGGTTTACCCCATATTTTTATTTTAATGGGTGTAGCGCGGTTTGGTCGCCTCACTTCATTAAATTTGTGAATAAATTGTTATATGCGCAAAAAGTAAGCCCCTTTCTTTCCCGCTTCTTTATTTCCCTCTATCTCATTTCGGTTTATGGAAACCGGAATGTGACACTATGAGAGAAGAGAGCGAATTGAGGTATGTTAGAACCACCAAAAGACGCTATTCGTTTGGTGATTTAGGGCACAATTACTTTGCTACCAAGAAGTTACCATGAAATAAGCCGTAACTTGCATTCCAAATAATTAAACAATAACAATGTTTAATTAACTTATGTGTTGAACATTTGGCCGAGAAACCAAAACAATTTAATAAGGTTGTGGGCCAAGCCCAACTATTTAATTAAATGGACTTATTATTAGTCAAGCCCAAACTTAAGGCCCTATTTCAAAATACGAGCTCGATTATTCGATTAATGAATTTGCCTACAACAAATTTATTTTCAACACACAACTCAAATATATCATTTCTCACTCACCATATAATAGTTTTGAGACAATAAATTACATTTCGATTATTTACTCGACAAGTAAAATAATCCTCCATTATTTAATTATCAAATAATTAAATAATTAACCACCACAAAATAATGATTTAAAAGCATTATATCCAACAGTTTTTAGTCATTTCTTGTCGTTAAGTTTTGTGTGATGTAACTCTAATATCGTTACTTTAAGTCCAGCTTTTATTGTTCGTTTTCCTTTGTAATTTGTACGAACGAGTAGCCCGGTTCTAACGGAAACAAGCAAAACAAACATTCTCCCACATGAATTTGCTGGGAAGTGCATTCTCTCGTATGGGCTTCCTTAGATGGGCTTTCTTGTTGAGATGTTGATTCTATCCCAATTGCAGTTTCTTTACACATATCAATTTTAATGACTTGGACAGCCTGATCTCATTATGACTAAGTGAGGGCATCATTTGGAATTATAACTTAAATTAAAGCATATGATTAACATTCTCACAATTAAGCCTCTAAAAAGAATTCATACAATAAAAGTGGCTGGCTTGTGTCGAACTGTCTACCATAGTAGTACGTACGATATTGCATGGATCATTATTAAATTTTTTTAGAATTTATTTGGTGGAGGCTAATTTCCATAAAAGAAAAAGAATTTATCTGGTGGAGTGATTATCTTTTAAATTATGAATTCAAATGCGAAAAAAAAGAAAAAACTTAAGTAGTATGATACGTAAAGTAGAGGTGTTCAATTCTAGCATCAAGTAGAAACAACGTGATCGATTCTTGTGAAGTTTGGCGTTGCTAGTACTAATTACTAGACCCTTTAGGATTATGAGTTTCCAGCTCGGAAAAGTTTGTTCTCCCTCCTCCGTCCTGCAATCAACAGTTGAGTCTGTCCGCTTCGTCTAGCCGAAGTTGGAGAAAAATGGGTTGCCCCTTCGGAAACTTGGCATTGACGAAGTTTGGCTTTATTAGCTCACTTCGGAAATTGAATTTCAACGAAGTTTGGCTTTTGATAGTTCTACCTCGTCATAAGACGAGGTTTTGGCTTTGAATAGCATGACTTCGTCATCGGACAAAGTTTAGGCTCTGCTCCACTTTAAGCGAAGGTCGTATCTTGGCTTTTAATGGAGGTAGGGCTCCCTTGTTTTAAACGAATGCAGTCCGGCCTCGCTTTTAACAAAGTGTCTTCGTTTTAAACAGAGGCGGCTCATACATGTTTTTAACGAAGGTCCCTTTACGCGCGTTTAGAATTTACTCCAAGTATGGAGTTTATTACCCTCGTCAGGGTTTAGAAAAATTGAGATAATAAGTATAAGCGAGAGACGGGCAAGGTATGATACGCAAGGACTTGAACAAATGATAAAAGAAAAACTGAACTTACTAATGAAAGCCGAAGTTTGAAAAAGACACCTAAAAAAAACTGAACGATATAACTGAAAAACTGACTGAGCTTTACTAATGATAAGAGATACTTTATGTGACGACCCCGTCGAACTGGGGTGGAGCTTCGTCCTCGTCTTCATCATCTCGTCTTGGCCTTTTATCTGCATGGGGGGCACAGTGATTCTCCCCTCAGTTCGGCCTTCTTTTTCCCTTGCCATGAGGTCGGGCTGCATGTTTGCCGCGATTTTGGTATTTTCCTAAGGTACCATCGTGTACGAGGTTCTCGATTTCCACAGCTAAATCTCTGCAGTCCTCGGTGTCGTGGCCATGATCCTCGTGGAATTGGCAATACTGCTCTTTAGACCGTCGCTTGGATCCTCCACGTGACATTGGCTGAGGTTTCTCGAACATGTCGGTATGCAGCTAGTAGATTTCCGTCCTCGGCTTTGTCAGCGGTGTGAACTGGCTCTTTTCGGGATTCTAGCAAAGTCCCAGCTGGGATTCAATAGGTGCCCGTTGTAGTCTATCGAGGGCACTTTGGCGGCCTTGACCTCGGTCTCTACGCTCTTCCTTCCTCCGGTCTGTGGGTTCGGCCTTGTCCACTTCGCGCTTGCGCCTATCGGCTTCGTCAGCTTTTGCGAACTGGTCGGCGATACTCCAAAGCTGCCTTGCGGTGCGGGGCTCGTTTCGTACGAGCTCTCTGAATAAGGCTCCGGACTGGATAGCGTTTTGGAAGGCCGAGATGAGGATTTCGTCAGTCAAACGATCGACTTTCAGACTCTCCTTGTTGAATCTAGTCATGAAGTCGCTAATGGACTCTCCTCGACCTTGCCTAATGGTGAGCAAATGTGTCGCGGTTGTTTTCGATTCGGCCTTTTGGAAAAACCTACGTTCGAAGGCTTGCATCAGCTCGTTGTAGGAGTTAATACTCCGAGAAGGTAGGCTGTCGAACCACATCCGGGCATTATCAACCAGTAGCTCAGGGAACACTTTGCACATGTAGATATCATCACTGAGCCCTTGGTTGAGCATGTTGTACTGGAATTGGGAAAGAAAATTTTGCGGATCACACAATCCATTGTATGGCTTCACCGGTGGCACCTTGTAGGATGATGGGAGAGGTGTGTAGAGTATCCGGTGGGTGAAGGGAGTTGAGATCCTGCCGTAGACCTCGAACCCGCCGCCTCGGTGAGTGTCATCGTCTCGCCGAGGTGACTTAGCGTTGCGACGAGATAGGGCGGTATTACGCCGAGGTGAATGACGACTGCGGCTTCCTCGGCGTTCATCATCGCGTCCTTTGCGGCGTGGTGCAGTGTCCCGTGCGTCCATGATTTGGTTGTGACCGAGACGCAGCTTCATGCTCTTCATATCTTCAATCTATCTTATTTATGATATAGAACATGTTCATAGGTTCTTCATGTTACTGTTTGTATGAGGTATTCAATCTTGATAGAACATCATATTGATAAAACAGCATGTGCAGGTGTTGCTGTTATGCATTTATGCCTTTGGTTTAGCTCGAACAATCGCATTTTCACCTCGGTTTGTGATCTTCAGCCGGTGAGCGAACTGAAGGAATTCGTGTTGATTGTGTGTAATAAAATCTTTGACCGCGTTCTCCAGATCGCGAGGTTGGAGACCTAAGGCTTCTTCCTTCTGGCTGCTGACACGGCTTTCTTGGTGGAAGTGAATTGGATTGCCGAACTGATCCACTGAGATGTTTCTCACGTCTCCTTCTGGGGTAAGACTTTGCGCGTGTCCCTTCCCCAGCCTTTGGCCGCGATTAGCACTCGGGGCTTGGCTGGGATTGGTTTGGTCGGCTTCTGTCTCGCCGTCGTGTCGGTCTCGCCGGCTTCCGGGATTTGCAGATTTGCGGGAAGGGTGTTTTTCTGGCAGTTCTCCTTCTCCTTAGCGGCGGCAGCAACAGTGTCGATAGCAGATTTACTTGTGGTAGATCGTGTGTTTTTCCCTGCCATCGTCGATAGCAGATTGTGATTTGCAAAATTTGATCGGAATGCACGGATTTAAGTTCCCACAGACGGCGCCAGTGATAGATCTCTATTATTGCAAAACAATCAATGAGCACGAATCGGGGAATTAATGCACACGAAAAGAAATAGAACGCGAGGGATTTACGTGGTTCGATCTATTGAGATAGATCTACATCCACGGAGCGAAAAGAGTACGTCTATTGCTTGCATGCGATTATGATTACAAGAATTGTCTCCCCCTCCAACCTATTCTAAGCCTCTATTTATAGGCCATTACATGTGGAACTTGATTAGGATTACAAGTCTTTTCCTACTAGGACTCTTTGGCCCTATCTTGATCCTTCTTTAACCGAGCTTCTATATCTCTTTTAGAGCTTGAGTTGTACTTGATGTAGGATTCTCGATTGCCTTGTTGGAGGAGTCACTTTAAGTGGGCCGAGTTTCCTGAGCTGTGTAGGCCGAGTTTCCCGAGCTGTGTAGGCCGAGTTTCACAATCGGGGCCCAATTATGATTGGGTTTCATGCTCGGGCCGAGGAGCTAGGCCATATCCTATCAGAGTCTTTCCCAGGCTTATCATGAATCTTATTACATACCTCATGCATATTTGTTTCAAAGTGATGGAATCAACAATAGTTCATGCTTGTCTTCAAAAAAAAAAAAAAAAATATATATATATATATATATATATATATATATATATATATATATATGTCAGAATTCTGAACCCTTTAACACAAAATAAGTAATTAGTAGTCTATATAAGCTAGGAGGAATTAAGTGTTTGGAGTGACCAAACAAGCAAGTATGGGCCCAAAAAAAATCATTTGACACGACCGACGTCTCAGACGTAACCACATCTAATTTTTATAATATCGACCTACACATTTTTTTTTATTAATATGAATTGTATCGCATTTGTAAATTTGCAAGCACTGCTAAATCATAAGAAAAAATCCCCAGTAAAAAGAAACCTAAAAATTAATAATCAGATATTCGATCAATTATTTACAAAAATTATGGCTAAAATATACTTTCTTTATACCCCAACGGATTACATAAAGTCAGATTGCCCGGAAAAACTCAAATTGGTCTAAACTTATTTCAAGGATGCATGATTCCTGCAAGATAGATACAAACTAATTTTATCATTTTGTACAAATAGTTAAAAAAATAAATAAAGGTAAAAGTGAATTAATATTATCTGTCTGCTAAAGCAAATACACTAAGGTAATAGCCGGTACGATAGAATGGAATGGTCATTAGTGCCTCCATTCCGAATCTCATGGCTGGTATATCTTTTGATCATTCCTTAACGAATGATTAATCCCATGAGTATGGGTTTAGCCGTTCCTTCCCTCCCTCTTGGTATTAGTTATTTCACATCTTCAGGAATGATTATTATTATTATTATTATTATTATTATTATTATTATTATTATATTATTATTATTATTAAAATAATTTAGTGATTATAATTAAATAATATAAATATTATATTAAATATTAATATCATTTAATTAAAATTAACTATTATTTATATTATTTAATTATAATTAAATTATATTAATATAAATGAATTAAAATTTTAGTAATATAAAGATTATTATACTAATAACTATTAAGGGTATTATAATAATATCAAATCAATAATAGGTATTTATTATTTTTATTATTATATATTATTGTTATTATTGTAGTTAGTAAAAATTATTATTATTATTATTGCTATTATTAATATTACTATAATTAATATTACTATACATATCAATTATTAAAATAATAATTTATTACTAGTATTATTATTTAATATAATAATTATTATTAAATTAATTATGAAAAAATATTTAAAATTTTTCATTTCATTCCTTGTGTATACCAGCCTAGAGGTGGCCAAATTCGGTTTCGGTTCCGAACCGGAACTGGAACTAAACCGCCTACCTCTTCGGTTTCGATTCGGTTCGGTTCGGTTCTTCGGTTCCCGGTTCCAATTTGGAACCGAAGTTTTAATTATATATTTTTTTTTTCATTTTTTGCTACCTTTTTTTTTATAAATGTATATTTATGCATTCTAATAATAGTATTTGGGTGATATAATATGAATTACGATATAAATATAAATAAAAAACAAAATAAAAATAAAAAATATAGAGGAACCGTTGGTTCGGCAGAACCGGAACCAAACCGAAACCGACGGTTCTCGGTTCCACATTCTTGGAACCGGAACCGAACTGCCTCAACGACGATTCTCGGTTCCAAAAATGAACCGGCCTGCAGTTCGGTTCCGATTCTGGAACCGCCGGTTTCGGTTCGGTTCCGGTTATTTTGGTCACCTCTATACCAGCCATAGGAATATCAATTTTTTATTCTATTTCATTTCCTTCTTCATTCCATTACTAAGATCATTCCATTCTCTTTTCATTTCATTTATATGTACCAACCATCACCTAATTTGCTTGCGAAAAATTGATAATGTTGACTATACATGGTTGACTTAATGCGCTAAAAAGAAGAAATTGACGCCAGCATACGACAACTGTAAAAGGATATACAAGAAGAACTTACATTAATAATTTGACTATAAGGGGTGACGTAATACACATTTTCCTTGAGCATCCTCGTTGTGTCAATCTTGGCGTTATATTACTAAATTTTGATAATAATCTTTATTGAATCGTTAAATTTTCAAATTATAAATAAAAAAGTGAAGCTCGATTTGTTCAATTTATTCATTTATGTGGAGTTAATCGAGCAACGATTCTTATTAATCGATAAAATGATTTATATATAAAAATAAAGTACAATATCAAATATTAAATATAACTTGCTAATACGAACAAAACGAGAGTGATGCTTACGAAAGGTGCTCACAAAGATGTGTGAGATAATACTCTTCACTTTTTCAAATTCATTTTCACTGTTTTAAACTCGATATAATCCGTTTAAAATTATTCGCATTATAGTCCATAAACCGTAAAGTCGAGTATAATATAATATTACTAAAGGTAACGATATACCAACAGCTATTAAGATGTTTTTAAGAAATAAGATGTTTTTAAGAGAAAATTGAATTTAATTAGTGTTTAGATTGAAATCATGAGAGCAAAATTTTATTTCCATGTTTCCGTATATTGCATTTATGCCATAACCACACTAGAAGTTATCCGGTTGCCTTGCACAGTTGCACTTTTAGACTTCAAACTACAAGAGGGGCATGATGGTGGAGTATTAGTAGTAAAGTGGTCGAAAATTTTAAGTTCGAATTATATTAAAGAATTCAAATTGAGCAGCTTATAGAGGCCGGGTTCCTCAATACTGTAATCATAAAAGGAAAACTTAACTTACTCCAAAGTAATCTATTTATTTTACTTAATCAGAATTAACTTACTTCATATTGAGTGTGAGTGGGGACATCGATTTCAAATACTTGCATGACAAATATTGAGTGGCGATGGGAGTAGTATATATTGCCAAAACGGCACTAACCTACTCATATTACTATGGATGAGACGCACTTTATTATCGAGATATATCCATCTATATCTTAATTATGAGGAATTGGGCCCTCTTTTATCTTTATTTCATTGGAGATGAGATTCTTGTTTTGATTTAATTTCTAGATGTACCCATCTTACCTAACACTACAAAAATGACGGTTTACATTCATCACAAAAATTTGTACAACTAAATAATTTGTATCAGATAATTTTATTGTATACTAGTCAAAGACTCAAAGTGTAGGATCCATACTCGTACGGGGTTCCACGATATAAAATAAAATAAAATAATAATAATGTTGAATTTCATGAAATTGCAATCTATAACTCATCTATTATATCGGAGCAAATGTCCTCGATCTTATATTCATTTATACATGAGAGTACTTATAGATATTGCATCGATTAGATATTTCAAAATGAAGCACGAATGTAGAAATTCAACCACAAAAAAGCTACCGCAATACAATGAGGAATTTTAAATGATATATAACACGACCACAACCGATTTACCTTAGTCAAAACAAACTCATTGTCTTTGCCCTAACACTCCAAAGCAATAACACAATTATCATATATGTCAGGGATCTAC
Organism: Schizonepeta tenuifolia; assembly: GCA_029490685.1. Taxonomy (NCBI): domain Eukaryota; kingdom Viridiplantae; phylum Streptophyta; class Magnoliopsida; order Lamiales; family Lamiaceae; genus Schizonepeta; species Schizonepeta tenuifolia. The sequence goes on along the minus strand of CM055957.1, from coordinate 55,419,255 downwards.
CAACAATAATGAAATTGGCACCTAAAAAATAAAATGTCTTGCACATACGTACATGTACTATTTTACATATTATTTTGCAAGAAAACTCTAAAAAAATGTTCCAACATAGTCTGAAACTACGGGGAAATAGCACCAATCTTCCATTTTGACACCAATTCGTCCAAGAATTTGGTGGACGCACCATCTTCGCTAAGAGCTTTGGCAGCCGCATCTTTGAGGTCCTTCATTCGACTGCGAATCCCTTTTCCGTCCTCTCCCTCCATCAAAGCCTTAATGACATTCGTGATTTGAACTGTGTCGACCAGGCCGTTTTCCCCGGGGCGCACACGCAGGCCCACCTTGGCGTCCTCGTGGACAATCACGGCGTTCATCTTCTGCTCCGCGTACAGAGGCCACGCAATCATGGGCACGCCATTAGTGACGCTCTCGAGGACGGAGTTCCACCCACAGTGCGTCAAGAACGCCCCGGTCGACTCGTGGGCTAGGATCCGGGCCTGTGGGGCCCAGAAGGGCACCACCAGGCCTCGACCCTTGGTCCGCCCGAGGAAGCCCTCGGGCAGATAAGCCAGAGGGTCCCCCCTGTTGGAAACATTGAAATACGTTGCGTTGGAAATTGCATTGTTGGGTAACCTCAGCACCCATAAAAATCTCTGCTCGCTCATTTCCAGCCCGGATGCCAATTCAAGAATCTGATGGTGGGAGAGTGTCCCACCACTCCCGAAAGAAACGTACAACACCGACCCACTAGGCTGCTCGTGGAGCCACCTGGAGCAAGGGCAGGAGCCATCATCATCTTCGGCTTTCGAGCCCATTTTGATGACGGGCCCTATTGGATAGACGCGGGGTTTACCCTCCTCCTCCCGGAGGAGATACTCGATCGGGCCGGGCTCCAGTTCCTTGAAACTATTGGCCACAATCCCGTCGGCCAATCTATACCTCTTCATGTGATGAATCACCCATTTATAAGCCTCGTTCGTCCTGTCCTGGGCCGGGTCGAACAATTCGCTGCCGTGGATCGGCGTGCAGCCCGGGATCCGGACCTTCTCCGGCAGGTCGCGGTACTCGCACGACACCGTTTGGTCGAGCTCCGGCAGGTAGAGGAACATACATAGCGCCATGGCGGTGGAGGGGTAGAAGATGTAGCAGGGGACGTCGAGCTCACGCGCGGCGTCGAAGCCGTCGGTGCCGAAGAGGTCGACGACGAGGGCGGCGAGCTTCTTGGAGTCATGCAGGCCGGCGAGGGAGCGGCGGATGCCGGGGAGGGAGCGGGTGATGGTCAGGGAGATGCGGGTCTCGATCTTGACGTCGGCGGGGAGGTCGTCGAAGGACACGGGTGGGAGGAGGAGGTGGTCGACGGCGGGGGGGAGGGCAGCGAAGAAGGCGGACTGGGCGTCGGAGAGGGGGCCGTCGGTGGGGAGGATGAAGGTGGAGGTGACGCCGTGGAGGCGGTGGAGCTTCTTGGCGAACTCGCCCAGGGGGATGAGGTGGCCCATGCCGGGGCTGGGGAGGATGGCGATGTGGGGGTGGGTGGTAGGGGTGGGAGTGGATTCCATTGATGGAGTGGAGGAGAGAGAGAGATTGTCAAGATTGGGTAATTATGGAGGGAGAACTTTTTGAGGTGAATGATGACAAGCTGAGGAAAACTGTGGTGTGTATTGTGTATATATAGAATTGATTGTTGGTGGGGGTGGAGTGGGCTGGGGTGGGGGTGAGGCTGGGGGGTGATAAGTTTTCTCCAAGTAGTCGCAAGCTAATCGTTCGAATGTCGTCAATATAATTCGAATAAGTAATACAATAAAATCTCTATAAAATAACTTTGACGTTATCATTTATATATAATAAAATTAATTTTACACTTTATAAATCAAACTTTCTAAAATTGGGAATGACAATAATTGAGTACTCATCTAATATACTTACCAAATCTAAATTATTCATAAATTCTTTACTTGTTCTTATCCTAAACTCGATCAGAATAGTGATTTATGCATATATTGATATTCATCTTAAACTTATTGAGTAATATTCGATAAAAATGTTAACGCTATAATAAATATTAAGTAAAAATAGAATAAGTCCTTCTTTTAAGGTATATTAATGGGTCTGTCTCATCAATTTATGCTAAATTGGTATTCCTATTTAATATAAGGATTTTCCAAAAACTCAAATTTATTCTCAACTTGTCTACAATTTTTCGTTCTAAATTCACATTAAAAGTTAATTTATGCTCAAACTTATTAGGCCCAACAAAAATCTGAAAACTATAAAGTAAATATTAATTACAATTAATAAAAATAAAATTATAAACAAAATTATTTAAATAAAAATTTATTAAACCAAATCTCAAAATAAATATTTTAACTCTATTAGCAGTGCTTTGATCTTTAAAACTCGTGTAAGGTCAGGAACTTTTAGAAATTATGTTGTGATATTCATTTCTTTTTTAAAATCGGTTTGGTTTTTTTTTTCTATTTATTGAATATATATCCATTAAATATTTTCTGAACCTGGATCAAAATTTATGTACTATATCTAGAGGTGGCTACGAGGTAATCGGAACAAATTTGGCGACCACTTTGGTTTCAGTTCCAAACCAAAATCAACGATTCTGGTTTCAGTTTGGTTCTTCGATTTTGGCGGTTCTAAACTGGAACCAAGATTCTAATTATGTGTTTCTTTTTTATTTTTTGCTATTTTTCTTCTTTAATTGTAATTTCATGCATTCTAATGTGATATTTAGGTAAAATAAATATGAATTATGACACATAAATAGATATAAATCTAAAAAAGAAAAAGAAAAAAATCGGGGGAACCAACAGTACGGAACCGAAACTGAACTAAAATTGACGGTTCTTGGTTCAAATAGAAAGATTTTACGGACTCTTCCTTCTATAAATAAATCGACTCACAAAATTGCTACAAAAACTTAAAAGTGTATCCAAGTCCTACAAAAATACTTAAATATTTATGCTATGATAAATAAGAATATAGGAATTACCAATGCACAATAAGGATTAAGACAAAAAGAATCGATAATGAATATTAATTAAATACATAAACATCAAAATATATAATTTTTTCAACAACAAAATATATAAATTAAGAATGCACAAAATATGAATTTATAATAAATATTCTCCCCGCCCATGATAAGTATGGTCGATTTTCTTTTTAGACCGTTCACGATAATTGTGGTCCTTCCATAAATAAAAATCACTCACTTGAAATGTTATCCATTATTTGTATTCTACTTTTAAAAAGGATATTTACTCATTATCCATTCACAATACTTCTACCTCCCATTTCGCCTTAATAAAACTTCTTAATCTAAAAAAAATATGTTTAAATAAAGATTGAATTATTTACTTAATCAAATTAATAACTTAATTCAACAAAGTAATTTTTTTTATAAAAATATAATTTTTATTTAACCGACCAATTATATCAATTTAAATTGATTGATGGTGCAAAATAATCATGAGATAATAAAATGCACTTTAATTTAAATATTTGTATAGGTTCTCCAAGCGTTGAGTTTTATTGAAAAACAATGTGGATAGTTAATCTAAATTTCTAAAAATTGATCGTATCTATACTTTTTTTTTAAAGGGATAAATCGAATCTATGCTTAATGATGAGTAGTAGATGGTGCAATATATTTACGTATATTAAAAATTAGAATGGATGATAACTATGAGTGAAAGAATATATATAGACTATATTTGTATTAGAATTTGATATATATTAGTATTTTATATGAATATATTATTATTATGTATATTAATAATGTCACAAATACAAGAATTAAGATAAATAAGAATGGAGAGCCGTGAGCGTGCCACATAGTGCGAACGAATGAATGATAACTATGAATGAAAGAATATATATAGATTATATATGGATTAGAATTTGATATATATTAATATTTTATATGAATATATTATTATTATGTATATTAATAATGTCAAAAATACAAGAATTAAGTTAAATAGGGATGGAGAGCCGTGAGCGTGACACGTAATGCGAACGTAATAATATGATATATACTATGATAAAAATTTATTTTAAATATAATATTCTTTTTTAAAGGTTCTATTGCAATTATTACTATTTGTAAATAATAATATGTTAATACTATTCCTTCACCCTTGAAAATTATATAATTTTCGTTTGCCCCTATAAATAATAGCACTTTTATCTTGGGACATGACCCAAACAATTCACTTACAAATATTTGTACATATTATTTAAATAATTAATCTCATTTCTTTCAAAAAGAATAATAAATCTCATTTTTAACTCAACAAATATTTACTGTACAATATATTTTTTAAATGTTGGGTCTTTCACAATTTGAATGCACTTTCAACTAAATATTTTTAAAAATTTGTGCCCGTCAACTTATGATATACTCCTTCCGTATTAGTTATAAAGTCCCAATTTAAATGAGCACGGGTATTAAGAAAATTGGTAAAGTAATTTTTAGTGGGGTAAAAGTTAGAGAGTAGAGATAGTGATATTGACAAAAAGGTAGTGGTAAAATGACAAAAAGGTAGTGGTATTAACAAAAAAGTAGTGATAAAAAGGATATAAAGGTAGTAATTTTAAAAAGCAAAGAGGGTATAATGAGACAAAAAGCAGAATATGACTTTTTAAAAAATACATGTGAAATGTGTGAAATGAGATTTTATATGTAATACGGAGGGAGTAGTACACTCTGTGCCCGTTTGGTAGGCTGGATATTGCAAGATTAGTTTATTTATCTTACTCTATCAGCCGTTTGATAGCTTAGATAAATTATCTTGAAAGCCCGAGAGAAAGCAAGAGCCCAAGGCTAAATCACTGTTACGCCGAGGTATTTTATCTCCCCAAAGTGGTGAGATTATTTTCCTCGCTTCAACAGTAAGATCGAGCGAGACAAATCTACCCCTCGCGGTCTGCTCCTCCGCTCTGTTTCTCTCCACAACTTTCTTCTTCAGCCTGATCTTTCTTCGTTCCCCATCTCGCAAACCGACATGACTCTCAACAACGTGTGACCAGACGACGCGCCAGATCGGAACAGGTACCTCACCGGCTGAACTCTAATTTGTCAATAGGAGCTGCGCTATTATCTTACTCTATCTAATGGTTCATACTGTATGAAGGCAGTCCAGCAAGAAGGCCGGCATCGACGGGAATCTGCCCCGTACTCCCCAGCAATTTCAGCGCGAATAATCTACCCAACAGATCTTCCGATTTGCAGTGACAACAGCAGGTATTTCGCTAGTTTTTTCCAAACCACACTCCTTATTTAAATTGTGACGGGATTTTGAATTTTTTGTATGAGTTTTTTGTGCTAAAATTTTGAAATTGGAAAAAAAATTACAGTGACAGATGTAATTACATCTCAATGTTGGGCAGTGATTATTTCATCCTCTTTTTGATATTTATTGGCCTAAGCTTGGCATTTTTTCTAGCATTTTTCTCTGTAAACTCTCTACTGATTATTTGAGCCTGTGTAAAGAAGCCTTTGTAAGGTTGTAATGTCGTACAACTAGTATCATTTACTGTCTTTATTGTTGATTAACATAAAGAGAAAAACTGTGGTGGGTTCCAAGGCATTTTCTAGCTATTGCCACTTGGAAATTGTTCTACACAAGTATTCTTCATTGGTATCAACAGTTTGTCTGCATCTCAAAGTAGAAAATTTAGTAATTGTTTGAAAGAGAAGTTCCTTTTTCAGCCTATCACCCATTCCTCCTCCGGGTGTCGATTCTTTGAAGTGGGATCCTCAGCTTATAGGCTTAGTTGGTCTGGTTTGCATCATCTTCCTGTTATTCAGTCACTACAAGATACTGGTTTTTGTGCACTCTACTTGTATGCTTACATTTGCTTGATGTGCGAGGCAGCGATATTTGTTTGTTGTTCTCCAATAATCCTATGCTACATCTACATTAGTAGAATTGTATGGTACGGTTGTCATAATCTAGAGTAATATATTGCATGGTTGGGTTTTATGTTGATAAATGTGGCTTTAGAATATAATTGAATTCGGGTACGAGTGTGCGACAGTTTTGTATGCTTCTGAATATCACTAAATTAACCTCATGAACACCATATTTTCTAGGCTTTTGGCATAGACAAAAATGTCGCGAAATTCATCCCGAAAGGCAGTAATTGTTTTGTTGATACAAGAGATCATGCTTCAACACATGCTCCAATTGACCATAGTCATTGACCTCCTATTAAGGCTGCTAAAAACTAAAAAAAGAAAGCGTGGTGCAGCCTATCTTATGAAGCCTAGAATACCAATTCAGGTTGAACACCTTCATAGAATAATGGAGGCAAGTGATACCGATTGCATTGTAAATCTTAGGATAGATCGTAACTGTTTTGCAAAGCTTTGTAAACTCCTACGAGAAGTAGGAGGTTTATCGGATGGAAAATATGTTAGTGTAGAAGAACAAGTGGTTATGTTTTTAGGTATTCTAGCTCACCACAAAAAAAATAGAATTGTTAGATTTAACTTTCAAAGGTCAGGAGAAACTGTATCCCGTTATGTACATCTCGTACTGAAGGCTATATTATGCTTGCACGGAGTCTTTTTGGTCAAGCCAAAAGCCGTGACAAATGACGAGACTGATCCAAGATGGAAGTGGTTCAAGGTGACCCTGTAATTCATAATTCTTTTCCTACTTCATTTCTATTTACTTTTGATGGGTAATTAATAATTTCATATTTATATATCTAATTTGGTAGGGTTGTTTAGGAGCTTTAGACGGAACCTACATTAACGTTATGGTCCCTTCTGAGGACAAACCTCGGTATAGAACAAGAAAAGGCACCATTTCTACTAATACTTTGGCGGTATACGATAGCCATTTAAAGTTTGTTTATGTTTTACCGGGATGGGAAGGATCAGCCGCAGATTCTAGAGTTTTACGAGATGCGGTTCATAGACCAAACGGCTTGCGAGTCCCAAAGGGTACAAACTTTAACTATTATTTCTTGGTTTATAAGTTTCATCTTAATCTGATATGGTTTATTTCGGTGTCATGAACTTGCAAATATATAGGATACTACTATCTTTGTGACAATGGATACGCAAATTCTAAGGGATTTCTAGCTCCATATAAAGGTGTTCGTTACTACTTGAAAGAGTGGGGTGCAGCCGCCACGAGGCCTCAAAACAAGGAAGAAATGTTTAATATGAGGCATACTCGAGCCCGTAATGTTATCGAACGCGCATTTGGAGTCATGAAAATGCGATGGGGAATCTTGCGGAGTAGTTCATACTATCCTGTCAAGGTTCAAAATAGACTTATCATGGCTTGTTTTCTCCTCCACAACTTCATCCGAACTGAGATGGCTGTGGATCCATTCGAGATGCAATATGATGCAACTAAGAACGAGGCGGAGGATCCAGAGGACATTCAGTTTATAGATTCAGTAGAATCTTCGCCTGAATAGACTGAGAGGAGAAATGAAATTGCACAGGAGATGTGGTTGGGGGCAGGAGGTGCAAACTAATTGTAATAGAGAGGGATTGTGTAAGATAACCATGGCTTGTTTAGACTGATTTTGAATTTTTCTTTGCTTGTTTTATAGTCCCGACTGCTTTTGATCCTTGAATTCGTTTTGTACAAATTGTGGCAGACTGTCTGTTTCTTCGAATTATGGCATTATTTCACACATTCTGGTTCTTTGCTTGCGTTCTGCCTCGAATTATTACATTGTATTCTGCGAGTGATGCAGACCACATTGTATAGAATTGTGTTCTCTTTTTACAATTGTTGTGTTCACCGGCATTGCGAAGTGGTGGCAGGCCTTATGATCAGTCGGATTATAGCTTTATTTCATACATGCTGGTTTAATCTTGTGTTGTGGTTCCAATTATTACACTGTATTCTACTTGGCATGCTAGTTGAATCTTGCGTTGTGGTTCCAATTATGACAGTGTATTCTACTTGACATGCTTTGGAGTTGTATAGAATTGTGTTCTCTGTTCAGGGTTATTTTCTTCGTTGGTTGATATGAATTTGTAATTGACAGGTTTCATGGATCTAAGGCCAGCCGAGTATGCATTCATCCCGGATTGCTCGTGCGGTTATGGCAAAATGCATCTAAAACAGGCGGGAAAGGAGGCTAAAAACCCAAACCGATGGTACTACAAGTGTCCTACCGGTCGCAAGCACGAACGTTGCTTTTTGTGGTGTAACGAGTACCATGCTTCAACAGCTGCTGGGGTCACTCCAAGGGCAGTGCGAAACCAAGGCTGCACTCGAGAAACTGTTCCAAGCGCCAGTATGTCTTCCCCCATGCGCAACCCTCAGTCTGAAATGCTGCCACCAATAAATATGAGGAATGATTTTGAGCAGCTTGCGTTCTTGTTTATGGCAATCATTCTAGTTTTACTTGGTGTTATTATTGGCAAGTTATTGTAAAAAAAAAACCCACCAACCGACAGCACTCTTAGTTGAGACTATTCTCCATATGATAGTCAAAGTAACTGTACAATGCACCAATGAGTTGGAGTTGAAACCCTTTCCATCTCGTGACAAAAAAGCATGCTCCATATGCACTATGTCTAGCAGCTAATTTTCAGCTCCTTTATTTTCTTTACGTCCTAGCCACTAGTTTATGCAATTGGGGTCCACGATTTGCATGTCATGTTAATATCACTTGTACAGGCTGGACTCAAAATAATAAAAAAAAGAAATTGCAGTTTTCTTATATAAACAAGACTTAAGGCACTAGCATAAGTGCGAGGGCAAAAAAAAGACATAAAGCATGCATCTGAGAAAGATTAAATCGCAAGAGCATTACCTTTATGATCGTGTCTGGAATGGCGCGATGGATCTACAGCTGCTTAGCTCGTTGGTTTCACTGAAACGCACTGGTCTTTGGATTCCGCAAAATGTTCCTCAGAACGTCGGCCTTGATGACTGCACAAGGCATTGTCAATGCCGAATTTGGCACTAAACCCATGCTTGAACACGTGAGAGGGAGAGTTGCACAGCTTGAGCGACGCTACAATACATTCCGGCAGGTCGTAAACCTTCCACAGACCCACTGGAGTCCCGATGACAACATCGTCCTAACCGATGATAAGACTTGGAAGTTTATCATCAAGATTTGTCACACAACACCTACTGTTTTATTTCTGCATACGTTCTTTGTTTTCATTTGATTATGTCAATTGTTTGAGCGGTTTATTTGCACAGAATGACACTCTTGCCAAGGCATACTACTACAAAGGCGAGCCTGAGTTTAATTTATTAGCGTCCGTATTTGGTACTGACGAGGTGAAAAACGAGAATGACCCACCTGTAATCAACATAAGTGAAGAGACTGAACGAGTGCGGACCCCTAAGCATGTAATCATCCCTGATTATGATAGTGAAGAAGTGACATCTCCAGTTATGAGATCTCATGCGACTTGGGGAAGGCCGTGGAGCGAGGCTGAATCGACAAGAGCTATTGACCAAATGTCGACTTCTTTCAATTCGTGGGGGAACTTCGGTTATTCAACAAGAAATGCGTTTCCTCCAAGGCCAGTGGATCGACAGATCAGCAGCGAAGACGATGGAGGTAGCTCGTGTGCATCGTCAGATCCGCATGTGAGGAAGGAAAATCCTTTCTGGTAAAGTATCGAGGCAGTCAAAGTATGAAGTGGCTCATTCGTCAACTGCTTTCCATGTTCATAAATCATGTTGGTGTAATCCTTCCTTGTAAGAAAGTGCATGATCATTGCGTAGTTGACATGCTTCATACTATTAACGTGTAGTTTGTATTATTTCTTCTGTCAAGTAGTTGCTTTTTGGAGTATTACATGCTTTGAAGACTATGAGGAATATATGAAATCCATCATGATTTATGAACATGGAAAGCAGCTGCAAAAGGTAAGATGAAGTCAACTTCCTGCATGCTAATATAAAATATGATGAAAATATTTCATAATTCTACTTGACATGCTTCCAAAAGTAACAGACCTCCTATCAATAACCAAAGCATCGCAACAGGCCACAATCCGTTCCAAAATAAACTACAGAGAAGTTATAGTTCAGTTGGTGCAATCCATCACACACAAATATTTACAGGCCAAAATGAATGGAAACCATAATTAGAATACATGCTCAAAAACCACTGAAAAAACGAGGCATTCATAGCTCTACTTAGGCTTGGAGTCGAGGATCCACTGCACATATTCTGCTTGAGCTTCTTCGGGGAGCCCTTTGAAGACTGAACGACGTTCGGGCTTGTCAGCAAAGAAGTCGCAAACGTAAAATTTGTCAGACATCTCAAGGCGGGGAATGTTGGCCAATAGTGAGAAGGTTTTTTTACTAGCCTCATCTACATCAAACTCGTACCCAATGCGAGTTGCAATTGTGTCTAACCTCGCATTGGTGGAGCGATTAATTTCCCCTAGTAGCTCGGCAACATCACGAACGGCATCTTCTGTTCGCTTCCTCCTCCCTTTCCCCTCTCTCTTGCTAACTCCTTCTTCCTTCACACTATGGCATGTGCTGTTTTCTCCCACATCATCCACAATAATATGTTCTACGTTGGGCCGGTAAACATCATCCCCTTCATCTTTGTCGTTGCCGAGGTCCTCTTCATGCATCACATTCTTCGCCATATCCTGAACATCCTCGGCAGCAGCTCCATTGGCTCGATCTTTCCCGACTATTTCTTTCCAAGTCTCGTACAAAGGCCATGACTTGTAACGCATGGTCTTCGCATTACCATCTGCCCGAGAAATGAAAAGAAAACAGCTTGTTATGTATAAATGTGAGCGTGCAATCCATAAACAAATTCCATATTCATATATGTATGGCTATGTAAGACAAAGAACATGGGTATTAACAAAAACGTAATCACTCCAAAATAAAACTGATTCAATATTCAACTGAGAGCTGATTCAATATTCACCTAAGGTGATTCCATATTCAACAAAACTGATTCAATATTTCGCCAAAACTGATTCAATATTCACCGAAACTGATTCAATATTCACCAAAACTGACACCATATTTCGCCCAAAATGATTCAATATTCAGCAAAACTGATTCAATATTCAGCAAAACTCATTCAATATTCACCAAAACTGATTCAATATTTCGCCCAAACTGATTCAATATTCAGCAAAACTCATTAAATATTCACCAAAACTGATAGAATATTTCGTGCAAATTGAATCAATATTCAGCAAAACTCATTCAATATTCACCAAAACAGATTCAATATTTTGCCAAAACGTGTATGAAAGACTGTTTTACAACATGTATATCCATAAAAACCTATTTACGAACACCACAAGCTAATGTAATTAAAGGATTTTAACGTTTTACCTTCACAATGGATTCCCACTGCTCTTGGGTACAATCAATGACGTGAGCGTTGTTGAAGCCCACACCGGTATGAGCCAACATTAAATTGAGGGAGTAGTAGTTCTTCTTCCAGGTTTGCAGCTTCGACGTGATATGGGGCGTTTGTTTTAGATCCGTTCCAGGAAATTCCTTTGCTAAAGTCTCTTCTAGCCTTGGGAGGTAGCCCATCTTGAATCCATTATCTCCCTTCCAACCCAATGCTACGAGCTCCTTAAGTGATGCGATGAGGCAAGCTTCCTCTTGCGGAGTCCAGCTGCGTCTGCCGCCTCTATCATTCTTCACACGCTGAGCAGTCCTATGATCGTTGCTGCCTAATTGGGGAAAAAATAATTATTATCGTGATAGAGGATGAAAGCAACAGTAATTAAGGTGACTCGCAACGGAAATTTCTGGATTTATGGATGCCACAAAAGCTTATATAACTATGACGGTGCCGATAATCGTATCCATAAAAACAAATCCCAATATTGACAACGAGTGCATGAATGTCATGGCAGTAGAGGGACTTTCAAATTACATAAACAATCACTTTGTGAAATCCTAAGTTAAGTAGGCTGAAATTCAGTGCGTGTAAATAATACTACTATGTAGATATTATTATTTTAAGATAAGGAAATAAACAAATGCTAAAGCAGAAGCTAGTAGTAGAAGATATGCTGATAGTTGTATGTATGATTCCTCAAAGCATTCAACAGACAAGTCCCACAAAAAACAAAAAATATTAGCAGACGTATGATTCCTCAGTGCTTCCACAGATAATGAGTATAAAAAACTGCTACAAATTTACCAAACAAGTTAACAACAACAACAATAACCGGTGATTCCCTAACCTTGTTGAACGGAGCTCATTGTTGCGAGAAATCGAAATCCAGAAAACGTTCGCGAGTTTTCGACGACACCCGCTGCCTAGTGTAGAGCCGTCAACGCCAGAAAGTATCCTGTTTCCAACCGTTGAGAAGAGCTCTTCGTGTAGAAAGTAGTCTGTTGTCACCCGTCAATGCGAGACATTGTTCTATTTTCAGCAAATTACCAAAGGGTTGAGAAGCATTCAAGTGAACAAAACAAGGAATTTGTAAATCTTCGTACATAATATAGAATAGCTGCCCACTTCGTTTCAGCCCTAAATTGTTGCCCTAATTCGTTTGAGCCCTAATCTAGCGAAGAAATAAAGCACAAAGAAATCGAAGATGTGATTACCTAGTCTGGTCTTGAAGTCGTTTTACCCCTGGGATCCCGTCGCCGCTGGGAACCTGGTGCGAAATGGAATCCCTAAGCCAGAATTGTAGATTTCTGCCGACGGAGTGAATGAGATACAATTAATTACGTTTGAGTCATATATATATATGATGACAATTTTGCAAATATGTTATTAGGTCAGGGGTACGATGGACAAGGCTTAAGTTTATCTCGGATTTAATCTTACGTACCAAACGTGAATATTAGTTATCTCGTTATTTTTATTTTCCCACCAAACATCCATCTTGTATTATTTATCTCAATTACGAAGATAACTTATCTTCTCATAACTTATCTTGCAATATCCTATCTAGCCTACCAAATGGGCACTCTATAGATATAGTTAGGGGGAGTATATAAGACTATTTGCAGTGGTAATATCTTTGTGAGGTGTCTTTACGGATTTGATGGAGATAGAGACAGTGAGTTGTAGTGAGACTGTCTCTATGGGGTGTCTCTATTTAATTTCTGAATTTGTATTTTGCATTAATAGGAAAATTTGAAAATTTTATTAATTTAAATAAATAACTAGTACGATACATTAATTGAAATAAAAAAAAGAAACATTACATTAATTGAAATTTTAAAAAATAAAATACATCATACTCGGTAATAGGTCCAAATCGGCTCCAAACATGCTCGATTAAATCATTGGTGAGCCGATGGCGCTTCCTTGTATCTCTCAACGCTTCGTCCCGTTTGAGATAATTCCACCAGGACAGCAGAGTGGGGACCCGGTTTACATCACTGGTCGTCACTGTTTCTATGTCCTCCCTCCAGTTTGCAGCATCCTCCCTCTCGTCTTCAATTATCATGTTGTGCAAAATTATGCAGGTAAACATGATGTTGCGGAGGTGCTTTGTGTACCAGTTCCGCGCCGAGTTCCGTATAATTCTCCATCGGGCTTGAAGAACACCGAACACCCGTTCGATATCCTTCCTCGCCACTTCCTGCATTTTCTTGAATCTCGCCGACTTCGGGTCGATTGCAAGCGAGGGAGCCTTGATCAGAGCCGGTCAAGATAGGTAGATCCCATTGGTTAAGCAGTAACTGCCGTCGTAGTGCTTTCCGTTCACCACGAATTCACACGGCGGAGTCCTATCTTCAAGCACGTCCTCGAATAAGGGCGACTAGTTGAGGACGTTGATATCATTGTTGGAGCCGGCTACTCTAAAAAAGGCGTGCCATATCCATAAATCTTAAGACGCCACGGCCTCAAGAATCAAGGAAGATGAATTTGATGTTGAGAAAATGGTGTGAAGAATGGGGTATTTATAGGTGAAATTATGTATATATATCTTTGGCTGATTTGAGCTGTTGCCGCATGGCTATTTTTTTTTAAAATTCTGTTAGACACGTGCATTGCATGCATCGAATTTTTCTATTTTATTTTATTTTATTTTATTATGAACGCGTAGCCACGCCGTATCGAGACTGTCTCGACACGGCGGGACCGACTCGAGCCTCCTCGTGTTGCACCGGGCTGTCTCGTCGACACGGCAGTCTCGAGCCGGCCAACAAGACAGCCGTTGTGAAGAGTTTAAGTCACAAGTGTTATGTTATTTGAGAAGCGTAATTGAATAGAACTCTCAACGCTAAATTATAATATACAGTATGTGATATTAAATTTTATGCGACTTTTTATATTGGTGGTTGTATTTCGAATATTTGATCTCATGGAAATAGGGATTTTTAATAAATTATATTAAATTACAAAATTTACTTGACTTTTTGTATTAAATCATTAAAAATAGAAAAGAAAAAAATGCTAATATGTAGAAAATGTGAATGATGGTTACGAAAGTTGACTAACATATATTTCTTCTTGATATATCTCCACCTTTATAATATACTATGTACTGAATTTATGCGACTTTTTATGTTGCTTGTTGTATTTAAAATTATTATGATCTCATGAAAAGAGGAAAATTGTAATAAATTGTACTTGAGGTGGCTAAAGAAATTGGAATCGCCAAACCCGAACCGACCGATTCTGGTTCAGATTCGAGAGTCGTCTCAACGGTTCAGAACTAAGAGCCAGTTCCTCCATATATTTTTTTTATACATTTTTATTTATATTTATATCTAAATCATATTTACTTCACTTAAATATTACTATGTAGAATGCATTAAATTTTAATTAAAGAAGAAAAATAAATAAAAAAGGAACCCTCGTTCCGAATTGGAACCGTCGAGAAGAACCGAACTGGAACCAAAGAGGTCATCAGTTCGGTTTCGGTTCTCTTGGGTAAAACCGAGAACCGCCGGTTCGAACTGTGGCCACCTCTAAATTACTATATTAAAATTTACGATTTTTTATATTAAATCTTAATGTCATGCTAGAAGGATTTTTTTTTCATTTGTCCACTTTATAAGCTTTAATTTTTAAATAAAATAAAAAAAACAAATGCATCATTTGTATTGCTATCGTGTTTCGAAACTTTGATGGAATACCCAAAGATGGAAATTGATATTAAAATTAAATGTACTTAATTAGGACATAAAAGACAGTCACATCCCCCTCTTAAGTTTGCCGTGCAATTAATATGGCCAAATTATTTGTACAAGACAAAATGCTTATATCCCACATATATGGGATAATGTCAATAAATGATAATGTAATTTATTGGGTATTGAAAAGATATAATTAAAACAAACTTATTTCTAAAGTATTACTGTTGGGAAATTTATTAGTAAGAGTTTTGATGAATTCCAAAATCAACTGACCCTAACCGAGTAGATGTTGTCAGAACCTAATATAAGTAGTTAGGCTCGCTGTTTGAGCATTGTCAAGATTTTATCTTTTTAGGTCTCCAGCTGAAGATGGCAACAAGGCTTCACTCGGATAGAACATCAGTTGTAAGAAAGACAACTGAGCGTTCACTTCATCAGAATGCAAAAAGGGAGAAGACATAAGAACATCACCTGAGCGTTTGTCAGATGAGAATCAAGAAGGAGGAAGTTACGTTCAAAGTTCAGATCAATAGTCAAGTAACCAAAAAGGGGAAGTTACATTCAAGAGATAGAACATCAGTTGTAAGGAAAACAACTGAGCGTTCATCAGATGAGAAGCAGTAAAAGGGAAGAGAACATCAGATGAAAGGAAGCCATCTGAGCGTTGAACCTAACTGATCAGATACAAGGAAGACAACTGAGTGTTCAGTTTCAGAACATCAGTTGTAGAACTCAACCGAGAAGATCAACAGCTTGAAGATGAAGTCAGCTGAGAGTTCAACTGTTAGTTGTCAAATAGAACATCGGCTGAAGAACAAGTTAGTTGAAGATCGAAAGTCTTAACCGACCACTCCTTGTTGGAAGTCTGTTGTTAAGATTTGAATTTCAAAAAGGAAGTCATGTGAGGGTTTGACCGTTCAGTCATTACCCCATTTGGCCCAACACAAAGCTATCTCAGATGGAAAGCAGAAGAGCACAGATGTCATATCGGGAAAGTCTGCAGAGATGAGAGACAAGCCATCGCTTTCAAAGAACAGAGATCAACAGCTCCTCCAACGGCTAGTTGATACTCTACGCCTATAAATAGAGGCCTTCGTTCATTCGAAAAACATATAAGACACACACGCGAGAAGAAACCAGAGAGCGAAAGAAAGAGCAATATTCTTCACGAGTTGAACTGAATTTAATCTCTTAGAACATCACTTGTTGAGAGTTCTAGAGTTAGTTAGCTTTTGTGTCTTTAGATCGAACCTTGAGAACATCACTTAGTGAGAGTTCGTAGATTGTTAGATCATAGCTCACTTCGTGTTCGAGCTTTTAGTTGGAACCCCATTTTCTTTCACCTGAAAAGGTTTAGGATCCTACTCTTCCTGCAACTGAGTAAATAGGTTGTTTAGTACCTGAAAACTAAACTGTAAGGTTGATAAGTACCCGCAAACTTATCCTTAACGGTTGCTCAGCCCACGTAAGCTGAGTGGTTTGTCCAGAAAAACTTGGATAGAGTTGTGTGGACTCACAACTCCCCGTGGACGTAGGAGGTTTCTCCGAACCACGTAAATCTCTGTGTGCTAGTGTTTATTTTGTTTATTTCTTGCATATTCAACTGACCTTCTAACCAGCATACAAACTGATCTTAGCATTATCAACAGTCTTGGTTTTTGACCGACCTTGCACAATAGCGTGAGTTGTTTTACGAGTTGTTAATTTCCACCACATTCCGCACAGCACCACTCTTCCAGCTGAGGTTGCTTACTCAGCTGTGAGATTCCAACTGAGTCTTTTTACTCGGTTGAAGTATTTTTCAGGAGTTTAGTTTTAAAATCCTAACTGGTGTATTCCCCCCCCCATACACCAGTAACTCGTATCGGGACCATCAATTACCAAAAAAAATTATTCGTATAGGTTATTTTCCTGGCGATGATGAAATATTTTTGCGTATAAAGGGTCTATTTAGAAGTAAAATTTATCCTCTAATAAATATTTTATTTTAGAATTGTACAAAATATATACTGTCGCAATTCTTCATGTTACCCTAATCTTTAAAACAAATTCTTAATTATTTAATTTTAATTTTCATACATTCGTTATAATAAAATAATAAATTTATTCACTTTTTCATACTATGTTTTTCGACCCTTGGGTCACTTACTCCAGGATAAAAAGTAGGACCTATATATAAAAGTATTGTCTGATAGATTGAAAATGATTGGTCCTATTATAATTACTACGGAGTACTATATTTGGGGATTCTATAGAAGTTAACGATAAGAATATTCAAAGGATTAATGATGATTACGTAAGTATTGCATCATTATTTCGTATGCTATGTTAGACTTGTCATAGAATATAAGAGGACTATCGATTATAACTTAGATAGTATAGTACAAAAATTAATTTAGGATAAGTCAATCATCACATCATTATATAGTACTGTATTGAAGTTAACGTTATTATTTTTTCGTAAAATGCATTAATAAAAAAATAAAGGTGAATGTAAAGCAGTAAAGGTAAAGGTCTACAAAAAAATATATATGTCGGTTTCCTCATGTCACTCTGAGTCTATAATTTGATAGCTACACTTTTATTTACAGAAGCGTGTAATTAATTAGTGAAAACAATATGAAGAATACTTTACTAGGGAAAATGCAAATAGTATAAAAAAACACTTTCATCAAATTCTGGTGCTAGACTAGTACTTTTATAAAGTAGTAGTACTAGTAATTTTTCAGTAATGAAAGTTTGTTCTTTTCCTTGAAAAAAAAAAAAAAAGTTTGCAACAATGTCCTCTGAATGTCAAGTGAAGCGTTTATAATTACCATAATTGATTTGAATCAGATTTTGAAAATATATTGATTGACTGTTTCTATTATGTTATTAAGAAAATCAATTTGTCTATTATTTTTGGGATCTCGAAAGGGCGGCGTTTATCCAACTTCTCTTAATTTGTTTAAGTATGATAAGTTTAAATTATTCAAGTACTTGTATAATTTCGCTTATTTTTCTTGTACACCATTTTTAATTATACCTGTAACATATACGTGACACACTGTCATTACTAACTCATGATTTGGATGGTTCCAAATGATAGTTTCCAAGAATGACAACTTTTGACTATTAAGCCTAACTTATGATTAATGCAAATAGATAATTACTTCATGACCCGTGAAGCTGTGACCTTGACATTTAGTTGGTACTTAAAATAATTTTTAGGCATCTCACATGTGGTAATTGATAAAGTTAACATTTTCGATAATATCAAAACAAATTCATCCGTATCATTTTTTTTTTAAGGAATTCATCCGTCTCGTTAAATCATTTTAAAATGTCCCAATATAAATAATACATGTTTAGAATTATTGAGCAGTGTGTATCATATTCTAGGTTCGTAAATAAATTTTCCACAAAACTTACAAAAAGAAATTAAAATATGTATGTGGCTGTTGGATTCATATTTATGTTTACATATGAGCCACGTCATCAAGAGTGGGACCTGCTAATCGAGCAGACTTCCAGTTATTAAACCTGGCAAATTCCAATTGGTTAACAGCTGTAGCTTCTAGAAGTACAAAATGCAATTATGCTGATTAAGCATTTAGTGATGTCACCAATCATGTTAGCATTATGTCATGCTCTACCAGTCTACCTTCAGAGCATTCACAGCGGCGACATTTTCACCATGGTGTGGGTCCCATATTTTTGGATGGTCGAACCATTGCAGCCATTCCACTGGCGGAGGAAAATGGCTCAAATGCGCCATTTTCATGTGTGGCAGTGTGGGATTGAGTGAAGAAATGAAGAGATTAATATCTATATGTGTCAATCCGGAAACTAAAAGAGTTAAGGGGGAGAGCTAATCTTCCAAACATTACACCATTGCAAGATTTTTATTGTGTCAGCAGCTATCACCGAAAATGGGACGACGCCCACCAATTGGTGGGGATAGTGGGTGTTCTTGTGGATGCACTTATAACTTTATCAGTAATGCAAGTTATTCAACTTTCACAATTTTTTATTTAAAAAACACTTCATGAATTTTCTTTAAGATTACTTTGATATCTTCATTTTGTTTAATTGGAGTCTTAGACTTTATTCGCAGCGATTTGATGATCGTTGCCTTTATTTTAGGCCTATACGTGATCATGTCGTGATCGATCTTTTTCTCACATCAACAATCATCAAACTTGGTGATTGCTCCTAATTTTTTCCCCTTTTTCATTATATGTTAGTTTTATTTAAAAGATATAACTAATAACTATTTATTAAAAAGCTAATTTTATTAGATTAAGAAATTACATTAATTAATTAATAGAAAAAAAATTACATCTTCGAATTTTGTGTGGGCTCTAGCATCTCTAAAGTCTTCTTTTCTCTTCAAATATTCTCGAAAACCGTATGTCGCTCCTCAACTTGTGCTTACCTCGTTTGTCGACGTTGTTGTTTCTTCTGGGCTCCAATTACTTACAGTCTCGCCCTCATCTTCAACTATCATATTATGCAACATAATACAAACATAAATGATGTTCGATAAAGTCTCTCGAAACCATGAACGCACCGGCCTACTAATTATAGCCCAACGAGACTGTGGTAGAGAATTGAAAGAGAATGAAGAAGAAAGGTGTGTGAATATATTGAGGAGTTGAGTATTTATAGAAGAAATTAAGAATAAAAAAAATATATATATATAGTGATTCTCATGCAAATGGATCTTAAAGTGAGAAATATGAATTAATCTCCACTATTGATTATATTTACATGGAGGGTCAAGATTTGGCATGGTCAAACCGGGTCAAACCCGGGTCAACCCGGTCAACCTGTTGACCTTTTTTTCAATTTTTTTTTATGATTCAGCTCATATGCACCACTTCACATATTCGGATGCACCATTCTACATAACGAGATGCACCACTAAGTGCATTAAGATGCACTAATTTTGTTTTCATTTTTTTTTTAATTTTCGTAAAAATACTGTGCATCTAGTTACACAATGTGGTGCATCTAGTTTCACTATGTGGTGCATCTACTTACACAATGTGGTGCATCAGGTTACATATTGTGGTGCATGTCCGAATTTTTTTCAGTTTTTTTCTTTTCAATTTTTTTTTCAATTTTTTTTTTACAAATATTTTTCCCGGATCCGCCTTCGGCTCCGATTTTACGGCTCCGTCTTCGCTCCTATTACTAATATAAGGATAATCGTCGGGCAATAATTTGGACTTTTTCGGCTCGCTCCGAGGCTTTCGGCTCCCCTCGCTCGAATCTTGACCAAAGAAGAAGCGGCAAACTAAAAAACGAAGAGGCAAACAAAAAAACGGGGGAAAATAAATCTGAAAATTTTAAAAGATATCAAAAAAAAAAAAAACCTGAAAATCTAGTGCATCTCAATGCATTAAGTGGTGCATCTCGTTATATAGTGTGGTGCATCCGAATATGTGAAATGATGCATATGAGCTGACCCTAAAAAAAATTGAAAAAAGAAAAAAAAATGAAAAACTAGTGCATCTCAATGCACTTAGAGGTGCATCTATTTATGTACAGTGATGCATCCGAATATGTGTAGTGGTGCATATGAGTTCACCCTTAAAAAAAAAGAAAAAAAAATTCGAAAAAATAAAAAGTCAACGGGTTGACTCGGGTTGACCCACTTTGACCAGACCAAATCTTGACCCTTCATCACCCATAGATCTATGGTTGAGATCTATCCTCATTTCTTAGGATAATATTTATTCTCATATGATCTATCTCCTATATATATATATATGTGTGTGCTATTTGGACATACTATGTCCAGACATACGATTGTAAAAATACAGATTTGCCGGAATTTTTTAACTAATAAATTAATTTCATTGTTACGATAGTTTGGATATTAACAAACATAAACTTTTTAAATTTTAATTATAAAGCTTCATCCCAATTTAAATTCACAAGTTTAGAACTTGAGTGTGGACTTGGGAGCACGTGTGTGTGAGATCGATATTTCGAAAGGGTGTCTGAGTAGAAAAGAAATTTTGAAGGCAATCGGACAATGTTTTTCTTATTTCAAATACGTATGTCCAAACATAGTATGTCTGAATAGAATTATTATATATATATATATATATATAACGGTCGTGATCGCAACGACTAGCCTATCATCAAATCTGCGCCCCCCACTTAACCAAAAAGTCGAGCGATCTCACCTCATTTCGAGCTCGTAGGTTTGATCTCCACCATGCGATACTCCGAGATCAACAACGGTGTGCGATCGTAGGTTTGTGATCGCAACATCAGTAATCACCCTATTGGTGATCGCCGACGTGGATACTCATACAATTTGTTGTGATTTGATTATTTTATGTTTTAATTTGGTAAAATTCATTAATTGATTATCTTATTATGCTCTAATTAGCTCGTCATGCGGTATTTGATAACTAATGATTGAACCAAATCATAGTTCAAAAATAGAGAATTACAAGAATACAAAAAGTTGAATGATGTTTTCCCTTTTCTTCTAGTACTAGTATTGTTTATGCACAGCAGCAAAAAGCCAGATGCCAAATGCATGTAGCAAAGACTATTTTATTTGATTTTTGGCATCATCTGCTGAAAATTAATTAATTGATCAATTCGATATTGATTAAACATAATAAAATGATATTGAATGAGATGCAAAACTTTGACTTTGATTCAGTTTTTATTTGGTTTCATTGGAAACCTATTTAAGCTCAATCCAGACCAACGAACGAATCAGTTCAAATGATCCATAATAAGATATCAGGATGAATGTAGACACTAATAATAGCTTTGATTCATTTAAAAATGAATGCTTTTATTTTTATCTCTTTAACCATTGATTATGTCTCCCCCCCCTCTCTCTCTCTCTCTCTCTTTTTTTTTTTTTTTTTTTGAAAAATTTATGAACGTATAATAAAAAAGACGTATACGTTCTCTATCTCATTATATCCATTTTCCTTTTTATTTCAATTGTTGGTTTGTTGATCGTTAAGCGCGGGTGATAGGTATATGATGCCTTCGATAAAATAGTGGATCCACGTATTATCAATAAGTAAAATATTTTGGTGATCGATATGACGGAATGGAATGAGGTAGAAATAAAATGAAGTTAGGAATGGAATCAAATGAGTAAGTTGATTCTTATGTTTGGTATGCACGAGAAATGAATAGAGGAATAAAATCGATATTCTTTGATGCATTGTGTATATGTGTGTGTAGTGTGTGTATATGTGTGTGTGTATCTGTGTCTTGTGTCTGTGTGCCTGTGTGCATGTGCAGTGTGTGTAGTCTGTATGCAATGTGTGCATATGTGTGTGTATATATATATGCAGCGGCGTATCTAATGAGGAACAAGGGGGTACAAATGTACCAAAAAAAAATACTAGTTTTATATATATATATATATATATATATATATATATTTATACTAAAAATATAAATATTTAATTAATTTTATTACTTTAATTATTATGTATTGTTTTTGTAAAAAAATCACAAGGAACACTCTAAAATCGTTTATCTAGTTTATTGTGATGTGTAACTGTGTCAAGTCATAATTTTTACTATAGTATTATTTTTTCAGATATAATGAAAAATGCATCTGAATCTAAAACGGATCCTATGAATAGGTCCATTTTTTTTTTCCAAGGGCTTCGCCCCGAACCCCCAACCAACTCTACATGTTACTCACTCATTTCGCACCTCCAAATCTAAAATTCTGGATATGCCACTGTATATATGTGTGTGTAGTGTGCTTGTATATATATATGTGTAGTGTGTGTGCAGTGTGTGTATATTTGTGTGTATGTATATTTGTGTCTGTGCAGTGTGTGTATATATGTGTGTGTGTGGTGTGTGTATAAAATTGATAAATTGTAAAATATATAAGGATAGAATAGTCAAAATATAAAAATGGGAGCATAAAGAATGAATAATACCACGGTTTGAGTAAGGAATGACTAATCCCTTGAACAATGGAATGATCATTCCGTATGGAATGACGATTCCTAATCATAAAATATACCAATCAAAGAAATGAAATAGAAGTAATACCATTTCATTCTACCATCCATTCCATCATACCAATCACTACCTATATATCACCTACTCAATACATAACTTATAATACAAAAGCTAACTGTAAAGATAATAGCATGGGTACAACCAAACTTATGGTACAATTGGTTGTAATTAGTCGATAACTTAGGGAAAATATGAGGTAATTAAGAAAATTAGATTGTGATTATGATAATTAGAATAATTAGGGGATAATTATGGCTTATTAATCAATCACCAAGTAAGGTTTATATAGGTCACAATTGGATTTATTAATCACCATCAAAATTTATTAATTTCTAATTAGAATTTATTAAGCCATAATTATAATATATTAATCTTTAATTAGAGTTTATTAGTTTCAATCAGGATTTATCAATTCTCAATTAGAGATTTATTAAATTTCAATTATGATTAAGTAAGCTATTATTTTTTTTTGACATGGGAAAGAGGGAGCAGTAGGATTTGAACCTATGATCACACTGCATTTGAATTGAAGCTGCACTGCTTGAGTGCCCCCTTAGAGACTTAAGTAAGCTATTATTGAAAAAATAAACTCACCAAGCTATTACCAACTTGGGGGTATTAAGACAACACCCCCCCCCCCCCCCCCAACCAAACAAAAAGAAAACAAAAACAAAAATAAATTGTCGCCCTTATTATCAGGGTTGGGTAGGTATACCGAATAAATAGTATACCGTTCTTATCGTACTTAAAAAATATCGAAAATACCGAACTTATGGTATATTGTCACTTACGGTACGGTATGATACGTACCAGAAGATTACGGTAAGGTAACAGTATGAGATTTCCTAATACCGCGGTATACACGGTTATACCATACCGAAGTATATACCGTCGTATCGATATATACCGTAGTATGGTATATACGATATATCGTATCGCACCCATTAATAATGAATAATAATAACATATATAATTAAGTAATTGTTGGAAATTTAGGATATTATTTCTTCTAAACAGGTATAGAATGTGCATGGTATACCGTGAATGTTCGGTATACCGTGTATGTTCAGTATACCGTAAATGTTCGGTATACCGTGAAAGTTCGGTATGCCGTATATCGATAAGGTATACTGAAACTGCGTACGACAACGGTATGTAAAAATTTCATACTGAATTTACGGTATACAGAACTCTGGTATACCGTAAGATACGATATGGTAACGATATGAAATTTGTCATACCAAAATTTACGGTAAAGTATAAAGTATGACACAAAAACGACGGTATACCGTACCGACCCACCCCTACTTGTTATGCCATCGTAAACTACGAGTACGGATTGATTTCTTTAGGGGTAATTCTAAATGTAGCCCCCAAATTGCTCTTCATAGCCCCCTTATTAAAAATAATAATTAAAATTGTGGTAATTTTACTAATATAACCTAATAGCCCGCAAAATTATAATTAATTAATTAATAACTACAAAAATCCTAAATTAATAATAATAATCCATCGGTAATATAGCCCCAGAAAATCATAGCCCCCAACTTAGAAATCATAGATTAAAACGTACAAACGTGAGACATGGAGGAACGAGATTGAAGTTCAACTTCATGCTTCAAAGATGAAACTATGTATGTTCACATCTTATCTATTCATAGCCCTTTCTTGCGTATCTTTTTTTTTTTTTTAGAATTACCATGCCTTGATTTTATTGTGGGTTACCCATTATTTGGGTGTTGGAAAATTTTGATCTTTAATGATTGTTGCACAAGTCTGCATTTTAATTTTGAAATTGAGTGTGGCGTAGTAATTTGCGGAGAAATATGGTAAAAATTATGTTAGGATGTTGATTGTTTCTCATCGCCCCTTTCAACCTCACTAGCCACATCACTTTGTTTCTCACCCAAAACACTGTTAATCTTGGAATTGATGTGAGCTCTTCCCGCTCCTTCTTCTCATCTCTTTTTTTTCAATTAATTTGTTTTAGTTGGTGAAGGAATGTAAATTAGGACGAGGACAGACTTAGGATCAGAATTTTTTATTTGCATGAGATAAGGACTGCAGTCATGTGAATTCGTCTGTTTTATTCATCATCTAAATCGCTCGAGGCTACTGAAAATATGCTTTTTTGTCTTCGCCGGGGATCTTACCTTTGTTCGAAAAATCATCGATTCTGGCGGGATTCGGAGGTCGGCGAGAAAAGTGTCCGGAGGCAAAAGGTCTGAGCAGTGAATTGAGGCGCAGGGATCGTTTGGGATAAGCAGAGGCAGAGGCGGCGGCGAAGAGAGGGCGGAGGTGGTTTGATCCGTACATTTTAGGGTAATAAAATCTTGATTTTGAAATAAATTCTCCAAAACTGAGAAAGGAAGAATTTAAGAAGTGCCAATTTAGTTATGTTTACACAAATGAGCAGAAAAATCTAGAAGCAAGAGATATGCAAGTAGGCGGTACATTTTATTTTGCTTTAATATGTAGAAAGAAAGAAGATAGAAGAAGAAGAAGATTGTGAGATCTTATTTACTAGTGTGGCTGTTTTGAAAATTTATGTACGTGTTAATCTATGATTTGTGAGTTGGGGACTATGATTTTCCAGGACTATATTACCAATGGATTATTATTATTATTAATTTAAGATTTTTGTAGTTATTAATTAATTAATTATAATTTTGGGGACTATGAGGTTATATTAGTAAAATTACCATAATTTTAATTATCATTTTTTATAAGAGAGCTATGAAGAGCAATTTGAGAGTTAGATTTAGAATTACCTTTCTTCAGTTTGGGCTTTAGATTTGACCCGAAATGAGCCCAAATCATCGGCCCATAATTCTTTGATTTCAATTCAAACTCCAAACTCCAAACTGAATTTATTACGGGCTTTGAATCCACACTAAATCGTGTTCTATATACAAAATAATACAACAAAATTTCCACATAACACACACAAATCGAGGGTTAGAGAGAGAAAACTAGAGAGAGAAAAATGATCTACAGGAAGTGGAGTCTGCTTACCGGCCCGACCTCGCTCATCGCCGGAGTAATCGGCACTGTAGTGGTCGCCGATCTCCTCTTCGTCCAAAATGTTAGATTTTCTTTCCCGAGGAATCAATTTTTAATTCTCTTGCGATAAATTGATTGAATTTCTGGATTATTGTGGTTTCTCTCAAAAAAACTATTTATTTTACTATTTTATGTGATGGATTTGTCTTCATTGAAGATTTATTTGAGGGATTTGTATGATAATAGCTGATGATGAATCCTAAAACTATGCAGAATTCATTTTGGCTAATCAATATATTGGATTTTTACATGCTACTTTAGAATCTGCCTTACTGTTGTTACAAGAGTTATAGGGTTGATTTTTTAGGATTTATTTAGCTAGTTTTCTGAAAATAGAGAGTTTTTTTTTTTTAATTGTATTAGGTGTTTATTTTGATTTGTAAATTGTTCTTCAGCTGCATTCCTTTTCCTGTTTTAGTTTCGGAGTTTTGTGTAGAATGTCATCTTCAATAAACTTATGGAGTATCTGAAGATATGCAGAATGATTTTTTGGGATTTATTTAGCTAGTTTTTGAAGATATGCTCATGCTTTCAAAACTTCAAATGTAGACATTCTAATGCATATATATTTGTTTGAATTTGATTCGTTACGTACATGATTTCCATCACTAGTTAAACCTAGAGTAGGATGTCGAGTCAAGTCTATGGCATTTTCTCTGAGTAGTTCTATGTGATTTGAGATTATTGACGGGCATCTACATCTGCTGCAGCGTTAAATACTCAGTGTCTTTAAATTGTAATTACATGTGAAGAAGATTGGCTCAATCTCTTAAAATTTCTAATTTTAAGTGTAAAATAATGCAAGATCAGACATGAGAAGGGGAAAATTCAAGAAAGGCTTGTATCCTGTTGTAACTTTAAGTTGATGTATGACCCCGTACGAGACTCCGTGAACTTCTTAATTGCAAAACACTGCTATTTGTTGTAATCATTGCTCTTAAGGTTGAGAAATGGCTTTCTTAAACAATGTCTTTCACTTTCTAGTTCGACTATATTCTAGTTTAGTTCGTGCTATCCTCGTTCATGATATTATTTTGTAAACTTAGGTCCCTTCATTTAACCAACTAGAAATCTGGTTATTTACTCAGTGGATCTTAAATTCCTTGTTGCTTATAGTTACTCCTCATTATGTACTGATCTGTGCTCTTGAAACCGAGGTTTTTTAATAGCCTGTCTTCATGGGGTTTGAACACTTTTTTGTGATCTTGTAAACGATCTGAGATCAGTTTTATGCTTCTCGTCGTACAGGGCTGGTTGCGTAAGGGAGAAGAAAAGAAACGAGAACCAGCAACTTCAACCAAGTAGAAGGAGAAAGGATGCTTTTCAACTGTCATGTTCTTCTGTTTTGACAAAAACGTGTTGTTGAATAAACTGATTTTGTCTGGTATTAAACTCAGTTTTTATGTTTAAATCCTTTGAGATTTAAGCAACAGCCTACAATTCCAAAAGGAAATTCTCATCTTAATTTTTAGATTGCAGGTTTCAACTTCTCTACTAGGTTACTGTATATCTATAAAAAAAATACTATACATATTGCTAAAACCTATTGGGCATGCATTAACCCTTTTTGGATATAAAGTAATACTCCCTTTCTGCTTTGAATAAATGCTTACGATAATGGACAAATTTATTCGGTTTACCCCCAAGTATTAAATTGAATATTGCGCATTGAGGTCCAGGGTAAAATGAAAAGTTTGATGTAGTTTCTCTATAAAATTCTGAAATATGATACTTTTTCGAAGAGCGAGAGTTTTTTTGTAACTGAAAAATAGAAGTTGAAAGAAGAAAAAGAATGAATATGAATCAAGCACTACAAATTTGGTTTAGAGCAAACATCATCTTTGATTTCTAACAAGCATTTCCATCATCAAATCATTCCAAGAATCTATAGGGCCGGGTAAACACCAGTGTAAACAATCATTCTGAATTTTTGCATCCTTCTCTTTCCCTTCATATGGCTGAAACTGTCTGTAGACGCCTGGGTGACCATCCGGCCGGAGGAGCGAAAGCATGGTCGTGTCGAACAGCTCAAAAGTCACCCCGTTTCTTGAAACTACTTCAGATGCCCATCGGAACTCTTCGAGCTCAACACTTCTCATCATCTCATCTATGTCTCTGATCTCAATCTCGTCTGCTTTGAATGGCTTCGTCCTGTTGCAGTAGCCCCCCGAGTCCCATTCCCCGTTCTCAAAGTGATCCGGAGTCGTCGTCCTGAAAAGGATGTACGGCTTGTGCTTGGCATCGGAGATGAATTTCAGCGTAGAGTTGAGAGCTTTTCGGTAAGCTTGCTCGAATCCTACTTCTGTTATGTTGTTATCATGGCAGCTGTGGCAGCCCAGAATAGCCCTGTTCTCGTAGTAGATTGCAGCTTTGAGAAACCATTTCCCTCCTGCAATTACTACATAATCAAAATCCTCGTACTGATCCGTCCAGATTGCATCCGGTTCGTCAAGATATAGCTGGATTATGTTTGAGGAAACGCCGTCATCATTCTCAAAGGTGAAAGCTTTTGTGAGGAACGGAGCCCAGACGACTGAAACAGTGAAGTTATGAGAGGGAAACGACCATCTCCGGTTCTTGTATGGCTCGTCGTGGTAGAGTTCAACGGCTTGTTCAACCTAGAACACGGATGTACAAAACTCTACATTATCGTAAACTGCATTGATTTACCACTGTTAGATCGTTAGTAGAGGAGTTCGAGTACCAACTCTCCTCGAACTATTTGAAATTAAACAAGAGAGAATGAAATTTAGGCTAGCCATTAATACCTAAACCAAGCAGTGTGAGAATACCCCTAACCCTAAAAGAATTTCTTAGAAATGTACATCAATCAAATCAACCAACAGCTGGCTGCAATCTGAGACACATAGGACCTGGACCCTCAAATCACATGATTTTGAATCATCTTGGAAATGAAGCAATAACCAAACTTTCCACTGCTCAAATTAATTCAAAATTCAATCTCAAGAATTGTACTGTACCTGAGATAGAATGCAGAGCAAAGACTGAACATGGTTACGCATGATTGAATCACCAATCAATGCTAGTGATTTATCTCTCATTATTTCAAGAAATTTCTTGGCATCAAGCTTAGGCAAACTGCAGTCCTTGGGCTTCCATCTCCAGTAAACGTAGCCCGAATCGGGGCGGCCGTTTTTCATACAATTTTGTGGAGCTTCGATTGTTCTGCAGCTGCTGTTGGTGTAGAATGGACCATCAGAATCTGGGATCCAATCTCCATTGAATAAATCACAGCT
The DNA here is from genome assembly GCA_029490685.1 of Schizonepeta tenuifolia. Classification (NCBI taxonomy): domain Eukaryota; kingdom Viridiplantae; phylum Streptophyta; class Magnoliopsida; order Lamiales; family Lamiaceae; genus Schizonepeta; species Schizonepeta tenuifolia. The sequence goes on along the minus strand of CM055957.1, from coordinate 55,389,860 downwards.
TCCTGTAATAATGTGAAATGCAGTCCTTATTAGTACAATGTCACATAAATGGATACTTACTTAGTATTTTTTAAATTCTTGCTTGATTTAGCTATATATATAGTTGGTGAAATATACATTTCAAGACGGTACAGTTTGCCTTGAAGTGGCATGTTACATGTTCATAAATCACTGCATTTGAATCATTGATTAAATAGATTGAGATTTAAGACAGCAGCGGTGTAAATGTGCAAGATTACAATTTTAGCCCTTGTTATGAAATACTACTATAATTCTGGAAATTCAGAACAAAGATTCAAATTTCTTCCTTTTGAGTATGAAAGTACGAATTGAGATATAAAGTGATGATAAGTCGGCACCAATTTTAAGAAATTAATTTAAAAATAAAACTTTGATTAATTTCACTCACCATTGTGAGAAGTATAGTCATCAAGATTCAGCAAGAGATCATCAATCAGCCCCGGCGGCGGCGGCTCACCTATTGCAGCTGCCTCATCATCGGAAATGGCAAGAGGAGAAAACTGCACAAAACTTGAAGAGAACAACCGATAAGAAATTCCCAGTAGCACAAAACACACCGCAATTTTCACTAAAACTGATGAGAATAAGTTCTTTCTGTTGAAATCTTTCATTCTCTCTCTCTCTCTCTCTCTCTCTCTCTCTCTCTCTCTCTCTCTCTCTCTCTCTCTGCAACTGAATTAAGCTATAATGGCTTCCCTTTAGAGCGTTTGGGTGACACAATCGATGGAGAGAGAAACTGAGAAATGCACATAAAATAAATATGAAGGTGGTTGTTAGTTACGCAAAATGTTTTCTATTTATTGCATTTATTGTACGGAAAATATAAAAATAATACTCATATTACGATTATGATTTCCCCACCATTACCTTACACCTGAAGTTGGATTTACTTTTCATTTTATTAAACCTTTTTGATACAAAGATGGTGTACAACAATGCTTTTAGTAGTACAAATAAAGGATATAAACATAACCAAGAATCATTTTTTTTATCATATTAATTATGTCTTGCTAATTAATCTTGAAAATTAGGATAAGACATTAATATCTCCACCACCCAAATTCAGTACAACAAAACTGAAAACTCCTTTTAAGCTCCAACGAGAAGGGCAGTGTACTAGCTTTGAATTAGCCAGGCGAAACTCGAATATCTAAATAAATGAAAAATATATACTCCCTCCGTCCCAATAATAAGGTTTCACTTATTTTGGGTACAATTACTAAGAAATAAGAGTAAAACGATAGAAATTGATGATTCATATAACTTTTGAAGGGTTAATTGATTTCATTTTTGATATGAGACTATGCTAATGGGACATAGGAAAAATAAAAGTGAAACTTGATATTGAAATTTGGGACCGAGGGAGTACATATGAATGTGTGACAAAAAGGAATATATATAAAATTAACAGATTGAAATTAACATAAATACAAGAGTTTGGTGGGATCTTTTGCACATGCACACTTTTGTGCTACTGTTCTCCTTTTTCTCTTCTTCTTTTCTTTTCACAAATCTTTTTTTAGTCTAAATATGGAACAGTGAGTGAGATTTAAAGCATATCAGCATCACAACAGCTGCAAATATTCACTGCTCTAATGAAATTTCCATTAAATTAAAGCTTTAGGGACGTGGAAGATTTAAAACTTTGATTTGTGGGTGCTTTCAATTGTTAGCTTATTCACCAGTAAATATTCTATTTACCGTTACAGATGATTGGCATGTGTCATTTGAAATTACTTCCATTTTTTTTTTAATCTCTCATTTGTTGTTCAATAAAATAAAAATATTTTGCTTCTCCGGTGGTGGGAACAGTGGTGCTTGAATCTTTTGCACTCCTATTGTTTAATCTTTTGCACACCTTCCAACAATTAGCAAAAAAATCTATGTTTACCAAGGAAATTGGAGCCCACACTATTGTTGGTAGGAAGAGAGAGAGAATGTAATCAAATGGTGACTTAGTTAATATCCACTTTGTACTTTATTTGCTTCATAAGTTAGCTTAATTGTTTAAGAAAAAGTTAGCTTAATTGTTGTGATCAGTGACCCCATAGGAACATAGAGATTTGATTCTCATTGGCGCAATCATGTCAAAATATTAAAAGTATATTATGTATGTTGGGAAGTAAGTTTAAGTAAGTTTTGAATAATTTCAAAATTTTAATTGAGTAGATGATTGTCTCAATCTATTAAATATGTTCATATGTTTGATCAAGATAAAATTTTAATTTTATAGGTCTCAAACTGATGGGGAACTTGAAGACTTAGTCAAAGGTGTTCAGGCAAAAGAACAAGTCAGGTCGATTGATCAACTGACTCATTCTAGCTGAGAATAGATGATAGAAGATGTAGTTGTTTTGAAGAATATTAAGAGCAAAGACTTTGATCAAATTCAAATTCAAATTCAGAAGACATCAAACTACGTGGACCAATAAGATGCATGCAGAAACATTTCCTCATTCGGCCAAACAAAGATTTTATCTCAGACTAAAGCATCGTGCATCAGTTGTCCGAAAGAGTTTCACAACAAATTTAACGGATGAAGACGGACTTCAAGCAGAAGATTCAAACAGCTTTATCCAACGACTAGTTTGAATCATCGGCCTATAAATAGAGGCATTCTACACCAAGACGGATACAAATTTCAAGCGTTCAAACGAGGAACAAGAACAATCTCCACCGAAGCCTTCTCCACTTCAAGTTTATACCAAAATCTGTCTTTAGACTAGTTTCATCCCTCATGTGTACTAGCCTAGATTTGAATCTCGAGACTTAGTGCAAGTCGAGATTCTTAGTTGGAAAAACCCACAAACTTTAGTGTTTGTGTTTAAGATTGACTGATCTCGTAACTCAATCATTTAGGTTGTTTAGAATCCGCAATCTAGACATTAGGTTTGATTGGAACCGGCAATCCAAGTCTATGTTTCCTTAGCATGGGTAAGCTGAAGTTTGAATCCTAAGATGAATTGGATTCGTTGGGTGAACTCCCAACCGAGGACGTAAGAGTTGATCTCTGAACCTCGTTAACTTGCTTGTGTCTTTACTTTCTGTTTATTTGTTAAACTGGCCTCGAACTGACCTCATAAGCACTTGCATTGAAAACTGTTATTTTGACAATTTGACCTTGCTCATGCACTAACTGAGTTTTCACACAAACGAATTTAAAGAAAAATACACCAACTTCCGCACTGCGCTAACAACTCAGTCATCAAGTCTCAATTGACATACTCTACAAGTAGTCACTTGAACATACGATTGAGTTAACACCTCCAACTAATTTCCCCAATTAAAAGAATTTTTAAAAGAAGATTTTTATAGGTGTATTCCCTCCGTACACCTAAAATTCGTTTCGAGACACGTTAACATGGCTTAAGGCTAATTTTTGCAATACAAATCTAATTATTGCCACTGTTTAATAGGGATATTTACATCCATAGATGTACATGGTTCACAGTGAGTCATCCATCCAAAATAATTGTAATTTTTGTTTTGAGATAATAATTACTACTACAGTATTATTTTTAAGAATAAGGAATCCTCTTTTCGAATCCCACTCTCTCATCACCGTTCTTTTGTTCCTCACAGTATGGCCATTTGGACTTTTTCTTTATTTCTCTTTTTCTTTCCGCTTGATTTACTTTTTCTTTTCTAAATTTCTCACTAAAGTAGACTAATTAGAGGTAATTTAATGAGATTGGTAACAATTAAGAAGATAAGAATAATTAAGGTAATTAGAATTTATTAAGCTCAATTAAAATTTATTAATGCAATTAACTAAGATTTATTAACCCCAACTTTCTTAATAATGATTAAAGATATAAATAAAAAAATAAATAAAAAAAACATGGTGGACAGCACCACTCTGTACGGTGTGGTCTACCGCACAAGAGTTGATCTCTTCACAATCATTAACCACAACTCAATCCATGAGCTAAAAGAAATAAACATATATAATGAAATCAACCACTTCATACAATTTCTATGTTTCCTCTTTTCCAGGATACAAAACAATTCTCATGCCCTTGATAAATTTATAAAAAATAATTACAAAAAGAAGGTAATGACATCAAGTAATTCTGTACAAAATGCCCCCATCATCACACAAATGTACGTGAAAAACTTTTGCTAGGCTGCTAAATACGCATTTCTTACATTTAAACCAATCAATCAAACATGGAAGAACAATGCAAAGCATGAATCTTTCTTCTTATCTTAATATTTTTTGCAATGAACAAAATAAAGGCAATGGTAGTTTCTACCAGAGGCCAGGAGCATTAGAGAACGAGAGGGGCAGCCTTTGAGTGCTCACGTCGAACATGATCATGCAACAGCTTGTGGAACTCTCATTCCAAATCCGCGCTTCGCCTTCTCCATGCTGTCCAATAATATTGAGTTAGTAAAGATAGAATGTACCTCAAAATCAAGTGAGGAGCATTGAGTGAGAGTGAAAATTAAGGTTTGTTGAAGAATTGGAAGAACACAACATATGTCAGATCATGTCTGAAAATTTTGTTGGAATTTTTTTTTTTATGTTAATAATCATTTCTGAAAATTAAGAAGGAACTATGAGTTCTAGAAAGTGTCCTTGAAACATATATAAAACAAACACTTAAGTGATTATCATGCACGAGTGATAACATATCTGCACAATAAAACAATAACTGCGAGGGAAACTGAAATACTCACGTTGGAGCAAGTTTTCCGAGGCTCTCTAACTCCTCGCCAGTGTCCTCGTCTAAGACTCTGCCTGAGATCTCCACAATGTATGATCTGTCTCTCTCTCTTGGAAGACCCCTACTTACAAGAAGATTTAAGTCTTTGTGGTTAAGCTCTCTCCCGTTAACAAATATGTGTGTATTTCCACCAGCACAGTGTTCCGGCATAGGGTAGTTGAATTCTTCGATAAATGGCTGCAAGAAATCAACCACAACTTAGTTAAACGAGGAAGAAAAGGCGACCATCAAACCTCCATGTTGATCTTTTTCAAGAACAAAAATAGTGAATCTTACAGGAATTATGCCAAGACAAGGCCCTCCAATAGCACCCCAGAATCCAGCTCGAAAATCGTACCTATGTTGAAAAAGTTGTAATTATCAAATTAATATTTTTGTTTTAGAAGATCGTTGTCTGTCTGCATCAAGTTTAAAAGAATTTATACCAATAATGGCCAGGTTGGATAGGTCCTGCAATTCTTTCAGCTTTTTTGATCAACCGATCTGATATCAGATGGCCGTTCACTGTCACATTAGCGCTGTCCTTTTTGACAGCTTCTTCGGATCTATTGGAGTCCTTAAAGCTCCCCATAATGCCAGCAAAGAACGAGCCAGATCCTCTACCGCCTCTGCTTGCTTCGCTCGACTCAAAGGTAGATCCCGTATTAGAAAACTCATTGGATGATATATCTATTTCAGTAGCTGTGGACTCTTTCCTCAAAATCTGCTTAGCGACCGTCTTGCTTAGTAACGAGACTCTATCAACGCCATGTTCAGAGCGTCCGCTTCTGTTTCCTTCACCAGAATCCTTCACGACACGAAACTTATTTGAATGTTCAAAGTAATCTTGGAGAGACGAACCAGCAGGAGGTGGAGGCCCTTTCTCCTCTCTCGGAAGGTCAGCTGAGGCAGAATTTTTTGTATCTTCTTCGGCTTCAGAAGCATACGTGGATGTAGAAAGACGGTTTCTTGTCTCGATAGACTTGCTATCTCTTCCCAAACGAGCCAATTGAGCCACGTCTCTATCCATGGACTGGAAATCATAACTAGAATTATCATAATCCTCAGATGAAAAGGTTGTTCTAGTTTGACTTGGTTGACCGTTGCCTTGTCTTGAAGGCACATCACGCTCAATGTCAACTTTTAGAGGGCTATTCTTAGCCTCTACGTCGAGTGAGACTACCAAATTCTTGCCGGAAACAACAACAGCAATAAGAGACGAGCACGCCCCACACCTGAGCTTCTTTCCACTGCCATTCTTGTTCACAACTTTCTTAGGCAGCAGCAGCAACTCGAAACAACTGTTGCAAGTCAAGAACGGAGCGCCACCAGCTATAGGGAGGCAGTGTTTTCCACCACCACCCAAATTCGCTCGATGAGGACGACGACGAACAAAACCATCTACCTCTGAATTCACATCACTAGGCCATCTTGCATGACTTTGAGAGGGATGAGACCTCAAGGGAGGCTGATCGAGAATTCTGCGGTTGTGATGATCTCGTGAACCAAACGAACCATGACTTTCTTGGTAATTAGAAACCATATCATGCATAATCGGGTTAGGAACTTGTCTCTGGGCACGACACTGGTAACACGAGCAAGATGGATGATGCCGGCTAAAATTAGGAGGATACGCCTCTCTGCTGTCCATATACACCATACCATCATCCATGTAAGGTCCGGACACATATCCACGAGGTGGTGGCATTTGAAACGACAAGCCTTGACCTTCAGACGGACCTCTATTATACGTCAATGGATTCCCATATCCTTGAACATGACTAGGAGCATACCTAGGAGGATAAAAACCATTATCCCCAGTTTCTTGCCTACGCATCAAAGGAGGCGCTTCACCATACTGATTTTGAAACGGTGGTCTTTGCATCATCATATGATCCTCAGACGCATAAGGATCTTGAGGAGGCATCCTCCTATCGAGAGGAGCCTTTTCTTTACCCTTCTCGTTCAAATGGCCCGATCGACTCAGCATAAACTTCAGCTCGTCTAACTCTCTCAAAAGCTCGGCTCTATCATCTCTAGCAAACTCAACATTGTTCAATCCCTCCACATCACTCCTACTCCTAGATGGATCTTCAAAATCATAGCTAGACGTGGATAGATGGTCGAACGAGCCATCTTTTGCACGAATCCTTCCATCTCTCGCCTGGCCCGGCCTTGTCAATCCACTTTCATTATCACGGAAAATCACCCTATCATCAAAATCTTGAGTGATAGTCGCCCGTTGGATCTCACTAGACCTTCTATCTCTCAGCATATCAACCTCAGCACCCCAATTCTCGTCCTTACCCAAACCACTCCTACTAATTTCAGCCCGAACTCCCCTCCTCTCGGCCCGACTCGAAGAACTAACGGTTGACCTAACATCAGATTCAGAACCATCACTCATCTCCATCATTCTTCTCTCAGAAACATTCATCGTTTTCTCATATCTATCAGAAAGCTTGTCTACATTACTACCAATCCTTTCCTCATCAGACTTCTCCGAAAATGTGTCCAAGTCAACACCTTTGTTCTTGGCTGATAAAGTCAACCACACAGCGACAAGCAACAAAAAATAAATAGAGAAACCAATATGAATCAAGCTAAAATTTCTTGTATTTGCTACAATCTACTTAAAATTTTCAAATTTCAGTTACTGCTGCATACTATGGATGAATCACGAGATTTATGAACAAATTAATCCAATAAAGACTTCACAAAACGCAAATCTTGCCCCACAAAACATGATATAAACAAGAGAGAGAGAGAGAGAGTTACATCTTAGAACAGCACCACAACCACCACATTGATAAACCGAGAAATCGGTGACCTCCGGCAGCAATTTCTCACACTTGGGACAACGAACTAAACGGACTTTAGCAGTTTCAGACATTCTTTCTCTCTCTAAAATTTCACGAAATCGTGAATAACTACTCCTCAAGCATATAAAACATGCAAATGCGGAAATAAATTATTTTTGCTTAAAGATTCAATCTTGAAGAGAAATGGCAACAGGGCTTTTTCTCGAGAAATTTGTGGTGTAAAACTCGAAAAGCATTGGGTATGGACATTTAGAAAAGGAGAATTGGAGGAAAGAAAAGGGATGTTGAAAGATGCAAAATTTAAAGAGAAATGAAGAAAAGAGGTATGAAGGATTGCAGCAAAGAATTCAGTGATTTGAGTCAAGAATACTGTTGAACACGGAAAGCAGAGAAATTCCTTTTCTATTCTGAGATTCTGAGGAAAAATCTAAGGTTTCTGCAACATCATGAGTGGAAAGTAAGAGCAAACTGATTGTGCTTTGGTTTAATTTCTTTTGGCTGGATATGATATGTTTGTGCCTGTTTGTTGTGTATGTACGGTTAGTTTAGAGAGAGAGAGAGAGAGAGAGATGAAATTCTGTAGAAAGGTTACATTATTTGCTGTCTTGTAGTACTGTGTGAATTTTACTCTTCCCAAACAAAGAAAGGAGGAAAAAACAAAGACTGAAAACCAGAATAAGAATTTTTTTGAGCCTCGATTGAAATTATTATTATTTTATACTAGTAACAAACTAATTTCAATAGGATAGTTGCATGATATTATAATAGTTATAGACACAAATTAAAATCAGAACTTGAAAAATCTTATGAAAATACGAAATGATTTGTGAAATAAGAATCTCTCTCTCTCCTCTTTCTCTATCTGACTTGGAGATGAGAAAATGCAGACGACGAAAGAAAAGAGCGATTTGGCCTTTGTACAAACGAGTGATGCTCGCAACTTTTCTGAGGTGTAATGTAACGTGAAATTGTCAAATATTCTGACAATTTTTGCCTCTATATTATGCCGACTTTGACTTGGCTCTCTCTCTCTCTCTCCATAAATACATGTGGAGAGAGAAAGACGAGGAAGTATTTGTATCACACCTACTGCCCTGCCCTGCCCTGCAAACTTTTTCTTTACTAAGTATTATTATTAACTTTGTCGGACACCCTGCAAACTTTTTATTCCCTTGCAAACTGAACATGAGGGCATAGACGCTCTAAGGCTAGCCGCAGCGGTCGATACAGCCCCGACGACAAGATACGGCGCTGCGGCGACCATCTTCTTGAGATCGTTCCGAGCAGACGAGACAGTTTCGAGCAGGCGCGTGTTTTACAGGAGCTGCAATTTTTTTTTTAAATCGGCGCGTGCATTGCACGCGCCATACAAAAAAAAAAAAAAATTTACAGCAACAACGGCTATGTTCAACGGGAAAAAACGGCTATTTTTTGCCCCTTTTTTTTTATTACACCACATTTTTACCTATAAATATCACATTTCATCACACCACATTCACACCATATTCACACCTCAAATCTCCATTTTTCTCCTACAATTCCATCTTTTTTTTTTCACATCTATTTCACATAATCATCTCTCAAATGGATCCAAATAATCCATGGTCGTCGTCGTGGTGTCCCCCTGAAATGGCGGACGACGGTGTATATGGAGGATATACGCCAACGGAGCTTGATTCTATCAACCCCAACTCGTCCGTCGGCGAGTCCTTCCACACTGTGTTTGGCGACGAAGACAGTCCCTCGTCCGAGGCGGCACAAGCCAAAGGAAAGGGGAAGGCACGGGCCAAAGGAAAGGGCAAGGCACGGGCCGATCTCACCATCGCAAATGTCCCTCCTCCTCCTCTGACAGACTGCCCCAAACCAAAGAGGTGCAGTTACACGGTGGAACAAGGCACCGCCGTCGCCCAAATCTGAAAAGAGGAGACGTGCAACTCCATCCTCGGCAGAGATCAACATGCCTACTGGGGGAAAGTGGCGGCGAGGTACAACGCCATGTTCGACGACGACCTCAACTCAAAGACAGTGAAGAGTTTCTTCTGGTGGATCTCCCATTGGGTGAAGGAGTGGATGATCGCCTACGACAAGGCAACGAAGAAAAGGCTCAGCGGCGCCTCCGACGACATGCAAAATTTTCAAAATTTTTTATCAAAATTAATGCAAAATACAAATTCAGAAATTCCTTAGAGACACCCCTTAGAGACAGCCCCACTGCAGCTTACTGTCTCTATCTCTAAAAAATCCTTAGAGACACCCCTTAGAGACACTAGCACTGCAGGTAGTCTAACTCTCATTTCAACTTTTAGACCATTAGCAGCGGCGAGCATTTGTTATGTGCTCGGTGTTTTTTTTGGTCGGCCTAGTGTGCACTGAAAAATTGAGGTGTAGTGGCGAGCTTTCAATTTGTGGAACTCGCTATTTTTTTTAGGGGAGAGAGAATGAAGAAGGAGGAAGTTATGGCAGTTGATGTTATGAACTTCCACCATGTGGCACCGAGCTCATGAGAGCGCGAGCTCGCAATCGTGGAGCTCGGCAGTGGGCAGCGAGCTTGCTATATACGCTCGCTTGGACAGCACCGCTCATGCGTTGCCCATAGCTTTAAAGACTAGAGGTGGCAAAAATGAGCCCAGCCCGACGGAGTGGCCCGATTTAGGACGGTCTTGGACTCAAGAATATTAGGCCCGAGTGATTTCGGGCTGGGCCGGGTTCGCCCAAAAGTGTAAAAATCGGATTGGCTCGGGCCAGCCCGACCTGGCTAGAAAAATTTACACTATAAAATACTTTTAGGACAGGCTTGGGCTGCATAATTTTAAGCCCGACAGATTTTCGACCCGACCCGACCCGACCCGATCCGACCGGATTTTCCCCCAAAGTCCGGTGGGCTCGGGCCAGACTGGCACGGCTCGAAGTTTTGTCAGCTCTATTAAAGACACCACTCCTGCATCCTAATTGTTTCCAAACTGTCTCTTCTTTAATATTATAAAATTAGAATTTTTTATTAATTAAATTTCGAAAATTACATTAATTCAAATAAAATAAAACAATACATTAATTCAAAAAAAAAATTACATTAATTAGAATAAATGCCTACTCTTCTAGAGGTCCAATGCTTGATGAGATCGTTGGTAAGCCGGTGATGCTTTCGTTGATCTCTCAAGTCGGCTTCTCATTTGAGATATTTCCAAAAGGCGAGCGGAGTGGGCCTCTGGGATACACCGCTAGTGGATGGAGAATCGACGTCGTCTCTTCAAAAGCACGTGAACATGATATCTTGCAGGTGCCTCGTATACCAGCACCGAACCAGGTTCCTAATTATTCCCCATCAGGCTTGGAGAACTCCAAAAGCCGCTCGACGTCTTTCCTCGCCGCTTCCTGCATCTTCTTAAACCTCGTCGTCTTCGGGTCAATTTGAAGCTGAGGAGCCTTGATCAGTATTGGCCAACAAGGGTAGATCTCATCGGTCAAATAATATCTTTTGTCGTACTGGTGACCCATGACGATGAAGTTGCACTCCGGAGCCCTATCCTCAAGTACGTCGACAAACAAGGGCGACTGGTTGAGGACGTTGATGTCGTTGTTGGAGCCGACACACCCAAAAAAGGCATGCTAGATCCACAAATCATGCGACGCCATCGCCTCCAAAATTAAGGTTGACTCGCCCAGATCGCCGCGCGTGTAGGTAGCCGCCCACCCTTTTGGGCAGTTCTTCCATGCCCAGTGCATACAATCCAGGCTCCCGAGCATCCCCGAAGTGCTCAATGACAGCTCTGCAAAACTTGCAGAGGCAAAGATGGCCTGTGCTTTCTCCGATCTTGAGGTACTCGTCGAAGACATCCGCAACACCATCGGTGGCTAGTTATCGAACCGCCATCATGCATTTTTGCACCGATGTCAACCCCATCTTCCCAATGCATCTTTTCGGTGCTTGAAGTAGTGGACGTTGTCCTCCAACGTTTTGCAAATGCGCAAAATAATATGCTTATGTATCCGAAAACGGCGTTAGAAAAAGTGTTCTTCGTAGGTGGGGTTGTCGGCGAAGTAATCAGCGTGTAGGAGCTCACATGCCCCTTCATGGTCACGGTGGACGAATGACCGCGCCCTCTTCTTTTTCTTTTTCTCCATCATCATCATCATTATCATCATCATCATCATCTTCTTCTTCTTCTTCTTCTTCTTCTTGTGCACGAGCGGCTCGTTGCAAGTTGGAGAAAATCTCCAAAACCTCCTCGTCGGTGCCGTGAGAAGAATATTCGAGGGACGAAATTGAGGTCGACAATGATGAAGATATTTTTGGAGTATGAATATGAGAGGAAATGAGAAAGAAATGAATTGGATGTGGGATGAAATGAGGGAAGAAGGGTGTCTATAGTGTAAAAAATGAATTAGATTAAAAAAAGAAAAAATCGGATTTCAAGCCGTTGCCGGCAACAACTAATTTTTTTTTAATGTTGGCGCGTGTAAACACGCGCCCTTTAATTTTTTTTTGTAGCGCGCGTGCATGCCACACGTTGGCTCGAGCCGATCTTGCGAGTTCAAACCTATCTCGAGGCGCTGGCCTCTGCATCGCACCGTCTCGTTTCGGCGGGGGTCTCAAAAGTGTCTCGAGCCCCTGCGATGCACATCGCCTTAGGCTATCTGTATTTGTGTCTCTACAGTGCCTTTAACTTCAATTCTCCACTTAGAGATATTATATCTGCATCCTAACTGTCTCTAAATTGTCTCTAACTTTAATTTTTAAAATTAGAATTTTCCATTAATTAATGAAAATTGGAAAATTACATTGATTCAAATTAAAAAAAAAAAACATTACACTAACTAATAAAACTATATAAAATTGTATAATAAAAAAATTACGCCCATCCCAGGCGTTTCTTCACTTCCGCCACCATCATCATGTGGACTTCGAGCTGCTCCATCGCCATGTACCTCGTATCATTTTAGATGATTTTTATGTTGATGGCATGTTGTTTCGAGCAGATGCGAGCATTGCCTCCGTAATTGTCTGCTTGGCCTCAGTGAGAGTGGTGAGTCGGGCATTTGTCTGATCCAACAAGTGGTCGAGCTCTGATGACTCACTTGCCGCTTTCTTCCCTTTGGCCTCCCTCCGTGCCTCCGCCCTTGCCGCATCTCGACCTTGCGATCAGGGAGGCGTGCTTTCTCCTTAAGTTGATGCCTCCTCCGCCGACAGTGCTGACGCCGAAGATGTGTAGGCACCTGAGGTCGAAATCTTCGTCCTCTTCATCGAGTGAATGTCGGGGAAAGCTTGAGCGAGGAATCTTGAATAGTCGCGCAGAATTTCTCAGGCCTTGAAATACTTGAAATAAGGGCTTGAGATTGATACCTTGTAGATTTCTTGGGCATCATCTCTCAACATGTTGTCGGAGGCGCCGCTCGATCTGAGTTTGTTTGCTTTCTCAAAAGCAACCATCTAGTTCTCCACCATTGTCTGGATGTGCCCAAAAAAGCTCATGCACTGCTTGTTGTTGAGGTTGTTTCCAAACATCGCGTTGAACGAGCAAATACTTTTCCCCAATATCTTTCGCCGGACATGTCACCCCCAACGATTGAGTTGCACGTCTCCTCGACACAAATCTGTGCCATGGCGGCGGTCTCCTCATTGATGTAGTTGTGACGCTTCGTTTTGCCTCCGCCGGCATCGACGTCGGCTTCGGCGGAGGAGACGACGACTTTGCCCTTGCCCTTGCCCTTTTTTCCTTTGCCAGAAGGATGTGGCGACGACAGCATCGGCAGCACATCCGCGGCCGGGCTTTCGGTGTCGGCGGTGAAGGATGGGTACGACTTGGCGGAGGCCTCGGTGTTGAGGTTGATTGAATCAAATTCCGTCGGCATGTAAGCCTCACCGGACATGTCGGGATACCACACCGATGAGAAGGGATTGTTGAAATCGATTTTCAGAAGAAAGGAAGAGATGAAGAAATGAGAGTGAATGATTTGAAGAATGGAGGGTGAATGATTTGAAGAACGGAGGATGGTGTGAAGAATTGAGGGTGAAAATGGTGATATTGAAAAACAAGAATAAAAAAAAAAACAAGGAATGTCGTCGAAATAGCCGTTGTCGGCTTTAAAATTATAACTGTTAAGCGCGTGTTGGCCACACGCGCCACCTTTTTTATTTTTTACTTTTTTTTTCCTCCGGCGCGTGCGCTTCAAGCGCGTCTCGAGCCGGTTTTGAAAAATCGAGCCAGTCTCGAGACCGTGAAGGCTGCATCGCGTCTCGAAGCCGTCTTGAGCCCCCCCCCTTTTACTAATGTGGATAGCCTTAAACTCCTGCATATTATCTTGGAATAATGATCATAAGTTGTTCATCTCATCCTAAATGAAGAAAATAATTAATTATACCCCTTCCTCCCCATAAATGTATCAAATCTAAAGTGTTACGGATTTTAAGAAATTTTAGTAAAGTGTACCGTGAGTGATGAGAAGGTTCTATATTTTAAATAGTACTAATTCTACTAATTAGGTTGATAGTAGTGGAGACGTCTCAGATATTAGAGTAAATATAAAGAGATATAGTAAGTCTAATATTGTGAGAATTCATGTCCAAAAAAGAAAAGACATGCCTAATTAGTAGAATTAGTACTATTTAAAATATAGAACCTAATTAGTAGAATTAGTATTTTTAGGGGACCTGCAAAAACAAAATTAGGTACTACTATATTTTTAAGGATAAAAGGGTTGTGCAAAAGAGTAGATGAAGTGGCCAGTGGGAGCAAATCACTATACATGCCTAAGTAATATTTACAACATTACCAAGATATATGAGAAGGGTTTGCCTTGGTTTTAACTTTTAAGATTAAAATAGATAGTTCATTTATGTTGTATGTAGTTGCTTGTGATAATTAAGCACAAAACATGCGTTTGATCAAAACAAAGGCAATAAAGAAGTGCCTAATCATATGTTACAATAAAGTCTCATCTTTTCCTTCTAAATAAAAGTCTCATTATAGAAGGAACGAGATAGATTAAGTGTATAGGTTGGTGATTGATTACTTTTGTCTAACAAAAATTCGAACTCAATTGTATAAAATGAACTTTCATAAACTTCATATTTTTAAACATTATGGTCCTTTCATGCCAATTCTATATTTCTATGGCAAATAATTAAAATAAAAAGTAAAAAAAGAACGAGTCATCAAGATTAAGAATGCAATTCGAAAAACTGAACGAGTTGTATGACGTAGTGACGTATACAAGAAATGACAAACGTTTATCAGTCATATCACGTAATTATTTTCATCAATATTTAATTTCTTTTAGAGCATCTACAAAGGCGTCCACCAAATCATGGGCGCCAACCCATAGCCGTTGGCGCAGGAAAACTTCCGCAGTTGTGCCAACGATGGTAGCGCTGGATCTCCCCCTTTTTAATATTAATCTCTTCATTTTTCACCCAATACCACGCCACCACCTCATCACCCTCTCCCTCTGCCTACTCCTCTCATTGGCGCTCCAAAATGGCGCAAATAAGTCATTCTGCTCCGCTAGCGAATTGACAGCAGCGGCAACGCCCATTAAAAAAAGAGAGCTTGCAGCGAGCACCGGCGACTTTTAGGCACCGCTGCAGATACTCTTAGGTGTCACGTAAGGTTTTACAAGTTAATATATTTTTTTTTAGGATATGTATGTTTAGATTTTTTTTCTTTTTAATAAAGTAGTCTTATGCGCATTTTGAATTTGAATTTTGAAACTCATATAAGTCTGAACCACTAATATAATATTTCGACGATCTGTTTGAAATTTACTTATATTCAGAAAAATTAACCAAATAAATGTACTGTATATCAGTAAGAAACATCAATATCAAAACACATAAACCCAATTGATGGACCTATTACATTCATGTTTTTTGGTTTTTCTTACATCATTATCTCATACCTCATCTCATTACATTTGATGACATCGACTCTAACTAACAACCCACATATAAATCCTATCACCAGAAATCACAACCTATAAATGAAAACAAAACGTCAAACCTATAAAATTAATATAAATATAATAATTTACCGTTTTTTAAAGTGATATTATTATTTATTGTTTTGTTCTAGTTTAATTTCGAGCTCCGATATTGATGGAATATATCTATTAATGTTAGTTCAAATGAAACTCTATAGTATAAATTATAGGCTATACAAAAGTAAGTAATATGAATTTCATTAGATATTGTCATATTGTATGGATCATGATGGTTTTCTCGTATTTGTCATGTTCTTATAAAAGATTTTTTTTAATGATACATTAAGAATTAAATCAATCACGTCGTGGCCTAATCTTATAGTATTGGAAAAGATTTGTTCAAACTTGCTTGCTTGGTCAAATCTCAAACATACATTAAAAAGGAAGTTTATTAAAAAATAATATAAAAAAAAATAAATATTCCAACAACAATTTTAGCGTATTGATATGGATCAACCGACGACATCATTTTAAGCTCATAAAACAGAAATAGAGAATAACGTTTTCTCGTAGAAATTTGCAAGAGATTATTAGAAGTTCGGAAGCAATTTTTCATATTTCTAAAAGCGATATTTTCGTATTAATTTTATATTATGGCATATACTTTTTATTTTGTATTACTGTATATCGTTTTTATAATTTTTATCGTTATTACATGCATAGTAGTACTATGTACAAACAAAACCTACGAATTAAAAAATGACAAGAATCAAGGGATATGTCATTATGTTGTACGACCTATTTTATGAATACAATTAAATTTAAAAGTCAATGATGATTTATACTACGAGTATATTATCCTGACGAAGACATGGATGCCAAACAGTTTGATTATGCCCTATAAATAATAAAAAATGGAAATCCAGAAGAATGGTATAATTATGAAAAGTATAATTGGACGAATTAATTAACGATTATTAAAATATAAATTAATTCCATTATCAAACAGTTGACTTGACCCAGTATAAATAATTGTGTCCCAATCACGCCTTGCTAGTGGAGCTCCAATGGCTTAAAATTTGTGTTTTACCTGTTTGCTCTCCCGTTCCATCATTCGGTTTATATAGTGTTGGGGCTAGGAAGATTAGGAACCAATGATAAAATGATAAAAAGTGAATAAATTTTACTACTATTTTTAAAGTATTTTGAAAGGTTAACTCTTTCTTTATTTGGACATAAATATATATGAATGGGATGTCAATTTAAGGAAAATTAGACATAATGAACATGAGGGAGGGAACGTATTGTACTCTCTCCGTACCATTATTATCATCATATTTCTTTTGAGCATAATTTTATAGGAGAATTTAAAAACATAGAAAATAGATAGGTCTCAATATTTTTAAAGAGTAAATTATTTTAGTTTTTGGAAACATGACAATAATAATAATGGGACTATTTAAAAAAAAAAAAAGCAGGACAACAATAGCGGAAGAAAAGGAATACTAAAAGAACTGAGGAATTGTGACCTAGTTAATAGAGATACTCATCCCGTAATATAAGATTGAAACATTGAATTTCATTGATAACCTTTTTATTTATTTTTATTTTAGCGGACTAATCGAAGTCTTTTACTATGACATTATGATTATGTACACAACTACAAAGAATCATGCAGGTGCCAAGAAATTAGAGGGTAGTAGTGTCGCAACCTATCTATCTATTGTGGCACATGAATTAACTCTCATAACTGCCACTTTTCTTAACTTTTTACTTTTTCAATCACAATTTAAAAAATACAAAGAAAATTTAATATTCATGTAACGATTATTTGTTAATGTTGATTATTTAATTTTAGTATTTTAAACTATTTGTAGTATTCCCAATTTTTTTTAAAGCGTCGATGTTTCTCTCTATGTTATGAGGCCCAAATATTTTGAATCAAATTATATTGGCATACTAAGGGCCCTCCAAATGTCACCCCTATTTGGGCTCTTATTTGGACCCGATGGCTATATAAACAACTAAAATTGGAGAGTACTATCCTAAATGAAAGTCTTAACAAAATAAATAAATAAATAAATAACAAAATAAAAAAATTGAACACGCATTAAAATGCATCTTAGCCTAATTGGAAGAGTGACGACCTTTTTAGTGAGAAATTATAAACTCGAATAGTTTATATGCACTTAGGAGTAGCAGTTGAAGGTGTTGCAAAAGGAAAATATGAAGATTAAGCATCTTAAATAAATCCATGGAAGGAGGAAAATAATTTATATATATATATATATATATATATATATTTCTTAACAAGATGTTATTAATTCCACCACAAAATAATGTAAATTTCGAAAAGGGCCAGCCACTATGAAACCCACTATACAATGGCGCACATATACACATAGTGCAATATGTGCTTGAAATCACTCTTGGAAAATATATAGGGTAATTTTAGACGTAGCGCCTTATTTTTCTCTTCATAGCCCCTAAATAAATAACAATAATTATAATATTTATAATTTTATTATTTTATTCTATAACTCTTAAAAGGGAAAATCTGTCAAATTCAGGTTTACCAGTATCATTTATCGAGTATATTAAAGAGAAAGTTCCAATTGATCATAAGGCTGGAAGTGAAAACCTGTGTTCGACTCGAATTGGAGGAAATCGAAGGGGTTGGGCTAAATAGTTTTTGATTTGAGGTGTTTATTAGAGAGGATCGATGAATTTTCTTCTTTGTACCCATTATTTTCCTTGCTACCTTGGTCGCCTTCTTTATCTTTTTATTTGTGCAAAATTGATTTAATTTATTGACTCTTATTGGTGGTGGAGGGGACTAATTTGTGTTTTGAATAGTTTCGTGAAGATTTGTGGGTTATTTGAATCTGACATCTGCATATACCTTGTTTTATGATTTAAGATTGAAATTCAATTTTGCAGCAAAATTATGTACAAAATTTCTGTGTAATCTCCCAATCTTATTGCTCAATGTATATGTTTTTGATGAGGGTTGAAATTCCGTATGTATCTGTTGAAGTGATGAAGTTATTAAAATAATAAATTTATTAATTTAAGTTGGAGCTATAGGATAAGATAGTAAATTGATAAATATTCTTAATAATTTTTTATTTAGGGGGCTATGAAGATAGAAAAGGGATTTGTGTTTAAACAAAATGATTTTGTTTTAAATATCACAAAATATTATTGATTGGAAGATTAAGTGGGCCTTTTTTATATTAGTTTCGTGGAAGAATCAATCAAATGCATGTGTATATCAAATTGTCGACGACTATGTTAAACGCATTGACGAATTAATTAAAAAAATGCAATTAGATATTAATATTAAATTCAGCCGTTGAACCATGTTTATCATTCTCACGTGGACTACGATAATTGGAGAAATCCACTTCACTAAATCGATCGTCACTGAACAAATAATTATGTAATCAGTGGCTGTCATTAGCATTTCCTGGCAAAATAACAACGATTAAGATTTAAGCATACAATGAGAGAGAGAGAGAGAGAGAGAGAGAGAGAGAGAGAGGGAGAGAGAGAGAGAGAGAGAGCCCTTAATGGATAAAAAGATCTTTCAAGAACCACAAGCAACAAATAAAATAGACTGATTTCATGTTCTTACAAACACGATTTCATCAATCAAACCCCAAAATATTAGATTCAAAAAAGAAACTGAGTTGCTATTTTTTCCATGCAAAAATCTTAGAAATCCCACTAATTTTCTGCCTCTTAGCTTTCTCCTTCGTCTCTCCATCTCTCTTCCTCTTCCACACATTCCTGGTCAAGAAGCCCAGCACCGACGACCTTCGCCCCTTCTCCGACGTCGTTTCGGCTGTCTTCTCCGACGCCGACTTAGGAACTTCAGTTCCTGCAAGATTTCTTGATCCATTGAGATAAGGCAGAACCATGAAATGCCTCTCAACAAGATGGCTGACAGCAACCAATTCATACGCATCATATAAAGGGCTCCCACAATCCCAAATCTTAAAAGATTTTTCATCATCTTCTTGTTTTCCTACATGTGATTCTTGATTTAATCTGTTCATCTTTTTCGGAGTTTTTGAGGGAATCTATTTAGGTTTGTGGGCAGCAGCAGTCGTATATATATATATATATGTTATTTTCTCTAAGATTCTCACTCTAGTTTTGAAATTTTTGAGCTGGCTATAAAAATTATTCGACATTTAATTAGTATGTCTAATTATGGCATTGAATATGAAAGTAGGATGAAATTTGTAGGACAAGAGCAAGTGACAGATCAGATGTATTTAATTTAATATTTGGAAGTTTGTCTTAAACATGTGAGTGTGGGTGGTGAAAAAAATGTGATGCTGCATATGAAGCAACCACGAAATTTAAACCTAAATTTTAGCCATAATTAAGATATTTTTGGTTAAAATACCATGGAGGCTTTAATTTGATTGTTTGTTTTTTGTTTTTTTTAAAAAGGACGACGTTTGCCATTGCCACATAAAGAGAAAGCTTGTTAGATGACGTGCATCAATTTAGTCTACTAATGATCCCCTTTGTTCGATAGCAACTTATTTCAATCTTGTGTTAGTTTAGGCGTACAATAATAGCATTATTTATTTCAATGGATCGCTCAGTTGATCAGTATTATATTTATTTTGATGGGTCGCTCAATTGATCAGTAAATATAAGTGTGTAAACAAGTAGTAGGTGTTAAAAGAAGCAGGCTAGGTCGAGAAAATTGGTTGGAAAAAAATTCAACAAGCAGGCATTTTAAGTCTCCCTCTCATCCAAATTAATGCCTTGGATTGCTTAATGAAAGAGGGAATCGACAAGGATAATTTTAGTCAAAACCACAATTAAAATGAAAAGAATTGAAAAGTCCAAATCAACAATTCACATTTTCTGCATCATACTAGACGGACCGGCCCAATTTTTGTCACTGAACTGAGCCGGTAGAATTATTAGTTTGAGCATTCATTGTTCGGCGAAACTGAATTGTAAACTATAGATCATTTTATACCCAGTTGAACTGAAAGAGTTGTTATTAGTACATTGGGTTCATCAAAACCTAAAACAATCAAATTTACGGCTGCTAGTTGTACACACAAAACAAACAAGAAAAAGCAGTAGCAGTAAATTCCCAACACAACCAATCCACTACTAAAATGCAGAGCTCAAGTAGGTCCTGATAACATTCACAGCCAGAATGTGCAGCACGGTGTCGTTTGTGGGCCCCACGCACCGTGGCGTCTTGAACTGGCTGACGGCAGCTCCAAGCCCGACGTAGTGATCAAGTATCTTGTGGAAGGTTCCCTTCTTCACAATCCGAAGCTCCAGCGCCCCTATGGCGCCAACCTTGCGCGAGCTCAGGTATCCGGCGTCTACAAACGATCTATCTAGGCAGTTGCAGCACTCTTGGAGGATCTCGTCTCGGGGGTCACCACTGATCTCCCAGAAGATGGCGTAATGGCCAGGTTCCGTCGATAAATCCACTCTGCTTGTGAAGTCCACGATCTCTAGCTTCTCCTCGGCCAGCAGCTCGGCTGCTGCCTCAACCGCTTGCTGCAGATCCTTCTCAGTGTTCTTGTCGATGTTGATGGTAAGCAGAAGATTTCTCCTGCAGATGAATTGGAGCTTGGGAGTCGAGTTGTGGAACCCTTTAACCTTAACGACGTCGCCTAACCTATACCGGTACAATCCTGCAACAACACAAGTTTATCGGCCAATGAGGATGACATGATCATCGAGCCTTAAAACAAAAACAAAGATAATAAGGCCAGAACACACTAATCCATGTCGAAGCAGTAGAGACGCGTTCATAACTCGACTGGGTATGTTGGTTAACAACTATACAAGCACCAACAACTTTCTTTAACTATACGCATGCTCCATGGATAACGCATGGTATGTCACATTTCAATCTCAACACATGAAAGTAAATAGACGCCACATAGTCTTGGTTCGAAAATGAGACGAAAGACGAAGAAACTGAAGCAAAAACTTCCATATAATACATACGAAGCAAAAAAAGTGGTTTGAAGAAACGAGATAAATGCGTTTATATTGCAAGAAACAATATAGTCAACAGGTAGGGCACATAATGCCAAATATTAAAAGAAATGTTTTTGGTTCCCATAATTATGGATAAAAATAATGACAGGCTCTGATGTTATGTCTCGTATTATACGAAAATCATGTGCAACGAGGCCGTTTTTGAAACAAATTACAGTTCCTGAGGCCTCTCTCATCCAGCTGGTTTTACCATGTGACCCAATTATAATCTAATAATTGTTGTTAATTTCGGTGTAATTAATGATAAAAAACACACAACATGACAGTAGAGGAAGCAACAAAACCTGCAAAGAGATAAAGACTATGTCCCATTACCCAACAACCACATGGCAAGCAAGCATTCAAGATAATTTTTGGGTTTAGAAAAGCTTATTTATCGAATCTTGAAAATGTCACATAGGGTCAAAGAGCTCGAAAATCAGCTAAACTTTCACATAATACAAAAACATGTCACAAGAACCATGATTTTCAATATGTAAGTAAAACCATAATTTGAATGGATAAGGAAAGTGAAGAATGCGTAGACCTGCAAAATTAGTGACTAAGATCTCGTACTCTTCGCCTATCTTGACATCGGTAAGCCCCACGGGTTCAGACTCCTCGTTGCTGTTCACATCCTCTTTCAAAGGGATAAATTCGAAATAACCAATATTAGGAAGCACGGCAAATGTGGCCATCTCCGGGGGTAGCTTAGGGTTGACGTTTGCTCCAATCCATCCTTCAGAAGATCCATAATCTGCACTTAATAAAGGTAGCTCACCAGCATAATGCCTCATTTTTTTCAAATACGGCTCCATGGACCCCGTCATGATTCCATAAATGTACTTGCAGTTCGGAAATAGCTCTTGAATTAGGCCGTACCAATTGCTTAATCCTGAGATCTTGCTATAAATAATATCAGCTAGTTCAGGATTTGGATTGAGCAGCTTCCCAATAGCTGCTCGTATTGATTGGACCGTAATCCGGCTGCTCAAGGTCCCTTCACGGATATCAGTGACGAGTTCCTCCCAGACTTGTTCAAAGGTTCGGAAAGCATGGACAATGCTATGCGCGAATGTGGATGAAACAACCTGAACTTCATCTCTGAAGATTAGGCCACATAGAAGATGACAATACAGTGATTGGTGGAAATCTGGTCCGAATATCACTTCATCGGGGCTGCAGCACGGGGTCTGCATTGCCCTCATCGTTTTCTTGAACTTTGCATTGCGGTAGACATTGGTTGTGGCAGTTCCTGCAGCTAGACCACCCTTCGTCTTGAACTGCTTGCTGCTGTAGATGAACTGCAATGCTTTCCCACTCCCAATAGGATACTCTCTGCAAATTTAAATCTTTCCACTGTTACATGAACGGGCGAAGGTACAACTGTGGCAGCATATATACAAAACTACAATAAAAGATCAGTAGTAGCCTCATTTCTTTTTTACCAAAAGAGAAAAAAATGCACCTACAACAGCATATTTTCACATAAATAATTCATCTGAATTATGCAAGTTGTCTTAAATAACACTTATTATGACTTCATCTGAGAAGAGAATTCAAATAATTGGCTAATGACAGCACAATGAGACATTTAATAATATAATTAGGGGATAAACAACATATACAAACAAAAGCATCACTGTAGACAATTGAACAGCATTAGATTTACCTATTCCTAAACGAAAATGAAGTCTTGTATATCTGCATCGTGCTATCCATCAATTCATCGTTGAAAGGTACAAGCTTAGGCTTCCCTTGAGTGGTACCAGAACTGCAACAACAACCTCAAAGAAATGAATTCACTAATCTCAACACACATTTGCTATCAATTCACTAATGATTCAAAAGTAGCAACAGAATAAACTAACTGTCGTAGTGGTGGGGAACTACACCTCAAGGAGATGGTGGTGATTGGTTTTCCGGTGAGGGCGGAGGGGCTGTTTCCATCTGCGATTTGCTGAATGTAAGGCTCCAAGTCACTATGATTGACAATGGGAACACAAGCCTTGAAGCTATGAGGATCAGTTCTTCCACTAAGGCCACATTTTTGCAAATACTCTGCTCCACCATTTTCATCCAAGATTTTCTGCAGAGTTTCCCTCTGAACTCTCCCTGCATCTCGAGACAATGACTCGAATTCTTCTATCACTTCTGCTGGATCAAATATTTCGTCCATTTTCTCCAGCATCTTCACTATTCAATCCACAAACCAGCAATTTTGAACAAACCAGTCATAATCTTGAAAAGCAACACGTTCATATTATTCAAGCCAAATTCTAATTCATACTTCCTATAGACAGAAGTAGAATTACATTCAGTCTGTCAACGAAGGAGAAAATAAATATCTTCGACAACTTTTATTGGGCGGAAAGTTGCTCAAATTCTAACGCAGGTCAACTGAAAAAACTCAACAAGAAAAGGAAAAACACACACACACAACTTGGAGAAATTAAAGTTTAAGAGAAACTAATGTTTTGGATGAGGATAAATATATATATATAGTAAAAAGAAGAATAAAACTAACAGAATTTTTCCAGATAAAGAAAAATCAGATTCAATAAATGAAAAAGTGAGGTACCAAGATATTGAGCTGAAAGCTAGTAAAGTTTTGCAGCCATATTAAATGCATGAAAAGGACACGCAATTAACACTTAAACTCGAAGAAAAACCAAAATCCCAGAAAGAAAGAAAGAAAGAAAAACTTGAAGATTCATCACAAACACGGGAATCCTATTTGTCCCCCATCAAAAGTCGAATAAAGAAGCTTCCATGAAAAAAAATACACAACAAAAGAGAACACCAAGAATCAAGAAACTGTAAAAAAAAATGCCGTTGGTGAAAAAAGGGACATAAAGATAAAGAAAATTTGCATAGTTCTTCACCAAAGAAAATAACTGAAAACCCAGAATCTCACCGGAGAAGCAAGACCCACCTAAAACAAAATGAAATCCCACAGACGAAAGATTAACATATAGCCATAATTCACACACCTTGCAACCTAAATAGACACAGTGTGTGGCAGAGAGAGAGTGTGTGTTGAAACAGGAAGTAAAAGAAAACGGGCGTTTCGATGTAATAACGGTTTGGATGATAGTAGGGGGTATTGATTATTTGCCTGAAACCAGTAAGTCGAGCAGAGTGTCAGTGCCAGTGCGTGAGGTGTGTGAGAGAGAAAAGGGGGAATTTTATAGATTGGATTTTTTGGGAGGCGAAGGAATTCGGCAAAATGGAGAATGAGACAACAAGAGTTGGAGGAGAATTGGGGTGTTTCTCGCACAAACACAAAGAGTGGTGGGATCGATCTCATACATATAATAATATTTGTTTGTATCGCGCATCCCGCATATATAAAGAAGAAGCGCTCTCTCTCTCTCTCTCTCTCTCTCTCTCTCTAGTTACCAAATTATCCCCGTGTTGATTTCCTATGGTTAATTATCGAGAATAACATCCTTAATTTTGACACAACTTTTGTGAGTGTGACAGTGACATTGTCATTACACCACCAATTTTTTTTTTTTTTTTTTCAATTACAACGTCCTCGATTTTATAATCAAAGTTTTTTTTTAAGCATAATAATCAAAGTTTGTTTGATATGCGTCGTTTTACTAATGGAATAATGTAATTTTATGAAAAAATTCGAAATGTTACTGTTGCAATATTTTAAAAAATTTATGATATTTATACATTTAAGTATTTACTGATACCAGTAAATAATTCTGTAAGAGTTATCGATACCATTTTCCACGAAAAATAACCTAAACATAGCGAGCTCAATTACAAAACTCGATAAACATATTTAGGCATCGATGACAATGACGAGCTTTTGTACTTGAAAAAGTTGATAGGTGAAAATTGGACCGACAAATCACAGTAATGCAGTTATTAGGCTATCCACATCCCTTAGAGCACCCTAAGGGTGCTCTAAAGGGTGCTCTACCACTCGAGCACCCTTAAAGCACTCTACCCCTGCAATGCAAAGGTGCTCTAAGGGTACTCTATCTTTAATATTAAAAAATTCCCCATTTTCATTTATTAAATTAATTCATAAAATTCCATTAATAAAAATAACATTAAACATTACATTAATTAAAAAAAAACCAACATATTACAATAATTAAAATAAAAAAACATTACATTAATTAAAAATGCTAGACTACTCCCGAAGAGGACCAAATTTCCGGTAGAGGTGCTCGGCGAGATCATTGGTAAGCCGATGGTGCTTTTTTTGATCTCTCAAGTCGGCATTCCGTTGCATAAATTGCCGAAAGCAGATCGGAGTTGTCCGCAAGTGTACCCCGCTACTGGATGGAGAGTCGGAGTCCTCTCTCCAATTCTCCACATCTTCCCGCTCGTCTTCGATGATCATGTTGTGCAAAATAATGCACGCGAACATGATGTCTCGGAGATGCTTCTTGTACCAGCACCGACCCGGAGCGCGGATTATTTCCCATCGGGCTTGGAGCACTCCAAAGGCTCGCTCTATGTCCTTTCTGGCAGACTCCTGCATCTTCTTGAACCTCGCCGTCTTTAGGTCGGTTTCTACCCTCGGCGATTTGATCAAGGTAGGCTAACAAGGGCAGATGCGCAAGAACAGATGCTTGTGCATCCGAAAACGGCGTCGGAAAAACTGCTCGCCGTAGGTGGGGTGGTCGGCGAAGTAGTCGGTGTGGAGGATCGCACACGCCGCTTCTCGGTCGCGGTCGACGAAGTCTCGCGCCCTCTTCTTCTTCTTTTTTTGCTTCGCTTGGTGTGCACGCATATAGCGATCCACGTCCGCCATCATCTCCAGCACCTCGTCGTCGGTGCCGCCCTAGACATATTCCTCCGACAAATCGGAAAAAATAAGTTCCTCCGATGAAGACATTTTTTTAGGTTGAATTTGAGAGAGAAAAAGGATGATAAAATGGTGTGAGATATAAGTGAGAGTGTGGTGGTATTTATAGGTGAAGAAAATTAAAAAAAAAAAAAAAAAAAAAAATTAAACGGCATAGCCGTTGCCGCAACGGGCATAAACATTTCGAATATATACGTTAGGCGCGTGCAATGCACGCGCCGTAAATTTTTTTTTTTTTTTTTTTCAAAAATGCTCGCGCGTGCTCGGCACGCGCCGGACTCGAGCTCGTCTCGAGCACTCGAGCACGCCTCGAGCTCGTCTCCTCCGCCACGCGATGGTCTCGAGCACCCCCCTGCTCGAAAGCGGCTCGAGCACGTTGTGTATAGCCTTAAGTACTAGCATATCTTATAAACTCCTTTACTACAGGGAAGTACAGATTTTCCAATAACATTCTCATTTTATTATTTAATTTTAAATATTATTGATTTTCGAAGAAGATTATGTAAGGCCAAAAAAAAAAGACACCTACTATATAATCCTCGGATTATTATTAGGATTCGTCATATCCCTCGAGAAACAAAATAAGCACTAGGATTCGTCATACTTATTTGATTGTCAAATCATAAACTCGAATATTTTATTTAGGTTTAAATACAAAACATCATATCAGTGTATATTGTTCATGTATTGCCTATTGAAAGAGTTAGCGAATGAGATCGAAAGATTTTAGTTTTAAACTATATGTCGAGTCTATCACATTATGTATTTAAAAAAATATGATTTATCTATTTGTCTTATATAATTTATAGGTTACTGCACGAGAATGATGATTTATCTGATTGTTTTACCGAATGTAATTAATGGCTAGTGGTTCCTACATCATTAAGAAATATTGTATTGCACAAAAATAGAATTTGCTCAAAACATATAAAAAGTAGCTATTGTAAGTTCCCATGATTAAAAAAATACTGTTTCCGTCATGTCACCTAATTTTGACCAAAATGATGATTTGTCCACAATATTACTCAATTAATAAAAGTATGGCTAACTTAATTTTTTTAATACAACTAGCAAAAATCCAACAAACTTGAAAAGAGTGAGTAGTTTTTATTGTTGTTAGGCCATTTATTCATATAGTACATGATAATATACGCACAATATTTTATATTCTGATTTTACCAAAAAAATCTCTATTTGCTATTTATATTAGAGTTAGAGATGTGGATTTAAGTGGAACCACGAGGGTTTAAAATAAAATAATAACATTTAATTAATTACAGATAATTAATGGTCTTTCGCATTAATTTTATGAGTTGTTGATAAATAGATATTTATTCCTTTATTTCAAAAAATTTGGCCATTGATTCGTACTCCCTTTACGAGTGTTCTAAAACTCGCATACGACTTGATATATTGTTTTAAATGAATCTCGCTTGTATAGATAGAATAAGTACTTCGAGATGGTCTCTCATGAGACCGGTCTCTAATAAGAGACCGGGTTAACCTGATTAAAACTGTTGATCTTTTTTTTTTTTTTTAATCTGTCTTCGACTCAAATTTTATGGCTCCGCCTTCGCTCCGATTATTAATATAAGGATAATCGTCGGGCAACTATTTGGATTTTTACGGCTCGCTCCGAGACCTTTGACTCCCCTCGCTCGAATCTTGACCAAAGAAGAAGCGGCAAATAAAAAACGAAGAGTAAAAAAAAAAGAAGAGAAAAAAAAATAGGGGCGCGTGGGGTGCACGCGTCGCGCGTGTGCCCCAAGCGCCGGACGCGCCGGTCTCTAACTAGAGACCGGTCTTTCCTGAGACTTTGCCAAGTACTCCATATACAAAAGATTCAAGATATAGGCAAATTCATTAGTCAAATCTTGATATAACATGCTTCGTTTACAAGGAAAACGAAACGAAACGAAACAAAAAAAGAAGAGAAAAAACAGAACTCAAGGCGAAATAATAAAAATAGAGGTGATCTCATGTGCGGTAGGTCGCATGCACCCTACGATCAGATTCGGATCAGGTCAGGTCAGGTCAATCCTAGTTGACTCGTTGATCCGGTCAATTTTTTTTTTTTTTAACTTCAGTTTTTTTTTTCGGCTCCGCCTTCGCTCCGATTACTAATATAAGGATAATCGTCGAATAACAATTTGGATTTATTCGGCTCGCTCCGAGGCCTTCGACTCCTCTTGTTCGAATCTTGACCAAAGAAGAAGCGACAAACCAAAAAAAGAGGAAAAAAATATGGAAATTTAAAAAAGAAAATCTGAAAAAAAAAAGGGGCCCGTGCACCTCACGCGTGCTGCATATAAGTTTTTGCGATAAAAATATCATCGTAAAGAAGTACTGTGAGACTCATATTAAATTTGTGCCGAACTCAAATTTTGGCTCTCATATTATGTACTCCCTCTGTCCCGCGAAAGTTGTCTTTCTTTCCTTTTTGGGTTGTTCTACGAAAGATGTCTCCTTTCCATATCAGGAAATAATTTTTGCATTCACATTACTTTTACATTTGCATTCACACTGTTTTTTCACTACTTTTACATTCTTTATTATTTATTCAGACTACTTTTACATTTTTTATCATTTCTCTTTAATTTACGTGTCAAACACAAAGGAGACAACTTTTATGGGACGGAAGGAGTACTAGATAGTAGTATCTAGTAATAAGTACAAACATATGTAGATTTTGGCCCCCTAATATTTTGGACACTGTAATCGCCAAACTAACCCTTTTCAACGGCTGAGCTTAAATAGTGAAATACAAATTCAAGACATTTGATTTTCAGATTGGGGGAGGATCCCCTGCTGTGGTTATAAACACAGCAAATGGTGTGTTGTGCATCACTACGACACCGTTCCACACTTCCAATTCCTCAAACGACGCCGTAAAAATGAACAATCAATTCCCACCTCCTTTTGTTGTTATTTACTTATCTGAATAAATAACAAGGTTGTTATAATTAAAAAAGTTCAAATAAAACTAGAAAAATACAACGCTGTTATTATTACTTCTAGCATTGATGATTTTTTTTTCTTTAATCAGTAAACAATAACATAATTGAAATTCCCATTAGGCAAGGTAGAAAAGAGTTATCACTAACATATGTCTAACTTGTATTTTGCTTTAGATATTTAGCTACTTTTCCCCTAAATTTACCTAGGGTGGTCGAAAGGAAAGTGCTCTGGGATTGTTTTTAATTTCTCATGTGAGTTCTATAATTCTTGTTGAGGGAACAAGAATAATTAAACAGAGGCATAACATTTACTGTAGTATTGTGTTTGGAAAGAGAGTAAAGAAATTAATCAGAATTGCATTTTTATAATGGAACGGTGTCGTAGTGATGCACAACACCATTTGCTGTGTTTATAACCACAGCAGGGGATCCTCCTCCAAAACGTACACGGTCACACAATACATAATTTATTTCAATTTTCCAGATAACAATTATACTTCTTTATTTTAATTTTATATTGTGAATAGTACTTAGCTTAGATAGGTTATTAATGGTATTATGGTCCCCAATTATTTAACACCAAAATAGAAAGACTAGTTTATCGTACCAATAATTGGAAACAAACAAACCGGAAAAAGAAAAGGAAAAATGAAGAGGTGGTCCAGGTGGGTAGTATTATTTATTTATTCACGATGCATATACCTTTTCGGTAATGAAATATAGCATACTTATAATATTTCCACATCAAATTTATTTCACAAACTAAAAAACAACTTTTAATCTAAATTTACAAAATTTTCCATCTTCATTTTTTTCTAAAGAAATGTAATGTATATTTCAATTATATACTATTTCCGTCTCACAAAATTAGTTCCCCTTCAATTTTCGTACAACTTAAGAAAATGCATAGTATAGTTTTTTTGGTAAATTATAATTTGTACTTATCCTATGTTACCCTTTTTTCGAACTCCCAACACCATTTTCACATTTAAAAAAAAAAAGTTATTTAAGTAAAAGAATATTTTCATCAAATTCCAATTAGGAAAAGTGGACTGTGTGTGCATTGGGGACCTCAAAAAGGAATAAGGGATAGATTTTAGAGTTCAAATTCGAAATACCCACTATAGGTATAACATGTACTCTATATACTCATTAAGATAATTATGTATTCTATATATCTATTTGGCCCACAAAGTTTACTTTTCAGCAGCTATTTCTCTCTCTTTGACCGAGAGATTCTCGAATGGGTCGTCCCATTATTTGTCTTATTGTTTTTGAAAATTGAAATCTTAAGCACATAGCCATGCATATTTCTCTATAACGTATGAATATATCTCTCTTTACCGATTTTTCAGGGTGATTTAATCCCCACCACCTCCTGCCAGATTCTTCAATGAGAATCAATTCCCTCACGTTAAAAATAAACGATAAAAAACAAATTGATGCAGCAATAAAATCTGAGTTCCAATACAAAATCATTCATATACAGATTACTCCTCAAAATTTCTCTTCAGCCTTCTTCTCCACAATTCTTATTCCTTCCCTGTACTAAATTTTTAACACTAAACCCTTAATCCATGGCGTCATCATCGGGTTCAAAAGGAAAAGGAAAAGGAAAAAAATCGAAGAGTGATGAGGAAGATTTAACTGAAGCCCAGAAACAACATTTACAAGAGGTAAATTTCATACGGTTTGAGTAATAACCATACAGGTCGATAGTATGATTTTTTAAATTTAATACGGCATGTATACTTTTTTGTCGATCTTTATAGTTTTTGTTAACACGAATATTATTATAATTAATTTAGACACATTATAGACTTGTTTTTTAGATATCTTTGTGCCTTTATGATTTTTATTATGCTAATTTGTTGTATGTTGATATAATTAGTTAGTTTAATGTTAATTAATCGAATAATTAATATATTTTCTCTAGTTTAATACCATATTTAATGTTAATCATAATATAGGAAGAATTTAGATCGAAAACCTTTATAAACAAAAGTATACAGGTCGGTTAAAAAGCATACAGGTTGTGTATTGTTTTTTACCGCCTGTATACTTTTTTGTCGATCTTTATAGTTTTTGTTAACACGAATATTATTATAATTAATTTAGACACATAATAGACTTGTTTTTTAGATATCCCTGTGCCTTTATAAATTTTATTATGCTAATTTGTTGCTTGTTGATATAATTAGTTAGTTTAATGTTAATTAATCGAATAATTAATATATTTTTTCTAGTTTAATACCATAAATCATGTTAATCATAATATAGGAAGAACTTAGATCGAAAACCTTTATAAACAAAAGTATACAGGTTGTATAAAAAGCATACAGGTCGTGTATTATTTTTGCTTATTTACTATCTCTTTAATTTATGCTATAATTATGATGATATATTTAATTTTATTATTTTATTGGTTTAAGTATTACTACTATGATGCATAATTAGTTTAAACTCATTGTTATGTCACGTTTCAAAATCATTTGTCACGTTTAAAAATAATTTGTCACGTTTTTTTATTTAATTAATTTCTCAAGTTCATTAAATATGCATGCATAATTAGTTTTTTAAAGCATTGTTATGTAATTCGATAATTTGATTTGTTAATTTATACTGTCATTATATTAAAAAATAAAATAATATATGATAATAATCTAAAATAAACTGTACAGTCCGTGTATATTTTGTACAGGTGGATTATTTTTTATATACGGGTTGTACAGAATACATGCGAACTGTATATTATTTCTTTTAATTATGTTTTTTAATTTTTTTTAGTTCTGTTTTGTAATTGATAATTGATTTTATTTGTGCTTCAGAATGGTTGGTGTTGGGTACGTAAAACATTACAAGAAGTGACATGTACAGTGAACACGTACAACAAGCTTAGCATGTTGGCATCGATAGAGAAACGACTGTTAGAAGTTGGGGGTGCAGAGCTTGTTCAAACATTCTCTGTGGGTGCTTTTGACATTTTTTTAGAATATATCAGGGTAAAGCGTGTGCGAAAGTGCTTCATATGGTCGTGGCTAGAGAGGTAAAAGTGGTCGGTGTTGATCCGATGGATCTATGGTTACGTATTGGTGATAGAAATTTGAGATTTTCACCCCGTGAGTACGCTCTTATTTCGGGACTTATGTTTGGAGCGTCTTCATTTGATCCACACGGTGCAGATTTGTCGACGGAGAATGTGGAAGCATGTCGGGCCTTTTCTGGTGACATCTAATTATTCAAGGACGTGTTGGAGGATTTTTTGAAAGTGGATGGTCTAGATGCACATTTGTATCTTCGAGTAGCCCATGTGCTCGTCGCACAAGCAGTATTATTAGGTTGCGATGTGAGAGGCAAGATACAGTCGTGGCTTTGGGTATTATCGGATGATCTCAACCGATGGAACCAATTTCCTTGGGGCGGATATTCATACAAAGTGTTGAAGAACTATGTCTCGGCGGCACCGTGCCACAAATCTGTTTTTGAAAAAAATTTGAGGTATAACATTTACGGGCCGGTTTGGGCAGTGCAGATGTGGATTAACGAGGCTATACCTTATTTGTCTGCGATTACTGCCAAGAAAGTGGACGAATATGCTCTTCCTCGTTGTCTGAGATGGACGCTGGTTCAGGCTTTGCAGCGCAATTTGGATGGGGCTTTTCTCTACGGGGTGAATTGCAGAGATTCCCTGGACCCTGAAGAACAAGAAGAAGGGATGTGGTACTGGTTCTCATTGGTTAATGCTGAAAACCCGCTCGCAGTGAATTATGTGAAGCCCGTCAACTTGCTATCCGATGGTGAACAGCCTGAATGCCATGCCCTAGTTCAGCGGCTTTCTAATGACCCTCCGGTCTCAGTAGCACACAATCGACGAAGTTGATCATCATTACTCAATTTATATTTTTCGACGCCGAACTGAGACATTGAAAAATAGAATATTTCAAAACTACCAGTTATCGATCTAGAAATCATTATTAAATTTATTTGTTCGTTAATGTTGGAAAAACTTATCATATCCAACGGAAGATAGAATGTGCGCTCTTCTCCGCCATTATAAACATAATCGTCCCAAACACCGTTGAATTTAACGCGGAACAACTTGCATTCCATCTGCCATAACAAAATCAAAATTTAATAATTAAATATACGTAACTACAATTAAATTAATTTATTAGAAAATACAATTCTGTACAGATCTAAAATATACTGTACAGGTCGCACTACAGATCTAAAAATTAAAATAATATTTTTAGGGCTCACATTTGTAAATTGGAAATGAAAAAATAAATGTTATCTGGATTCACCAACGTTAGAAGTAAATCCTAGATATAGGATTTCGAATTCCAATTTCGTTTCTGCAGAAAATACATATAACAATGTCATAAAAATAATTACTATTTTAAATACAGAAAAAATTATACAGATCGTATAATTAATGTACAGATCGGATTATTATTTTCGTGCTCTGTACAAAAAATTCCGACCTGTATGTTTTTGTATTTTTTAGAAAATTAATTTAATATTTTAAGACTTACATTTCGAAATTGGAAAGACAAAATAGTTGTAGTACTCTTCGAGCCTGGATTCAGCACGTTGGATAAATTTCCAATTATATTTTCTGTAAAATACAACCAATAATGTTATAACAATAATACTAGTTATAATTATCGAAGTTCATACATTTTTCGATACAAAAAAAAGTATACAAATCGAAAATATTGTATAAAGATCGAGTATTATTACGGTCGAACTGTATATAATATACTCGATCTGTATACTTTTTTAAAAAAAAATTATAGTATTGCATGTTTCTCACCTGTATAGAATACTTCATCTGTATACTCGATCTAGTGTAGTTGCTTCCCTCAAATATTCGCTATTTATTTTCTCTCTATTTTTTCTCCTATTCTTGAAAGTGTTATTCACATATATATAGGCAATTCACATTCAATAATGCATCTACCCTCATGCAATATCACTATTTTAATTGTACAATTTTGCATGCATGCGAACATAGTAAACTTTCACGTGAAGAAATCTGTCAACTTCAAATATTTTGGCTTTATTCAATGTACTTGAAATGTACTTAGTGATAATGACCATTTTCTCTCAAATAAATTTAAACATAAAACCACCGAAAAGGACATTAAAGTGTATAGTGGGTATTTGAAATAGTAAATTATCTTAGTGGGTATATAGAGTACATGTTATCTCAATAGTGGGTATGCATAATCACTATATATAAGAGTGCATTTCAATAATAATAATTGCAACCGTATATTTGGTGTAAAAGATTGAGAAATTTCAGATATAATTTTATACTCTTTCAAACTTCACTTTTTGCATAGTAGTAATTTAGGAATAGCAGGGATCAATAATAGAAAGAAAATCCATTGCAACAATTAAAGGAAAATATTGCTAAAGGTCCAGTGCTCATAATCAACCGCTGCAATTATTTACTCCATTCTCATACATGGAGATCGAGGAAGTTTTGTTTAGCATGAATCCACGGAAGGCTTCTGGATTAGATGGTTATAATGAATATTTTTCCGGCATACATGGAATATTATTGGGCAAGATATTGTTGAAGCAGTGCAACAATTATTCAATACAGGTTGGTTGCCAAAATCTCTAAACACCATCTTGATCACTCTTTTACCTAAAATTGCTTCTGCATCAATTGTCAAGGAGAGTAGATCTATTGCATGTTGTAATGTGTTGTACAAGATTATCTCAAAGAATTTGACAAATAGGATGCAAGGAGTTTTGGATGGGCTTATTAGTGAGAATCAATCTACATCTATCAAAGGCCAAATGATTTTTGACAACATTATATTCAGTCATGAGATAATTAAAGGATATGGAATAAAAGGTATATCTCGTAGATGCATGATTAAAATTGACATTCAAAAAGTCTATGACTCAATTGAATGGCCATTTATGAAACATCTAATGTTGGAGATGGGGTTCTCTTATCACTTTGTGGATTAGATTATGAGTTGTCTCCAAAGTGTAGCTTATTCAGTGAATGTGAATGGGGAAGTTTCAAAACCATTTCAAGCTTAACGAGCATTGAGTCAAGGGGATTCATTATCACCTTATTTGTTTGTTTGTGCATGGAGCACCTAAACAGATGCATCATTGAGCTAAAAGAAGATAGAACATTTCAATTTCATCTTATGTGTAAAAGGATGGGTCTTGTGCATGTGTGCATTGCTAATGATCTCTTCAAACAAGGTGTCAGTAGCTCAATACCAGGCCTTGATCCATAAAATATTAACAAGATTGATTGTTGGACAGCTAAGCAATTATCATATGCGGGTAGAATCAAATTAATCAATCTATTCATTTCAGCATACAGTCATATTGGAGTTAAATCTTCTTGTGCCACAAAAAGTGATCCAAGTTGTTGAGAAAATTCATACTGACATTCAAAGAGTTGATATCTTCACAAAGCCTTTGGTGGAGTCGCGATTCAAGATGTTGTGTCAACTTCTTGGGCTGCTCAACCCCACTGAAGATGAGACAAAGAAGATGGAGATCACAAGTTGAGGGGGAACTGTTCAAATTTGCTTCGACCAGAGAGTTCGAAGAAAAGATGGAGTCAAACCTCGACTGAACAGATGACTGGATTCAGTCGAGTGTATGTTGAACTGTAGAGACAGTTGAGTTCAACGCCGATTGAGAGGTACTACTGTATCAGCTTGTTCCATAGCATTTAAGGCAGGTGTTTTGAAATAAATTTAAACATCCTCTGACGAGTTAATCAATCATTAAAATGCCCTACGGTTGCATTCAATGCAATGCTAGGCTCTATTCATAGCCTACACTTTTTAGACCGCGACTGGGCTGACATGGATACTATTACACACCTCACTCGTGCATGTTTGACACCGTCGGACCCATGTCCTGCGCACGTTAGCTTTTAGCCGAACAATCTTCAATCTTAGTTGTTGATCACGAAGAAGCGGGAATGATTTTTGGCCATTGATCTGTGCCATCGTCTTCCTATAAAAGGGATACTCTAAACCCTTAATCCCTTTTTTACGCTCTGCATATCTAAAATTCTTAGCAAGAATTATCTGTATTTTCTGGGATATATTTTGCTCTTGCTGTTGTGTGTTTTGGTTGTGTTGCAGATCTCCCCGCACACTCAAAATCATGCTTCCTCGTGTCGCGAAGCCTATCGCCCCCAGTGTTATGTCCATCACCGCCGTACTCAACGATATTAGGTCTTTGGTAGTGTTTGAGTCAGTGTTTTTGCTCGCACATCAGGACCACGAAGTTCTTGAAAGGATAATAAATCTATTGTTCAAGGCCAGATTAAAGAAGTAGGTTACCTTAGAACCTAAATATCTCCTTCCCTCCGCAGTGGCAGAATTTTTTTCATAAACCTCAACAAGGACGATGACAACAACCTTTCTTCCAATGTCCATCCCCCGTCAAGACCGGAGAGGATACATACAGAATTGAACGCCTCACCATTGACGTAGACAGCTGCCTGGGTGAGCTGTTTGAACTGATTGCCAGAGGAGATGACCTCTTAAGATTTACAGATGCGGAGATCAACCAGTTCATTAAATCTATATCCATCAATCGAGAAGACTTCAAGTGTGGAATGCAGCGTACGCAGTTGGAACCCAATACTCGACTTCTATTTGATATCGTGGTGCACTTTGTCCACCTTCTCACCGACTCAAAAGAAGATGTGAGCCGACCCAAGATGAGGCCCATGATAGCCATTTATAATCATCATCAGATTTTGACTGGTTTACTCACCTCAAACATCAACTGCTAGCTGAGGCGATAAAAATTGTGCATGATGATGCATCATCCTTGTCTGGGTCACACAAGTTGTTGTATGGAACCAAGATCAGTTCCATCATTCTTAACGCAGCTCATCAACAGAAATTGAAGATCGATTGGACTCACACAAACAAAGAGTCCCTCTCGGATAAGGATAGATTATTCTATTTGGAGAGTCAGATCAATGTTGTCTTGGCATTGAAGTTCCAGGGAGCTTCTCCCTCTAAAGGTGGAAAGAAGAGGAGTCGAACCGCTCAGTCCAAGCCAGCCCCCTCAGTTCGCCGCAAACATGTGACTAAGTCCACTTCTAACTCAGAAAGAACTGCCTCCCCTCAACCCAAGAAATCCAAAATGGCCAAGGTGTTGAAGAAGAATGATCCAACTCCCTCTCCTCCAAGGGAAGAAGAACAGGCAGAATAAACAGAGTTGTTTCACCCATTTTTGGTCATATTTTCTATAGGTTCATAGGTGTGTTTTTTACTTTAGTTTATTTGTTTTGCATTGTCTTAAGTCAAAAATTGCCCTCATGTTTCGTCCAAGTGTTTTGAGTGGAAATGTAGGTTTTGAGCTGGAATTGCAAGTTTAAAGATCATAGTAGACTCAATCTGATCTTGGAACGAAGAGGTATAAAGTAGAGTAGAGCTGAAGTAAGGGGCAGAGCTCCATTGTTGACTAGGGACTCTGCCAAAGTGAGTCATTAAATGTCCAGAAAAAAAGGGGCAAAGCTCACTCACCGACTAGAGCTCTCTAGCTTGTTGATCGTTTGGTGCAGGAACAAGGGGCAGAGCTCTCTGGCCATCTAGGGCACCCTACCCTACGGATCCAGAGCTCCCTCGCTGACCAGAGCTCCATGTCCTGTGTGTCTTGGCAGATTTAAGCGCCGCTCTCTGTGCACACGCAGATTCACTTTTCTTTTTCTAGGTTTTCTTTATTTCTTTGTGACGGCTAGAGAGACTCTCTTCTCCTCAGTTTTTCTTCTACTTTCATCTTGAAATTTTCATTCCGAAATCAAGAACAACACCACCACGGATTTATTTTTAGATTCTACTTCAACGTTTATTATGCAATTTCCATTGAAGTTTGTGAGTTCTTTAATTCTTGCTTCTAATTTCTTCTGCAATAATTTCTTGTAGATTAATTTCTCAGAGTTTATGCTAGAATTAGAGATTATTATTTCAGGCACTAGATTAAATTTCAATTCTTGCCTATGGTTAATTCATGTTTAATTTTTCCTTTCAATTTTTGCCTAAGTTTAATTTGTGCTAGATTATATTTCAATTATTATCTAGATTTAATTTAAGCTTAATTTTTCTTTCCGTCTAGTTATAAACAAACAACCCCATTGATTTACAGCTTTATTATTCTTTTCTTTTTCGCAATACAATAATTTCTCTGCTAAATTTTCCTTGAGAGACGATATTCGGGTCAGCTTATTTAATCTATTACGATCACGTTTAATTGCGTGCAACTGAGATTAATTAGGTTGAACAAGAGTCCCCGGTTCCCACCTCTCGTAAGGAAGAGGGTCGCAGACTTGTTAGGTCCGACGAAGTGCTTCATCTGGAAACTGGTTTCAACCAGTACGGGACTCTCACTGGGAGCAAGACAGTTCAGAAAGAGGCCATCAAAGCTTTCAGGGCCTCCCAAGCTGTCCTCTCATCCGACTCATCTCCTTCATCACAGTTCGAGAAGGACTTAGAGCAAACCAGTCAGTTCGAACTGAAGAGCTCAGTCCTGAGTGACAAAAAGTTCAGAAGATCAATCAAGAGTGTGATCAGAGGAATGACTCTTCAAGAATATGTCGTGGTTGGCATAGCCGAGATGAGGGGTGGTTTATTTGTGGAGTTGATGCAGCTTTTTTTTTCATATCAAAATTTGATGAATAAAGACATTATTCTTCAAGACGCTCAAGGAAATTTAGTTGCTGCTCGTGCTCAGTGCTCTATTAGATGTTGTTGAGTTGATGAAGGAGAGGTTAAGGCGCTCTATGTGGCTTTAGCTTGGATCGCATATTTGGGACTACAGAGAGTAGTATTTGAGACAGATTGTCAAGTAATCTTATTGGCCATCTCCAACAATAATAATAAGGATGATGATTCGGAGTTTGGATTTATCATAAAGAATTGAAAGATATTCTTGCGGCTTACAATTTTTTTTGAGTGAGTCATGTGCGACGTGAATTAAATTTTGTGGCTCATAAGATTACGAGATCGGCTAAAGATTTCTTTATTTTTCATGTTTGGAATGAGTCCACGAATATTGTGAAGGGTCTTCTAAATCTTCTATGTCATTGTGCTTAATCTTATTTCTGTTAAAAAAAATTATTAGTATCACAATCAAATCCACTTTTTAGTCAAACCAACTTTTTAACTCGATTAAAATTAGTATTATTAGACAAAAAATTGATGCATTAGATGGTACAAACGATGTACTGATATCACATTTTGGATGAATCATATAATCTGATAGTTTTACATTCTTTTAGAGGTAATAGTGTAAAATAGCACTTTTTTCAACAAAAAATGCTAAAATGTCACTTACAAAATAAAAGTGTCAAAATAGCACTTTAATTTGTAAAAAGTCTATTATACCCTTAATGAGTATACAAGAAGGTTAATTTTAATTTGAATCATACATAAAGACTAACTTCATGTATGAATTTCCGGCGAAAATTTTCGGCCAAAACTTCCTGGCCCAAAAATACCGGTGAAAATTTCCGGCAAAAAAATCAGGCAAAAATTTGAATCATACACGAAGCCTAACTTCATATATGCATTATACACAAAGAATAACATTCATGTATTGATCATACACGAAAATTTATGGCGAAAATTCCCGTCGAAAATTTCCGGCGAAAATTTGAATCATACACGAAGCCAAACGTCATGTATGCATCATACATGAAAGCCAATCTTCGTATATGCATCATACATGAAAACTAATATTCATGTATCATTCAAATTTGAAATTTTTTGCGGCAAAAAATTTCGTGTTTGACGCATACATGAAACTCTGGCTTCGTGTATGAGCATACATGAAAGTTTAGTCTTCGTGTATGATACATACATG
Organism: Schizonepeta tenuifolia; assembly: GCA_029490685.1. Lineage (NCBI taxonomy): Eukaryota > Viridiplantae > Streptophyta > Magnoliopsida > Lamiales > Lamiaceae > Schizonepeta > Schizonepeta tenuifolia. The sequence continues at coordinate 55,349,683 of CM055957.1, read as the reverse complement.
AAGTTAGGCTTCGTGTATGTTTCAAATTTTCGTCGGCAATTTTTGCCGAAAATTTTCGCCAGAATTTTTCGTGTATGATGTATACATGATGTTAGTCTTCGTGTATGATGCATAGATGAAGTTAGGTTTCGTGTATGATTCAAATTTTAGCCGAAACTTTTTCGCCGGAAATTTATACATAAATTTAATCTTCGTGTATGATCTAAATTAAAATTAACCTTCTTATATACCTATAAGAATATAAAAAGGTAAAATTTTATAAGCGTATTGTAAACAAAAAATATGCATTTATTTAAATAAACATAAATTTGAGTACAATTATAAGAATTTCTAATATAGACGGGTTCAATCCCTATTTGATCCTCCGATTCTTCTCTTCACTTTGACCCTCGAACAGTCTTCAAGCAGCCCTTGAGATTTGTTGTAGAAGTATGCCTCCTAGATCTCCTTGGACTTGATCTTCAAGCTTTGTAACGTTGATACAGATGACTTTCGCCTTGCTTCCGAAGTAAATGTTGAGAGCTTTGATCTTTGTGCTTGATGACGTTGCTTGCGCTTTGAAGTTAATGACGTTAACTTGAGCTTTGGGGTTGATGGTGTTGATGCGGAGGACGTTCGCCTTATTTCCGAAGTAACGTTGAGCGTCGAGCTTTAGAACGTTGACGTGGAGGACTTGCGCCTTGTTTACGGATCAAACGCCACTTGAGATATTTCCGCCGAAGAACGCGTTGCTTCCCACGAAGAACGCCTTGAATCTCGTCGGGACACCTTGAATATTGAGAGAAATTCTTTGAGAAATTTTCTCTTCAATTCTTAAGCTCTTGAAGATGATTTTTAGGTGTGATTTGAAGTTGTGTAGAGACCCCTATTTATAATTGTAGGAAGAGAGAAGTTGAGTGGGCTTTGGACTCCATCATAAGCTCTAAGGACTTAGGTGGCACAATTTAATTGGATTTTTGAATATTTATGTATATTTTTTACTTGTTTCCAAAGTAATAGATATTTATCACCATATAAAGATATATTTATCAATTAAATAACTTATTTAACATGGATATCATAAAATTTTATAATAAAATAAGATATTAAAATCAATAAAATATTTTATTAAAATTTCGATCTCTACAGATGTAACAGTAAAAATAAAATTAAAAAACTAATTTAACACATTTTTTAAAATAACATTTTTCCTATCTTTATTTTCAAAAAGACTATTTCAACTTTAAGCGCTTCTTTTTAACTAGTGAGCGAGAGAGTGATGGGTGATGGGGCCATGGGGGCGGTGAATTAATAATGGAGGCAGTGGAGTTTAGCAATAAACATATTACTATGTACATAAGTGCATAAAATTAATGCATTAAATAATAATAATAGAAGCATCATATCCATACATATAATTTTATTTTACGAGATATAATGACTTTTCTTACTCCATAATCTGGAGTATTAAATTTGACGAAAATTGCAAGAGTTGCACCCCATGCGACGCTGCCGCACTATTTAAGAGTGCAGTGTGCGTGGCGCGTGCACGATACGCGCCCGCTTTCCACGCGCGGCGTGTATTGTGCATGCGCCAATATTTTATTTTATTTTATTTTGATTTTGTTTTTTTTTTATTTTCAGATTTTTTTTTGCTCCGTTTCGCTCCGATTACTATATAAGGATAATCGTCGGACAATATTTTGGACTTTTTCGGCTCGATCCAAATAAAAAAACGAAGAGACAAGAAATTTAAAAAAAAAAAACTAAAATAAAAAAAGCTGAAATAAAAAAATGAAAAGTAAAAAAAAACTGAAATTTAAACAAATAAGAGAAAAAAAATATTGCCGCGTGCACAACACGCGCCTCGCGTGAAAAGTGGGCAGATGTCGTGCAAGCACATGGCGCGGTCTTAAATAGTGCGGCATGGGAGTTTTTGCCAAATTGAAAAGTCCTGGCGCAATTATATTTGATATAGAATTCTTGTTCAGATTTTGTCAACTTAATTTTGGTTTATGCAAATACTAAAGACTCTACAGATATACTTATATAATCGTCTCGTACTTTTGTGAGATAAAAAAATTAATGCATCAATTTTTTCTTAAAACTACGAATACGACTTTTATAACGAGACATATTACTCTTTTAAAACGTTATAATCATAAAAAGTACGATTGTAAACTAGCTAACAAATTAAAATTGAAACATAGAACATGGAAATAGTAAAAATGAAATTTAAAGTTGAAGAATGAAATTTCCGGGAAAACAAAGAAAAACTGTGAACTGGAAAATTCATACAACTATATTAGTAAGGGAACATTTAAAATGTTAACGAAAATTAATTACGGTAAAAATTAGTACAAAAAAATAAAATCCTCATTTTTCAGAAATTTGCCGAAGAATATTAAGTCTGGATATAGAGCACGTAGGTTAATAGGTTATAGGACTATTATGAACGTATGATAGTAACTGTAAATCTTTAATGTATTTCGACGTAACTGTAATTCGTTATTTTGACTCACATCTAACTTTCAAGAGCTAGTAAAATTAAATGCTACTACAAACTACAGATTTGGATCCTCTGCTGTGCAGGGGATCACAGCCCCTCATGCTGTGCAACTTTGTGCAATTTTTTGAACTAAAATTATGCATTATGAGAACAAAAACTATGTCGTTTCATCATAGTAAATTATCCCTTTTCTTCTTTTCATTTTCTTCACATTTTTTCTCTTCTTAATATTTACTTAATCATTTTTATTCTGATATATTATTACTTTTCATTTTTATTTTTAGAATTTTGACTTAATCATTTTTGATACGATTGAATTTTTGTAATATCTTTATTTTTTTATTTTGCTTTTCTTAGTATAACTTTTAACTGTGGTTGGTATTTTTATGATTAGGATTTACTAATATTTTTAAACATTCAATTTTTCATGTTTTAGCTAATAATTTCAATATCAGACAGATTAGTGATTATAACATAATTAATTTTTAAGTTGTAAAACAGATTTCTATTATATTATTAATTTTTTAGTAATTTTGAATAATACAAGACATAAAAATGTGAAAATAAAAGGAAGCATAATTCCTACATTACATAGCACCTCGTGCTGTGCAGTGGGTGGTCCGCTGCACAGCAGAGGATCCGAATCCACAAACTACAAACCCAACCTATATAGAGAGATTGAGATTTTCTCGTATGTGTCCACCGCTTTTATTACACTATAAAATACTACTAGTAGTAATTTATTTAATATTTTATTAAAAATGTATACTTCAGTTATGTGTAAATTTCTCCTTTTTTTCTTTTGGAATTTGATCCATTTCATTTTAATTGAAAAAGAACAAGTCGTTCTTGTATTTAGTAAAAGGATTATTAGCCTGTAAAACTTTTAACTTTCAACATATTCTGATTTTGCTATCCAACTAAAGATTTTGCTTCCAAATTCCTCAACTTTCAATTTATTCTGATTTTGCTTCCATAGTTGAATTCCCCCAAATTGGCTGCTTATATGACAGTCGAAATATCCTGGTTGGCATGTTGTTCAATGAATAAAACGGCGTCGTTTGTCACTTAACCAAAAGACGTCGTTTATGGTGAAATTAAAAGGTAATGGATTAGAATATATTTTTGAGTAAGAATTCAAATTCAATTTAGGCCAGAATGTACACACGGGAGTTCTTCTATAGCTTCTTCTTCATCGAGTTCGTCTATACACACGTCTTCTCAGCCAAGATCGTGCAACTATGATACCTTGCTGCTAGAGATAAAGACGTCGCCAAATTTTCCTCAAACGACACCATTTTAGTTTACTCAAAACAATGTCGTATAATCCTAATATTTAATGCCACTCAAATGCCACGTGATTGCCATATATGTTATATTATGCCATGTCAGCAAATTCCGAAAGTATTTTTAGTTGGAAGTCATCGTCGGAGGCAAAATCAGATAAATTGAAAGTTGGGGAATTTGGAGACAAAATTTTTAGTTGGAGAACAAAACCACAATTTGTTAAAAGTTGATGAATTTACAAGCCAATAACCCTTAGTAAAATTATATATGTTGTTTATTTGCACAAAATGAAAATTACTAAAATCAATCCTAATGTAATTTAAAGTACATAAAATTAATGCATTAAATAGCAATAATAGATGCATCAATCCATATACATAGAATTTTATTTTAGGAGAAATAATGACTTTTCTTACTCCATATACTTGGAGTATTAAAGTTGACGAAAATTGCAAAGTCCTGGTGCAATTATATTTGATATAGAATTCTTGTTCAGATTTTGTCAACTTAATTTTGGTTTATGCAAATACTAAAGAGTCTACGGATATACTTACATAATCGTCTCGTACTTTTGTGAGATCAAAAAATCAATGCATCAATTTATTTTTTTTAAACTACGAATACGACTTTTATAACGAGACAGGTTACTTTTTTTAAAACGTTATAATCATAAAAAGTACGATTGAAAACTAGCTAACAAATTAAAATTGAAACAAAGAACATGGAAATAGTAAAAATGAAATTTAAAGTTGAAGAATGAAATTTCCGGGAAAAAAGAAGAAGGAAAACTGTGAACTGCAAAATTCATACTACTATATTAGTAAGGGAACATTTGAAATGTTAAGGAAAATTAATTACTTAAAAAATAGTACCGAAAAAATAAAAATCGAACTTTTTGGAAATTTGCCCAAGAATATAAAGTGATATAAAGCCCGTAGGTTAATAGGTTATAGGACTATTATGAACGTATGATAGTAACTTTAAATCTTTATTGTATTTCGACGTAACTTTAATTCTTTATTTTGACTCACATCTAACTTTCAAGAGCTAGTAAAATTAAATGCTACAAACTACAAACCCACCCTATATAGAGATTGAGATTTTCTCGTATGTATCTACCTCTTTTATTACTCTATAAATACTACTACGTACTAGTAATTTATTTGATATTTATTAAAAATATGAGAAAGACTCATGTACAACGCGTCTCACATAGTGAGTGATGGTACAGGCCTCGCCTTGGGCCTGACCTAAGGCCCAATCTAGGTGGGCCTATACATTCAAGCTCGGCCCAAGAGCTCAGCCCAATTGCAGTCGACGCCTACCTTGAAGACCAAGTCACGAAGCCCTACTTTGGGGGAGGATAGAATCCTATTATGAATGAGAATCGGATATGCATGTACTAGGAAACAAGATATGTATAAGGAATCCAAATCCTAGAGAGGTTAGGGCTCAATTCAAGGCTTATAAATAGATGCTAGATTAGAGGTTTAGGGCATTCAATACTCTTTGTACTCTCAAGCATAATAAAGGCTCTCTATATTCTCTCCCGTGGACGTAGATCACCTTGATCGAACCACGTAAATCTTTGTGTCGTCGCATTATTGTTATTTTCTACTATCTCTACAAACCCTAGATCTATCATTGGCGCCGTCTGTGGGAACGAGACGATCGACGGTTCTTTGGTAGCAGAACTATGACGGTAACGCGATCGCAAAACGTGCGGGGAGACCAAAGCCAGCATGGGAATCCCGACGAAGCAGAAAGTCGCCCCACGAACAGGGGCAACCGCCAGAAAGACAGCTCGGTCCCAAAGGAGGGGCACGGCAATAATCCTGTAGAAGAAGACCCTTTCAAAGGGATGCCCGCGCTAGAGGACATCCCTCAGAAGGGTCCACAGAAATCTGGGTCGAAAGGAGAGGATCTTCTCGACGACTTCGACCTCGCCACTGCATACGCCGCGACTGAATTCGCGAGAGCGAATAGGGAGAGTTTCAAGCGCTTCCTCACAACAGCTAGGATGCCCCCAATATCCGAAGCTAGGGAGAGTTCCACACGGAGGTCCATACCCAAAACTCCACATCATTCCAAAACGCAGGAGCCCGAGCTGAGGAGAAAGCACGACTCTCGGCGAAGCCCGCTCCAGCCCGCATCGGAGTCCTAAGCAACACCATCTCCCAAGGCGACATCGTAGTCCAGCCAGGGACCGATGTCCGAGCTATTCCAGGAGTTATAGCCCCAAGGTAAACCGACATCGACGGGAGGGAAGATTAGCCCGGCTCGTCAGCCCGTTCACCGACGAGCTACTTGATGCCAAGCTTCCCGCGACGTACAAGTTGCCCAACATACCACCCTATAATGGGCTGGAGGACCCCCTCAACTTCTTGACGCGGTTCAAATACAGCATGCACAATCAGGGCCTCACTGAAGAGCACATGTGCAAGTTGTTCCCAGAAATGCTGGTCGACTACGCCCGAGCGTGGTTCGACGGCCTGCCGAATGGCAGCGTGGGATCTTGGGTCTACCTCAAAGGAATTTTTAAGCAAAGATTCCTTATGAAAGTCCAAGCTCGCCGAGACACGGCCTACCTCCTGTCCGTGAAGCAAAAGGACAGAGAGACCATAAGGGAGTACGCCTCCCGATTTCTGTAGGAAAGCTTGAAGGTCGATAAAATCGACGATGTTTTCCTCATCTCGGCTTTCCGAAACGGGGTCGCTCCTGGGTCCCTGAACCAGGAGCTCGCTAAGCAGAAATCCGAGACGGCCCAGGAGATGTGGAGAATCATGTACCAGTTCGCAGACGGTCAAGATGCGGACAGGTTGAAGCGGGAGGAAACGGAGAAGAAGAGACCTGAGAGTGATCGGGGCCGGAACGAACGTGATCGGAGAAGTGCCCACGAACGCCTTCAGCGGGGTCCTATCCAATCCTGGCTCAGACCGGGACCTATCCAGTCCCGGCTCGGTCCACGGCCGGGGTCGGAGCCCCCTCGGCGACCTCCCTTTGTGAAAACAAATGCGGAAATCTTCGCACTTCATGAGGACTGGTTCATGCGACGACGCCCTATGTTGGGGTCGAAACCTCCGGATAAGAACAAATACTGCTCTTTCCATGACGACCACGGGCACTACACAGAGGACTGCCGCGACCTCGCGGTGGAAATAGAGAGGTTAGCCCAAGAAGGAGCTCTGAAGAAGTACGAGGTCGGAGGAAAGAAGAACAGAAGGGGGAAGCGAAAGGGCGGACAGGGCCGCTGCGCTCCCGATAATAAGCGAGCTAAAACCAGTCATGACGAGGAAGATGACGACCCTCAGGATGGCGTGCCACAGTACGACGGGGTGGTGTCAACCATCTCCGGGCTAACCCCGGGCACAACCAAAACTAAGCTGAGGTCTGAAGCTCGCAGACCACTGATTCCATCGGAGGAGGAACAGACGAAAAAGAGGTTCAAGAAGGGCGAAACAGTCACCTTTTCCGAGGACGATCCTGTACCAACAGCAACGCCCCATAATGACGCCCTGGTAATACAGGTCGGAGTGGCCAACAAAATTGTCCACCGCGTATTTGTTGATAGTGGGGCCAGCGTCAGTATCATCTTCCAACATTGCTTGGATAGGATGGGACTCGACCCAGCTCGGATAAACTCAGCGCCCCTGCCACTCAAAAGTTTCACGCAGCATGAAACGCGACCTGAGGGAATCATCGCGCTTGACGTCGCCATTGGCAGCCCGCCAACCAGCGTCAACAAGCTAATCCACTTCTACGTGGTCAAAGCGAACTCCCCGTACAACATCATATTGGGTCGGGATTGGCTGAATGCGATCCGAGCCATTATCTCGCCATATCACTTGCTGCTGAAGATCCCGACCTCGGGCGGAATCCTGACTGTCCGCGGCGACCAGAAAAAGGCCAAAGAGTGCATGCAGGTCGCCCTTCGAGGTCAACCGCAAGCATAGCAATCAAAGTATCCCGAGGAGTTGGAAGAGGCAACAACGATTTCTGACACCTCGGCGGAACAAGTCCCCTCGTCCGAAGAAGACCCTACCAAATTTGTCAAGGTCGGCTTTGCAGGGGAGCCCCAAACCCACCTACAGATAATCCAGCTCCTTAGGGAATATCAAGACGTCTTTGCTTGGTCGCCGACGGACATGACGGGGGTGTCATCGGACATCATTACACATAAGCTTAACATCGACCCGAGCTCCACCCCAGTAAAGCAGAAGAGAAGAACATTTGCTGCCGAGCGGAACCAGGTCATCCATGATGAGGTGCAGCAATGGCTGAAAGCAGGGCTACTTTTCGAGGTCAAATACCCAATTTGGCTATCTAACCCGGTGGTGGTCAAGAAAGAAGGAGGGGAGTGGAGGATGTGTGTGGATTATACCGACCTCAATAAAGCTTGCCCAAAGGACTGCTACCCCCTCCCCAACATCGATGAGAAGATTGAATCCTTAGTGGGATACGAGGTATTCAGCTTTCTTGACCTTTACAAGGGGTACTATCAAGTCCTGATGGATGAGAAAGACGCGATCATGACAGCTTTCACCACGAGCTTCGGGGTCTTCGCATTCAAATACATGCCCTTCGGGTTGAAGAACGCCGGAGCAACTTACCAACGAATGGTCGACTTCCTCTTCCGAGATTACATTGGCGAGATCGTCGAAGTATATGTAGACGACATCGTCGTCAAGAGCAAAGAAAAAGCTTCAGCGGTGGTTGATCTACGAACGACACTCGACGTATTGAGGCAAGCCAACCTCAAGCTGAACCCCAAGAAGTGCACTTTCAACGTGCGATCTGGGAAATTCCTAGGGTGCTGGATCTCGCCGGAGGGACTCAAAGCCAACCCATTGAAGATTAAAGTCGTCCAGGAAATGAAGGTACCCCGAACTATTCGCGACGTACATAAGTTGACAGGCTGCATAACCGCACTGAGTCGTTTCCTCTCGAAAGCTGCCGAGAAACAACTTCCGTTCTTCAAAATCCTCAAGAAGGCCCCGGAGTTTGGATGGGGACCAGAGCACGAACTAGCCTTCGACGAGCTAAAGCGCCATCTAAGAGACTTACCAACTCTGTCGGTCCCCAAAAAGGAAGAATCCCTATCCCTATACCTCGCAGCGTCGGAGGAAGCCATTAGCGCAGTATTGGTCCGAGACGAAGGAGATCGGCAGCTACCGGTGTACTTCGTCAGCAGAGTCCTGAAAGATCCAGAGACAAGATATCAGCCCCTCAAGAAGTTCGCTCTAGCCTTGGTAAATGCAGCTCGGCGCCTAAAACCTTATTTCCAAGCTCACCCAATACATGTTTTGACCGAACTACCACTCCGGCAAGTCCTCACTAAACCGGAAGCTTCAGGAAGGATCGCAAAATGGGCAATCGAGCTCGGAGAGCATTCCATATCATTCGTTCCTCGCCGAGCTATAAAAGGCCAAGCTTTAGCAACCCATTGAAGATTAAAGCCGTCCAGGAAATGAAGGTACCCCGAACTGTTCGCGACGTACATAAGTTGACAGGCTGCATAACCGCATTGAGTCGTTTCCTCTCGAAAGCTGCCGAGAAACAACTTCCGTTCTTCAAAATCCTCAAGAAGGCCCCGGAGTTTGGATGGGGACCAGAGCACGAACTAGCCTTCGACGAGCTAAAGCGCCATCTAAGAGACTTACCAACTCTGTCGGTCCCCAAAAAGGAAGAATCCCTATCCCTATACCTCGCAGCGTCGGAGGAAGCCATTAGCGCAGTATTGGTCCGAGACGAAGGAGATCGGCAGCTACCGGTGTACTTCGTCAGCAGAGTCCTGAAAGATCCAGAGACAAGATATCAGCCCCTCGAGAAGTTCGCTCTAGCCTTGGTAAATGCAGCTCGGCGCCTAAAACCTTATTTCCAAGCTCACTCAATACAAGTTTTGACCGACCTACCACTCCGGCAAGTCCTCACTAAACCGGAAGCTTCAGGAAGGATCGCAAAATGGGCAATCGAGCTCGGAGAGCATTCCATATCATTCGTTCCTCGCCGAGCTATAAAAGGCCAAGCTTTAGCAGACTTCCTCGTAGAAGCTCGGTACAACGTCGTGGATAAACCAAAAGAATCCGAGGCCAAGGCAAAGCTCCAAGAAATACCAGAGAAGACTCCCCCAGACTGCTGGGAGATGTACGTGGATGGAGCCTCGGGGAAGAAAGGAAGCGGAGCTGGCATACTCCTGATCAGCCCGGAAAAAAAGGAGTTGACATACTCGCTGCGATTCGAGTTCCCCACTACAAACAACGAAGTGGAATATGAAGCCCTCATTGCCGGACTGCGTCTTGCCCAAACACTCCAGGTACGAGCTATCCAAACTTATTGTGATTCCCAAGTAGTGGTCAACCACGTGCTAGGAAAGTACGAAGCAAGGAGTGAGAAGCTGAAGAAATACCTGGAAAAAGTCAAGCTCGTAGAACAATCCTTCCAGTTCTTCAGGATAGTCCTCATTCCTCGGAGCCAAAATACCCGAGCTGACGAGCTAAGTAAGCTGGTGAACTCAACCGGCTCAACTCTCATAGAAGAAGTTCGGAATCGAAGTATAGAAGAGGCGGAAATCCACGCAATTGAGGAAGACGACCCGAACTGGATGACCCCCCTGAAGAAGTATTTAGAGAGCGGGGAGATTCCTGAGGACAAAATGGAAGCCAGGAAAATCCTGGCTAAATCCATGCAGTACGTTCTCGAAGGAGGAGTTCTTTATCGAAAGTCATACCTACAGCCTCTCCTAAAGTGTGTGGGACCGAGAGAAGCGGACTACGCACTGAAAGAAGTGCACTCCGGGTCATGCGGAAGCCACATCGGAGCTCGGATGCTAGCACAGAAAATCATGCGGTGGGGGTACTATTGGCCAACAATGGTAAAAGACGCGGAAGAATTCGTGAAAAAATGCCTGAAATGCCAGCTGCACGCCAAGGTGACCAGGGTACCCCAGACCGACCTCTCCACTATACAAAGCCCGTGGCCATTTGTGGAATGGGGCATTGACATCGTGGGACCGTTCTACCCGGCCCCAAAGCAAAAACGATTCTTAATAGTCGTCGTCGACTACTTTACGAAGTGGGTCGAAGCCGAACCTTCCACAAAAGTCACAAGTGAGAAAGCCGTCGAATTTGTTTGGAAAAACATCGTGTGCCGGTTTGGAGTTCCAAGAGTCCTCATCTCGGACAACGGGACGCAATTCACGAGCAGAGCATTCCAAGAATTTTGCGAAGGACTCAATATCCAGCAAAATTTCACCTCGGTGAACCGACCTCAAACCAACGGCCAAACCGAGGTCACCAACAGGACGATAGTAAATGGACTCAAAGCTCGCCTAGAGAAGGATAAAACGGCGTGGATCTACAATCTCCAAAACGTCTTATGGTCATACCGGACTACACCCCGAACTCTCATGGGAGAAACCCCATACCGTTTAGTATACGGAACAGAAGCGGTAATACCAGTAGAGCTCGGGGCACCAAGCCCCCGCACTATCAACTTCTCAGCAGAAGCCAATGAAGAGCAGCGCCGAACCGACCTGGATTTACTTGAGGAGAAGCGGGAACTAGCCAGCATAAAGGAAGCTCGGTATAAGCAGCAGATGGCCCGATATTATAATCAAAGGGTCAAACCCCAGCAGTTCCAGGTCGGTGACCTTGTGCTTAGAAATAATGAGATATGCCATTCAGAGAAGCTCGGCAAGCTCGAGGCCACATGGGAAGGACCCTACAGAGTGCACGAAGTACTCGGCAAAGGAGCCTACAAAATCGCCTATCTTTCAGGCGAGCTGATACCCAGGACGTGGCACATCGCCCACCTAAAGAGATTCTTCGTATGAGCAACAAAGTCCTGCATATAGAGTCTTTAAGTTTTTCTTTTTCTTTTCTTTAAGTCAATGTTTTGTTTTTAGCGAGCTCGTCAAAACTCTCCTTTTTGTTTTGGTCTGTCTTTTCTTAATAAAGTCTCTTTTCGTCTTGCATACTCTTGTGTCTTTTAGTTTGCTTATACGAAGTATCCAATGCGCAAAGAAAACCCTTTTCGAGGTCCGAGCTCGTCTCCCTCCAAAAAGGAAGATCCCACGAGGTCAGAGTCAAACTCCCTCACATAGGATAATAAGATCTCAACCGGGGTCAGAACCAAGTTCCCCCGAGAGAATCACAATACGAGGTCCGAACTAAGGTTCCCTTGTAAACAAAAAGAGGTCCGGGTTCTACTCCCTCATAAATGCAACATGCAAATAAAATAAGAAAGCTATCTTCACGACGAACAAGAAGTTTAACAAACTCAATCTATATTTATTTATTTCTAACTATTTAGAAATATTCCTATGTACATAAGTTACAGGCAAAAACGAGCTAGTCTACGAAGGAGGAGGTTTCTTGCTGAAATTAAGCCACCGATCCTCGAATGAAGTAATTTCCAGGATGTCATCGATTGAAATCCGACCTCGACCTCGACCGCTCAAGGAGGAAGGACCCCGACCTCGCAAAGTCGCCGACCTCGGCCTCACAACTCAGCCACCTCGGCTCGGGCCGACCTGACATCCCTGCGAAGCTCTCCTTACATCGCGAGCAGGCACCACTCGAGAAGAGGACGGGAGGTCGGCACCCGCACCCTTGGCCAGCAGCCCACGTAATTTTGGCCGGCGCTCTAGAATACACTTATACCTGCCCGCACTCTCTTTGAGCATGTCAAAAGCGCCTTGGAGCAAAGGAGACTCGGGACCGACTGCTTCTTTTAAATCGATATAAGTCACCAAGTCTTCTTTCATCTTTAGCTCCGCCTCGGAAATGGTAATACCACCAGCACGTCGGATAATATCTTCGTACTCGGCGTGCTCCTCAGCGATCCTCTTGTGATCCTCAGAAACAGGGTTAGCCTGACCTTGGGCAGCTTCCAGTTCTTCCTCGGTCTGAAGAAGCCTGGCTTGAAGCAAATCAGCATGCTCTTGAGCAGCGATCCGCTTGACCTCGGCCTCCACGCCAAGCGCCTCGAACTTCATTCGCCATTCCTTCAGCTCGGCCTCAGTTGATTTCAACAGAGAACACTTCTCGGCAAAAAGCTCTTCAGCTCGGTGACATTTATCCATCCACAACCGAGCTAGAGACCGTTGTTCAGATAAATCTTGAGATAGGAGACTTATTTGCTTATGAAGGGAAGCTATACCAAGGTTATTAGAAATCTACACACAAAAAGAAAGCGAAGATTCATTTATTCACAAATGTCTGAGTACAAGTTACAAAAAAAAAAAAAAAAAAGAAATCTAAGGAGCATCGACCTCCTTGTCCTGAGAAAGTGGCGGCACAGAGGGGGGGTCCTGCGAAGAACCGTCAGCGCCAGCACCGCCGAGGTCCTCTCCACCAGCCGAGGCCTCACGCTCCTCTTCATCCTTATATTCTTCTTCGTCGTCGCGAAGAGAAGCAAAGGCGGCATCCAGGTCGGCATCCCGATCTACCGAGCAGTCAGCAACCTGCTCGACAGATAGCAGCTCAGACGAGCCTGCCAGACTCTCCAAAACAGGAAGCTGACCGAGGTAATCCCAGACCACCCTGGCATACCGGGAAGGGAGAGCATCATCCCCGAGGCGCTCAAAGCCGTACTTCGCCACATCCAGAGCGGGGAAATCCTCGGCGGCCTTCTCCAAAGCGGCCATGGCGAAGTTCCCATTGATGAGTAGGGCCAAGTCGTTGGCTAGGCTGGAGAAGCTCTCCGACAGCAGTAGCCTCTTCGTGGAGGCCCGAAGAAGCTCCCCTTGGCTCGCCGCGAGCTGGGCCTCCCGATCCTTCGCTGCATGCAGCTCGGATTCCAACTTCTGGAATCGCTCGGCCTCAACCCGAGCCCTCTCTGCCTCCGCCTCAGCCTTCGCGAGCTGAGCGACCAGCTCGGCTCTCGCGGCCTTCATCTCCTCCTTGGCCCCCTTCAGCTTGGCCTCAGCCTTCCTCGCCCTGGCGGTGACCACCATAAGCTTCTCAGAATACTTGCTCTTCTCTTCCTCATGTCTCGCAGACATCTCCCCAACGCTGCTCTTCAGCCACCCCACGACCGTATCGATGCCCTGTCAGAGGAAGTACAATTAGCTACGCAGGCAAGAATTACAGGAAATATGTCCTAAAGGCAAAGTCTTCACCTCGGGAAAAGGCAGGTCAGCCAACTTGTTTAGAGGGGCTGTCGGACTCGCGTCGCCGCCCGAGATCTCGAGAATCTCTACGTCGACCCGCTCTCCGCCCTTGGCTCGTTTCTGGGGTGGCATAGGAGGAGTAACGCGAACGTTCGCCGCAAGCCCCGCTGCCTCAGCGCGCGGAGCTAAGTCCGAAGTTCCTCCGAGCTGACTCTGGTCGGAGGGGGAAGCGGATTGAGCGGTCGACCTCGCCCTCTTGGTACCGCGAGCTGCGGCCTTGGCATCGTCCCCCTTAATCTTACCAAAGTTCTTCACTGCAAAAACAAGTAAGAAAGGAGTAAGGACGGCGAAAATCAAAAAATAAAATAATACATATACAACAACCCTAAGAGGACTAGCGGGGCCTCACCCGTCGAAGGATCCACCATCCTCTGGGCTCGTACGGGCTTAACCCCGCTTCAATTAAGGAGTCTTCACTGTAGCAACCCTCAAAGGGACCGTGATCCCTCATCGCTCTCACAGCGGACCCTAAAGCTTTATCCACCTCGCTAATCACCCACTTACGAGGCTTCTCTAACCTCCAAATAAAGTCGACAAAGCTATGGTGACGACAAAAGAAATACTTCGTGTGCCACCTATCCACCTTATTCTGAGTTCGCCCCTTGAACTCAGCTCGGGCGGTGGCGTAGTACCAGCCCGCACTCTTCTTGAAAAGGAAGAGCTCGTGAATGAGCTCGGCAGAAATTTGAAAACCCTTATCAATCGCAGCAACACCCAAGTCGGTAAACTGCCTAAAGGAATTCAGCATTATCTGCCCTAATGCTAGTCCCAACCTCTTCTGGAGCTCGGAGTAGGGCTCGGGGAGGGGCACACGAAGACCAGCGTGCACACTGTCCTCGTAAATAGTAACAAACCCCAATGGGGGGGAGCATGCCCGATCCTCTGGGCGTGGTTTTACTAATTCGGCATTCAAAGGAAAATTATAGGTTTGGGCGAGCCACCTAATCCTAACCTCATCTAAGGATGAGGGGTATTCAGCCACCTTCCCCTTCACAAGTGGGGGCACCGGTAAACTTTCAATAATAGGTTCAGAAGACTCTAAAGTAAAAATCCTAAACTCTACGTTGTCGGCGACGGCCCTTACCGGAGGAGGGTCACTATTACTACTAGACTGAGAGGGAGAGGCCATATTTACTTGGGAAAGTGAGCAGAAGTCTCCTGGAGCGGTCGTGAATGGAAATTTTAACGGCGTGAGCACTGGCGGCGCAGCGATACGGGAAATTGAAGCTTTTGCGAGGGATAGAGAAAAGTAGGAAAGTGGTTTTCTGGGACGGAAAATTTTTGATATAGCGGCGGAATTGAAAAAGCAGGATAGGGGAGACGTTTCGAATCCCACACTATACGTATTTGGATCCCGCCGCTACCCATCGTACACGTGTAAACGTGGGCCTGTATTTCTCGGAATATGGACCGTCCCTCCATAAAATTCAAAACGGCCCGCTACTTTTCCCTCCCTTTAAGTTCGGATATGGGCCACGCCTACAAAGCGACCTGAGACACATAATCAGGCCGCTGAGGGCCAAATTTAATCATCTCGTTCTACCTGCTAACTCAGCTCGGCAATCCAGTTCGTACAGGTGATTTGCGCGATCAATCACCTCGGCAACTCGACCTCGTAGTCTACGTCTACACGTCTTCTTTCCTCTTTTTTGGGGGGGGATGTGATGGTACAGGCCTCGCCTTGGGCCTGACCTAAGGCCCAATCTAGGTGGGCCTATACATTCAAGCTCGGCCCAAGAGCTCAGCCCAATTGCAGTCGACGCCTACCTTGAAGACCAAGTCACGAAGCCCTACTTTGGGGGAGGATAGAATCCTATTATGAATGAGAATCGGATATGCATGTACTAGGAAACAAGATATGTATAAGGAATCCAAATCCTAGAGAGGTTAGGGCTCAATTCAAGGCTTATAAATAGATGCTAGATTAGAGGTTTAGGACATTCAATACTCTTTGTACTCTCAAGCATAATAAAGGCTCTCTATATTCTCTCCCGTGGACGTAGATCACCTTGATCGAACCACGTAAATCTTTGTGTCGTCGCATTATTGTTATTTTCTGCTATCTCTACAAACCCTAGATCTATCAGTGAGACGCGTGCGTGGCGCGTGCACTGCACGCGCGTGCTTCACGCGCGGCATTTATTGTGCACACGCTTTTTTTTCGATTTTTTTTTTTTGCAATATATCCATATGCACACCACCGTATATTAATATGCACACCGAAGAGTATCTATATGCACCAACTTTTTCTAGTTTTTTTTTTTACAATATATCCATATGCACACCACTTAATGTTCATATGCACACCGAAGAGTATCCATACGCACACCACTTAATGTTCATATGCACACCAAAGATCCATATGCACTAACTTTTTCTAGTTTTTTTTCTTTTTTTTATTTACAGTTTTTTTTTTATTCTGATGGAGCCTTCGACTCCGATTTTACGGCTCCGCCTTCGCTCCGATTACTAATATAAGAATAATCGTCGGGCAACAATTTGGACTTTTTAGGCTCACTCCGAGGCCTTCGGCTCCCTTCGCTCGAATCTTGACTAAAGAAGAAGCGGCAAACAAAACAACGAAGAGACAAAAAAAAAGTGCAAAATAAATTTGGAAATTTAAAAAACAAAAATCGAAATTTGGTTGTGCATATGGAAATACAATTTGGTGCATATCGGTTAACATGCTTGTGCATGTGGATACACTTTCAAGTACATATGACATGATTAAAAAAAAACAAGTGAAAAAAGGTTGTGCATATAAACATAAAACCCTAAACCCTAAACCCTATGAATATATTGTGATGTGCATATGGACTTATTGTGATGTGCATATGGACTTATTACAAAAAAAAAAAAAAAAACAAAAAAAAAGTCAACGGTTGACCGGGTCAACCCGGATCCGAACCGGATTAACCCGATCTCACAATGTGAGACCCGTCTCACTAGACAATTTGCCTAAAAATATATACTTCAGCTATGTGAAAATTTCTCCTCTTCTTCTTTTGGAATTTGATCCGTTTCATTTTAAGTGAAAAAGAATAAGTCGTTCTTGTATTTAGTAAAATTATATGTTTGTAGTTTATTTGCACAAAATGAAATTACTACAATCAATCCTAATGCAATATAAAGTACATAAAATATACAGTAAAACCTTTATTAAGGAATACTTTTGGGATTACTAAAAAATATGACAAAATGAGAAGTTATTTCTAAATAGAGTTTGAAGAATAATTTATAATTTTTTTCTAATTTTAATGTACATGAACAATAATTAAATATTATAATTACTAAACATATGTATTATATAATGTATTATGTGCAAATGCATGTATTGATTTATTACACCTAGAATATGTAAAGTCCATAACTTAAAAGTATGCATTTAACTTGCTCGACAAGTTGAAATATTTTGGGTTCAACAAGAAGGTATGGGCGAGCTATTGAAGACACGAATGAAACTATATCAAATATATAATTTATTTCTATTTATAATTAGTTTCAAATTAGAATCATAAAAATATATGACAAATTGAGAGTTTATTCTTAAATAGAGTATTAATTTCTTGAGTTTTTACTGACCATCTTACATAAAAGTATGTTGGAAAATTTATTAGTATAAGTTTTGATGAATTCCAAAACCGATTGACCCCAACCGAGTAGATGTTGCCAGAACCTAATGTTAGAATTTAGGCTCGCTGTTTGAGCAAAGTTAAGATTTTATCTTTACAGGTCTCCAACTGAAGATGGCAACAAGGCGTCACTCAGACAGAACATCAGTTGTGAAGAAAGACAACTGAGAGTTCATTTGTTCAGATGCAAACAAGGGGAAGTCTCCAGAACATCAGTTGAGAAGGAAACCAACTGAGGGTTCATCAGATGAGAAGCAACAGAGAGGAAGAGAACATCAGATGAAAAGGAAATCATCTGAGGGTTCAAACCCAACTGAGTAAAGAAGTGGAAGATAACTGAGGGTTCAGTTTCAGAACCTCAGCTATAGAATCCGTACAAGGAGTTCAACTGTTTGAAGTTCAAAGTCAGCTGAGAGCTCGACAGATCGGAACATCAACTGAAGATCACTCAGACGAAGGTCAAGACTTTCAACCGACAAACCGAAGTTGACTGTCAAAGATTTGAATTTCAAAAGGAAGTCACATGAGGGTTTGACCGTTCAGTCATTACCCCATCTGGCCCAACACAAGGCTGTCTCAAATGGAAAGCAGAAGAGCACAGATGCCATATCGGGAAAGTCTGCAGAGATGAGAGACAAGCCATCGCTTTCAACCGATCAGAGATCAACCTATAAATAGAGGCATTCTCTCATTCGAGAGAGAGAGATACAGAGACGACGAAAAATTCAAGAGCTTTCTCGAGAGAAATCAAAGCAAAAAGCAAATCTGCAAAATCATTATCTAAGAGCATCAGCAGCTGAGAGTTCCAATTTGAGAGAACATTAGTAGCTGAGGGTTCCTAGAGATCGAAACTGTTTTTGATCTTAGGTTCAGTGTTTATTCGTTCAAGCCTTAGATCCAGCTCTCATTCGTGATCGAGTTGTAGTTGGAAATCCTACCCATTCTCACACCCTAAAAAGTGTGCTAGGACCTTACTCTTCCTGTAATTGAGTAGTCAGGTCGTCAAGTACCCGCAAACTTGACTTAGGCTGTTTAGTGCCCGCAAACTAAACTGTAACGGTTGCTCAGCCCGCGTAAGTTGAGTGGAACTGTCCAGAAGAACTTGGACTGAGGTGTGTGGACTCACATCTCCCCGTGGACGTAGGAGTTCTCTCCGAACCACGTAAATCCTGTGTGTAGTGTTGTTTTGTGTTCAGTCATTATTTTGCATATCTCAACTGACAATCTAACCGCATACAAACTGCTTCTTTCACATTAACAGTTTTGGTATTGACCAACCGTGCACAAAAGCGTGAGTTTGTTTTTACGAGTACATTTTCCACCACATTCCGCACAGCACCACTCTTCCAGCTGAGGTTGCTTACTCAGCTGTGAGATCCCAACTGAGTCCTTTTACTCAGTTGAAGTTGATTTCAAGTGTTAAGTTTTTAGAAAGTTGAAAAATCCTAACTGATGTATTCCCCCCCATACACCAGTAACTCGTATCGGGACCATCAAAGTATGTATCATTGTCTAAATCTTTAATAACAAAATGAAACCACGAAAGAACCAAAAGACTGTAACTGTTGCTAATAAAGTCAATGGTATAATTTCCAAGAGAATATATTAAAAGTTACGACTAATTTATATACTCAAGATCGAACTTCTAATTTCTACTAAGAAAACTCACAATCATATCATATCTAATTTTTGCATACGAATGCCCTTCATTTGAAGCAACTAGCAAAATTTTGAAAAATATTGTTTTTGTAGGCCTAACCATGGGATTTTTTGTTATAGTTATCCTTTCTATTTTATTCAGTTTCACGACAAGTCATGTACAGTTTTTTTTCAAATTACTCGTTACTTTTCACATTTATATATTATTTATACAGATAAATTTTGAAAGAGTCATAATAATCATTTAAATATAAATTTTGGCACACTTTCTTTGAAAATATAAATTTTGACCATTTTTTTTAATTTGGGACAAAAATACCTTTAATGAAACGCGAAGTGGGTCGGATTTGACGCGGACGAGAGCGGGTCGATTCGGGTCGGGTATCAGCATCTGGTACATCTGGTACAAATTTAGTCTTATTAGTACCAATTATTCTAGTAAATCTGGTACAAATTTAGCCTTATCAGTGCCAATTGTTCCAGATTTAGTACAATTGGGACAAATTGTTGAATTAGTTCCAGATGTTCCAAGTTATGACATGGTACTCTTGGGACAAATAGTATAATTTATTCCAATTGTTCCAAATTATGACTTAATAGACTGTTGTTCGACATATTTTTCACAACAATAATTGAAATGATAAAACTGAATAACAACACCACAATTCGAAAGTTTCAATGCTAATGCAATCATTCTTGAAACTAGACTTACTTAATAGAAAAAATGAAAAATAAACATCACAATGCTAAAATAAAATTTCTTTCAAATCTGCAACAAGTCACTCCAAACTCAATAGCAATGGCTATGACGCCAATCTCAGACCAATCCATCTTCAATGGTGGCGAGCAATGGCTATTATCACTATCCACATTCAAACCCCCAAATCTATCATTGGAGCCTGCGCCTGCTAGCTCCAGAGTCGTCGCCTATGGACTTGCGCCCTCACAATCAGTTGCATCGCTAGATTCATAGTCATCGAGCTCAACCAATTTTAGGATCAATTAGTCTTCTACGTCACCCCCACCGAAGCCCTAGAAAAATGCACATCTGACCCCTCAAAATCCAAGTTTCGCATCGTTAGCCTCGTGCTTGAGAACAGCGTCGCTCAGATCCCGTCGTCGACGGAGATCCAGTTCGTCATCACCGATTTGATCACCGACATCCGAGTCAAGTGCAAGGGCAGCGTGTTCTGCTCCTCGATGTAGCGCAAGTTGTCCTTGAAAATTTGGAATCACTTCTCGCTCTCCTCCAAAGCGTTGTACGATTTCCTGTGCTTCGCCATCCACACCGCGTGCAGTGACCTCACCTCATCGTCGGAGCGGCGGCGGGCGGCGACGCCGTGCTTCTCGTCGTAGGAGATAATGGACATATTGGAAGCCGCAGCGGTGAAGACGTGATTCAATTCTCCATAGATCTATGGATGTGTGCCTGTGTTTGTGTGTGTGTGTGTGTGAGAGAGAGAGAGAGAGAGAGAGAGAGAGAGAATTGCAGAAGAGGGTATACAATAAAGTTAAATAAAACGGGTTTGGGGATGGATACGGGTGAGAGAGAATTAAGAGTAATTAGGTTCTAAGTTAAAAAAAAAATGGCCATAATTTATATTTATGAAAAGGATGGTCATAATTTATATTTCAATGCTCATATTAATTATATAACATGATATTGTCTTATTTATATTTAGGAATAATTAGCTAATTATTTTGTTTGCTTTTTTAGATATACATATAACTAAATAAATATGCTATACAAACTGGCATGGCCATAAGGCATATGGATATGGCCCTATCAAGATATTAATTAAAAATTAAAGAAACTAACTGTGCGATTAAAAATTATTAATTGCAACCTAATCCCCTAGGTAAGAGGGCGTTAATTAATTTCTTTAATAAAAAAACTAGTCACGAGATAAGCGCGAACTATTTAAAAGTTGCTCATTTTCAGATTTTCTGATTTTCACACGTAGTTTTCGAATTGAGGCACTCTCATTAAAATTCAGTGAAAATCTTCGATATTATGGTAAATACTAAATAATGCTGACATACCTACATTAATTCTATACTAACAATCAAGGTTGTTTAAATTTTGTGGCATCAAGAGTTGCTCGTTTTCCTCAATATTTGCGAGTTGTGGAAGAAGAAATCATGAGTTTGCAAGAGGCTTTATCTTGGATTAAATCATTGACATAATAGTGTGATTTTTGAGATGGATAGTAAGTTAGTTGTGGATGCAATGTTATTTTTTAAGGAGGATTATTCTGAATTTGGTGTTCCGGTGAATAATTGTAATAATTTGTTGAATACTTTTAATTCACATAGGGGGCGTTTGGTTTGATAGATGAGATAAATAATATTCGATAGGATAGTATAGAATGTGATTAGTTAGATTATTAGTCTTGTGTTTGAATTGTTTGATTGTGGTGTAGGATAATTGAAGGATTATATGAGTGTGTGCGCTCTATATTGTGTGTAGTGTGTGTGGGTGTGCAATGTGTGTTGTGTGATTTTTTTTATGTGAGGTTATTTTTAGAATTTTACATCATGGATTAGATGAGGACTAATAATCAACCTAAATTTGGGATGATAAGTTATCACTCACTTGAGTGATTGGAGCACGGGTTTAATTTTCTATCACAAGTTTCATCATCTAACCAAACATGTGATTAAATAAGATTATATTATCTATCACTCCAAATCAAGCAAACCAAACACTACCATAAAGTCAAGCATATAAGTCGAGGAGTTAATATTGTGACGCATCTCTGCTTTGAATTTTCCTAATCCATATGTGTGGGATGAGCCTCTATCTTTTGTGGATGGCGTTTTTAAGCTACCTTGTTCTTGTTTGTATATAAAATTTCGTTCTTCCATATATATATATATATATATATATATATATATGTGTGTGTGTGTGAAGAGAATCAAGTGAGAATGCTTTCTTATTTGAGAAATGAGAATAAATCTCGGCCCTTGATCTTTGTTGATCAATGGTTCAAATTTAACGATGCATTATGTTTCTGTAATTTATGCATTAAATTATTTTAGTTTATGCATTAGAATGTGCATGCATTACATTTCTGCAATATATGTACTACCGATGTAATAAAATGCATTAAATATCATTCTCATGTTCTCATATAAGAACTATTTCCACCAGATCCCTACCATATATATATAGGGAGATGATCATATAGTAACTCATAGTTATATGAGTCCGTAAGAACCATGCATTTTTATCACATCAGTTAATGCATAAATTACATTATTTCAATGCACAAATATATATTAATAAAAAATTGAAAAGTTGATATATTTTATGCATTATCTGATTTAGTCAGTGCATTAAAATATTTCATGTTGTGCATTAAAAATTTGTTAAATATTTGTGCATTGAGTTAATGTAATGTGCTCTTTGCCATATTTGTGCATTAAAGTACTGCATTTTGTGCATTTTCGAAGTGATATTAATGCATGGGTTACTATAGACTCATATAAAGATAAGTTCCTATCAGATCCACACCCTATATGTATAAATCTTACATCGTACCGCCTTGATTATGTAAAATATTTTATTAGTTGAAGTAAATTAGTTTGAATAAAACTTTGGTTCTAAAAAAAGTAATATGATTGCTATTGGTTTCAAATAAGTTTTTACTATTGTAATGTGAACCCAAGAAAATTACTAATATTGCACAACAAGAAACTATTTTAACATAATAATAAATATATTGTGTTTGAGCGTCTGACTTCTTGTTAATAAAAATATCGATATAGGTTGAAGTCGGGGAAATGGTCCATATGGATAGAGAGATTTCTTATTTTGAGAGCCGAACGTAAGATATTTCATCAAAAAAAATGGTACCGGCCATTTATTGGTTACCAAATATGACAAAAACCTCCAAAAGAAAAGTTAATCGAAATAAATACTAGAGCAAAAACTCAAAATACCAATTCTTAAACACAAAAGATAAATTATAACTTTTTAAAAAAAAAAAAATTCAAAATACCCTTTTGAGTTTATTTAGGACTTTTATGCCCTTCATGTATACAAGAAGATTGCATTTAATTTGTATCATACACGAAGATTAATTTCTTGTATGAATTTCCGGCGAAATTTTCCGGCGACATTATCCGGCTAAAAGAATTCCGGTGAAATGTTTCCGGCTAATTTTTCAGGCGAAAAATTTCCGGCGACAATTTCCGGCTAATTTTTCCGGCGACAATTTCCGGCTAATTTTTCCGGCGAAAATTTGAATCATACACGAAGCCTAACTTCATGTATGATGCATACATGAAATTATCTTCGTGTATGTATCATATATGAAAAATTATCTTCATGTATGATATAAATTTGATTTTTTTGGAGGCAAAATTTTCGTGTATGATGCATACATGAAAGTCAGTTTTCGTGTATGTATCATACATGAAAACTTATCTTCATGTATGTTACAAATTTGAACTTTTTGGAGGCAAAAATTTTCGTGTATGATGCATACACGAATTAGGCTTATTTTATGATCCATACATGAATGTTAGTCTTCGTGTATGATGCATACATGAAGTTAGGCTTCATGTATGATTCGAATGTTTGCCGGAAATTAGTCGGAAATTTTTCGCCTGAGAAATTCGCCGGAGAAATTTGCCGGAAGTTTTTTCGCCGGAAGTTTATACATGAAATTAGTCTTCTTGTATGATTCAAATGAAAGTCAGCCTTCTTGTATACTTATTAAGGGTATATTAGACTTTTTACAACTCAAAGTGGTATTTTGAATCTTTTAAACTTAAGGTGGTATTTTATAACTTTTATTTAAAAAAAAAGGGTATTTCACCACATTCCCTCTAAATACTACTCCATAAAATAAGCGACCAACGATGTGACGTCAATTCCCACAAGTCTTTTCCATTATTTTCTCTGTTTTAAATTCTTCTTTTTCCGGAAGTAGCGGATTTTACAAATTGCAAACCGAGCATCGACCCATTTTAACAAAAAAATAAATTAATTAATAAAAGAAATACGTCGATTAAAACTAAGAAAAAAGAAAAAAAAACACATTTTAAATATAATCTGTGAGTGTTCAAATCGGGAGAATAATTATTCGTAACTAGAAACACTGAAATACGTATGACGGAATTACTTGTGTCATTTTAATATGCATACCATATGGATTTTAATTCATTTTAATGTACATAACCCTACTGAAATTACAAATGATAGTAGATAGATATTAAAGTTAATCTTTTTGTAGTTCGATATCATTTCAGACAAAGTGGAACAATTGTATTTATCATTTAGGGCTCATATTTAAATAATTATGTCGGTACCTTTATATGCTTAAATAATAAGAGAAAAAAAAAAAGGCAAAGGAAATTCAATGTTAAACTTTTCCTCTGCGTATTGAATGTTCGTTGGACCTAGTTACGAGGTTGACATTTTACATTTTGTTCTTTTCATATGGGAAAAAGCAGTAGAGTACTAACATTTTCCCATCTAATAATAGCCCTTATCATATTTACCTCCTCAACCAATCGAGGAGCAGTCAAGATCCTAACATACCGTAAATAGTGCAAATATCCCCTCTTAATAAAAGGGAGTTTGAGCGTTGTTAATTTTTTCTTTTTAAATATATAGACTTTTTGTATGATTCAAATGAAAGTCTCGTTTTAAATTGGTACGAGTATTAAAACAAATGATAAAATATTTTTGAGTAAAAATTAGAAAGTAGGGACAGTGAATAATGACATAAAAATAATGTTAATGATAAAAAAAAGTAATATTAACTAAAAAGTAAGAATAAAGTTGTTGGAATGATAAAGAAATAGAAATAAATTTGATGTAAAGTGGGAAAAGAATAATTCTCTAAAGTAAGAAAGTTATAATAATATAAAAATTAGAGTAGGACTTTTAAACTCAAACATTTAAAATGGGTGAAATGTGACTTTATAATCTGAACAAAGGGTATATTCTATATGGTCCCCACTGTATAACACCTCATCCACCACCTCATCTACCTCCCCCTCCTCTATCTCTCCTTTATCGAACAGATTTACAGATCTTCAAATAATTATTTCTCTTTCATCTCAGGATTTGAATTGCAACAAATTGGTGAAGACCATAAATTAAAAGAGAACATATACAAGGAATCGAAGAAATAAAAGTGGTATACTTCTTCAAGATGCCGATTATCAAGAATGAAGAGAAAAAGGATAGATTGCTATTTCAATTTATTTTTCCAATTCAAACAGCAGATTTAGTTAATTTATCTTCCAACTCATACGGGCTATCTTCCTAGTCATCTCTTTCTTTCTAAATATGCGCTATTGCCTAAATCGGATAATAAAAGCGCAATTGGAAATTGATTCACGGGGAGGAGAGGGGGTGTCTGATTTTGGTTTGTAATTTCAAATTAATTATGGTGGTTAGTTTTGGTGGTGTTTAATGTCGTACGACTGTAGATCGCTGTGTACAAGTTTGTTGTGGTGACGATAATGTTTGAAGGCTGGTGTTGGGTGAGAGTTGCGAAGCTTCTTGGTGAGGTGTTTCATGTTTGGGTTCTCCCCATTTTCGGATAGGTTTGCAGCGCAGAGTAGCAACAGAAAAGGGAAGGAAGAGATGGAAGATGAGGTGGCAAATGAGGTTTTTTTTTTTTTTTTTTTTTCTTTTTTTCTTTTCTTTCTTTTTTCTTTTTTTTTTTTGTGTGCGTAGGACCCACATGATATGAAATAAAATAAATAAAATGTTATTAACAGCGTCAACAGTTTGTTTGTCGAGAGGAAATTTTTGCACAATTTACAGTACGTTGGCGTGTTGGCAGCTCCTCAATATTCGTTAAGGAGGTAAATGAGATGAGGGTTATACGTTTTGGGTTGGTCGGGAATTTACAGTACGTTGGCGTGTTAGCAGCCCCTCAATATTTTTTGAGGAGGTAAATAAGATGAGGGGGTTATACGTTTTGGGTTTGGGGGAATTGTTACTTTTCCCTTTCATCTATAAATAAATGAATAAAAAAAATTAATTTCATGCAAAAACAAAAAACAACTATTTTTATTACATGAAGACATGTTTTTTATGCGTTGCATTTATATATCAAAGTTAAAGTATCGCATCATTAAAAGTCACAATCAGTTTGGTTTTCTGCATGTTATAATGAGTGGATATGATAATTTTCTGTTTGACCGCTCTTAGTGCGTGTTTGTGTGTGTATTGAGAAATTGAGAAAATTCTTAAATATTAGTAACGGATTGAGAAGTCCTCTAAAAACAAGGATTGAGAAGTTATATCCGTTGCTTTTGTGCATGAGAATTGTTCAAAATTTGAGACAATTGTGGCTAGTTGCAGATTAACCTTACAAAGTAATAGTAATAGTTTCAAGCTTAAGCACATTTATCGTGATGTAAATGTTGTAGCTCATCAATTAGCTAGAGTTGCATTGGATTATCATTATCCTAATTCTTAGACTGTATGTGGGATGAGCCTCCTCGTGTGGATGGCCTTCTTACATTATCTTGTTCATGTGCGTAAGTTCAATATATTTATTTTATTTTAAAAAAATCATAATTAAGATTTTTTTTTATATGATTTAGATATAAAAAACAAAAAAGATCCATGAGAATTGTTAGTAGACCGTAAATGGACCCTTGTGGGCTATTTTGGACCTATAGGCCCAATTAGTTTTTATGACTAGGCCCAATAACTATTTTATTGACAAGGACTAAATATAAAGACACAGCGAAGGCTACAAATGCAAATTATTGTTCATATTAATATTATTGGTTGCAAATCCAAATGATTGTTCGTATCAATCTTATTGGACAATATGTAAATAAAGTGAAGCATTGACAACGATAACTATTACCAAAGTGGCAAACTGGTACATGTGAGGTTGCTAAAAACCATACATGAATAATTGATTAGCATCAGCATAAATTGGCCCAATAAGGGCCAATACCCACCTAACCCACACCATAAACTTTATTTTTTTACCAATTTATTACTTCCCCATCCCCCACCCCCCATCCCCCTTTTTTTTATTCGTGGAAATCGGCAACAATTATTTTTGTTGTGGATTGGATAAATTCTTGTCCTCGTGCAGTAATCTGTAAATAAAAAAATAATACTTTCATTATGTTTATGTAATGTTGAATACAGACATTAATAATACTTTCTTTGTCCGTAAAATAATGTCGTACTTATGCATTTATTGTTATTCTTGAATAAGTGTTCTATTTCACTTTTTCTCATCACGTCAAGGTCAATTTATAGCAACTTTTACTCACGTTTTAACTTTTCCACTCAAAACAAAGTGAGACTCTATTCCACAAATAATAACTTTAACTTTATTTCACATGTTTTCACTCACGACAAGTGGGATCCATATTCCACTCACAATAATTATAACTTCCAATTTACTTATTTCACTCTGAAAAGTGAGACCCTAACTCCATTCACAACAATTTTACCAGTTTTCTTAAAACTCGTGTCGACTCCCAAATGGGGCAATACGTCATGGACGGAGGTAAACGATAGAAATTGGGTAGATCATACTATCTATGTCCATAATATAGTTGTCACTTTTGCCATTTATCTTCATTCACGATATGATAGCTACTTTCATTTATAATAATAGTAGGGTCCACATAATACATTTTATTTTCCACTACTGGGACCCTTACTCCACTCACAACAATATTTACTACGATCCACTATAATCCACAACTTTCTTAAAATTTATGTCGTACACAATGTGACAACCATATCGTGGACAAAGGGAGTATCACTTTTAAAGTGTTTTGAAATATTAATTTTTTCTTTATTTAAACAGACAAAATGAGTGAGACATCCATTTTTAAAAAGGCAGACCTAATGAGCGGTAGGGCTATCTATTCGGTCCCGTTAGTTGGTTTCTTAATCGAAATACGCAATAACCGATTGGTCATTGGTAATCAAAAACCGATTTTATTGGTTACTAGTGCAGTTATCGGATCGAATTTTTAGTCAATCGGTTATTGGTTATAACCAAAAATCTAACCATAATAATCGACTAACCAAATTTATTAATTAATTTTTTAATATATAAATATATATTATAATTACAAATTATACCCCTAAATAATTTATTACTTTTATAGTTTGAAATTTGGATATTATTTATGATTTTATGGTTTGGAGTTTGAAAATGTTTCGTGTGAACGAACATGAGCAATTAATATTGTGTAGAAATGCTGCCCAATTTTTTTAATATTTTTTGCTTATTTGAGTTAATTGATAACCAAACCGATTAAAAAAATTTGGTTAACCGAAATAGTTAGTAAATATAAAACCCCTCAAAGACCGGTTTATGAAAAATTCGAATAAATTAAAACTTTTTATGATAGGTCCTTCTTCCCGGAGATTTTCAAAAGAAAATAATTTATTTTATTAAGAGAAGATGAAAACTTTATTTATAAAGTCAAAAATGAAATTTATTTAAAATAAAATCTAAATTCGTTTTCGAATAATTTAAATTATCATATTTTCAAATCGAGCACGAGCATGAATTTCTGTATTCATTGCATGGCATCCTACGTGTTGCATTCTTTATGATAATAAATTATTGATGTGATTTATCTGCGAATTAACTGTCGCGTAATTATGGAGTCGGCCAGTTAAGCTCGACTGTACGAAGTAAAATTTCAGCGTCACATTAAATAATTCGGCGAGCTTAAAGAAGATAAATAATTTATTTTATTATTCATATGAATTTTTAGTTAATGCAAATTAATAGGATTTATTTCGATAAATTTTGTCGGGCTAAATTACGTACGAGCTGGACTATTAATATATCGCGTTAGAGCATTTACAGCAAGGGTCTTGTTAGACCTAGGTCTAAGCACTGGGAAGCGTGATTTTAATGATTGGTGGTATTGAGTTAGACATAGGTTGATTTCTCCACTACAATGGGGTTGAGTAAGACCTAGGTCTAAGCACTGGGAAACGTGATTTTAATGATTGAATAGATTTTATTTTGTTGTTTTTTTTATTAGTAATAAATATTATAAAAACTAACTTAATTAAATTCAGAAATTAATAACTGACAATTTTATTGAATTAAAAAAAAAAGACAATAACTAAAAAAAAATACAATAATTAGGAAATAAATAAAAACACAATAACTATTCGCGGAGTGGACCAAAACGTGCCCAAATCTCTTCAATCATATCCTCCATAAGGCGGTCGTGGGCACGTGCATCCTGAATTTGAGCTTGTCTCTCAATAACTTGGCGGAGTGGCACTGGCGCCCCTTGATGGACTGGTGCCCTGTTCACGTTTGCATCGCCCTTTGCGCTCGATTCAGCATGGAATTCAGTTGCCCTCGGTCCTTCATCTTCAATTATCATGTTATGCAGAATGATGCAGGCATACATGACATCACATAAATGCTCCCGAAAGAACATGCGAGCAGGGCCCTTTATGATTGCCCAACGAGCTTGCAGGACGCCGAAAGCCCTTTCAACGTCTTTACGCGCAGCTTCTTGCATCCGAGCGAATCGCTGTCTCTTCGGATCTGTTGGCGCATTGAGCGTCTTCACGAAAGAGGCCCACTTCGGATAGATGTCGTCGGCGATATAATATCCCATACGGTGCGGGCGGCCGTTTGCAGTGAAAGCGATTGACGACGCTCTACCATTGATGATGTCGGCGAAGACAGAGGACTGATTGAGCACGTTGATGTCGTTCAGAGAACCGGCGACACCAAAAAAAGCATGCCAAATCCACAAATCTTGGGAGGCGACAGCTTCAAGGACGAGGGTTGGAGATTTATTTCGTCCAGTGTACATTCCTCTCCAAGCAGTTGGACAATTCTTCCATTGCCAGTGCATACAGTCGATGCTTCCAAGCATTCCGGGAAAGCCATGCGTCCTCTCGTGCAATGCAGTGATCCGGGCGATGTCAGCCTCATTTGGCCGCCTCAAATATACGTCGCCGAAAGCAGATCTGATGGCCCGACAGAAATTCTTGAGGATGATATTGCTCGTGGAATTGCCACAGTGCAGATATTCGTCGTACTGATCGGCTGCTCCACCATTAGCTAGTTGCCTCAGAGCAACGGTGCACTTGACCCAGGGGTGGAACCACAATCTTCCAGTGGCATCCGGGTGTTGCTGAAAATAATGCTCCCGATCCTTAAGAGTTTGAGCAATTCTCAAGAATAGGCGCTTGCTCATTCGAAACCGCCGGCGGAAGACAACATCACCCCATATAGGGTGGTCGACAAAATAATCCCATCGGAGGCGTTGTTCGGCCTCCTCACGATTCCGGTGGAGGTACGTCCTCGTACCCTGGTCGTCGTCGTCTGACGAATCAGACTCGGCCACTATTTGGTAAAGCTCCCTGGCTCGCTGCAAACGTTGGCGGCGTCGCGCCTCCGCCTCTTAAGGATTGTAGCTCGCACCCGGCCAACTCATATTTTTTTTTTTTGAACCAACAAGTGAATTTGTATGATGAGGAATGAATTAGATGAATTGATGTGGTGGTGTGGTATGGATAAATTGATGTGGTGGTGTGGTGGGATATAATATAGTGAAAAAATGGGATGTAGCCGTTGGGGTGTATTTAATTTTGTTACCATTATTTTTTTTTATTCAGAAAATTAAAAAAAAAAGGCGGACCAATAAGGACACGCCACGTGTCCCCATTTTTTGACGTGGCGGAGTCGAGGGAGGGATCGAAGGATCGACCTCGCCTACGACTCGCTGATCGACACAGGGGGTGTCGATCCCCCCACAATGGTGATCGACACATGGTGTGTCGATGTGGGGGTGGGTCGAGCGACATCGACACCCGATCGACACCCCCCTATCGACGCTCGATGTAAGTGCTCTTAGAAATACAAGGCAATAAAAGAAAACAAATTAAGAGATAAAAGGAGGAAAAACGTGAGAGAGAGAGGAACGCGTGGGAGAGAGAGAAAGAAAACCCCAATCAAAATCTGCCAAACTATCTCCCCAATAAAATTACGCAGAAACTCATCATTCTCTTCAACTTCTCTCTCACAACACTCAACTCTCCTCCTCTCCCTCTATATCACGCCACCCCCATCATCTGCAACATCCATTCTTCATCTCACATCTCTCTCCAAGAAAATAAGAACCCTAGCCCCTAAAAACTGCCCATCGTCTGCCGCCGCCTCCTTGAACCACCACCATCACCGCCGACCCTTCAAGAAAAGAAAGAAATGAGGTCGTTTGAGGGAGCAAGAGGGCAGACGAGAGAAAGAGAAAGAGAGGGAAAACGAGGGTTTTCCCCAACCCTAGCCTTACTGCCGCCCTCCTTCCGCCGGAGCCGCCTCGGAGAAGCAGTTACCACGCCGGGAAAGGGGAGAGGCTGCTCGAGAGAGAAGAGGCGCAGGTTGAGCGAGAGAGAAGGGCCGAGAGAAAGGAGAGGAAGAGAAAAAATAGGTATATTATTTTGATCTTGTTTCACTCTCAATTTTCTCATCCCTTTTGATTTCTTGAGAACATAATTAGGATATTATTCAAGTAGAGAATTCGGTGATGGATTCGAGAGAGGGCAGCCCCTAATTTTCGTTTTTATTATGATTCAATGGTGGAAGGATTGATGGTTGGAAGTTTCCTTTACGTTTCTATGGATGCATGTCAATTTGGATGTTTTTGATTCGAGCTATGATATAAGAAATTCATTTGTCTTGCTTCCTTGGGTGTTTTGAGTGATTTATAATCATGATATAAGACTGATATGTGAGTGTGCATCGATTTGGTGGAGTCCTTGTTGCAAACTTTTTGAAATTGGGATGAATGTGGTTGAATGTGAAAGATACACCGATCTGAACTACCCGTTTCTATAAGTTATACTTCGAGTTTTGATCTCAATTTTTGATATGTTATAGCTAAGTATGTGAAGATGCTTGAGTTAAAATTTTAGATTTTTCTTTTGTGTAATGAAGCTGGGGTGAATTGATCTTGCCTCTGCTGTAATTGAACCCTAACGATCTACGCAGCAACAAGTTTTGAGCTACTGCTCTTTCGTTATTCAAAATTTTCAAACATTGTTTGTTGGAGAAGAAAATAGACTCCTTGAGGTTTCTAGATTGTTATTAATCTCGTTTTGTGGCCAAATGAGTAGATTTTGGTGTGAGTTTCAAATTGACTAACTTTTCAACGAAACCTGAAATTGACAGATTCACTGTCCTGTAAATGGAGCCTCGTTTGGGCAAGTAAAACTCAATATTTTTGAGGTTTGAAACATTCTGGAGTGAGGTGCATGTGTGATAAGTTTCCAATAGAAATTTCAAGACAATTGAAAACCGTTTGCTATTTATTTCGGATTTTACGGTGCTAAGTGTCTTACTGAAAATTTTCAGAAAAATGTCTATTATCCTATTTATGCCCAAATTCGATTTTTATGCACAAAATAAATATATTGGTGTGCCTCAATAATATGCTAAAATATTTTCTAAGATAGAAATGATGAAGTGCGATTTATTTGGAGGTCATATAAATTTATCTTATATGTTAAATCGATTAATTCTTGAAATTGAGCTAACGTGTTAGATATTGGACCAAACTTAATTTGTATGTTTTGGGCTAGAAGTTTTGGGCCAAATATTTAGATCCTATGATTGTTAATTTTGTTGTTTGGCCAAATTGATTAATTATACGTAGATTATGTGATTTGAGCTTTGACCAGATTTATTAAACAAATTAATTTAAGCATGTGCCATACGTTTTAAATTATTTTCTTTAAGTGGCCTGACCTATTTTATGGGCTAAGACTAAATTATTTTATGTGGTTTATTAACTCATGTTTAATTATTGATGAAGCCCAACTTAAATATTATGTGCTAGCTCAATAATTCATTATTTTAATGGACCCATACGTTTATAATTGTTGAGCCAAATATGATTTATTTATTTCTTGAAATCTAATATGTAGGCCTTGGGCAATACTTGATCAATTAAATTAGTTGACTAATTAAATTAGTCAAAGGTTATTAGATTAATAAATTAAATTAATTTATTAAAGTTAATTAAATTAGTTAATCAACTAATGATAAGAAGATTTGCATGTGTTTATATGAATACGAAATGTTTCATCTCAATTTGTGATGATTAGATTAATTACCTAAGTCTAATAACGTGATATTATGCGGTCAATTATAGTGACTCATTTAATGATGTTGTTAATTAATTAGAATTAATTAATTAAGTATATGATGACATATGTATTAAATTGCTTTAGTATACGTGTTAGAGCATGTTAATTATTATCTTATGTGACATGATTAATAATATAACACGTATGCATGAGCTTAATTGTAGATGATATCTTATATGTTTAATAATACGACATGCATACATATGAATCATGATGAAGCATGACATGACATACTATGGCACAACATGTTTTCAAAGCCAAGTTTTGATTAACGATTTAAGATGCATGTTTTCAATTAAGGATCATTGATCTGACTTATTTTTAGTTAAAATCCCGAGGCGATGCCCTGGTAGACTTTTTCAACTTTAAATGTCAAAGGCCGGAAATAGGTTGACCTTTAGAATTATAGATAGACTAATTGACCCCTAGAGTCAAATGTTTAAGAATCTAGATTGTCTTGTAGGAGACACCAAGAGCTAGAGACGCAAGAGGATATCCACACGTTAAGGACAAGAGGTGGGTTCTATTTTCAAACTGTGGGTTATAAGCCCTACGGAGGTAACTTTTCGGGTTATTAAGCCCTAACTGCTTTTCATGAAAAAGTGATAATGCATGCTAAATATTTTTGCTCACTACTCGTGTTTACCATATATGATGTTATTGGCTTCGATCGGCCTTGGACCCATACACCCCAAGGTAGTGCGCACACAGGTACTTATGACGGTTCAGAGAGTGGGATTGGCTCCCCACTCGAAGAACCGGGGAAGGTAACACGGTAGGCGAGCTAAGATGCGCGCAAGGTTATGTTAAAATGTTTTTATGTATGCATGGGTTAAATATTTTCTTTTTAAAGTTATTGCCCTTGTATACAAAATGAGCATGCTTTATCTTTCAAATGTTTCTGTAAAACGTTTTTCAAAAAGGGGCACGAACCTCACTGAGTACCAAAAGTACTCAGCCCAAAACATTTTCTTTTTCAAAATAGGTTGGATGGCGATCGAGATGGAGGTATGTTGGCATCAAAGAATATTCTGGATGACGATCACTTGGATCGTCATCTTCCTTTTCATTGAATGCATGTTAATTTACAAACTCAAGCTCAACATTTCTTCAAACTCGACTAATCCGACTACAGTTAGTCTTAATCTATGCTTCCGCAGTGCGGGGTCAAAGTCCTCATACTTTGACCCCAAGACGACCAAGCTAGGGTAATGTCAAGTTGACAAAGTCTCCTCGGTTCCCTTCGAAGCCAAGCTTGTTTGGAAAATCTCCATTTCTTGTAAAGTCAAGTTATGTAAGTCAACGGTTTATTCTACGGTTTCAAGAAACAGTCCGATTATCCGCATAGGCAGGGTAGTTGGTCGTTACAGTAATTGGTTTGATATATGATAGCAATATTTAGCCTTAATCGATTATTGGTTAATTGGTTATCGATACGGTTATATAATAACGAACCGATTACCACCGCTAATAAGTGGGATAGAGAGAGTATCATTTTTATAACGAGTAATGTTTTGGAAATTTTAGTACCTTCTAAATATTTCATTGTCCAACATTTATAGTCGTTGAGACAACACAAATAAATTTCTCTTTTTTATATCATACTAATACTATGTAATAAGTACAAAAGAGTAAAAATTAAGTAGTCTTATTGGTGTTGCCAAACATTAGTTAACTCAAATTAAATTAAATATTAGTGGTATCGTCATTATACTTATTAATACTAATATTTATTTGTAGTAAAAGTGTGTTTGAAAATACTTTTATTTTAATTCGTTTATGTGATTCATAATTTTTTTTTGAAGTATGTTTCCTATGTAATTACTAAAAGTATGCTAGTTAGTTTTCAATTAGAGCACTCTCACCTATTCATTCAAAATTAATTTTAATTCTAAATTTAAGTTAAAATAATAAAAAGTATATTAAAAGATTTATTCTACTGATCTCTCAATATTCATGGGATGTAAGAAGGTTTCGCTCTAACTGCTATCTTCATCTGGTTGGCTTCTTACCTCATGATTGAAAGTCGATTGTAGTGGAGTTGTCATTGGATTATTAGGCTATCCACAACCTTTAGAGTATCCTTAGGGTGCTCTAAGGGGTTCTCTAGCACTCGAGCACCCTTAGAGTACTCTACCCCTGCAACGCAAGGGTGCTCTATCTTTAATATTAAAAAATTCCCCATTTTCATTTATTAAATTAATTTATAAAATTTTATTAATAAAAATAACATTAAACATTACATTAATTAAAAAAAACTAACATATTACAATAATTAAAATAAAAAAAACATTACATTAATTAAAAATGCTAGACTACTCCCGTAGAGGTCCAAATTTCCGGTAGAGGTGCTCGGTGAGATCATTGATAAGCCGATGGTGCTTTTTTTGATCTCTCAAGTCGGCATTCCGTTGCATAAATTGTCGAAAGCAGATCAGAGTTGTCCGAAAGTGTACCCCGCTAATGGACGGAGAGTCGGAGTCCTCTCTCCAATTCTCCACATCTTCCCGCTCGTCTTCGATGATCATGTTGTGCAAAATAATGCACGCGAACATTATGTCTCGGAGATGCTTCTTGTACCAGCACCGACCCGGAGCGCGTATTATTCCCCATCGGGTTTGGAGCACTCCAAAGGCCCGCTCTATGTCCTTTCTCGCCGCCTCCTGCATCTTCTTGAACCTCGCCGTCTTTAGGTCGGTTTCAACCCTCGGAGATTTGATCAGGGTAGGCCAACAAGGGTAGATCCCGTCGGTCAAGTAGTACCCCTTGTCGTAGCGGTGTCCGTTGACGATGAAGGTGCACGGTGGAGCTCTATCCTCAAGCATGTCGGTGAAGAAGGGCGACTAATTGAGGACATTAAGGTCGTTGTTGGAGCCGGCAACCCCAAAAAAGGCATGCCAGATCCACAAATCCTGCGACGCCACCGCCTCCAAGATTAAGGTAGGCACGCCGTGATCGCCGCGAGTGTGGACACCCGCCCACCCTTTTGGGCAGTTTCTCCATTCCCAGTGCATGCAATCCAGGCTCCCGAGCATCCCCGGAAACCCATGCCGCAACTCGTGCATTTGGAGCAGACGCGCAGTGTCGGCAGCGTTGGGCTTCCTCAAGTACCGCTCGCCGAAGAGGTCGATGATTGCCCGGCAAAATTTTTTGAGGCAAAGCCGGCCCGTGCTATCTCCGATCTTCAGATACTCGTCGAACGTGTCGGCAACACCACCGGTCGCCAGTTGTCGCACCGCCATTGTGCATTTTTGCACCGCCGTTAGCCCCCATCGCCCGAGTGCATCTTGTCGATGCGTGAAGAAGTGGACGTTTTCCTCCAACGTCCTGCAGATGCGCAAGAACAGATGCTTGTGCATCCGGAAACGGCGTCGGAAAAACTGCTCGCCGTAGGTGGGGTTGTCGGCGAAGTAGTCGGCGTGGAGGATCGCACAAGCCGCTTCTCGGTCGCGGTCGACGAAGTCCCGCGCCCTCTTCTTCTTCTTTTTCTGCTCTGCTTGGTGTGCACGCATGTAGCGATCCACGTCCGCCATCATCTCCAGCACCTCGTCGTCGGTGCCGCCCTCGACATATTCCTCCGACAAATAGGAAAAAATAAGTTCCTCCGATGAAGACATTTTTTTAGGTTGAATTTGAGAGAGAAAGAGGATGATAAAATGGTGTGAGATATATGAGGGGGTGTGGTGGTATTTATATAGAAGAGAAAAATTAAAAAATAAATAAATATTAAATCGGCATAGCCGTTGCCACAACGGGCGAAATTTTTAAAATTTATACGTTAGGCGCGTGCAATGCACGCGCCGTTATTATTATTATTATTTTTATTCGTAAATGCTCGCGCGTGACGAGCACGCGCCGGACTCGAGCATGGCTCGAGCGCTCGGGCACGCCTCGAGCTCTCGCCGTCTGCAACGCGGGGTGCTCGAGCCACCCCGTGCTCGATCTTGGCTCGAGCACCCACGCACGAGACGCGTTGTAGATAGCCTTAGTCATATCTGGTGGAATTGCCTTGCTTGACTGGTTTGTTTTTTGGCTTTCGCTTGAAGCTCTTTCACCTTCAAGTGCGGGATGGGAAATGACTAAGCTTGGCCAGTCAAAGTGGTTAATCTTCTAGTTATCGAACAAGCAGTCAAAATATTCACAATATTTATAAAAATAAAATAGGAGAACTTGTATGCCATATGTAAAATAAAAGTTAGAAATATATAAGTAGGATAAACTTTAAAAGCAAAATTAGAAACAAAATTATAAAATTTATGCTGGAAATGCTCATACTGTACCTCATACTAGGAAAGTTTTTAGATTATTTTGAATGGTTCCAATTCATGAAATATAGTTACGGAGTTACTTAAATTTGAGTTGTTTTCAAAAATACCTCAAATCAAATAGCAATAAATAATATATAAGCCTAGTTTTAAAACTAAATCTTTCATACATTATTTTGGATGAAAGTACCAACATACCCTTTCATTTTAAAAGAAAACTAATACCTCAAGAAAACAAAACTAAACCGTAGAGTTGAATACAAAACAATAAAAGAAAAGAAAATTACTCCAAGCCAGAATACAAAACAAAAAACGAAGAGAGAGAAACTAAACCCCCAACTCAAATTCTTCCCCAAATTCTTCCGCCCCAACGCAACCGTGGAGTTTCTTCTCCAAAATTGAAATCTTGTCGGCGATGTCTTCCAACGACGGTGATGGCGACGAAGCTGGCATCGACGGCTCACCCACTAGAAGCACAACATCGTGAAGTAATGCGGCGGTGAGAGAGATGGGGTCAGAGCGGCAAAGCCCTTCTAGCAAGTCGAGGGATTCCGACAACGACAACCCAACAAGTTCTGTACCGGCGAAATTTCCGACGGCGAGGAAGAGTGAGGAAAAGGCCGCTGTTGATTTCGAAGAAACACAGTCTGCCGACGAGAGGGAGTCAAGAAACTCTGGTGACCCAATTATTTCTATACCGGCGAAATCTTCGACGACGAGCGCTGCTGCTTCTAAGAAAGTGAGTATACTCTTACCGTGTATATATTTATTAGAAAATGAGCAGAGATTTCAAATTCTTACCGTGTGATTACAACATAACTGTGTTCATTTTGGTTGGGTATCTCACATAATTGTGTTGATATGAATAATAATTTGATAATTGAGGATGGTGGGTTCTACTTTGAATTAATTGTCGGTGGAATTTGCGTGGGTTCTGAAGAAGTGATAATTGTTAGTGGAATTTGATAATTTGATAATTGTTAAATTTAAACATACTCTCAATGTTTGAATTGTGCTTGATTTGATGTTATATGCATGTTGTGATTGACGTAAGTTTGTGTAGTTTTTCTGTAAACAGTAGGCAATATTTTTCTGTACAGTAGAGACTATAGTGAGTGTTTTGTGTACACAGTAGAGAGTAGTTCTCTTGTACATAGTTTTTTTTATACATAATTCATAATGAAGACACAATTGCCTTATGCACATTCCTCTTGTAGTTTTCTTTTACATGGATGAGAGAAACAATGCAAGGATGGAAAGGACGCATCAACCAAAAAGTGCGATGTAGTGTGATAGAGGACATCAGGTCCCGTTTATTAGAAGAAGGCGGCAACGAAGCTCTACAAATATTTCGAGAAGGATGCTTCGACAATCTACTTGGTTTGAGACGGAAAGTTAGCGCAAATAATGCTCTACATAATGGCCATGTGGATGATGAGTACTTGAAGAAGTATAAATCGTCTTTGTCAGCGAAGATATTTTCCTTAACATGTGTACTTTAGTGGATTCGTGACTTGTGAGTTTCAACTATTATTGTAAATTTAGTTAATTTTTTATATGGCCGAGTTTTTTGTGGAGTTGCAGTGTATATTTGATTATATTAAGAGCACGCAAACATGCTATTATGAAACAATTTATATTTGTGTTAGCTCTTAAACACAATTCCGTATTCCTATTGTGTACACTACACAATAGATATACGAATTGACTGTGTCCACAAGAAACTACCTAATTTGATAAATGTTGCTAAGATATGTGCTAATCTATCTAAACCACGTGCAGTAAAGGCATAAACACTTCGATTAATGAAAAAAATTAAAAGTTCATGTGTACATAGTGAAAGCTTATCTCTACTATGTACACTACACAATATAAATATCTTCGACTATGTCTTCAAGAACTTGGCGCTTTTTTTAGATTCTAGAGCTATTTAAAGCTTTATTACGTGTTTTTTGGCTTCTAGTAAACATTTTTATTTACTCTTACTTCTTACACATGACATATGTGGCACAAAAATAAGTAAATGAGTAACGGGTGCTATATCACGTATACTTCAATGACTTAGATGAAGTTCCTACTAAATACATAAGATGTGGCTCGAACCATAATATTCATTGAGTACACTTTACACGCAATAAGAAACTGTTTAATTTGATGAGTTTTGCTAAGATACGTTATAATCTATCTAAACCACGTGCAGTAAAGGCATAAACACTTCGATTAATGAAAAAAATCAAAAGTTCATGTGTACATAGTGAAAGCTTATCTCTACTATGTACACTACACAGTATAAATATCTTCGACAGTGTCTTCAAGAACTTAGCCATTTTTTTAGATTCTAGAGCTATTTAAAGCTTTATTACGCGTTTTTTGGCTTCTAGTAAACATTTTTATTTACTCTTACTTCTTACACGGGCCATATGTGGCATAAAAATAAGTAAATGAGTGACGAGTACTATATCACGTATACTTCAATGACTTAGATGAAGTTCCTACTAATATACATAGATGTGGCTCGAACCATAATATTCATCGAGTACACTTTACACGCAATAAGAAACTGTTTAATTTGATGAGTTTTGCTAAGATACGTTATAATCTATCTAAACCACGTGCAGTAAAGGTATAAACACTTCGATTAATGAAAAAAATCAAAAGTTCATGTGTACACAATAAAAGCTTATCTCTACTATGTACACTACATAGTATAAATATCTTCGACTGTGTCTTCAAGAACTTGGCCCTTTTTTTAGATTCTAGAGCTATTTAAAGCTTTATTACGTGTTTTTTGGCTTCTAGTAAACATTTTTATTTACTCTTACTTCTTACACAGGCTATATGTGGCACAAAAATAAGTAAATGAGTGACGGATGCTATATCACGTATACTTCAATGACTCGTAAAGTAGTACAACATATAATCAAATTTTCTATCATTGCCCAATTGCTCTTGAATCTCTCGCATTAGAGTATGATCATTCAAATTATTAATGGGCATTTGTACCAGAATCGCATCGCCTCCTATGAACTCTGATCTTTCCCAATGACCACTGTGACATATGACGATCTGTTGCAATGACATCTGCCAAAAAATAAAGAAAATCCTAATTCGATCAACTGTGTACTGATAAACTTTAAAAACTCAATTGTGTATTGGTTAATTGTATACTGATATTTAGCAAAACTAAAAGTAACATGTAGTAACTCATAATTTAAGTCTTCCATCTAAGAGTAAGCATAATAATTCAAATACGCCTCAACTATGTACTTATAAACCAAATAGTAGCATCAACTGTATACTTTAGAACATGTAAAATTATTGTAACTGTGTACTATTAGTTTTGCTTATTTCTCAAATAATTGTAAATCTGCTAGCCTATCATTTAAAAAGTTTCATCTTACGTTATATACTTCTTAACACAATACTATATAAACATGACTGTGTATATAAGAACATTAAGTGCAAATATTTAATCGAATACAGAGAGTTAAATCTAGCAGGAAAATTACCTCAACAATGAGAAAGACAGACGATAACACCTATTTAGAAACGTACTTCTTTGAGGATCGAACTTCTTAGAGAATTACAATATTTTGGTAAGTTTTATTTTTCAACATTTTTTGATTCGATTTTGAGATGAATTGCAGTGTATGAGCATTTTGTTCTGTTTATTGTAGTCATAAATTACTTACCAACCGACTTTTCATAGAATTTAATGTTGTTGTTGATGTGGTGTTATTAATGAAGTAGAGAAAGAGGAGGAGACAGAGATTGTTGAGTTGAGAGGAAGAAGAGCAGTAGCAAAGTGCATATTTGGGAGAAGAGAGAAAATGGTATATGTGTGGAGAATTTTTAGATTTAAAATGATTTAAAATAATAAAAGATAATAATAAGAGTAATTTAGTAATTTTATTGGAAAAGGTATATGAAAGATATAGTTTTAAAAGTTGGTTTATATATTAGTTATGACTATATGATGAGTGTATTTTTGACATTCTTCTCTTTTGAATGTGTAAATTGATTTTTTTTGACACGACAATTCCCATAGATGTCTATCTATAAATGTGTATAGATGTCACACACACAAACTAATTTGTAACGAGATTTTTTCTAATGAAACAACACATTCACTACCCTTTTCTTAAGATTAGTTGTTACAAAAATTATGGATAAAAATAAGGTAAGTAAAGTAAAAGAAAAAAACGACCAACTCAAACCCCCTACTTGGTAAGTAGGGAGAGTATTGTGCAACAAGAAATTGCATTTGAATGGACTTAGTAGATTATTGAATTTTCAATGTACAGTACAAATAAATCAACTAGTTTTATTTTTGGAGAGATTTGGATAAAACTGTTACTAGTATTTCCAAGTTAGATAAAATTATATATCAAGCTGTCGTTCCCAAATTCTCCATACGACATAATTCGTTACATACATCGGGAAAAAGGAGAAGGTCATTAAAAGAAAAAGAACGTAATAATGTTAATGCACAAGGTACAACGGATCGAAGCGAGACGCGAGATTCTCTGATCTCGCAGTCATTAAAGTCCCGGTGATGTCCCAACAGCCGTCACTCACACACACACTCACCCACTGCGAGCGTCCTCTCTCTCTCTCTCTCTCTCTCTCTCTCTCCCCCCGCCACCACCCTCCTCCGCCGCGGATAAGAGACTGTAGCGAGTAGAATGCTTGCCTCCATTTGATTGTTTACCTAGGGTTTGTGTTGGTAGTGAATTATTTATTTTTTCTCTTTGGATCGATTAATTTGTAGAAATCTCGGAGTATTCGATTTGATGGCATCTGAAGATGTGAAAACGAGCGAATCGGCGGTGTCGAAGATCGTGAATTTGGCTGAGGAGGCAAAGCTCGCGAAGGCTGAAATCAAGCCTTCTAAATATCAAGTGTACAGCATTTGCAAGTCTCTCGTCGCCGGCGGCGTTGCCGGAGGAGTGTAAGTTCCCAGTTTATTTTCTGTTTTTGTGTATCTGAGGTTATGGAGATGTCCTTTGCGATCGGCTTTTTGTCATATTTTGATTAATATGTTTGATTGAGGAAATGGTTGTTTTTTCTTCATTTTATTCGTCTTTAAATCATGCAAAGAGCGATTATTCTGTGGTGGGGTTATAATAGCTGCTGGTTTGTTATGAAAAGTAACTCTAGTTTGCCTAACTTGCTGCCTGATTGTCACAGGTCTCGGACTGCGGTAGCTCCATTGGAGCGATTAAAGATTTTGCTCCAGGTTAGCCACTGTGAACCAAGCAGCATTCTTTTACCTCGTTCCATCA
Organism: Schizonepeta tenuifolia; assembly: GCA_029490685.1. Classification (NCBI taxonomy): domain Eukaryota; kingdom Viridiplantae; phylum Streptophyta; class Magnoliopsida; order Lamiales; family Lamiaceae; genus Schizonepeta; species Schizonepeta tenuifolia. Next base: position 55,306,747 of record CM055957.1, on the reverse strand, counting down.
AAGTTTTGATAATTTATCAATTACATTTTGAGAAAGACCTGAACCTTGACTATTGCAGAAATAAGTAGTGAATCATGTTTAGGTTTCTTTGAGGCTTTGTTATTCTTTTTTTCCTTCCGAAACTATTTGATCGTCTTGAGTTCATTATTGTGAATCGTCATTTGTTGAGCTAATGTATAAAGGAATACTGTTTTCTCTGGCAGGTTCAAAATCCGCACAACATAAAATACAGTGGTACTGTTCAAGGCTTGAAGTATATCTGGAGAACTGAGGGCCTTAGGGGATTATTCAAAGGAAATGGCACAAATTGTGCTCGTATTGTTCCAAACTCGGCAGTGAAGTTCTTCAGCTACGAGCAAGCATCCAAGTATGGTCCTACTGGCGTTTTGCATCTTCACTTGTGTTTATATGATGGCATAATGCTATGCTGAAGCCTCGATTTACCTTGGATAACTTGCACTACTGGAATTTTTACTTTTATTTTTGCATGATATAAAGAGATGTAACCATGAACGTCTGACTATGCCACTATTGCATAAATTATAGTGTTCAACTTGGTTGTTTCTTCATATGTTGTAATGAAGGTCCTGGAGTCACCCCCTCCCCCCACCAGAAAACGCTCTGTCATTATATAAAATCTTACCATGAGTTGAAATGTTGAGCCTTTTTTTTTTTAGCTCATTCTGTAATGCATCATGAGAAGTGGATAGGCAATGCTTTATTGGAGCTAGCATTTCAATGCATGAGTTGATTCCCAATTACCATCCTTGCATCGACTGACTTTGTTGTTTTATGTTGGAACAGGGGCATATTGCATCTGTACCGGCAGCAACCTGGGAATGGTATGTCTTTGTTATTGTACACATGACATATGGCATATTTAGAACATTGTATGTATTTAAAGTTTGAATCTGTCTCAATTTTCATTCTTTTGGAAATTCATATGCTGGAAACTGGTTTTCGCTGGTCAGATGATCCTCATATGGAGTTTCTGATTTCTAATGCAATGAAGTTTTAAGCAAGATGCTGAAAATCACAATTACCTAAAACTGTCTAATAATTTTTTTATTTGAGCTATTGCCACCAGCCATTTGTTGTAGCATACTTACGAACTCACAGTTTAGGCACTTGGGTCAAGTGCTTCCTGTCTAATTTTGTTCTAAGTTGTGAAAGTTGTGCCTGTTCCTATGTCAACTACTGTTTTATTAGCAACTTCAGGGCTACATGAATTGCTAAACATGGTTGTTTTCTTGATGTCTTGATTTTATAGAGGATGCTGAGCTGACTCCTCTATTACGTCTGGCTGCGGGAGCATGTGCTGGGATAGTTGCTATGTCTGCTACATACCCAATGGACATGGTTCGAGGCAGACTTACTGTACAGGTAATGCAGGTCCTCTTCCAAGGAGCATTCTTATATAATATTTTGTTTTGCTAATAATTTGGTATCTGTTTGGTTCTCTTCTGCAGACAGATAAGTCTCCCTATCAGTATAGAGGAATGATTCATGCTTTATCGACGGTGCTTCGAGAAGAAGGCTTCCGTGCTCTGTACAAGGGTTGGCTTCCATCTGTTATTGGAGTTGTAAGTTCTCGAACGCTAGAAATTTTAGGAACTGTGGTGATAGCTTGATGATGATTTCAATCATTTTCCTCTGTCCATTTGTGATAATATGAAGAATAAAAGGTTTTATGAGTGTTTTAATTCAAACAATAGTCAGGACATGCTCTACATTATTCCATACTTTATTGATTGTTTTCAGCATTCATGACTTTGGACGTTTCATTTTGGGTTTTCAGGGAAACAGAATATACATTACCCTTGTATCATTTGAAAATGATTCAGTTGAAGCAACTCTTTCTTAAGAAGTAAAATTGCCACCTGAGTGAAGGGAGCATTGTACATGAGAAAGAATTACGAAATTTACTCGAATCCTTATTTCTGGGCCGATTAGTTTCGTGATTAGCAAGCGATGCTTGGCCTTCGTATTGCAAGTTTAGACAAAATCAAATATTGTTTTTTTTGAGTCTTTGCAAGCTTTACCTTCTCACTGCTTTTGTTGAATCCATATGAACCGAATATCAAGTAGCTGAACACATTTCAAGCATCATAACTAAGCAGATTTGGCATTTGTATGATTAATTATCCTTTTCACATTATCATTATGAAAACACATGATGGACCACCTTTATGATCTTTGCAGGTACCATACGTGGGTCTCAACTTTGCTGTTTATGAATCTCTTAAAGATTGGTTGATTAAATCTAAGCCATTAGGTCTTGTCGATGATAATAATGAATTGGGTGTGGTAACAAGGCTTACATGTGGGGCAGCAGCGGGCACAGTTGGCCAAACTATTGCATACCCCCTTGATGTAATTCGTCGAAGAATGCAGATGGTGGGTTGGAGTAATGCTGCTTCAATTGTCACTGGTGATGGGAGAAGTAAGGCCTCCCTCGAATATACTGGCATGATTGATGCTTTCCGGAAAACTGTTAGGCATGAGGGCGTTCGAGCATTATACAAAGGATTGGTCCCCAATTCAGTGAAGGTTAGTCTACTTGTGCATCCCTTGTTTTCCGAGACTTCATTATAACATTGCTAAGATGGAATTGATTTCATTTTCCACTTTGATAAGGTGTAATTGTTAATATATCATTTAGTGCTGCATGGTAGTGGAGGTTATGTACTAGTGAGTTGGAAGTTAGTAATAGTGAGTTGCTTTGCCTGATGTACTGTTCCATCTCTATTCAGGTCGTCCCATCAATAGCCATCGCGTTTGTGGCATACGAACAAGTGAAAGAGTTGCTGGGGGTAGAGATTAGAATATCTGACTGATGCAGATACAGCTCTGATTTTTCATGCATATGGTATGATTTTTGTTCGCTGGACGAGTATTAGAATTATGTAATCTGCTTCTCTCAGTGCACGAAGAGAAGCGATCATCTCTCCATCTTTCTTCTTATAGGTTTTACCATGGATTTTATTTTTGCCTACATGGTAATAAACTAATAATAGTAGCAAATAATAAGAATGCCGTAATAATAGAGAGAGTAGTAGCTTTGTATACATGGCTTTGATATGTTCATGTATAAACTTGCCTACTTTTTGGAATTATTATCTTCTTTATCCTTGAACTTTGAGAAGTTTTTGATGATTTATTGTTTACATTTATCTCTCTTGATTATTAAAAATTAAAGTAGATGCAATGTAAGTACTGAAATATAATCTAGGACATTCTCATATTTTATGCTAATTTCTATCCAGTCTGCCTCGAAGAAGCATGGTTTGAAAAATATTAACACGAAAAAAAAAAAAAAAAGCCTTCCATCTTCATATTTTTATCTTTTTACCTGCTCTCTTTTTGACCTGCGAAAAAATATATATTTACCCTTAGAATTATAGAAAAGGAAAATATTTTATTAAAAAAAATCAATATATCCAAAAACATGAGATGCCAATTAACAAAGAAAAGAAAAATGACGACTCAAAAAAAAAAAAAAAGTGTTTTCAATATTTGTTGTACTGAAAAATAATACTTTGTCGTTGTATTCATATTTCTGTGTTCGATATTTATGAAATACAGAAGTGACGTTGGTATAAAACACGAAAAGTGTAACAGAGAGAAATCGAGACCAGTAGGCAAGCATGAGGTGTTTTAGTACAACACACACCCAAACATCCTCATACATGATGAGATGCAGAAACATCAAAACTACATCGTACTGTACAACAAAACAAGAGACTGCTGCAATTCTTGCTAATAGTAGAAAGCAGCTCCTAAACCTAAACCCCTGCAAAATGGGCATGAAAACCGGCTTCTGGTGATCGGCCGTGCTAAGACAACTCAGAATCCGAGGAGGGACCTGACCGTCTCCTTGTTCTCGGAGTCGTCACAACCAGCCGACTCTCGGAATTCATCCTCACCGGCCGGCCAACAGGCGTGTGCGGAGGCCTCACCAGCCTCCCCTTAGGCGTCCCTGTTTGATCACGTTCACAAATCTAATATTACTATTACTACTGTAAAAGTGAGATTCTTGCGAATTTCGATATATACCTGTAATATCCTTACACATTCTAATTCCCAAGTATATTTAGAGAGTCATACTAACCTGGCTTCTTGATATCCAAAGATTTGCTTGATGGTGAGAGTTTCTTGGCCACAGTCTCAATGGACGGCAATGATCTCCTCTCCGTCAGTGTCGCCCACGAATCATCCCCCGTTAAAGCAGTCTCCTCGCCACCCGTTGATGCTCCATCACTGCCAGACTCGGAGGTATCTCTCTGACTAGCATTGGCTCTCTCTCTCTCCACAACCCTATAAGCAAACATCTGATATGGTATCTGTGCCACCACATGCATCTTCCCACTCAAACACCTCCTGACGGCCGCCTCCACCTCACTGAAGTCCAACGGGGGCAATGGCGCCGCATCCTGTTGCCCATACTCCGGATTCATGGCCAAGAAACGCTTGGTATACCGCATCATTCTGCAGATGGCTGAGAAACTTGGCCTCATTGCAGGATCAGCGTGCCAGCATTTCTTGGTCAAGTTCGTGATGAACTTAGGGGCGTGGAACGGAAACAAAGGCCGTTCCCCTGCCCTAATGTTCCGGCTCATCTTATCCCCTTGTAGATGAGCGTCTTCAAAAGGGACTTTACCGGTCAAAATCTCGAAACACACCATCCCAAAACTGTACACATCAGACTTCTCAGAGTATTTGAGATTCTGTTCCGTTTCTTGCCCTAATACCTCTGGCGCGGACCAGATGTAGGGCAACTGCCCATTCTGATCCGAGGGTGCGCTTTGAGGAAGCCCACGGATGGAGGAAGTTAAGCCAAAACCCGAGATCTTAGCATGGAGGAATCCTTCTGTGGCATTAGGCCTTGGCTTGATCAAGATGTTGGAGGGACTCAGCTCTCCATGATAAATTTTCTTCGAGTGGAGATACTCCATCCCTCTTGCTATCTGCAACATTAGGTCAACGGATACAGGAATAGAAAATGGAACACGCTTCTTGGGCCCACATATCTCCTTAACATACGTTGATAGGTCTTTATGCATGAGCTCCATAACCAAGAAACACTCCTTTCTCTCCTCATCAGTGAAGCCGCATAAAATGTGCATGACATTGGGATGGGAGAGGCCGAAATCATTACATATCTCTTGTTGTAGCGCCTCTACGTCTCCATGAAAGTGTCGTAAAGCAAAGCTTTCTCCGAGCCATTGAATCTCCTTAAGCTGCTTCCCAGTCCCCAGCCTCCTCCTCACCTTATAGTCCTTGGAGTTCACCAAAATCGTGCTTGGAAGGAGCACGTCGTGATCCACATTGTCCGAGCAGCTCAAGCACTTGAGGAGAACATCGGATAGGAGATTATGCTTCGATGCAGAACTACGTGAATTCTTTTTGTCCCGAACAGTCTTGAGAAGGAACAGCCTGTCTTCATCAAATGCTGATTCCATTCGATTGCAGAAATCTTGGGAGACTAAGTAGTGATGTCCGAACATCAATTGGAAGATCCTCGGATCCTTCAAATCTTTATGATACTTAAAAGAGTAGACAGTTTTCTTCCTCTGCATATCGTCTTGATCGGATCCTGCAATCTGTCCAGCCATTTCAATGGCTTCCACAGCTGCAGGGATGGAGCTGAGGAGGTTGTGGATGTGGAATTCGACGCAGTCGGAATTCTGGTATAATCTGATTGCTTTAGCCCAGAAATCCTTTGTTTCAAGGCAGAGTTTGATGTAAGATTCACCTTCTTTGTACACCTTGAGAAGCTCCTTCAATGGATGCTCCAAGATCTTCCATTTCGCGTTCTTCTCTTTGAATTTGAGGTTCTGTTGCATTAAATCTGCTAATGTTTTGTAGCCAGAGATGAGCATATCTACCAGCAAAGAGCATTGCCTTTGATTGAGCAAGTTGTTTTGGAAAACCATCAACGCGTGTAAACTTCCCACAACTTCTCCTATTTGTCTGAATTGCTCCATTCTTCACGGATCTCAGAGAAAGAAAGAAACAAGGTTGATGATGCAAGAATGGTTATGATGAGATGGGAAAAAATGTGATTGAATTTGAATTCAAGAATTGATGTTGTTTGAGGTGATGAAACATGAAATTGTGAATGAATTTGCAGCAGAAGCATGCCAGAAGAGCAGAAAGAAAATAAAAATAAATGAATGTGACAAAAATCCAAGAGAAATGTTGGAGTTCCTCTTGGATGGATGTGATCTGAGTTGGAAAAGGGATTCTTGGAAAATTTGGCATAGTTTTTGTGTTTCCCAATACTTCGCAACATGTTTGGTGGTAATGGGTTGTTTTTTTTGGGTAGAATAATACACCCCCTTTTCACGCAATCTCAATGCTATTAGTTTTAATTGGAGTATCATGCTGCAACAACTATTTCATTATGATTTATTTATACTAGTATAAAGATGATTTGTTACATTTGTATTTTGCATAGATGATTTTTCCCTTAAAAAAATAAGATTGGTGATGAAAATATCAGCGTATACAATATGATCAAAGGGAACCTTTAAATTAATGGGTTACCCATGCAATGCTATATATGTGGACCTTCTCTTCTGGTTCAAAATTTATGAAATTAAAGAGTGATTTTGTGACTATCATTTACGTTTTGATTAATAATGTCAAATGACCTGCCAAAAAAAGAAGATACTACTATATACTATCTTTTATTTATTTAGTCACAATACATAACCGCTATATATATATAGAGATTAGAGGTTAAGTAGCGTTAATTTGGAGTATTTTTCAAAAATGACCTGAGGTTCCGTACGTCTATATCTTAACTTTGCAGATATTATGATATTGAGACTATTTTTTGGGGCTTATCATATGAAAATCAATCAATTTTTTTATAAATTCTGGCCTAGGAATATTGAGTCAGCTTGTGAAAATCAAGCGTTGGTATTAGATGGAACTTCTTTTGGGGTTTGCAAGTTATTCAAAATTTATAAAAGTAAACGAAAGAAAAGTTGATATCAAAAAGTGTGGATCATAAACTATATATACTTGATTTTATTAAATTATTATCAATATTTGAAAGTGGTGTCTATGGTCTCAAACAAGAGTACGGCGGCAAAGTGGGCATGTAAACTTCTCATGCATCCACGTCTCGATGCAAATAGCGTGAAACCTGTGGTTGCAGTCGCCGATTGTTGCACGTCGTTCGCCGGCGGTGTATTCGCGGAGGCAGATGCAGCAGCCTCCCTCTCCCTCTCCGCCGTAGGTGTCGAAAACCATTCCGGCGAGGGCCGCCGGCCGCCACCGCCAAGCCATTACTATCCGCTGCAGCGCGTACAGATATTTTCCAATCTCTCTAATGCAAATACGATAAAGCGCAATCATTACCAAAATTCCAAAACCAATCGCTACTATAATCATCCCTTTCTCAAACCACTCATCAAAATCCTTTGCGTTATCCATTATAACTTTAAAATTTTAATACATGCGCCAAGATATAGATATATATATTTTGTATTTTTAATTTTATCTATCGTTGTTATTGTTGGTGCGCGTATAAAAATAATAGAGAGAAGAATGATCATCGATGAGTATTAGGATTCCTAGTTGTATTTGTACATTACGAGAATTAAATTTGTGCATTGCAATTCTTTCTCGATTATAATACTATTTCATACGATTTTCAACACGACAGCCAATTATATTTATTACTAATATATAGCATCTTCTATTAATTCAGTGATAAAATTACATTATTATTATTTTATTAATAATAAAACGAGATTATCTTATATCATGTGAATTTTAGTCCATGTCATAATTTTTACCCCAAATAGCCCGATTTTCAGCCCAACTCATTGCCACCTCTATTTAAATAACTAAATCTGTTTAAATTTTTCAAAATCGTGGTTTGAGATGTAATTAATCTTATACCTAATCTTATTGGAATTTCACATAAAATTTATATATAGGAGTTTCTATTCAATTAACCTCTTTAGAAAAACTTGGAACTCAGTTAGAGAATGCAACTTCTTTTTTTTCCCTTATTCTTTTTTTTATGAGATTGAACTTGTCTCCAAACAAAAAAACTTAAAACTTTAGGAATATTTAAGTGCAATCTCGAGGGCGTTTTCGTAAACTTGGATAAAAATACCATACAATTACAATTCCGTGGTACAAATTACAATTGAGGAATTGTGGCAAAGTAACTATTTTTAAAAGAGAAAGAATTCTAACCACAAATCTTTAAAAAATAAATACTACTCACCCGTTCGGGTTTCACTATAATAAAAAACAGTTTTCTAGACACCAAAAAGTGCCCCAATATGTGTTCTATTGGGGCACTTTTTATTTTCGGAGCACTTAATACATGTGCCTCCAAGTATCGTATTCAAATATGGTTAGAGACACTTTTTAAGTGCCTCTATATGAATAGTTTTCCAGACAATTTGATGTGCCCCGAGATTAATTTCTAGAGGCACTTAAAAATGTCCTTTAATAGGTTTCAAAATATATTGAAAAGTCTATAAGGACATTTAATTATGTCTTCAAATAAAATATTGGGACACTTATTTATGTCTTTTACATAACAATTAGGACACAAAATGTGTAGAGTCAAAACTCTTTTTATGTCTCCAAATAATGTTTCGAGGCACTTATTTGTGACCTTAAATTAATTTTGATGCAATATTTAATAATCGTTCTTTGATCTCAAGGACAACGCTTTCTTGATGCATTTCTGTTGTCTTTTAATAGATAATAGCTTTTCACTGTAATCTCTAGTGTTATTACGCCTATTCTATTATATATTTAAAAAATAAAATTAACGATAAGCTATCACAATCACATATGTGAACAATTAACATTGAATTAATATAAAATAATCCAAGTAACAATGTACCATCAATCATCTCAATATTCATTACACGGCTTTAGTTCAACCTTCAACATTCATTACAACTTACAAGACTACAAATTCTACACTATTAATTTAAGGCACGGACCTCCTAGCTAGCTCCAGTAGGATCCTCCAAATTCCTTTATCTGTCATGCTTTTCCAAACAACAAGCAAGTAAGTGTGCAAGAGAAGTTGCAACAAATAAGAATAATCATAGAGCAGAGATCAAATATCAACTTATCCACAATTATGTAGGATACACTTGCTAATGATATAACACACACACATACACACACATATATATAATATATACATAGAGTAAATCTCAATGAATCAACAGATGTATGATATGATTAATATATGATACATGATGTAAATCCATAAGCTTTTTCCAAAAATCTGAAACTGCACATCCTATTGTTGAACTTTTGCCAGTGTTACCTTGCTCCAAAAACCATCACACTTAGTAGTAGTCTTCATTAGACCTCACTTGGAAGTGAAATCGCTTCATTGGACTTAAAAGCTATCTTGGCGCTAGTGGCTGAGCCTAAATTATTATCAAGCCTACCGACCAGCTGAAGAAAGTTTGATTTTCAGACTTCAACAAAAACATTAAGATAGTAAGAAAAATGTCATATATAAGAGAGTGTCTCCTTAAAATAACTTATAAGCTATTCACTATTTAGAATTTAGGAGCTTATATGTTGTTTTAAGAAGCTTATAAGCTCAGCCAAACACCCTCTAAGTTCTAAAAGCTACAACTAAAACATCAGACCAGGGAAAAATAGAGACAATGAAATCGATAGGCAGAGCCGTCTGAATACTTAATATGATATATCACTTATGAGACTACATTATTCAAAGACCATTATTACTTCTTGCTGTCACGTCACAGTAATCTAGTCCATTCTAAAGCCAACAAAAAGAAAGCTAGTTAAAGAAACTAATTTGATAAAAAAAGCCCACAAAAAATTTATAAATACCTTATGGAATATGATATTTCCAGAGCAATCAAAGGCGACGGTTTTGCGCAATTCCACCAGATCCTCATCTCTATGGAAATGTACCCATCACAAATCCTAAGTGAATTATATATCCATGTTGCCTTTTGTCAAATAACCCAATAAAATACTTTTATTTGGAAGTTCACAAATACAACTTTCTAAAACCATCTACATAAGCTGATATTGTAAGCAAGAAAAACAAAATTACTTGATTCTCATGCCTTTTTCAATCCATACCTCTGATTTGATACATCTATAATAGGAAAGAAGATTGATTCTGTATAACAATAATTTTCCAACAAGAGTAAATTTAAAGTTTATGAATTCTAACCTTTTGAATGAACACAGTTCATAGGATTCTCTCACAACTTAGCTGTGCTAAGTACTGTTGGAGCCTGAATTCTTATCACACTTGTAGGAATAAATTGATTCACAATGTCAACATCTAATATATATATATATATATATATATATATATATATAACATTCAAAACACATTTTTAAAAGAACAAAAGAAACTTCGTGGATAGTGATAAGTCAAAGAACAATATGCACAGAGTTAGAGAGAGAGAGAGAGAGTAAGTAAAAGGAAAGATGCAGTGTTGTTGGAAATGATAAATAGCATTTGAGTTTGATTGAGGAAGAAACAATCATTCACATCAGATTAGCAGCACATCTCGACACATTCACTCGCAAATGAACTCTAAAATAACTCTAAATTCTTAATTCACAACTACCACACAATCACCGCAAAATTCGTAACTCTAAATTCGATGTGCACATCACCGCACAATCACTCTCACATATCAGATTACACAAACAATAAATCAACATACTAATGTACTAATTATTGTTAGTTTATCTTTTACGAAAGATACCTACCAATAAGAGTGCACGAGAATGTGAAATGACAGTTATTTCTAATGATGAGCACAAGCACCATCCAAGTGGCAAGTAGGTTAAGCTTAAAAACAATTCCCTCAATGGCAATAGAATACGTCAAATACTATACATCATATACATATGTGTATATATCGCAAATGAAGCATACAATCAAAGCAATTTGAAATGAAATTCATGAAAATCAAACCACTAATCATGAGTCTTATGTTCTCATTTGACCAAGTTAATTGATATGTACTCGTAGTCCAGCACCAGACCTATTTACTTCCCAATTTCCTACCAATTATTGATAAATTAGCAGGAACTTGAGTTACTAGTAAAATAATTAAAAAATAAAAAGAAAATATTGCTCACCGTCAACGACCAATCTATGACTAATGTCCCCAAAATTCCTATTCGAGTCCTACTTCTTCAGTCGGATCCGACCAAACAGATCCCAACCTACCTCACCGGAATAATAGAGAGAAACACGAGCAGTAGAGTCAAGTTGATGCAAACTGAGGCTAATTCCAGTACAGGAACACGAAGAAAGGACCCAAGAAGAAGGTTCAGGACTGAAGATGCGGTCGATTCAACATTCACTGAATGATTGATATCGATACTGATGCTTACAGAAATCAATCTTCAACATAGAAAATGATACAATTCAATGACTAGGAAGCGGCTACAATTATTGTTATATTAATGGGACTCACGAAAATGTGACGAAGGAGACATGAGAATGAAGTAAGACCTCCTTTTTACCTTTGAAATTGAGAACAATTAGCATCCATCTTTTACAGTATTGACGCTGTTTCCCTCTCTCTTCTTGTCGACGCCGACCTTTCTCCCCATTTTCTCTTCCTCGCCGTTCTCTGTTTGAATCTTCAGTCGGTGGGTATTGGGAGGGAAGGGTTTTGCGAGAGACGAGAGTACCACGATTTTTTACGCCCAACTTATTAATAATATTTTGTGCGAAATATATTAAGTGCCCCGTTAAATTAATGAAATAGAAAATATTAGTCTAATGTCCCCATATTATATTTTGGAGGCACTTAATAAAATGTGCCACTAAATAAGTGCCCCAATAACTAAAAGTGTTTTAAAGTACCATTTTAAATGGGCACGGGATTAAGAAAATTGATAGTAAAATATTTTTAAGTAAGGTTAGAAAATAGGGATAGTAAATAATGACAAAAAAAATAATGATAATAATAAAAAAATATAATTTTGATAAAAAAATAAGAATAAAATTATTAAAATAATAAAAAATAGAAATAAAATTAATGTGAGATAAGGTCCTAAATAATAAAGGATAGTAATTATCAAAAATAAGAATGATATAATAGTATAAAAATCAGGGTAGGTCTTTAAAACCCACGGAGGGAGTACTAACCACACCGGCAGCATGCACCTCCTCACATTATTTTTCAATTAAAAAATAAAACAAATACAAACTCTCATATTTTCTCTCTCATATTTTCTCTCTCTTTAATAGTAAGAATTCCCTCTCTCTCGCCGCCGAGATCCACTCCACCGAGACTCCGACGGCCGCCCTTAACCCTCCTCGAGGTTAACGTCACCCACCGCGGCCAGCTCGAGGTTAACGTCACCCATCTCTCCATCTCCAACTCGACGCCCGACTCGCCGGAAACTCTCCAACTTCACATTCAACCGCCACCCTATTCCGCCGCCGATCTGAGAGAGAGAGTGATTCCGTACTCAAAAATCGAATGGAATTTTAGTGATTTTTCCCCAAATAAATCGAAATGGTTGAAAACAAAGCATAGCTCGATTAGCTTCCATAGAAATACGATTTGAATGCGGAATTGAATGTCTGCGCTGCCTTGATTGAACCATCCGCTGCTTTGTGTACTCGTCATTCCCGGCGATTTCGTCGGACTCCTTCTCTTCTGTGAGTGTGTTTCCGTTTACTCAAATTTTGTTACATCGATGATATTGCGAAATTCGTGGTTTTAGTTGCATTGAGCTCGACATATTTGGTAATTAGGTTTTGAATTGATGTTTATGTTCTAGCGAGGAAAATAATGTATGTGAATGGGAGTAGATCGTGTTGTCATGTTTATGCCAAAATTGTTACTACATGGTTGTGTGTGTGTGTGCACTTTTTTTTTTGTTCTTCATTTTTTGCAAATGGTGCTCAATGGTTGTTACTGCATTTTGCAGAATGCATGCAAATTGTTTCTTTAATTCTAAAATTTGATGCTCAAGTATGTGAATAGCAGAGTTTTTCTATAATGCTGAGAGAGATACTATTCTCCTTGATTTATTTCGTGCATGCATATGGTTAATTCTCATTTATGCATTTATTGGAAATCATTTATGTTGTCGTGTATGTATTCATGTATGTATTCGTATGAAATATGATGTCGTGTATGTATTCGTGTATGGAATAGGTTATCGTGTATGTATTCATGTATGTATTCGTGCATGAAATAAGTTGTCGTGTATGTATTTGTGTATGGTATACGTTGTCGTGTATGTATTCATGTATGTTGTTGTGTATGGAATAGGTTATCGTGTATGTGCTCATATATGTGCTCGTGTATGTGTGTGTGTGTGTTCTGTGTGTGTTTCAGTGTGTGTCTGTGTTGTGTGTGTTTCAATGTGTGTGTGTGTGTTTTTCTGTGTGTGCACTGTGAGTGTGTGCGTGTGTGGAGGAGAAAAAAAAATTCATAGTTAAAATGGTTCATGTATGTAGTCATGTGTACTCGTGTGTAAGGTGATAGAATAATGATAAATAAGGATAAGAGAGAAATTTTATAGAAATTTTGGTTAATATTTATCTTGTAAAGATTAACGGTTAGAATTTATCTTTGCTTTTTTAAAATGGTTATTTTAACTTTTCGCCCATTACAATTTATGCAAAATCTAGGGTTTTCTTTTCCGAATATGAAAATTAAAGGGGCGCAATCACAATTTTCACAGGAGATCGGGAGTCCTGATGTACAAGTGAGCAATTTTACAGTGCGCGCAGTGTGAAGGAGAAGGAAGATGCAGTGGTACGTCGTCGCTTCAGTCCTCACCATTCTCACAAGCTCTCAGGTTTATTCCGATCACAGCTCAAAATTCGAATTCTTGCTCCGTACGGACTTGATTTGTTTGTGTGTGAATGTATTGGTTTCAAAATTTCCTCAAAAATGTGATTTTGGAATAAGGGCGTGTTTGTTTTGATTGAATTTGGCAGGGAATATTGACGACATTATCTCAGAGTAATGGGGGATACAAATATGACTATGCCACTGTGCCTTTTCTAGCTGAAGTTTTCAAGGTAAAAAAAAAGTAGTACATTGATTCATGAAAATGTGGCTACATCAGTTAGCAGTGAAAGTGTGAAACTTGACTCCCTTTTATCTGTTCTTGCTATTTTCTTGCTGAGTTTTCATATTGATGAAGTAAAAGAAAGGGAGTTTATCTAATGGAGTTTAAGATATAACTATGTGTCTTGTTTTTGATGAGTTTAGGTGTGTCATTCTGCTACAGGCATGCTTTCTTGATTTCTGATGATCTAAGATTTGTTTTTTTTAATATGGAGAGAATGTTATCACATTAAGTTACTGCATTTTCATTAGCTACTATTGAAGTTCTGTTTGGATGCAGCTAATTGTGTCTAGTATGATGCTGTGGAGAGAATGCCAGAAGTCGCCTCCTCCGAAAATCACAACTGAGTGGAGAAGTGTTCGACTATATCCGATTCCGTCAGTCATATACCTTATTCACAACAATGTGCAGTTTGCTACACTGACATATGTTGATACCTCCACTTATCAGATAATGGGAAACTTAAAGATTGTTACAACTGGAATACTGTTCAGGTGCTTACTCCTACTTCCATCCTCTCGCTGGTTCGTGTAAATATCAATACCTGAAACTATGAATATCTAAAGACTGTAGATGTTGATGTTCTACAATTGGTATATACTTTTATTTCTTAGGCTGTTTTTGAAGAGGAAGCTTTCTAATTTGCAGTGGATGGCTATCGGTCTATTGGCTATTGGAACAACCACGAGCCAGGTACAGCTGGCATTTAAATTTTTTCCATCCACAATGATAAATGCGACACTACACCTCGGGAACATTATTTTTGTAAAATAACTTATTAGGGGCATGATGTGGTGGTGGTTTTAATGTTAAATTCATTTTCTGATAAAAAAGTTCTCTCTAAATGACCAAAAACTTGCTGTTTTAAGAGTGGTTAAACTTTAGAGAGTTGGATGACGATGCTTGGTTGTGATGACTCTTAATATAGTCAAAGTTATAACTGGTTATAATAGCATGTAAGATCTTGTTTTCTCAATCGGAAGTTGTATGATTATTGTCCACACTCCTCGAGCTTCTTGTGTAAATATAACTTGTCTATGCTGATATGCAATTCTGTTTCTTGTAATCCGAGTCTTATCTTATGTTAGAACAGGTCAAAGGTTGTGGAGAGACTTCTTGTG
Source organism: Schizonepeta tenuifolia (assembly GCA_029490685.1). NCBI lineage: Eukaryota > Viridiplantae > Streptophyta > Magnoliopsida > Lamiales > Lamiaceae > Schizonepeta > Schizonepeta tenuifolia. The sequence continues at coordinate 55,291,517 of CM055957.1, read as the reverse complement.
ACTCTCTCTTCTCGTCTCCGATTCAAGGATACATGCTGGGTGTATTATCTGCTTGTCTCTCTGCATTGGCTGGTGTTTATACAGAATTCTTGATGAAAAAGAACAACGACAGCTTATATTGGCAGAATATTCAATTATACACGTGAGTTTCCGCCACCATTTCTACCTTTTATATTTACAGAGAGATTCTTATTAACTTTTTATTTCTTCATTGAAAAGTTAGCTGTCTTTTATGGGCTTTCATAGCTTTCAGTTGTTGGGTGTTAAGGATATCTGTTTGTTGATGCAATGTAGCAAATTTTCCCTCTCAGATTTGGTACAATTTTCAACATGGCAAAACTTGTCATGGATGATTTTAGAAGTGGATTTGAGAACGGGCCATGGTGGCAACGTCTTTTCAACGGATACAGTGTAACAACTTGGCTGGTAGTGTTGAATCTTGGTTCGACTGGGCTGTTAGTATCGTGGTTGATGAAGTATGCAGATAACATTGTTAAGGTGCCAATTACTTCCATTATCATTTTCTTTAAACAATGACTTTTGGCTATAATCATATTTTTATCTGAAATCTGATTTGATGTCTTGCCGTCTTGGTATTTATTAAGAAATCAGGAGCAATCGTGTATAGCCCTATATTTATTTCCTTCTTTTGAGTAAATGAGTTCATGCACCACAACTATGGCGAATGTTTTCACCTAAAATGTTAACCGATATAAGTACCTAGTTTATGCTTGACCAATATGAGTTTTAAGTTTCTCAATAGAAAGCCTAGATATTCTGATCACTAACATGTAACCAACTGTTCTCGCGTGACTGGAAGGGAGCATATGATGTGGCCTTTCTTTGAAACATCTTGGGACTTGTTTGATGTTCATGGTTGTGCCCTTTCATTCTTTGTCTGCATTAAACGGCAGCACTTTTATATTAAAAAATTGTGTGAATTGCTTGCATTTAGTGTAATACTTTGATTCTTCTTTTTCTAGTATGAAATGAAGTAAATAAGTGGAATTTGCCTTCCTTATCAACAGGTATATTCTACTTCGATGGCCATGCTATTGACAATGTTAGTATCTGCCTACATTTTCCACTTCAAACCAACTCTTCAGGTGAGTTTACTCTCTGATTTTCTTTAAATTTTGTTTTTGCCCATTTTTGTCTTACAGAATCAACACATTTTAGACAACGTTATCAATATCTTCTTTGAGTAGTAGTTGTAGACGCCTGCCTCTCTAAAGTTTTAACTAGCATGTACTATAATTGTTTGGATGCAGCTATTTTTGGGAATCATTATCTGCATGATGTCATTGCACATGTATTTTGCCCCTCCAACCATGCTCGTGGACTTGCCTTTGCCGGCAAAAGCATCACCTGAAAGTCTAGTCGAGGTTTCTGTCGATCGAAGAACAGGCTCCTAGAGCGCAACTTCAAGTGAGCTTCAGTTCTTTCTGGTTATCCCTTTTTTTTGTCATTGAGAACATGCAACGCGGAATATTTTCTAATCTTCAAAACCTGTAAGATGTATAATCGCAACCTGTAGGAACACGAAATTAAGAGTTAGTTAGTTAGTTGTATGAACATCGGATCTAGTAGAAGTTCTAGTTCTTTCTGTCTGAGTTTCACCTTCTTAGAGTTCGTGTGAGTTTTAGACTCAAGTAGTTGAACCATTTAAGTTCTGGTTCGTTCAAGGTAGATAACGGTTTGTGGACGTCTAGGCAAATATCTACTCTTGTTATACTTTTACGTTTGGAACATTTGGTAGTTATACAAATTGTTTATATAGCATTCACTATCATGATTTTGTTGTTCATCTTATGCATGCTCACCTCTGTTTATGTAAGCTACTTTCTGTGTGTGTGGGTGGGTGTGTGTGTGTGTGTGAGAGAGAGAGAGAGAGAGAGAGAGAGAGAGAGAGAGAGAGAGAGAGAGTAATGGGGTAACATTTATAATCCGGCAAGTGCACCACCGACAACGAGAGAGGTTTGCCACCATGTGAGGCCAAGGTACAACCTAACTCCTCCACTGCAAATTAGTACTGGCGGCATTATTATATTTATCAAGAAAGTGCATATTTGTGCCTTACATTTGAGGGCACTCTAATCAAATAATTTGCACCAATTCTAAAATGTGTGGACATCATTGCGTATGTCTACTATTGCATTTATTCTACACTTGTTGTTGTTACTCGATTAAATACTTTCAGACACTCGGATCCAAACCAATAAAACACTAGTATTGAATTATTTATGATATTTGACGGATCTGACTAATTTTTTTGATCTATCCAGACATCTCATTTTGAGATAATAAATTGAACGAAATATTTCGGTTATAATATTGATGGCTGACGACATATGCATCGAACAATAAAATTTGGTGCGTGAGTTGCACACTTTGGATCATATATCGAGAATTCCACACGAAACGACAGATGCATTAAACAATTCATCTTGGCCAACAAATTTATTTTAAGCACTTCACTTCATATTCAAAACAGCCAAATCCAATGGGGTATTTAAATTACGACGGCTACGTAGTAGTATTAATTGAGGTGATCACAATTTTCCAGCTACAACAATATTTTCGCCAATAACAAAGTCATTTTTTAGATACTTTTGTTTCGATTTTATTCGGACGTGGATTTGGAATAAAATATAATACGGAATATATTTTGACAAACCGCAAGCAACTTTAAATGTATGTATGTGTATGTGTCTGGAAGATTCTAGAATTTGGTTTTATTTTTCATCTAAATAAATTTCCTCCCAACCTATGTTACATGCACGTTTAGGACCTACGAAGAGCCAACATAAAAATTGACGACACTACAATTCATATCGAAATTTTAAGTAACTATTCTTTTATTTTTATTTTTATTTTTATTTTTATTTTTATTTTTGTACATTTATTTCCTCTACCGACCTCGACATTGCTAGTGGACTATAAATAGATCCAAATGGATCACACTTGTTCTCAAAAGGTGAAAAGATAGTCAAAAGTTAGGAAGGAGAAAAAAAGAAAGAAAACTAGGCAGAGGAGGAGGGATGGAGTCGCTTCCACCTACTAATCTTGGAGGAGGAGGTAGCGCCACCGTGGGTAGCGGTGGTCCGAATGGGTACGTAGCGAGAGAGCGGTGTGGGTTCCAAATGCCGTTGCACTATCCGAGATACAGTCGAGCAGAATATGAAGTTATGGCAGAGTGGAAGCTCGACTGTTTATTAAACGAGTATGGGCTGTATCTCTATGTGAGTGGAGGAGATGTTGATCACAAGAGAAAATTTGCAATGGGAGCTTTCTTGTGGGGCCATTAGCGTTGGAGTGAGGTGTGTGTTATCCTCTTTGTGGCTTTACCTAATTATGTGAAGAATAGTAGTATTAGGCTAATAATTATATATGTAACTTGAGTAACACTCTGGTGCATGCATCTGCACCGTGGAAATGGGTACCGCCCTGACTCGCCCACGCGCCCTATTCGACCCGCACGTGAGGTCCACGCGCCCCTTTTTTTTTATATATAAATTTCCAGACTTTTTTTTTCCCGACGGAGCCTTCGGTTCTAATTTTACGGCTCCGCCTTCGCTCCGATTACTAAAATAAGGATAATCGGCGGGCAACAATTTGGATTTTTTTAGGCTCGCTCCGAGGCCTTCGGCTCCCCTCGCTCGAATCTTGACTAAAGAAGAAGCGACAAAAAAAAGCGGCAAAAAAAAAGGGTAAAAAAAAAAAACGGTCAAAGGACATTGACCCGGGTCAAACCCGGGTCAACTGGGTCAGGTCGGGCGGGTCAGACAAATCTGCACCGTGCAGAATCTGCACATGAGATTTTGCCATGTAACTTTGAGTACTAGGGTAGGGTGCGGTGTGCCATGAGTGAAATGGGGGAGTTTGTAACTTCTTTTCTTTCAGACTTATGTATTTTCTTTTCTTTCTCTGCACAATGTATCATAGATCATGTGTAATAAGCTCATACATTGCAAATAACTACAAATGATCGATTACTCATGAATATGGTTAACAAATCCACCAAAAATGTTATCACTTTAAGAAAACCTTTATAATGTTGTATTGTGCGGAATATTTGAAATCATAGGAATGATAGGATCTTCGAAAAATGGGACGAACAACAATGAAGTTTTGATTGAGTTAATAAAGATTAAATTTTCGTTTTGGATCTCTAATCTCATTCCTAATTCTTCGTGCTTGAGTTTGGATGATTGGATTGTGGTCTATTGAACTTTGTAATCCGTTTTAGGTTGCACCCTCGTACGTTATAAATTGAACTAGAATGCACGGGAACACATTATAACCTGTTCGAGGGGAATTCCTGTGTGTTCCACCACTATAATTTAATTTAAATGGTGGTTCCACAACTTCTTATTTATTTATTTATGGAATACCTACCAAAAAGCATTTCAAAAAAATAGTGTGAGATTTAATAATTAATGTATTTAATAACACATACATGTAATATGCCGTAAAATGACGGAAGAAAGAAAGAACGAAAAATTTTCCCGTAAATAAAAAGAAACAAATAATAAGTAGAAGAATTTACGCTTGAAGTCTCATAAATTGGATGCACAACAGAATTTCAAATTCATAAATTATAATGACATATACAAATATTTTTATAGAAGAAAATAACCGCATAAGGCAAAAGAGAAAAAGAAAAAAAAAATGACTACAAGCAGTAATTATCAACTGCTGCATGTTGGCTTTCTAAATCAAAGCATGCATGGAAAAAAAAATGACTGCAAAAGTAATGTAAAATTTTGTAAAAAAACATAAGTAAAAAAGAAAATATAAAATAATTGTGTGCACAACATTCAATAAAATGGGAGGAAAATTTTTAAATAGTGATTTTGCTTTTATATATATATATATATATATAGATTTTACTTAACAAGAATGGTGTAAAATATTATATTAATTTAAGTTTGCGGTGCACCATTTAATCTTTCATTATTTTATTGATTAATTATTTAATATTAATTCTGTTTGTGAATTAAGTAATTTTAACTGATGATTAATAAACTCTAATTAATGATTAATAAATTCTAATTGGTTATTACTAAACTTCAATTAAGATTAATAAATCATATTTTATAATACTCCAGATAATACACCAACAATAATTCTCTAAAAATTGCACTCTTACTCAACTAAAGAATCCGTACATATAAGGGCGAATTTGCTTTCCACTCCTTCAACAATTTCTCGAAATATAATTCTTGCCCTTCACAACACCATAAGACAATGTCCTTTGTATCTCACACTAACCTTAATTTGTAATTGAAAATTAACCTTCTTGGAATCTAAAATATCAATGTAATGGAAAACTTAACTTCTTCCACTACACTTAATTCTCCCCATTCTTTGACAACATTAGATTGGAAGGAGAATAAACACTCAGTCGCCGGTCGAAATCTGTGTATTTTTTATCCATTGATTGAAGACTGATTCATCTCCATGTTGCGCTACACCATGCAATTGTATTTCAATTTTTATATTTTTTGATGTCAATAAAGCATCACTACAAAAAAAATTAACAATGTGACTTTTTACATAAAATAATACATTTACCAAACACAAAAAGTAATTAGCGTGACAAACAATAAAGTAATTACTATATTTTAGTATATAATGCATCATATATTTAGGGCTCGTTTGGTATTCATATACCAGTATATCAGATATCAGGTATGGGTATCAGATTTATATTTGATATTCATATTTGATATATCAAAGATATCGATTGATATCGAGTGAGAATGAAAGTAGAGATGTGAGTCATATACTAGCAAAAATTGGTATATGAAAATATTGAAAAATAGCAAATCAAGTATATCAAGTATATCAATTTGATACCCATATACTGATATACCAAACACAAGGTATGAATATGGATCATATTGATACCCATACCTGATATATGTATATGGATACCAAAGGACCCCTTTAATATACATCACTATATAGTTAATTACATTTGTCAAACTCCAAAACTTAATATTTAAATTCAAAAATTGAAATGACATGGAAAAATGAAGTGTCATGAATTTGCATTGTAAAGTGCACTTATTTGTATGTGGTATGCAAAATGAGAGGAAAAACGCATTAAAAATATTTTGCTTTAATATAGTACTCCCTTCATCCACAATAAGTGTGACCTTTATATAAATATAAATAACCACACTTAATATATTATCTTTTTACATTCTCCATCATCACCTACTCTCATTCATTCCTCTAATATTAACATTTACCTTACGAAGTTGAAGACTAAAACTTGTAGATGCTAGATCTACAATTGAGGGTGACGTCAAGCACATCGGGATGATCGGGCACTAGCAACCTGTCAACACAACACAGATAGAACGTGAGAGCCCTAAGGGGAGCACTGGTGGGGGTTGTGTACCGAAGAGCCTCCAACGCTCAAGTTAGTAAGGTGATAAAGTAAGCGGAAAGTAGATAAAATAAGTAGAGAGATTGTGTGGAGAGCCGATGATAATCGGGTTGGATCGGGATAGGTCGGAGGTTGACGACGGTGACAGTGGCAGATGAGAGCGTAGAGAGAGTGTAGCGGGCGTGTCGGGCAACTCCGGCGGTCTTGAGACCGATAGAGAAGGCTATCAGGAGACTGAGCAAGCGGAATAAGCGAAGAGAGTAGAGAGAATGAGAGTACGAGAGTATGAGAGTCCAGATGCCCTTGCTTGACTTAATCAAGTCGTTTATATAGAGCCGCCAATACCCTTTAGGGTTTCTCTCTGTCAGCCTTATCCGTTAGCCTACTCTGTTACGACAGTTCCTATCTTGGCAGAACCACCTCATCTTGACCTCATCTCCAGCGTATATGGTAAATCAATTTGTTAAGTCGCATCAACCGCCATGACCGACGTGGCAGATCATGGGTTTTAGAGATGGCTTCTCCAGCCCAATTATGAGTTTGAATTTGATTAAATAACTATTGGGCTGACTCGTTTGTCTTGTCTGGCTCGTCTGGTTCGTCTGGCTTGTCAGGTAAGTTAATTGGGCCTAGTACGAATTTTATCCACTACAGTTTGTCCCCCACTCTCTAGTTAGAAGTATTCTAAGTGGAGAGTTGATAAAATCGAGTAAGTCGAATTCACCGGGAGCAATTGATTGGCGCGTCTTGTGTGGGAGGTTGATAAATATTAACTTTAAATTAATAATTGCCATACTACGAGTCAGAAATGCCTAATTAACAACACATATATATTGTTAATTATCCTATTCGTATATCACTACTTATTTGCATTGAAAAATAGTGATGGTAGTGGCCAAAGTAGTCGAGCTCATTCCATTCGCTTCCTAGGCCAAATTTGGACAATTTAGATTAATAAATGGATCAATCATTGCATGAGGAAAAATGTAGATAATGAGCCATACTTTGCTTTGGGCCTGTTAGATGGAATAACGGCTGTATAGATGTTGGGCCATTCCTTGTATTAATAAAGTATTTGGCCCACTGTATGAGATAGAGAAATATACCCATGAAACCATGATGTATGCGCTCAAGGAAACAACCTTGTCGACCTCATCGGCATGGTCGGCTTGGTCGGCATGGTCGGCCTCATCGGCCATGTCGGTCATGACAATCAATACGGTTAATTTCAGAAGCAATGGAGGCTCACCAAGATGGCTTGCCGGCCTCGTCGGCCATGTTGGCCTTGTTAGCCACGATGGTAACACATTTGGCTTAAGCAGTAGCGCAGGCTCAAGTATAAATATACTGCTCTTTCGTCTGCCTAGTCGGGTTGGTCGGGCACGCAGATGGAAGCTCTTGGGGGGCTTTCATCCGTCTATTCGGGTTGGTCTGGCATGCCCACATTGTCGATTTCCTTTTCACACTAGCCTCGTCGGCCAGCAATATAGTTCATATGGAAAATATCAGGGGACCAAGTAGGCAGCCCCGTCTGCCTCGTCGGCCATGACAGCATATATATTTGAATTATAAAATAAAGAGAGGCTCAAGCGAGGGATTTCATCAGCCTCGTCGGCATGGTTGGCATGGTCGACGTGGCCGGCTGACGGTTGATCTTGGAAGAAATAGGTGTTCATTGGCTGCGAGCTAGCAATGTGAATTAATAGCAAATGGTATTCAAAATTTTCGATAGAAAAATCATCAACTAGGCGTGCGTAGACTTGCTCTGTCCATTTCGACTGAAGCTACAAGTTGGACTAGCAGCAGCTTTATCCTTAAATTTTGCTGAGCATAGTACTTTACCTAACGTCTTTATTTATTGGAAAGTGGGAAGATGAAGATGAATAAATGCTCGGATACACAGGCCTACTCTACTGCTTGAAGTCGGTCAAATTCACGTATATGCTTTATCTTCTGAAGTCAGAAGAGTAGTGCATAGGTTTGAAGTAATTGCTCTGTTGTTACTTTTTGTTTATAAAAAGATGGAGCTTACCTTCTTGTTCTTCCTTACTCCCTCATCATATCAGTGAAGTGAAATTGCTAGTAGTGAGAGTAAAACGCCGGTATTTCTTCCATCTCGTCTTGTGGCATCGTCGACGACAGTGAAGGAAAGAAAGTGATGTCGTAGTAGCTGATTCGCTCCACCTTGAACGAGAGCAGACCGAGGAAGTGAAGCTCGAGTTTGTAGGTTGTAGAAGAGCCAAATTGTTGGCATCGTGAGGTAAGAGTCAGCTGCATATAGTGCAGCGTTTTGTAGTTGGAGATGACGGCGTCGACGACGGGTCCGTTTGCTTGACTCTGCCGAGATATCAATTAAAGAGGTGAATATCTTTCCCTCCCATGTAGTGTCGCTCCAAGATTTGTTCAGTTGTCGTCGCTGACGAGAAAGTGAAGAGTGAATCCTTGATATAGTATACACATATATATATTTGTTCTAAATGTAATGGAGGGTCTGCTGGTTTTATAAAATGGTGAGAGGCTATCTTCTGTATGCGTGTACATAGATGGGTATATAGGTGAATTATAAGTACATACAATATAATAGCATGTAAAACGTAAGCATATATATGATATACATGGTTTTTGTTTCATTCTGTATCATATAGGTGAAGTAAAGTTAGCATCAAGTAGTACATATATTGAGATTGACGGCCCCGTCTATTTCTTCACATTTGAACTTTTTCTTTTTGCAATATTCGTATGAAGGTGTATTTAATGCTTCTATTCTTGCTTATAAGAGGGTGTGTAGTGATTTCTTTTTCACCTCACTTCTCATTTGGTAACTTTGTAGAGAGAGGATTCTTGGAGAGCAAAGGAGGAAAAGATAGTGCTAGAGAGAGGATTTTCACATCTTCAAAGGTTAGTTTTCTTTTCTCCTTCATCGTTCTTCGTCGTTCTTCGTATATTTCGTATGTAGAAATGAGTATTTACCTTGGTAATTCATTTTAATTCATGTTTTCAACGCGTTTGTGCTAGATCTTTGAGTAGTAGCAAGTTGGTGTTTTTATTATTATCCATGTCATTGCTCTATTGTTGTTTGCATCTGCTTGGTCGGCTTGGTCGGGTCAGTCGGCTTGCTCTACTTAGTCGGTCACTTATAGCTCAAAGCATCTAGGCATGACAATTTAGTCGGTTAGGAGAGGTCGGTATGCTCTATGTATGCTTTTACATGTTTATCTTTTTATATGCTCTTGGCATGATAGCATGTGTTATTATCTTGGTCAGCATGTCTTCTCATTGCGAGGATGGTTCGTCGGATTCGAGTAGTAAACGTCTTGTGGTTCATAGTGGAAATGGTAGTGATGTTGATAATATTCCTTATGGTATTTCCCTTGCTTGGCCGGTTCGTCTGGATAATTCAAATATGTTTACTAAGTGTGGTCCTGATAGTGCCGGTCCCATAGAAGAGAGCCGACCTACAAACTACCTTCCATTAGATAACTTCCCGAGTTTGTTGAAGTTGGTTGATATGATAGAGCTTCGTCGTACGCATAAAATTCCTTTAGATATTGAAATGCATGCTCCATGTAAAGGCGGAAGGACGGACTGGGACTTCCCGGGTATGGTCTGTCTCTATGAGAGCCCTTTCAGATGGGGTTTTAGGTTTCCGTTACCTAGATTGGTCATGGAAATCTGTCGTTACTATGTTATTTCTCCCGGGCAGTTGGTGCCAAATGGTTGGCGGACTTTGATGGCTATTGAAGTATTAGCCGAACTAAAGAGTATTAGAATTACCTATCGGGAGGTGTTGGCTTGCTATTCCTTGAGGACGGTTAGTTGCGACCATAGTCGGTTTCAGCTGGGTTGTAAGTCTGCTAAGAAGAGAATGATTGCTAAGCTCGATGACCCCGACAAATTATGGAAGCAGAAGTATTTCTTTGTATCGTTTGAGGCGTTGGGGTTGTCGCCTGATTGCGGCATCCCTCGTTTATGGAACATCGCTAGTGAGTGTGTTGTTTGTCTGGTTGGTTACGGTGTTTCTTTATCTCTTATATTTGATTATATATTTGACTGATTGATCTTCTGTTCTTTACTTCTTTCAGGCGCTCTTGATAAGCCAGCCCCAATACTGTGTGATCGGTCAAAAGCAAGGCTTGAGAAGTTCTTTGCCATACCCGAAGAAGAGTGTCATTGGGAGGTAGTCTTGACGCCTTCTAACCTTCGTCATAGCGGCTTCTGGGAGTCAGTGCAGTCACGTCGGGAAGGTATTAGTTCAATTTTCATTTTGTTTTCTGCTCGTGTGATACTAACTTGAGTGTTCAATTTGATGCAGAGGACACCATGTCGAAGCAGCCAACGTTCCCTTTGTCTGGTGACGATGCTATTGAGGAGTTGCTCCAAGTCAAGAAAGGCAAAACTAAGATTCGTGCCTCCGGGAAGGCACATGCCAAGGCACCGTCCGAGTTCTTACTTCATCTGTTGGTCAAGCCAGCAAGAAAAGGGTTGTCGATGACGACGCTGCCTTCTTTTCCATGGAGAATGTTCGTCTCAGCTTCCCCATGACGGCTCATGCTTACACCGAGTTTACTCCCCACTCTTCCGAGGTTCAGAAGCTATTGTGGCATAAGGATGAGTCCACTTTCAGACAGCTTGGTTCGGAGACTACTGGTCAGACGGGCATCGCCAATATCTTTAAGGTATCTTCCACTTTTACACACGATGACCATTATACTTATGCATTTTGCAATGTTTGGTTGCTAAGTTTGTCTTTGGTTTACAGGGATTGCAGTCGGTGATTTACTTGACCAAGAAGGTTGGGGAGTTGGAGGATCAAGTGAAGCAATTGGCGTCGGACAAGACTAGTCTTAATAAGGAAATACGGGCTCTCAAGGAGTAGATCAAAGAGCTTGAGGTGGTCGAGGTGGAGCGCAAGGCTTTGCTGAAGTCAAGAGATGCTGATGCCGAGCGTTTGAAGGTTGCTCTTGCGGAGGTGGATGCCCTCCGAGCTGACATGGAGAAGAATTGTAGGGTGGCTGCTCTTCAGACCGAGGTAACGCTTCGGGAGCAATTGTACCTGGATTTTAAGGCAGGAAAGACTGAAGAGTGGGATGGAGAGAAGATTTGTGCCACGACAGAGAAGTTGAGGAAAATGATGGCTGCTGAGGAGGACGAGGTAACAGATACAGATGATCATTTTGATGATGTGGTTACTTTAGACTTTGTAGGTGGAGATCAGGTTGGTCAAGACGGGCAGGGAGGTCAGGATGAGCTCGAGGGTTGAGCTTGCACTCTTGTTTCTGTTAAAGACTTAATTTCTATTATGTATCGCTTGGAAGATTTTTATTTTTATTTGGACGGGTGCATGTACCCGATGATTGAGCATGTACTATGAACTCATGACTTATGTTTTTCTTATCATTTGTAAGGGTTCGTATCCTCATTTTCCCCCTAGTCCAAGTCATAGTAGGAAGGTATGGCTTGGATTAGTTGTTAAATTATATAGATGACGGCTGGCTCGTCTGGGGCGTTCCTTTGTTATTTGCAAGGTCTTCTACTTGTTTTCTTTTGTTATATTGTTAACTCTTTATTGGTTGAATGTTTGTTTTATGACTTGAGAGTGATCAAGTCCGTTGTGTCGGGCAAGTCAGTTGACTTAGTGAGATTGGAGTGTTCTTTGTTGGGTTGTGCTCCTTAGAGCTGCCTACATACCCTTGAAGGGATCAAGCCCGAATGTAGTTCTGACATTGGTCTGCATTGACTTGTCAGAACTAGTGTGGAATGATAAGTGGGTCTCGTGGACCAAATGAATTGAAACTAAGGTCATAGATGTTACCATATTTTCGCTTCCAGCTATTTTATGGCGCTTGGACAGGTGGTTTGGTCTGGTCCGTTTCTACCTGTCAGTAAAGGTGGGCTGCACTCCGTAGAGCTGCCTACATACTCCTTTTGGAGATCAAGCCCATATGTAGTTCTGAGAATTTTCTGCATAAAATTGTCAGAACTAGTATAGCTGGTAATATGAGTCCCGTGGGACTTAAACTTATTGACAAAGCATGTAAAGTTACCGCCTCATGTTGGCGTAGTTTGGGTGGTTGGTGGATGTGCTTCCATCTCTTCTTATTCGGCAAGTTGGGCTGTGCTCCTTAGAGCTGCCTACATACCTTTTTAAGGGATCAAGCCGAATGTAGTTCTGACATGTTCCACGGAGCAATCAGAACTGACGGAATAGAAAAGTAGGGGTGGCTGCGCTCCTTGAAGTTGCCTATATACCCTGAAGAGGGATCAAGCCACGATGTAGTTCTTTTATGTCCTGCATGAAAGTGTTAGACCGGTATGGCTGAAAAGGTGGGTCCCGTGGGACTAAATCAATTGAAATGAATGAAGAGTTGAGTTAAGCATGATACTGTCGAAGATGGATGGCATTCCAGTTGTTGCCTATGTCGCGTCCGTCTTTCTCTTGAAGCTTGTATGCTCTATTCCCGTATACCTTTGTGATCAGGTATGGACCTTTTTATGTCGGGCCTAGCTTGCCAGTCCCAGCTTTCTTAGTGTTTTAGAATACCCGTCGTAGTACCCAATCGCCTAGCTTGAACGTTCGAGTGCGGACATGCTTATTGTAGTGTCTGGCGACACTTTGCTGGTAGGAGGCTAGCCGTAGCCTAGCCATATCTCTCTTTTCATCAAGTGTGTCGAGCTCGTGACATATTCCTTGGTCGTTATGGTATTCTGAGGCGAGCTCGGTTCTTGCGGTCAGTACTTTGCTTTCGGCTGGAATGACTGCTTCCATCCCATACGCTAAGGAGAATGGAGTTTCTCCCGTCGAGGTTCTGGGGGTCGTTCGATATGACCAAAGCACTTCTGGTAGTTTAGCGGCCCATAAGCCCTTGGCTTTTTCGAGCTTCTTCTTCAGGGTGTTGACTATGGTTTTGTTGGATGATTCAGCTTGGCCATTTGCCTGGGGATATCTAGGTGTTGAGAAGCTAAGTTTGATGTTCCATGACTCACAAAAGTCTTGAAAGTCGTAGCTGATGAACTGAGAGCCGTTGTCGGTCACTATCTCCTTTGGTACTCCATATCGACATATCACATTTTTCCAAATGAATCCTTTCACCTCTGTATCCCGAAATTTGTGGAATGCTTCGGCTTCAATCCACTTGCTGAAATAGTCTGTTACAACCAACATGTACTCCAATTGTCCAGGTGCCTTAGGTAATTTGCCCACGATGTCCATCCCCCACTTCATGAAGGGCCAGGGCGACGTGACTGAGATCAATGGTTTAGGTGGAAGGTGGGATACTTGGGCAAACCACTGACATTTGTCGTATCGCTTGACATAATCAGCGGCATCTGTCTTCATTGTAGGCCAATAGTATCTGCTTGTTAGAGCTCTGTAGGCTAAGCTCCTCCCGCCAGAGTGGTTTCCGCATTTTCCATCATGCAGCTCGACCAAGACCGTCTTTGCTTCTGCATGGTTAATACATTTTAAGTATAGACCAGAGTATGATCGTTTGTACAACTTACCTCGGATGATGGAGAATCGGGCAGATTGAGCTTTTATTCGGCGTGCTTCATTTTTATTGTCTGGAAGTATGTCTTGCTCAAGGTATTCTAGTATTGGAGTCATCCAAGTCCGACTGTCTGATATGTCATGCACTTGTTCTTCTTCTTTCTTCCACACGGCCGGCCATTGGAGGTAGATGATTGGAATGGTCTTCGGACCAGTGGTTTGAATAGAGGAGGTGAGATTGGCTAAAGCATCTGCGTGACTATTCTCTTCTCTAGGCACTTGGCCAACTGTGAATTCTTCAAAGCTTGATTGCAGCTCCTTCACCTTGTCTAGGTAAGCCATTATCTTGTTGTCTCAAGCCTGGTAGGTTCCTTGCATTCGATTTACTACCAGCTGGGAGTCGCTGAAGACATCGATCTTTTTTGCCCCCCAGTTCCTTAGCCAATCCAAGTCCAGCTAGCATAGCTTCATATTCGGCCTCGTTGTTAGTTGTCTTGAATCCGCATCTTACTGCTTGCTCAATGTTGTCACCTTTGGGTGATGAAAGAACGAGTCCAAGTCCACTTCCATGTCTGTTACTTGAACCATCCACAAAGAGTTTCCATGTTCCAGCTGATTCGTCATCAGTGAGGCAGCATAACTCCTTGTCTGCCTGCATTGAAAGGTTAGGCGCAAAATCATTCACGAAATCAGCTAATACCTGTGACTTCAATGAAGTACGCGGCCTATAGGATATGTTGTGTTCGCTTAGTTCGACTGCCCACTTGCTAGTCTGCCAGACAGCTCCGGTTTCTGAAGGATGGTCTTCAGAGGGTATGTTGTAAGGACCACAATTGGATGACATTGGAAGTAGGGGCGAAGCTTTCTTGCTGCATGCACGAGAGCGAGGGCAAGCTTCTCGAGCAGGCTGTATCTTGTCTCTGCGTCCAACAAGGACTTGCTGACGTAGTAGACCGGTGATTGTCTACCTTCATCCTCTCGGACTAGAACTGCACTGATTGCTGTTTCTGACACCGCCAAGTAGATGTATAATGTTTCACCATCTTTGGGTTTCGATAGGAGCGGCGGGCTCGTCAGGTACTGTTTCAGCTGGTTGAGTGATTCTTCACACTCCGGTGTCCACTCGAATGTTTTTGACTTCCTCAATGTATTGAAGAATGGAAGGCAACGCTCCGATGATCTCGAGATGAACCGGCTGAGGGCCGCCACTCTCCCTGTGAGCTTTTGTACATCTTTGACGCATGTTGGGGATGTAATTCTTTGTACGGAGTCAATTTGAGCCGGGTTAGCTTCAATCCCTCTTTGGGTCACCATGTAGCCGAGAAATTTCCCTGCAGTCACACCAAATGAACATTTAGTCGGATTAAGCTTCATATTATACTCACGAAGTATGCCGAAGGATTGTCGGAGGTGGTTGTTATGGTCTTCTGCTCATAGAGACTTCACGAGCATGTCGTCTATGTAGACCTCCATTATCTTTCCCAACAATTCTTCAAACATCCTATTGACCAAATGCTGGTAGGTTGCTCCCGCATTCTTCAATCCGAAGGGCATATATTTGTAGCAATAGATGCCTATGTTGGACATGAAGGCCGTCTTTTCCTGATCGTCGGGATGCATTAGTATCTGGTGGTATCCGGAGTATGCGTCCATGAAGCTGAGTAGCTCGTGTCCGGCTGTGGCATCGACGAGCATGTCTATGTGAGGCAGTGGAAATGAATCCTTAGGGCACGCCTTGTTCAAGTCTGTGAAGTCTATGCACACTCGCCATTTGCCATTCTTTTTCTTAACGACCACCACGTTTGCTAGCCAGTCGGGGTACTGGACCTCTCTGACCAGCCCGGTGTCCAGAAGTTGTTTGATTTCGTCGTTGATGACTCTATTCCTTTCTGGAGCAAACTTTCTTCGCTTTTGCTTCCTTGGAGGGTAGTCAGGATCTACATTCAACCTGTGAACAATAATATCAAGATCAATTCCGGTCATGTCCGCATGGGACCAAGCAAAACAATCATAGTGCTCAGAAAGAAATTGAATAAGCTTCTCTCTGAGGTCGGGTTCAAGTTGTGCTCTGATCCGAACTTTATTGTCTGGGAAGTCTGGATGAATGGAGACTTCATCTAGCTCCACCGTGTCAGGTTGATCAGGTTGAGCATGTTGACTCGGCTGGGGGTCAGATGATTCTCCTTGCTGTAATTGCTATAAGACGGCTTGCTTAGCCTTCATGGTTGTTTGATAACACGATCTGGAATCCTTTTGGTCTCTTCGAATCTCCCTTACTCCCCACTTTGTCGGGAACCTCAGGACTTGGTGGTAAGTAGATGGTACATCCTCCATTTCGTGTATCCATGGTCGGCCTAGGATAACATTGTAAGCGGAGGGGGAGTCCACCACTAGGAAGCGAGTGCGGAGATTGACTCCTTCAGTGTAGACAGGTAGTTCAATTTCACCAATTGTGCTCTTATGTTCTCCGCTGAAGCCGATAGGACTGTCGCCTTTCTGATGATCTTTATTTCATCGATCCCCATTTCCCTGAGAGTAGACAAGAAGAGGACATTGGCAGAGCTGCCGTTGTCTATTAGTACACGTTTGGTTAAACAATTTGCAATACAAATTGAAATTACTAAAGCATCACGATGAGGATTAAGTAGCCTGTCTGATTCAGATGTGGTGAAAGTGATGGTTTGTGCAGGCAGGATGGTTGTGCTTCTTTGAGCTTCGTTATGTTCTGGTTGGAAATGACCAGCCTGTCTGGTATGTCTTCTGGCTGCTGAATGGGTGATTCCACTGACTTCTGATCCGCTGGTTATCACGTTAACTGTTCGATCAAGTGTCGGCGGTCTAGGCGGGGTGACATCTGCATTGCTTTGCTGACGACCTTGGGCTTGTTGCAAGGTCTGGCGTCCTTTGTCAGTGAGGAGGTCAGTCAGGTGACCTTGCTTCAGTAGGTGCGATAATTCTAACTTCAGTGCGATGCAATCTTCTGTTCGGTGTCCGTGATCAGCATGGAAATCGCACCATTTTGACTTGTCTCTCTGATCAGCTGGTGTTCTCATTTTTTCTGGCCATTTGACGTTATTTCTAAGTCCCTTGAGGGCTAAGACCGCCTCAACCGGCGAGATGGACAAGTTGTACTCGGGTATCTCCGTCCTTTGACGCGGTCGAGTCTCATAAGGGCGATCATATTGCCTCCTTCTGTATTCTTTCCGTGGAGGCGGGTAAGGCTCGGACCGCCTATCACTCGCCCTCCTGTCTGCCCTGGAGTCTCTTCTAGTGTTTCTGCTTGGTGAAGACCGGTGGTGGTTATATTGATCTTCCTCCCACTTGATTTGTGTCCATGCCTTGGCTAGGACATCTTCCATCGTTCTGCAAGGATAGTTGGTGAGATCTTTGTATAAGTCCGAGTCGGGTAGGAGACCCTTTCTGAAGCAGTGACTGCTATCTGGGTGTTGCAATTGGTTATGGACACCTTCTCCTTGTTGAAGCGGCCGATATAGTCTCGGAGAGACTCTCCACGCCGTTGAACCACAGCATACAAATCTTCTGAAATCTTTTCAAGTTTCCTGCTACTGGCATATTGCTGTACGAAGATATCCGTTAGTTGAGCAAAACTTGAAATAGAATAATTTGAAAGGTTAGTGTACCACTGAAGGGCCGGTCCTGTCAGACTAGAACCGAACCCCTTACACATGCAGGCCTGCCTCAGTTCACGAGGAATTGCGGCGGTGAACATCCTTTGCTTGTACTGAGCAATATGATTTGTCGGATCAGTTGTGCCGTCGAACATCTGCATAGTGGGGAAGTTGAATTTCACGGGCATCTCGACCAAGGCAATTTCATCCACGAATGGTGAGTCGGCGTAGCAATTCTCTGAACTTTTGTGGATGGGAGCCGGCATGCCAGGAATTCGCTGGATCAAGGCCTCCATTTCGGCCAATTTTCTTGCTAAGTCTTCATCTCTGATTGCATACTGGCCGGTCGTGGCTGGCTAGGCGAATTCATTGGCGAACAACTGATCTTGAGTGATCTCCCTCTGACCATGTCCGACCACCTGTTGATTGATTTGGGTTGGAGTGATCGTCTGATTGGACTCTGGCATGGTAGGTTGCATGTTTGCTACGACGGCATTACTCATTGCCACGCCCGGGGTGGTGAAAATGGTTCGAGCATGTTGTCCCCCGGTGGTGATTGTTCCATCTGGTTGGGCTATTCCTCTTGTTCCAGTGGCGTCGAGATTGGTTTGCCCTGGATCACATGCTTGCTCAAGCACAGATGGCGGAACGTTGACGCCTGCATTCAAAATACCACGAGCCGGATTAGTTGGTTTACCAATGACATTACGGTTTCTTACCGAAGGTGATGGGTCCGTCACGAGAGAGTTAGATCCATCATTGCGAGTGATTGGTGTGTCTCCCAGAGGTTGCATGGAAGGCACTTGGGCCCGGAAGCTTGGGGGTTCGATGACCTCGATAGGCTCCAAAGATTCGAGACGACCGTACAAGTTGGCGTTCTCCATTTCCAAATTCTTACATCTTTCCCTCTCCCGATTCATCTGCTCAGTGAGGGCGGCGATCTGGACGGCTAGGTCATCCTGAGCAATCATGTTGGGTGCGTCGGGAGTTTCAGATCCGTCACGTCCATCAGATATGATTGATGGTGGAAGAGATCTACGGAAAGTGCGTTGATTCGCTTGATTGCTAGGGCCCCACGGTGGGCGCCAAATTGTAGATGCTAGATCTACAATTGAGGGTGACGTCAAGCACGTCGGGATGATCGGGCACTAGCAACCTGTCAACACAATACAGACAGAGCGTGAGAGCCCTAAGGGGAGCACCGGTGGAGGGTGTCGACCGAAGAGCCTCCGACGCTCAAGTTAGTAAGGTGATAAAGTAAGCGAAAAGTAGATAAAATAAGTAAAGAGATTGTGTGGAGAGCCGATGATAATTAGGTTGGATCAGGATAGGTCGGAGGGTGACGACGGTGACAGTGGCAGATGAGAGCGTAGAGAGAGTGTAGCGGGCGTGTCGGGCAACTCCGACGGTCTTGAGACCGATAGAGAAGGCTATCAGGAGACTGAGCAAGCGGAATAAGTGAAGAGAGCAGAGAGAATGAGAGTACGAGAGTATGAGAGTCCAAATGCCCTTGCTTGACTTAATCAAGTCGTTTATATAGAGCCGCCAATACCATTTAGGGTTTCTCTCTGTCAGCCTTATCCATTAGCCTACTCTGTTACGGCAGTTCCTATCTTGGCGGAACCACCTCATCTTGACCTCGTCTCTAGCGGATATGGTAAATCAATTTGTTAAGTCGCATCAACCGCCATGACCGACGTGGCAAATCATGGGTTTTAGAGATGGCTTTTCCAGCCCAATTATGAGTTTGAATTTAATTAAATAACTATTGGGCTGACTCGTTTGTCTTGTCTGGCTCGTCTGGTTCGTCTGGCTTGTCAGGTAGGTTAATTGGGCCTAGTACGAATTTTATCCACTACAAAACTGTAAAATTCTTATTCTCAGCCTAATAGATACAAGTATTACAAGAATCAAAGCAATAACAGATATGAGCGAAAATATACGAGTAACAAGAATAATATAGTTACAACAGTGTGCCAAAACAAACAAAAAAATAAAGACAAAAACTTGGGTGCAACTGTTCCACCATAGAACACCCGCCCATTTGACCCGACCCGCCCCTGACTCGACCCGTTTGACCTGGATTTGACCCGGTCAAACCCCCTTTGACTCGGTGAAACCCTTCTTGACCATTTTTTTTTTCTAATTTCTAGTTTTTTTTTTAATTTTTTTTTGTTTGCCGCTTCTTCTATGGTCAAGACGCGAGCAAGGGGAGACGAAGGCCTCAGAGCGAGCCGTAAAAGTCCAAAATGTTGCCCGCCGATTATCCTTATTTTAGTAATCGGAGCGAAGGCGGAGCCGTAAAATCAGAGCCGAAGGCTCCGACGGGGACAAAAAATCTGGAAATAATATATTAAAAAAAATGGAATTAAAAAAAAAAAAAAAAACTGGGGCGCGTGGACCTCACGCGTGGGGCGGCGAGGCGCGTGGCGGGTCGGGTCGGTCATGTGGATATTTCCATGGTACATACTTATGTACCGGAGTCCAGCTCAAAAATAAATCAGGAATAATAGGAAAAGGGAGAATTCAATTCACCAGACACCAATTTCTGAAAATTAGTTGCTAAAGTTGTCAAACAGTTGTAGTCGCTGCCCCTTCCACAGTGCAGACGCTTGGCTTGATTGTCAGCGCAAAAATTTCGGTTATAGACAACATAGAGGTGTAGACAAAAATTTCGGTTATAGACATAATATCCATTGTTGAGAAGATGTAGAAACTGCTCACTTTGAATGATGACCCTTAACGACAATGAAAGTGATCGAGCATAAATAAAAATATACAAGCAAACTCTTTTTATATACATACCATCTATACAACACATGATACCATCAAGAAATTTCCATATTTAATCTTCAATCTCTCTCAATCTCCAAACACGAGAACATGACTACATGAAAAATGCACACAAAGGGATATTGCATGCATATCATTCTTGATTAATAGTTTTCTTTCTTGCATATATACATGTTGATTGATTTCAATCAATATATATGCAGTTTCTAGCCTGTTCGACATGGTTTTTTGTGATGGAAGTGATCCTGAGCAATTGGAAGATTAATTCAGTTATCGTTATTATCGTCGACATGGTATATATTGTATTACATTCATGTACTTACATGTTTCTTCTCATTTGATTAGTTTTTTTACTTTCTAACTACTACACCATCATATAAGGTGGAAAATCTATACCGTACGCAGGCGCGATTGAACCTGCGACCTTTTATTAGAAGAGTTTTGGGTGCCTCAGCTTTGCCACTTAAGCTAGGTCTCATTGACAATCTCTTAAATCAATGTTATGTGATGTCTGATAAGTACCTAGTTTTAAGAAATTGTTATGTATTTTACGTTCTTCTATTCTATGCATCACAAACTACAGCCGTAAGTGCTAAAAAGAAGTTACGATTACTAACATGTAACGCTCATATAAAATTATTTCTTTCGTCACAAGGTACATCTTGTGGCGCCCCAACGTTTAGGGCATTCATTAATTATTTATTTGTTTATGTATTTAAGAAAATTTCCGACATTAGTTTGACATACTCCTACATTAGTATAATTTTTCACTTAAACTTATTGCACTCTTTGAGAGATTAATAATACGTACAGAATAAAACGAGAGATCTAGTTGTATGCATTAAATATTAGATTAGATAATTTGATAACTCTTTATATTCTACACTTAGATGTGCAGACTAAGGGGGGTGTATTGGATGGAGGAGTTTGACAGATTTTTAAGGAATTATAAATCTACCGGTATTCAATCTCCAGATTTTGACAGATTTTAAAATCTGTCAAAATCTGGAGGTATTCGATGCAACTTATAGACACGGAGTTCAATTCTTGCGGTATTCAATTAACACATGATTTCGTAGGATTTCCCATAAGTTGTGGAGTTTGACAAAATTGGTGAAGAAAAACACACTACCTGAACTCCTCCGACCTCTGTACCTCAGAGTTCCATGGAGTTCGAATGAGCGGGCATTGGCCACACGCGACCGCTGGAAATGCTGGCCTCCTACGATCGTGGACCGCTCATGGTCGCTGGTTTGTAGAAAGGAAACCGACTCCATGGTCGCTGGTCCTCCATGACCATGATAGGCACAATACCAAACTAGTATCCAGCAGAGTTATGCTGCACACCTCGTAGGGAACTGTCCCACCTTGCTTTTGCGGAATCTTTTAGCTCTCCTGCCTTTTTCTTCAAGTTAGATATGATAGAACTATCATCTCAATGATCTTTTTAATTGTATCTTTGCTTCTCCCTCTAACTTCATCCGCCATTTTCCTAAAAGTTTGTCCACTAGGTTCTCAGACCTCTCAATGGATTCTTCAACAGAGAACTGTTTTCCAGCAGCAATTCATGTACCTCTAGCAGAATACGAAAGAGCTACAATCGTTACACCTAAAAATAAATTAACTTCTCACCTTATTCTAGAGATAACTTCCATTTCTGAATCAACAGCAGCACGTTCCTTCACTAACGAAAGGTTTTCCTCCTCTCCAAATTGGCACCAGGGCCCGTGCACCCCCCACGATCGTGGGAAGGGGAGGTCACCTGCGCCCATGGACCACCCACGATCGCGAGTATTGGAGGTCATGCACGACCGTGGGTGGTCCACGATTGTGAGGTTGTGGAATTGAACTCCGCCAAACTCTTTAAAAATCGACGCCGAATTACTTCCAACTCCTTTCTCAACTCTCGTAAACTCCTTCTAACTCCATGGAATTCACCTCCTTAAAAATCTGTCAAACTCCACATCTAACAAACCCTTGTAAATCTACATTAGGAACGTTTAAAAGAATCGTTGATGAAAATCATGACCAAAGGCCACAAACATTTTAAAATCTTTTAAGCGACTTTAAATCATGATACCAAATTTACCTACACGTGCACACAGCACAATTAATGTTATTAACCTGATTCTGAGAAAAAAAAGATTACGTCATGGTGCGTCGTTTTTCACCAAAAATAATCCGACAGTGAGTCGGTATGCCCACACTGCGTAGACAGTGGCAAGCAAAATCGTCTCCCAAAGAACCGGCGAGAATTTTTCCGATGTTTAGTCTGCAAAAGTAACCCCAAATTCACCAACAATTTGTTTAGTAGTTTAGTAGTTTAAAAATGAAAATTAAAATAACAAGTATCCAGAGATTAAGTTCTTAACAAAGATGTAAAGTATTTCAGTTTCCAATTAATTCCACCCTAGCTCTATTAATCCGATCATTGAAGCAAATATTACTTCAATTCATGCAACAAATTGGTTATAACCACCGAAGACACTTCTGACGCGATCTTATTTCTCCTTAACTGTTCGATAATCGGGAAGACACTTTACCAATTATTTCCCTAATCGACTGGCAACCGTAAGAGACACTCTATAGGTTTAATGAGCCGACAACTTTAATTACTAGAGAAACCCGATTCAAAACCAACAAACTCTGACACAGGAATGCGGATTAAGACTGTTTTTTCCTTGACTCTGAAGAATCAATTTACCACTAATCAAATCTAAACCACAATTACGGATGACCGATTTAATTGGCTACTAATTAATTCCGAACTACTAAATATTTCGAACTACCTAGCAGAGTCGAAACAATTAACAACTTTAAACACCGAGAATCACAGATGCTCGCATAAGAATTAAGGTATAAGAACACATTAGATCTCACGGAATAAATAGGCTAGGGCTTCATTAATCTTCACTGAATAAAGGAGTTTAGCTCGAATTCATAATTGAATTCAAGCTACAAAAGATGAATAATGAAAACTGGAAAAGAACGCCGTTGAATAAGAGAAATATTGAATGAAAATAACCAAATCTCTGGAGTGTATTCCTGCGTGTCTACTTCTGCTCCTTGAAAGAGTATATATAACTAATACTAATAAGGAAATAAGAAAAGCAACCCTAATCAACTAGGAAAGCAATAAAATAATCTAATCTAATAATAATAATAAATCTAATACTAATATTCCAGCCCAAAAGAGATATCTCGTGCAGCAGCCCAATTACAAACACAATTAACTTCCATGTTATCTCACAACTTCTCGCATTGCTTCAGCTCCAGACTTCCATAGGCAGTATGCCCATACTGCACGAAACCTTCTTCCAATAGCTTTACCGCAAAACCTCCAAAACAACGCCAATTTTTCCAAATCCTCACCATCACCTATATTCAACCACAAAATGCAATTTTCTCCATAACACACGATCAAAAGATTATTAACACAGAAAATGCACCAAAAACATCCCAAAATATATAGCAATTATTAGCCTAATCAAATCCCCCCACACTTAGACGATGCTCGCCCTCGAGCATACCTAGACAAAAGACAAATTGCAAAGAGACTCAAAAACGACAAGTCAATTATTGGCAACACGTGAATGAACAACGATCCAATTCAAAATTAAGATACAATCAGCCACAAACCACTAACCATTCTCTTATTTCAAAAATTACGCACATGCTCTTCATTCAAGTCAAAACCATGCAAAATCAATCCTGCCTCACAATGTTTCACTCTAATTCTCTCAAATAGAAAATAAGGACAGGTTAATTCACACCAATCGTAACTTGACACTTGATGGTCCCGATACGAGTTCTGGTGTATGGGGGAGGGGGGAGAGGGGGATACACCAGATGCGACTTTTTAAAACAACCCCCTAAAAAAATAACTAAACCGAGTAAAGAAGCTCAGTTGAAATCACAACCGAGTAAAAATCACTCGGTTGGAAGTGATGTGCTGTGCGGAATGTGGTGGAAATAAACTCGTAAAAATTAACTCACGCTTTTATGCACGGTTGGTCAAGAACCAAAACAGTTGAGAAAGAGTGCAGTTTGTATGAAGGTTAGATAGTCAGTTGAATATGCAACAATATAACTGAAAATAAACACAACACACAGGAATTTAATGTGGTTCGGAGAAAACTCCTACGTCCACGGGGAGTTGTGAGTCCACAAAACTCAGTCCAAGTTCTTCTGGACAAACCACACAGCTTACGCAGGCTGTGCAACCGTTAAGGATAAGTTTGCGGGTACTTATCAACCTTACAGTTTAGTTTTCGGGTACTAAACAACCTATCTACTCAATTTCGGGAAGAGTAGGGTCCTAACACTCCTTTTGAGAGGAAGTGTGAAAAAGGTTGGTTCCAACTAAAAGCTCGAACACGAAGTGAGCTGTGATCTAACACTCTACGAACTCTCACTAAGTGATGTTCTCAAGGTTCGATCTAAAGACACAGAAACTAACTCTAGAACTCTCAACAAGTGATGTTCTAAGAGATTGAATGCAGTTCAGCTTGTGAAGGATTTAGTTATTTCTTTCGCTCTTTCGTTTCTTCTCGCGTGTGTGTCTTATATCCTTCTCTGTGAATGAAGGCCTCTATTTATAGGCGGAGAGTATCAACTAGCCGTTGGAGGAGCTGTTGATCTCTGTTCTTTGAAAGCGATGGCTTGTCTCTCATCTCTGCAGACTTTCCGGATTTGGCAACTGCGTGCTTCTGCTTTCCATCTGAGACAGCCTTGTGTTGGGCCAAATGAGGTAATGACAGAGAGTCAAACCTTCACGTGACTTCCTTATTTGAAATTCAAATCTTAACAACAGACTTCCAACAAGGAGTGGTCGGTTAAGACTTTCGATCTTCAACTAGCTTGTTCTTCAGCTGATGTTCTATCTGACTGCTGACAGTTGAACTCTCAGCTGACTTCAACTTCATGCTGTTGATCTTCTGGGTTGAGTTCTACAACTGATGTTCTGAAACTGAACGCTCAGTTGTCTTCCTTGTATCTTCTCCCTTTTTGAATTCACATGGAATGAACGCTCAGTTGTGTTCCTCACAACTGATGTTCTATGTGTTGAAACTTCTTCCTTTGAATACTTAGTCGATTTTTGCATCTTCTTTCTTTGTATGCTCAACTATCGAACTGACACTTGAACGCAACTTCCTCCTTTTTAATATAATAAACGCTCAGTTGTGTTCCTCACAACTGATGTTCTATCTCTGAGTGAAGCCTTGTTGCCGTCTTCAGCTGGAGACCTGTAAAGATAAAATCTTAACAATGCTCAAACAGCGAGCCTAACTACTATCATTAGGATCTGGCAACATCTACTCGGTTGAGGTCAGTTGGTTTTGGAATCAATCAAAACTTTTACTTAAATTTCCCAACAACACTTTCAAACATAGATTTGCCCAAATGTCACTATCTCTACCACGAGTATGGAACACATGCATAAATTAAAAGGTCTTTTCAGTGGGTTGTAACGGGGCTAAGGTGTAAAGGTAGGATAAAAGGGTAGAACGGCTCATAAAAAATGAAAACATGCAAGTATATACGAACCACCCACCATTTAGTTTAAACAAGCAACTCCCCATAATAGTGTCATCTCTCAAAACCAATCGTGCGGCTCTCCAATCATACAAGGTATCAAACAATCAAACCAATAACAACAGGCCTTCCATTCCCATGTTCTTTCAATTTCTTTTTTTTTTTTCTTTTTTCTTTCTTTTTCTTTCTTTTTGGAAAACAATAGAAACAAGAGTTGCAACTCCACAGCACAAAATAACCTCAATAGAACACAAACTCACATCATTGCAACCAATATGACTTGCATGTTTTCAAGGGACAAAAGCAAGCGAAAATAGGCTGAGGCTCAATTTTCTACTGAGTGTTAATAATCAAGAAAAAAAAGGGTCAGACACAAACAAGCTCACTAGTGGACAATTCAGGGTCACGGATAATTTATTCAGGCCAAAACAATAGTTAATCCTAAATGCCTTAATCATTTTCATGCATGAATCTCAAGAGTGACTTCGATTATAGCAAATGGGCAAACTAGAAATCAAGCATACTAGTCTGAAACACTCAGCAAATAAAATACTAGAGCTTCTTCAAGTTTTTACCATGCTCTTCAGGCTCAATTCTCACAGTATCGAATGTTTCAAAATAATTGATCAATTTTGCAACTTTTCTCATCCTAGAACACATACGAGCATATGCATAATTAAATCACAAGAGACAACCACCATTCAATACCAAGACAATATCCTAATCCCTTATTTTCACATTGTCATCTTATGTTGCCAACGACTTGAAACAAACAAAAGAAGAAAACAAATAAATACAAAGTTTTTTTTAAGAGAAAACTTAAAAGACGCATTAACTCTCCCCCCACACTTAGACAAAACAGTGTCCTCACTGTGTAAAGGAGAAACCAGACAACAGATTATAAACAAGAAAGATTAAAAATAAAAAATATAAATAAAAGTAGAAAGCAACTAAACACTCCCCTGGATTATTGTCAAGATGGTGGTGAAGAAGAAAGCTGGAGCACGGCCTTTTCTAAAGCGACAATCTTTGTACTGACAGCATCAACCTTTGCTTCGATCTTTTTTTCCAGAGCAATCGCCCACCTAGGTGTGTAATTCTCCAAAAATTCTTTTAGCTCGGTAAGCGTAAGAGCATTACCAGAACTTGTAGAAGGACCTGCACTAGACAACTTGCTCGGGCCTGAAACACCCGGCTTGGACAACTGATAATTCCCGTCAGTATTAACACAAAGCAATTGCATAGCACTGAAATCAGAGAGTGTGAAAATTCCAACAGGCAGATGTTCAGGTTCGGTAACAGAAATATGCAATTTTTGTGCCAAGAGTGTGATCAAACCACCTAAAGGAACCTTTCCATTAAAATGATTGGCACTGTACTGCTATTGTTTAGCAACCCAAAACCCAAGATTAACTTTTTCTTTATTAAGCATGCTTCCAAGAACAAAGATTTCTTGTTTAGTAACAATGTTCATTTAGTCAATCCTACCAAAGAAATTGTAAGCCAAAAACCTATGACCAAGACGTAACCCGTCATCCACTATGTGAGCACTCTTAGAAAGACGTGGCCTGAAATTGGTGTCAATAGATAATGCACTCCATCTATCATCAATAGTCATAGAAAGATCCTCAGGAACCTCACATGTAGCAGACTCATATGCCTCACTTTTCAAAGACGCGTCAGTTTGAACTCCAAGTAACACATTCAAAGTATTCACAGACATATGGAAATCTTTCCCTCGTAAACGAAAAAGCACAGCATGCGAATCATTCAACTCTCTAGATGAATCAAAAGAGAAAGAAGATAAAAATTCGACACTCAATGAACGATACACTTTATGATTCATATCTAGCAGAATTTCCCAACCAATATTTGCAAAATGATCACGAATCACAGAATATACCCCTAGAACCTCTATATTAGACCAATCAAAAAGACGTGGACTAACAAAAATACGATCAGAATTACGAAGGGAACATTCCTTTACCTCATAAGCGGATAGAAAATTCGGCCGTATGACATACGTCCTTCTCCGTTGCGGCTGCGCGGGGCTGCCTGGTGCGGAAATGCCTGCTTCGAGGTCGGCCTCGGGATCAACCTCGGCTGCTGCAGCTTGGGAGCGAGTGCGGAGAGCAACAAGCACATCCCCTTCAGATTGAACGGGGGCGGACTCCTCTGCTGGTTGGTTAGTCTTCCCTAATCGCTGCAATTATGGAATCCCTTGCGGCTGTTCTTGCCCAGATGGACATGCTCCATCATTCCCCAAATTGGAATGGCGGTCGGGAGTTCGATCAAGAGAGAACTCATTAACAGTCACCTCATCTCTTAACTGGAATGATGGAGTAGAGGTAGAGGTGGTGACGGGGTCTGTCGGAGCGCGACTGGAAGACTCAGCCGCTGATTTTGAAGGCTTGGGAACAGCCTTTCGCTCCCGCTTCTTAACCAATTCATTTGCGGCAGTAGATTGGGCAGCCTCCTGAACTCCAGATGCCGCTGCTGATGTAACACCACCAACCGGCACTGTCGGAGCAGCGGTAATGCCTTGCGAAACAGAGGCAACCCGTTTTCTTTTCTTCGTTGCTGAATTTGTGGGAGTAGTGGCGGTAGTGGAGTCCAGTTCAGTAGAAACGATGGTGGGGTCGGCGATGTTTTCGACCGCCGGCGTGATGGACTCGGTGACTTTCTTTTTCGCTCCAATTTTTGATGTCTTCCATTTCCCTATCTTAGTCGGGCCGGTGTGGTGGACTGTGGAAAGTGGTGTTAACGCAACGATGGGCGATCAAAAAGTATGACCGGCGGCAGGGTGATGATAGGGCGATGAATTAGCGGGAGCAAAGAATGATGGAGTGGTAAGATTCGGCGGTGAAAAGAGAAGACCGAGTAACTTTAGGGATTTGAAGTAATCCCTAAAATCCAGATTTTGCAATTAAGTCCTTTACTTTTTGCAATCTCCGAAATTCGACCCCCACACTTATTTTATACCTACCTCAATTCTTGGCATCCCTGATATCCTTCTCACACCAGCAGAAACACAACCTACAAGATTTAAAAACAGAATTGCAGCCGCAATTTTTTATTTCTTTTTCCCTTTTTTTAGGAGCTTTTTTTTTTGGAAACGAGAAAAATATAGAAAATACAAATAAATTCTTGGGTTGCCTCCCAAGTAGTGCCCTCTTTTAAAGTCCTAGGCCGAACATTATCACAGCTTGATCATGAGACAATCTCGGGAGTAGTCAGGTCTACCCCGTCGAAAGTAGTCGTCTCCATCCCCGCATAATACGGCTTGAGCAACTGACCATTCACTTTCAAAAACTTATTCGTACTAAGACTTCGAATCTCTATTGCTCCATGGGGACTAACATTTACAACTTCATAAGGTCCAGT
Source organism: Schizonepeta tenuifolia (assembly GCA_029490685.1). NCBI lineage: Eukaryota > Viridiplantae > Streptophyta > Magnoliopsida > Lamiales > Lamiaceae > Schizonepeta > Schizonepeta tenuifolia. Next base: position 55,262,290 of record CM055957.1, on the reverse strand, counting down.
CCAACGCGACTTTAATTTGCCCGGCATGATCCGCAATCGAGCATTAAACAAGAGAACCTTCTGCCCGACTTCAAAATATTTCCTTCGAATGTACTTGTCATGAAGAAACTTGGTACGCTCCTTATAAAGACTAGCATGATCATAAGCTTCCAATCGAATCTCTTCTAACTCTTGTAATTGGAGCTTTCTCTCTTGACCGACAACATCTCTATCAAAGCAGCACTGTTTCACGGCTCAGAATGCCTTGTGTTCCAGCTCGACAGGTAGATGGCACTGCTTCCCAAAGATCAGCCTGTACGGAGACATCCCAATAGGTGATTTGTAAGCGGTGCGGTATGCCCATACCGCATCATCCAGACGTAGGCTCCAATCCTTCCGATTCGGATTAACTATCTTCTCAAGGATGCTCTTTATCTCCCTATTGGACACTTCAGCCTGTCCATTCGACTGAGGGTGATAGGCAGTGGCAACTCTATGGTGGACCCCATATTTCTTGAAAAGAGCTTCCAACGTTCGATTGCAAAAATGGGTTCCTTGATCGCTAATAATAGCACGCGGCACACCGAACCTATTAAAAATATTAGTCTTGAGAAAAGTGGCAACAACCTTGGAATCATTAGTGTGAGTAGCCTTAACTTCTACCCATTTGGAGACATAATCGACGACCAAGAGAATATATGAATTGCCAAACGAGCTCGGAAATGGACCCATGAAGTCCATCCCCCACACATCGAAAATCTCACAAACCAAAATAGGGATTTGAGGCATTTCATTCCGAGATGAGATGTTACTAGTACGTTGACATCTATCACAGTTCTTACAGAAAAAATAAGCATCGTTGAAAATTGTTTCCCAATAAAAACCACAATCAAGCACCTTGCGAGCTGTCCTTCTTGGACCAAAATGACCGCCACATGTATGAGCATGACAAAAATTCAGAACTGACTGAATTTCATCATCGGGAATGCATCTTCTAATTACTTGATCCGCACAAGTTTTCCACAAGTAGGGCTCGTCCCATATGAATTATTTTTCTTGACTCTTGATCTTATTTTTCTTAGCAGTCTCAGTCCCTTTTGGAAACATCCCAATGGTTAAATAATTAACCAAATCAGCGTACCAAGGGATAGTACCTTCAACTGCCAACAACAGCTCATCAGGAAAATCATCCGGTATGGGCATACCGTCTGATTCTGTCAGCAACCTACTCAAATGATCAGCAACATTATTTTCTGCGCCCTTTTTATCTTTGATCTCCAAGTCAAATTCTTGCAGCAAAAGTATCCACCGTATAAGATGTGGCTTGGATTCCTTTTTGGAGAGCAAATACTTCAAAGCCGCATGGCCAGAATAAACGACAACTTTCGAGCCAATAAGATAGGATCTAAATTTTTCACAAGCAAAAACAACGGCTAAAAGCTCCTTTTCCATCGTCGTATAGTTGCATTGAGCGAGATTAAGAGTTTTTGAAGCATAGTAGATCACATGGCTGTCTTTCCCACTCTTTTGCCCAAGCACAGCTCCAACAGCGAAGCCACTTGCATCACACATGATTTCAAAAGGCGTTCCCCATTTCGGTGGCTGGATTATGGGGGTAGAAGTCAGCTTGCTCTTCAGAAGATCGAAAGCCTCTTTGCACTTTTCATCAAACAGAAAGGGAACATCTTTTTGCAACAAGTTTTTGAGAGGTTGTGCAATTTTTGAAAAGTCTTGGATGAAGCGCCTATAAAAACCCGCATGGCCTAAGAAAGCTCGAATTTCTTTCTCGCTCGATGGGTAAGGTAATTTCACAATCAGATCAACTTTTGCCTTATCCACTTCTATGTCCTTCTCAGAAATTACATGACCGAGCACAATGCCTTGCTTTACCATGAAATGGCACTTTTCAAAATTCAACACCAGATCCATTTCAACACACCTCTGCAAAACTTTTTCCAGATTATCCAAACAATGATCAAAAGAATCTCCATGCACAGTGAAGTCATCCATGAATATTTCAATGCAACTTTCAATCAAGTCGGAAAAAATGCTCATCATACACCTTTGGAAAGTGTCGGGAGCGTTACACAAACCAAACGGCATACGACGACATGCAAAAGTCCCAAACGGACAAGTGAAAGTTGTCTTTTCTTGATCTTCTTGAGCCACAAAAATTTGAAAATATCCAGAGTAACCATCCAGAAAACAAAAGAACGATTTCCCAGCCAATCTTTCAAGCATTTCATCAATAAACGGCAGAGGAAAATGATCTTTTCTAGTGGCATCATTCAATTTCCTAAAATCGATACACATACGCCAACCGGTTTGAAGCCTCATGAAAATCAACTCATTATTCTCATTCTTAACCAATTGAAAACCAGACTTCTTAGGAACCACATGAACTGGACTGGCCCAAACACTGTCAGAAATCGGATAAATAATCCCCAACTGTAGCTGCTTAAGGATCTCTTTAAGCACAACTTCCTTCATGACAGGGTTTAATTTTCTTTGTGGATCTCTCGAGGGCTTACTGTCAGGCTCAAGTAAAATCCGGTGCATGCAAATATCCAGACTTATTCCTTTTATATCTGCCAAAGTCCATCCTATGGCGCTTTTATGCTTCTTCAAAAGCTCGACCAACCTTGCTTTTTGTTCACTAGAAAGGTCATTGCTTATGATAACAGGCAGCGTGTCCAGCTCTCCCAGAAATGCATATTTCAGATGTTGCGGGAGTATCTTCAGTTCAAGCACCGGAGCTTTCACAACAGATGGTATAATCGGCTCAGATGTAGTCGGTATGGGCATCCTGCTTGACAGATGTCTAGTGAGAAATTCACTAGTAGAATACAGCTGCATAATGATGTCTCTGATTTCGTCATCCTCTTCAGTTTCTACATCTATGTCAATCATCCCACCAAACAGTACTTGTTCCAACTTATCTTCCCTGAAATGATTCTCAACAAAATCGTCAACTAACGGGTCAACAACATCAATCATATATAAAGCTTCAGGATTCTCAACATGCTTCATAGCTTCAAAAATATTAAATGTGACAATATCACCATCAAATTCAAAGCTAAGCATGCCTTTATCAACATCAATTTTAGTTCTTGCTGTTTTCATGAATGGCCTCCCTAAAAGAATTAAAGATCTATGCGCAGAGAAGGAATCATCCATGTCAACTATGTAAAAATCCACAGGAAAGATCAATTCATTTACTTTCACAAGAACATCTTCAACCACACCTTTAGGATATGCATGAGACCTATCAACTAACTGAATGATAACTCGAGTGTCTTTCATAGGACCTAACTGTAAATCTTTGTACATAGAAAACGGCATAACATTGATGGATGCGCCTAGATCTAGCATAACTCTCTCAACTTTCTTACTGCCAATAATACAAGGGATAGTAAACATACCAGGATCTCTACATTTTTGTGGTAATTTTCTCTGAATAACAGCAGAAACATTCTCACCCACCTTAATCCTCGCATCTTTCCCATACCTCATCTTTTTAGCACACAATTCTTTTTAAAAATTTTGCGTACCTTGGCACCTGCTTAATGGCATCTATCAAAGGCAAGTTAATCTCTACCTTTTTGAAAAGCTCCATGATCTCGTTCTCATCATTCTTTTTTTTTGTTTCGAACCAACCTGGAAGGAAAATGTGCTGAAATTAGAGATTGAGAATTGGAAACTTTGGATTCTATACTTACCTTAATCGGAGGAGAACTGTCATGTTGTTGCGCCTCTTTGATGGTTTCATTTTTCTGTACTTCAACATGCTCTTCTTGCTCCTTTGCTTTCTTCTTAGTATCTAACTCGGCCAACTCTTTTCCACTCCTTAAAGTTATAGCGCTAACATTTCCTCTAGGATTTACTTCCGTTTGAGATGGAAGTTTGCCCTGATTCACTTGCATCTTATTCATTTGAGTGGCGAGTTGGGTGATTTGTGTACCCATACTACCCAAAGCAGCTCGTGCTTCTTGCTGAAAAGCCTGCTGATTCTGTGCCAAAGCTTGCTGATTCTGCGCCATACTCTTCACAATTGCGCTGCTTTGTTCCAAACTTTTCATAATATCATGCATGTTTGGCACAGATCGCTCAGTAGGGGCATACTGACCACCCTGCGGTTGTCTTTGAGCTAAAACTCCAGGCACATTCTGATCTTGCGGTCTCCAGCTGAAGTTTGGGTGATCTCTCCACCCTGGATTATATGTGTTCGAGAAAGGATCGTACTTCCTCCGTCTTTGTTCATCACATTGTGCATCACCAGAACCATAGCATGCTTGTTCGGTTTTGGGATCTTGCAATGTAGGACAAGCATCAGTAAAATGGCCATTCTCCGAACAAATTCCACAGCGGACTGTTTGAGTTTGTGCTCCAGCAAGGCCTCTAATCAGAGATGTTAGAATATCAATTCTCTCGTTAACACCCGAATTCTCTGCTCCTTCAATTCCTTTAACAGGTCTGTATCTATCATCGTCCTCGTCTTCATATTGCTGGCCACCGGAGACCATATCAATAATGAGTTGCTTTGCCTCCGCAAGAGTCTTGTTGGTTAAACACCCTCCACTAGCAGCATTAACAATTTTTCTGTCGAAGGCCGACATACCACGATAAAAGTAATTAGTGAGCAGTTGATATTCGGTGAACCCGTGGTCTGGACATTTACGACATAATTGCTGAAATCTTTCCCAATAATCAGCCAAACTCTCATTTAGCTTCTGATTAATGCTGTTGATCGCCATTCTTAAATTTGCTGCCCTTGATTCTGGAAAGAATTTGCGCAGGAATTGTTCTTCCAATTCATTCCAAGTCCGAATTGAGCCCGATGGGAGATCGAACAACCAATCCCTAGCCCTTCCTTGCAAAGTATGAGAGAAAGTCAGTAGTCTCAAGTTATCTGCAGAAAAACCTTGAGGGCGTAGAGTAGAACAAACTAGATTGAATTCGGCAAGATGTTTATGTGCGCTTTCTCCAGGTAAATCGCTGAACTTGGGTAGAACTTGAATAAAGCCATGCCTTATTTCAGAATTTTGAGCGATAGCGGGCAGCACAATGCAGATCGGTCGATTGTTTCTATGGCGGCCCAATTCTTTTATCAGCGGTTCAGGTTCAGGTATGAGAGCCATGTCTTCTTCGAAAAGACGGTCAATATAAAAGCTCTCTGGATCAGATGTGCAAGTGCAAGCTTCCCTTGATTCTCTGGCTAACTTCCTTAACTCTCGTATAGTTTTATTAATGTCTGGATCATAAACTAATTCCCCTGTACGAGAAGAACGAGGCATCAACCAGAAAAAGGAAGTATGAAATATGGCAAACCAAAAATCAGAATAATCACTGCTTAAAAACCGGTCCCAGGCAACGGCACCAAAATTTGGTGCGTCGTTTTTCACCAAAAATAATCCGACAGTCAGTCGGTATGCCCACACTGCGTAGACAGTGGCAAGCAAAATCGTCTCCCAAAGAACCAGCGAGAATTTTTCCGATGTTTAGTCTGCAAAAGTAACCCCAAATTCACCAACAATTTGTTTAGTAGTTTAGTAGTTTAAAAATGAAAATTAAAATAACAAGTATCCAGAGATTAAGTTCTTAACAAAGATGTAAAGTATTCCGGTTTCCAATTAATTCCACCCTAGCTCTATTAATCTGATCATTGACGCAAATATTACTTCAATTCATGCAACAAATCGGTTATAACCACCGAAGACACTTCTGACGCGATCTTATTTCTTCTTAACTATTCGATAATCGGGAAGACACTTCACCAATTATTTCCCTAATCGACTGGAAACCGTAAGAGACACTCTATAGGTTTAATGAGCCGACAGCTTTAATTACTAGAGAAACCCGATTCAAAACCAACAAACTCTGACACAGGAATGCGGATTAAGACTGTTTTTTCCTTGACTCTGAAGAATCAATTTACCACTAATCAAATCTAAACCACAATTACGGATGACCGATTTAATTGGCTACTAATTAATTCCGAACTACTAAATATTTCGAACTACCTAGCAGAGTCGAAACAATTAACAACTTTAAACACCGAGAATCACAGATGCTCGCATAAGAATTAAGGTATAAGAACACATTAGATCTCACGGAATAAATAGGCTAGGGCTTCATTAATCTTCACTGAATAAAGGAGTTTAGCTCGAATTCATAATTGAATTCAAGCTACAAAAGATGAATAATGAAAACTGGAAAAGAACGCCGTTGAATAAGAGAAATATTGAATGAAAATAACCAAATCTCTGGAGTGTATTCCTGCGTGTCTACTTCTGCTCCTTGAAAGAGTATATATAACTAATACTAATAAGGAAATAAGAAAAGCAACCCTAATCAACTAGGAAAGCAATAAAATAATCTAATCTAATAATAATAATAAATCTAATACTAATATTCCAGCCCAAAAGAGATATCTCGTGCAGCAGCCCAATTACAAACACAATTAACTTCCATGTTATCTCACAACTTCTCGCATTGCTTCAGCTCCAGACTTCCATAGGCAGTATGCCCATACTGCACGAAACCTTCTTCCAATAGCTTTACCGCAAAACCTCCAAAACAACGCCAGTTTTTCCAAATCCTCACCATCACCTATATTCAACCACAAAATGCAATTTTCTCCATAACACACGATCAAAAGATTATTAGCACAGAAAATGCACCAAAACATCCCAAAATATATAGCAATTATTAGCCCAATCACGTCATTACAACAATTAGTCCTTTTATTTTTTAGGTTTAATCAGCTTACAATAAATAAAATTTTGTCTGTTTTAGTATTTATAAGTACACAAACTTTATAATTATTGTAATTTTCTCAAATTTACAAAGTCGGACAAATCGAGTTGATATTTGGCAGGCCGAATCGTCCTCCATTAGCAAATAATGCGACGTAATCTTTTATTTAACTTAAATGGCAAATCATAGATAAAATAAAAGTGTCATCTTTGTGTAATGTGGGTTACTGCTGGCCCACGGTTTTTCGGCCAAGTTATTATTATCGGGACATGAGTTTGGAATAAACACGTGTTTGTTTTTGATTGAATTAATTTGGCATGGATATAACTATAATACTGTTCTAGTTGAATTTTTTTCATACTACATACTCCTTTTTTTTTTTTTTTTTTTTCTTTTTTTCTTTTTTCCTTTGGATCTTTAAATTGAAAGTTTGATTAGGAATTTGTCGAAATGCGTAAAAGTAACATTGAAATCGAGTTACTCAAGCGAACTCAAGTTCCGGAATCGAATTATAGAAAATCAAAACAAAAATATACTTACAGCTAGGTTTCCAAAATTCTAAACGAGCAAATTAATAATTTTAGTTAAGACCAACAATACAAGAACATAAAAACTATTTTGCTGCTATATATGCTGTAAAATTAAATTACATTAATTCTACAAATAGAAATAGGGCATGTGGTTTTCCTCTTGAGCCTCAGCCACCTTGTATGGAATGGAAGCAGTGGTTGCATTTTCGGACAAGCTAGGCTCATCCTCCCCAATGCCTTATACTCTCCCATACTTATAGAGCAACAATCACCATGCATTAACATTACCCCCTTCGATCAGGGGCGGAGCCATGCTTGGGCTGGACTGAGGTTGGCTCAAGCCCACGCCAATTATTATTATTATTATTATTATTATTATTATTATTATTATTATTATTATTATTATTATTATGGTTTTGATCTATTTTTGAAAATAATTGGGGTCAACCCTTACTAACTTCGACGAACAAAAGGAGCAATTTCTGTGAAGATTGAAGAATGAAGATGAGAGTTTAGCTAAGGAGAAATTTTTTGCAGGGGTGAAAACAATGGCGGTTGCTCAATTTGATGAAGAAAACAAGGAACATATGAAAATAAAGTAATTAATAATTAAACATTTTTGGGCCAAAGATCTAAATAAAGAAAAATTAAAAGTTAAATAGTTTAATAGAATTAGCACTTCTTCAATTAGGAAATACATTTTTCACTTTTAAAATAATACCAACTTATTGAACTTATTGAACAGTTGTCATAATAATGCTAACATAGTGGCTAAGCTTTTTGATCAAAGACAGTGTGTGTCAAATATGTTTCGATCAAATGCTCGTGAGGTGGATGTTGCTTATCGACTCCGTGTGGCAGTCTCGTTGGATGTGGCTCATTTTCCGTTTGAAAAGGATATATTTTCAACAATTGATAACGAGAAGATCTTGCAACTCTTTCAATCGATGCATACACACATATATTAGTTGCCACCGTTTGCATACATTGTTTTGATTTTTGGGATTTAATGTATTTGGAACAGATTTAATATATAAAATATTTATATCTGTTGTTACTAATATATTTTTTATTTTTTATTTTATAAAATATAGTTGTGTAGTGTATTTCTTAAATTTAGGAAAAAAAATTAAAATTTAGTAAAGCCCCTCCACCAATATTTTCTGACTACGCCCTGCCTTCTATGCAATGTATTCAATCGGTTGCAAACTAGATGTACGTACCAGATTTGATCACGAGTGTGGTGATGAAGCATAAGAAAATACGCTTCATTCTGCACCACTCGCAAATATTATATTTGTGTCGAAGTTTTAATATACCAGCCCAATTAATTAAAACATTTACAATCATACTAACTGCAACAATAATTTAAGCAAAATGCTTATACAAATACAAATTAAGTAACAATAAACCCCTAATCGCTCGACAAAGTAAGTTGAGGCAGTAATAGAAACTGCAATAATCCACACGAATAGATAGCCGAGACCATGAAGCGCATTGTCAACTATTATCTTCACCACCTCCGGCTCTTCAAAATTAATAACCTCTATTCTCCATTCCGATTTTCTTTTATTTTCATATTTTGTGCAATATTAATTCATAATAATATTATTATGTATTCTTATATTCCATCAATTAATAACTCTATTATCCTATTCTCCCTCGCATCTATCCTCAAAACATTATTTCAATATAATTGAATATTCCTTTAAAAAGATTACAATTGAATATTCAAGTTTTTCTCTCTACTATACCAATTTCAGCTGGGTACGTAGAAATTCAAATGCCCAAAACATAGTTGGGCCAAAATAATAAGGACCTACTTGAGAATGGTCAATAACCGGGAAAAAAAAAATTAAATCCCCACATAGATATATGATGCATGCGCGCGAGATTCTATAATTTCTACAAATTCACAAAGGACAAAAAAAAAAAAAAAAAAAAAAAAAAAAAAAAAAAAAATCTATTGAAATTTATATTTACCACAACCAACATTATTCCCCGAAAATTCAATTTTATAAGTAATCATTTACTCCCTCCATCCCGTAGAACTTGTCCCATTTGGAATCAGCACGCAGATTAAGAATAAGAATATTAGATAATAAAAAGTATGTTTAGTATAGTAAATAAAGTGATATAAAATATTTTTTAATTAATAAAATGATATAAAGTGTTTTTGAAGTGATATAAAGTATTTTTGAAGTGACATAAAGTGATATAAAATGATTTTGAAGTGATATAAAATGATTTTGAAGTGATATAAAGTGAATAAAGTAATTTCTTAATTATTTCCTTAAAAAGAAATGAGACAAGTTGAACGGGACACTCAAAATGGCAAAATGAGACAAGTTGAAAGGGATGGAGGGAGTATTGAAACTTGAAAATCCAAATAAAAATTATGAAAGTTCATTCATGAATAGAAAACTAACTCCAATCAACAATTTACAAATAAAAAACATGTTACCATAGTTAGGAATACGAGATCTTGTGTTATACTTTTGTGTTATCAACTTAATTATAAACATTGCAGCACTATATTCTGAGCTTACAAAAATTACTAAAACTCAACCTCTCCCACATAAAACATCTAAATGAACATCATCATCTAGATCACTTAGCAGAAACCTAGGTTTCTTGATTCTTGCATCAGTCCCATGATTCTTCTCCTTTCCATTTTTAGCAAACTTCAAACTCGTATAAATTGTGGCAAATATCACCAAAAATTCCAATCCAAATCTCGTTGTTCCAACAAGAAATCTGTAGATTCCACTCATATTCTTCTCATCCTTTTCCCATTTCAAATCCCACAATTCATCTCTTTTTCCATCTCCAACAAAGTCAATCACCTCATTAAGAATACCAAAACTTTCTCTCTCCTCTTTTGAGCATGGTCTCACTCTCTCTCTCACCAGCTTCCGGCTCTCTTCGATCCTGGCTAATGCTTCATCCCTTTGTCGCTTGTGATTCGATTTCAGCTTCTGCATACAAAAAACTCGAGCGTGAGAAACGGGGTTTATCCACAGCGCACTGCACTGCATATAATAGTTACTACCTCTAGAGAGAGAATGACGTCGTGAAGCTCTCGGAGAGAATCACTAATGGCTATCATCCTCTCTCTCTCCTCTGGGCTGTTATCTGCTACGACGCAGTATCGACCGTGGCTCGAGCAATGGCTGCAGAAGGTGAAGCCATGTTGATAGATTTTGTCGTTGATTCTTTGATGCAGATCTAATGTTTTGGCTGTAAGAATGTGTAGCTTGTCGGAATTCTTGAACTCCATTCTTAGAAAAAAAATATGAAAAAAAATAAAATAAAATAAAATGTACTATTTCACAAATAAATGAAGTTTGGGATGTCGCAATGATCATTCTTCTATTTGTTTCTTTGAATTGTCTTTATATTCTCGACCAATTACTTCTTTTTCAAGGATTTGAGTCCTATTTTCTCTTTTCTTTTTCTTTTTCTTTTTATTTTTCTTTTTCTGGTTTGTATATATGGAGCCAAGATTTTGCTTTTGTGGTATGCATGCATTTGGTGGTGGTACTTTCAAGTGTGTTTGTACCTTTTTTCTCTCTTTGTTTTTTCGATTTTTAATCTTGTGGTATTTGCTCCAACTCAAAGATAAGTTTTGTTTGGCAGTTAGATAATGATACAAAGTTATCTTAGCTGTTTCTTGCCCCACGATAGTCAACAATTTGTGATGACGTTTATAATTAATTCACATGATGTTATGTTTTTATCCCCAGTAAGTGAAAAAAAAAAAAAAAATTTCGACTTATATAGTCTAAAATTAGATATATTTATGATATCAATATAATTAAACCTGAAAGTATGTTGAAGATTTTTAAGATATGATTGACAGATCAATCATACATTTTAAGAGTCAACTTTTGATATGGCCATATCGAGCAATGAAATTCAAATTTTGGTTCACCCTATTTAAAAACACAAATTTTAGCATTTTTTTTTAATTTGGGATAAAAATACCCTTAATAAAGGGCGCGCGGGTCGGGTCAGGGAGCGGGTGGATTTCAAATCGGATTTTTTACTCTCATTTCGTGTTTCATTCTCTACTCCGTCCATTGATTGAACAACATGTAACATGGACTACGGTTTATTCCACCCAAATAGGGTGTATAATTATATTCAAATCGCCAAATATCAAAAATCCGACGAATGAAATAGAGGATGAAATACCATAGGGAATAAAAGATCCGAATATGGGTTAATAAGGGTAGCTAAATCCCAAATTCAAAAAAATGACTAAAATTTATGTTTATGAAAAAGGTGAACCAAATATTGAGTTTGTTTGCTCATTGACTATATATTCTCATATTTTAATATGTTACTTTAGGAAAAATTATAAAATTTTATCATTGGTTCATTTCTCTGAAGTTGAGGAAGAATTACAAAAATTGTGAATGTGGTATTTCTTGATTTTTCTATAATATATAATTTTTTTATATATGCAATTTCATAATACACACGCGGGACATTTTGTTACTTCTGTATTTTATTTTATTTATATTTTTTTTAGGGTTATAGATCTGGGTTAGTACGCTACACATTCGGCTCGAATGCTCATCAAAGTTTTGGCCCAAATTTGTGAAAGGCCCAAATTATTTGTTATTGGGTTATCCAGATATTTGATGAAATTTATTGATTTTGAGTTGAGTAATTTTAAACACACCTTCCGTTTTGTTTTTTATAGCCCCTGATTTATTTAAATAATTAAAATATTATTAATTTTACTATTTTATTTCTATAGCCCAAAAAACAATTAACTAACAACTATTATTCCAAATAATGCGAAGATAAAAAATGTAATGATTTGAGTATTTCCAGCAAAATACGATGCTTTGCACAACATAACCCCAAACCCAAAATCTTGCTTTATGTTCTAAACAATTGAGATAACAGAAGACATAAAAAATTGTTTAGATTCCACCGCACAGTCATAATCGATCCAAGAAAATCAAAAGCATCCTCCAATGGAGAATTTGTCGATCTCTCTCATTGAATTTATCCAAAATATTCACTCTCTTCAAATCTCGTGCTTGAAATTAGAAACAATGGGTTGGATTTGCCTTCCTTTCCGAAGACTCGGAAGAGAACACAAAAGCTCTACAAAGTATTCTTCTTTATCTAATTAGAGAGACTTCTGACAAGTTTTTCATTTGATGAAATCTCACCATCTAAGAAAATTACAAGATCTGCTGACAAAAAATGCACATGAGCGCGAACAATTACCAGGTTCCGATTCGTCAAAACCCTTCTCGAACCCTCCACCACAATGCAGATTTTGCTAATCAACGAAAACGCATATTTCACTTCACTAATCACAAAATTAATGCGTTTGGGGGCTATTGATTTATTATTATGTTAAGATTTATTTTATAGTTATAAGTTAATGTCATTTTTTGAGCTATAGGGATAAAATAGTAAAATTAATATTAATTAATTTATTTAAATATATTGGGGGCTATAAAGAGTAAAATGAGGGTTGTGTTTAAAATTACCCTTTCAATTTGAATTTCGTCCTTTTTTCTTTCTTTCTTTCAATTTCATACTTTCATCTTCATCTCTTTTTTCTTTTTCATTTCTCAGCCTTCTTTGTTCTGCCTTTAGTATTAGCTTTTCATTTACCTGGGAATCACGTACTTTAAAATGTTCACTCATTATTGTTTGCATTTTTTCAAGTAGTATGCGATTTTACTTTCATTTAGATTTTTTCAGAGTTGTCCATATCGTGTGTGTATGTGTCGATTTAGCTTGTTTGATCGATGAACTTACTATGAGGAATAATGCAATGAGAATGAGTTATACTGCTCACGTCAGTTGGCTCAAAAACTGGAAAGTCAGTTGAAGCGATTCTACAATTGAGTTGCTCTGTTGGAGCAGATCACTAAGTTGACAGCACAGCTCACTCCTATGCCTGAGGTCAATATGTATCGACAAAGGTTTTAAAACAGTTTTGCATTGCGGAAGATGGTGGAATTTAATCTCGTTACAAAAATTGAAACCTTTGTGAAAATGAGAAAGATCAAGTTCCCAGATTAGTGCAGTTTGTAAATAAAATGCTAGGTCAGTTGGTTAGGTAAACTGAAAGTAAAATATTGAATGTAAATGCAGAAGGTAAAGTATACTGTATTTTAACGTGGTTCAGAGATTAACCTCCTACGTCCACGACTTCCTTTTCAGGAAAGTAATCCACTAGATAAGCTTAAACGTGCTTACCAAACGCCCCACTTGGATTACGGGTTCCTAGCAAACCTAACCAGTTCGATTACGGGTTCGAACAAGACCTTACAACACTTTTTCGGGCAAGTGCACAGCCTGATTTTAGATTTCGGGAGGGACCTAGTCTTGGATTGAGGGTTTCAAGGGACATGATCTTGGATTGCGAGTTCTAAGGGACCTAGTGACTTTGATTTCAGGTTCAAAGTCAGACCTAAGGGATGGAATTGGGGGGGTTTCCAACTGGGAAGCCTTCAACATTAAGGAAAGTGGAGGCTTCGACCTAAGGCGTTGGACTCGATCTTCTGGGAGAGAGTCCGGTCAGACACAATACAAGCAAGAAACTATTCTCTAAACTCAATCAAGAAAGGAAATTTCTGAGAGACTAGATAGAAGAACAGGAGGAGGGATGAACACTCTACTTCGACTGGACTTCGGGTGAGGTCTTCTGGCTTGGAGAGAGAGGTGATAAGCTGTTGCGACTTCACTCTTGATTTTGTCTCTCTTTTTCTGTTCTTGTGTCTGTATCGAGCTTTGGTGTGAAGACCTCTATTTATAGAGGGAGATCTAACTAGCCGTTGAAAAGAGCCGTTTGACCTTTATCAAAAGTATGGCACTCCACCTGTTTTTTTGGGAAACTTTCCTAAAATGGAAACTGCGAGCGTTGCTTTTTGCACGTCGCTGTTGTCGGTCCATTTATGGTAAGTTCTCCAACTGACTTGTGCTTTCGAGTAAATTTGAATCTGGACTGCAACTCTTCCTTCTTCAGCGTCTTCAATGTCTTCTTTTCTCCGCTTTGCGACGTTTAACTTCAGCATAACTTCTCTTCACGCTGGAACTGTATGCCTTCAGCTGCTGCAAGGGTCAGTTGAGGAGTCAACTGAGCTGCTGTCCAATTGAGTCCGTGCTTAAGTTGAGGTTGAGGTCTTAACTGAGTTTGCGAGTCAGCTGAGTTTAGGTCTCAACTGATTTTGGGTCTCAGCTGAGTGTGGACCTCAGCTGAGTTCTTCACGAACTTCTTTCTTCAGTCTGGCTAACTTCTTCTACTTAAAACCTGTAAAGATGAAATCCCTACGCTCAAACAGTGAGCTCTAGCTACTTTAGACTAAAGGCAATCATCTACTTAGTTGGGTCAGTTGGAGTTTTGGAATCTTTCGAAACTTTTTACTAATTTTCCCAACAGTGTCTCCAAGGGGTCTCCAATTCCACTTTTTTTCCACTAGAGACAGCTTAGAGACACCTACCCCTGCAACCTAACTGTCTCTAACTTTTATATTAAACAATTCAAATATTTTTCATTAAATAAATTCAAAAAATTACATTAATAAAAAGAAAATAAAACATTACATTAATTCGAATAAAATAAAACATTACATTAATTAATAAAAAAATGACATTAATTAAAATAAAATACTACGCTTGTAGATGTCCAAATCGGCGCCAAATGTGCTCGGTGAGATCATTGGTAAGCGCGACGAAATAAAAAAAATTACATTAATCAAAATAAAATATTACATTAATTGAAAAAAAAATTACATTAATTAAAATAAATGACTATTATTGTAGAGGTCCAAATCAGCGCCAAATTAAGACAAACAGGGATGGTTGGGATCCATTTTTACAAGAAAGGAAGAGATGAAGAAATGAGACTGAAAGATTTGAAAAGTGGATGATGAATAATTTAAAGAATGGATAATAGTGTGAAGAATGAGGTGAAAATAATGGTATTTATAATAAATAAGATTAATGTATATATATAAATATATAGAAAAAAAGGAAAGAAAAAGAAAAAAAAAAAGCAATCAACTCGAGACTTCATGCTTTGCATCGCAATGTCTCCAACTTTGGGCGGTCTCGAGCCTCTCGAAGGAGACCGCCTTGCAGAGAGTCTTAGTAGGGAACACAAGCTTCTCCTTGTAAAAACGTATTATTTAATTGGGAGGAGAGTGGTAAAAAAATATATTGCTACCACATTTATTGACAAACAAAAAATCTATGTTTTCATTCAATTGGTTACAAATCTACAACCGTTTATGAATTGAATTATGTAGAAATCAAGTACTCCTACATAACTTGAACTAGTATTCGCTCATGTGCTATGCACGGTTAAATATAAGTGTTGTTCAGTTAAGGTTACCAAATTCGAAGGAGGTAATTAGTATCAATTAATTACGAATTGCTCAGAATATAATTCGTCAAGCATATTTTTCTAAACAAACCAAATACAATCCAATTTGACACTGTAAAAAGATCCTGAGCACATGCACTTATAATCTCTAATTATAGATCTATGAGTTTAACTGAAATAATAAAAGACCATTACAACTAATTTATATATAACAAATAAAATAGTAGAATAACAATTAATAAATTATAAACGCTTCACCTGTAAACCACAAACATCTATTTTAATTAGTATTTACATATTCCCTATGTCCACGATAAGTGTGGTCCGATTTCTTTTTTTGTCGTCCATGATAAATGTGGTCCAACCAAACATTGACACGAACCTTTATCTTTTATCCCAAAAGTATTTTTATTTATCAAATAAGTTTTAGTTAGTTCATTCTCCACCACCAATCCTATAATAACCGTAAGTCTCATTCTCCACTTACAATACTTTTTCCTTCTTCATTGTACGTTTGTCATTCCCTTCTAACCACACTTATCGTGCATACATTACTTATGATATCAGATATTTATAATTAAAAAACAAATTTATAATAAATAATCAATATAAATAAGTTTATTAATGTAAGAGTTTGATTAAACATGGTTATGAATACATGTTGGTAAATAACAAAATACACAATTATGTAAAAATCTATGACTTCTATGTACAACTCCCAAAGATTACATGTTTCCTTCTCCAACAGAAAACATGCACCAATGACATGGTAAGGCAAAAAATTACAATAGATAGTCCATCTAGAAACATAAAGATCTGGTTAGTATTAAGAGTCATTTTACATATTGTTGCATCAGGAAATAACTGGATTGCTTGTTTAAAGTTTAAATATTCCGTTAGTCCAAATATGATTGATTATATCCAGAAATTGTTTTGGTGGAACATTGCCGTATAAATTTCATCATTCCTGTTCATTTCACAAATTTACTTCTTTCACACACAATCCACCATTTTAGACATGAAAGACACAAGCAACCATATATAGTCTTTCCTTTCACAATTCTGATTTAGCATATCACAAATTGAAGAATTCCATAAACAACACCTATCTCAAATAACAAAAAAGAAAAAAAGAAAAAATTTAAACTCAAAAGAAATGTGTGTACCCACAAAATACATTAGACGGGAAGAGACATATGCCTTGAAGCAGAAGAAAATATATTAGGCTAGATGAGATGTACCTTAAAGCTGAAGAAAGTATAATTTTTTGGTCCACTATTCTTTCAGTTGTACACATGAGTAGAGAGAAAAGATTGAAGTTTGTGGCTCAATGTGCAAAATAGTTGAAGCTGTGGTTTAAAATATATGTAGAAATCGATCGTAAACTTAATCCATAAACCCTCGTATGCTCAACGTTTCATCACATATATGGAAAATGTGAGCTAAAAATAAAAATATAATTATATCAAGTTGTACCATACCTGCAAGTACACCGATTTGCTATATCAGACTCTTGATGTTTTTTGTGTTTATTTTAGTGTGCAATTTAAAGCATAAGTTAAACTACAATGCTGCAACTATCGAATTCTACCAAGGTTTCAGTTCTAATGTAAAAAGCTTAAGACTGCAATCTTCTTCTAAAGGCCAATTCTGTGGTAAGAGATGTGGGATAAAGGACCCAACAACAATGTTAGATTCATGATAAAGATGACAACTTTATTCACTTTTAGAATATCTAGTTTCATACAAAGCGATATATATATAAATCATCAGAGTACTTGTCCATGTCAAGGTCGTTGCCTTGGTTAGGAGCTGCTCAGATATTAATAAGAATTGAATTAGAAGCAATCAAAATGATAATGCCCTAAACAAAATCTCAAAAGAACAGAAGAGTGCAGTAAGGTCATATGAGCAATAAGAATCGTAAAAAAAACTTCTATCTAATGCAATTTACTAATCAAAGATGGTATCAAGGATATAAAATATTCAGGGGTAAGATGATTCAACAAGAGTGTTCCAAACAACAAATGAACGTGAATGTTGATGGTTTGCAGATCCAAAAGAAAATTGAAGATACTTAACAGAACAAACTCCTACATTTAATACCATAATTTTCATTTGAAATTAGCAAAGGAGGAAGGAAATATTGTAACTTGTTGGTAGGAAAAAGGCTGTATAATCTATCACGACTATGATGCTGATAAATACACATTATACGCCTAAGAGCCACCTCAAAGGTTGTCGAACATGAAGTCACGGACAAGCATACAATTTGAACTTTCTGAGAATAAATAAATCATGCTTTATTTTGAACTATATAAATGACTAAAATTAGGAAGAAGAGAAATGAGAAGAAAACAAAAGGAAGAAAAAGGCAGAGGCCCGTTATTTTGTTGCACTTCATTAACCCGTTCTTCTTCTTCTTCTTCTTCTTATCGTCTTTTTTAACCTCCTCCTTAAAATTCTTCTCCGCCGGCTTGCCATCCTCTCCGATTTTCAATTATTTCTTTTTCTTATCCTCCGCTTCGATTTGCTCCCTCACCATCCTCACCACTGCATTGACATTGTTTACTCTAGAACAAATCACTTTCTTCTGGATTTTTCCTCGTATTCTTCGGATTACAAATAATAAGAGCGCGAGACAGTTGTACGTCGTAGTTAACAATTGACATGATCGAGTTATGTTTTAATTTAATTAAATTAATATATAGAAAATTTTGTAAAATTTGTGGCCTTGAATTTCTTATAATTAACATAATTGACATTTGAAATTGATTGTTAATTGTGAACTCCCTCTTTATATATATATATATATATATATATATATATATATATATATGTATATATATGTAGATTTGGTTTGGGTTTTTTTATTATTTTTTTATTTTTTCAGTGGTTAGATTTTGATTTCCTTCTATTTTTCCAATTCATCTTATTCAATTAGATTACAGCGCATACAATTAATTTTGGGTGCCATGGGCTTATTTGCGCAGTTGAAAGAACAACAATAAAAGCGAAAAGGTACAACCGACTTAAAC
Source organism: Schizonepeta tenuifolia (assembly GCA_029490685.1). NCBI lineage: Eukaryota > Viridiplantae > Streptophyta > Magnoliopsida > Lamiales > Lamiaceae > Schizonepeta > Schizonepeta tenuifolia. The sequence continues at coordinate 55,243,622 of CM055957.1, read as the reverse complement.
TTAGTAAACCAACGATGATACAGTAACAAATCATTTTGGGCAAATTTTTATGCTAGAGGCAAAAAACCCTGCTACGATCTATTTCAAATTTAAAGATACCTTATTTAACCTAATATTTTATCAATTTAAATGTAACGTTTATCTACAAGAAAAGTATAGATTAATGTAGAATTGAGACTAAATAATGTTCAGGTTATTTTAGGAAATATGATCATTTGTGACATCTCTCAAAATTTGAGAACCATACAAATTATCATTGCAAGTCATTCAAAACTTGAAGTTGGAAATTTTTGTTTTACATCATTTTTTGTTCTATTATTCTTTTCAGCAAATGTACATTGAATGCATACTTGACTCACATACAACATACCGATATGATGATAAAACCAGAAACCATAGAAAAGAATTAACTTTATGTACCAATTTTGAGTTTTATGAAGTTCTTCTATTTGAAGTGCGTAGACCAAGTACAATATGAAATGATCAAACCAAATACTACCTCTGATTTTTTATAAGTGTTTCCATCCGTCAAAACACACAAATCAAAAAATTTAATATATTATTATTATTTTCATCTATAATTATTGCCTATAAAACTTAAAAGGTAAATAATTAGTATTTATTACTTAGCTAAAATAGATTGTTTAGCATCATTTTTCTCAAAAGTTGCAAAATTTATGAAATGGAACACTTATTAAATTCAAATCAAATTTTATAATAGGACATTTAATAAAAAATAGAGGAGTAAGTTTTATCATATGATTTTTATCTTTTTTTGTCGTTGCAATAATTTACTATAAATTAAATAATGTGGACGGTCATGATATTACTATTTTTTGAGATTCGAACTCTCATAACTTTATACGTGAATTTAACCACCCAAATTCATGACCTTATACGTGAACTTACTAATTCTATCTAAACCAATACAATGTACATATCATATGTTCTTTTATTAACATGCCATTTTTTATTTATATATTTTTTTATTTTTATTACTTTCTATGCCAGTACTAATTTATTCATAGTAATTATCGAACTTATGTTTTCCGAACTGATTGGTTCATTGGTTGTCATGAAATATATGCGGGACCCGTTTTTCGGACTCATAACTTGTGCTGAGTTTTTTCTGAAATTTGTCTCTTGTAAACATAATAACGTTGTCTTTTGTCTTTCTGTGACTCTGAATTTCTGATAGATAAGCATAAATTTACATAAAAAAATAATTATTATGTTTTTATATGTATAAAGTTAAAGTTAATCTTATAACCATATTACAGTTCGTTCATTGATTAATTTAATCAGTTCAACTTTTCAAGTCTGCCTTATTTATATATTTCAAGAAAAAAGTACTCCCTTGATATATCTTCCTAGGAAGTAGAGGCACCAGAATTAAGAAAAAAAAGTTGAGAAGTGATATATTAATTAATTGTGATAGTGATAGATTATATGTGGTATTTATTTTAGTTAAATAAGTTGATAAAATAAGGGTAGAAAATTATTATTATTATTATTATTATTATTATTATTATTATTTTATGAACAACATTATAAGGAAATTTAAATATCCCGTGACGGAGGACTCAAGCTCGTGACCTTTGGCCCGGACATTAACCTCACTACCACTAGGCCCGAATAGGAAAGAATTATTTTTTTTCTTATTATTACAATATTACAAGAAATTTAAAGGCCGCGTGACGGTGGACTCGAACCCGTGACCTTTGGCCCGGGCATTAACCACTCTACCACTTGGCTAACACACGCACACAAGAAAGAATTATTTGTTGTGGGATAATGTCCAAAAATAATTAAGAAGATCGATGGGGGAACATCCCGAAAAGGAAAAATAAAGGGTCCGGGGGAATAGTAAATATTTTTACACATCAAAGCAATACAAACCATTTACACGTAAGTTACTAAAACTCCACATTCCCGCCTTAATTACATGATAAACACCAAAATAAATTTCATAAACTACCAAAATTAATAGGAAAAATAAATACATACTACTATTAGACATTTATTGGACATTTTCTCCCCACACTTACCCTCAATAAGTGAATACTATTACCCAAAAATTAACGACTACAATAATTTAATTTAGTATACGGCGTCGTCTCTAGCGACCATAGTAGAATCCTCCTCTTCAAAAAAATCACTCACAAAATCCCAAGACCCAAAATCGTCAATATCTAATTTAGGTACAGTAATTTCGTCGCAGATCAACGGCAGAGGCGCTTCATCAAACGGATAATCTTGATCAAAATCGTCCAAGAAAGATTGATCCAACGGTAGACATTCGTCCATCAAAATATCTTCAATTTTTCCATTTTCCAGATCATTATTCCTAAACCCCGAAAACCCCAACACTGAAATCGGCGAGCCGTAATCCTCGCACCCGTCCTCCTTGCTGGAATCCTCGCCGGAGACAATCACCGCCGGCGCTTCCGCCGCCCTCTGCGGCGGTTTTAAAAAATTAGTGACGGCGTCGGGGCCGCGAATCTTAATCGACGCCTTGTCGTAGGCCATCGCCGCCGCCTCCGCCGTTTCGAAGGTCCCCAGCCAAACCCTGGCCTGCCGCGCCGGATCGCGAATCTCCGCCGACCATTTCCCCCACGGCCGCTGCCGTACGCCGCGGAATTTCTTCTTGCCTTCCTCAAGCTCCGCCCCCGGTCTCCTAGGCGCCGGACGCTTCTTCTTTTTTCTTGCAGCGGCGCCGTTGCTCTCGCCGATGGCTTTTTTCGCGGCTGAGCGATTTTCTCTCTCTAGCCTGATCTCGTTGACGTGGCGACGGACTTGGCGCGCGCAGCATTCCTCGCGCTCGTCGCCGGAGGAATCGGTGGCGTCTCCGTCGGTGACGAAGATCCTAACCACGCGCGGCGAATGGCAGGGCGCGGCGGCGGCGCCTCTGCTGCATGGCGGCTGAGGGAGGAGCTTCGTGGTGACCATTTTCTGAACAGAGTATTTGATACGCTGTAAATAGTTTGAACTCATTGTTTCAGTGTAGAGAGAGAGTGAAAATGGTGGTAAAACATGAAGATTTGAAGAATTAAACGGGCAAAAATGGGGTGAGAAATGAGGAATTTGCGGAAGAACCGGGAAAAATCGAAGAGATAGAGAGAGAGAGAGAGAGAGAGAGAGAGAGAGAGAGAGATTGTAACTGATGAAGATTAAGAATCAAAGTGTAAAGGCAGAATTTTTAACTGTTGAGTGAGAGAGTGAGAGATTCTTCGCTCCAATTTCTCAAATTTATAAGGGAGAGAAAGAAAGAATCATAGAGAGAGAATCCTAACCCTCTGGAGTCAATAAATTTTACCATTTCTCTAGGAGAAAATACCGATTTAATTTGAATTATTCTTTCCAAGTAAACATACATATTTAAATTCTTTTTAAAAAAAGATCGGCTTTTGAGATAAATAAATGTCGTTTTTGGAAAAGATTAGTGTTAATTGAACAGATATTTTTCTTACCATCCACGTCACTTATTTTACGTGGAAGTATTTTATTTTAGCCTACCAAATTTTATCGTTTCATTTGGTAACGTTTTTTTTTTTTTTTTTCCTTTGCCTTTCGTAAAATAAACATTTTTTTCGCCTAAAGTATATTTCAAGGCAATAAAGTTCTTCAATTAAAATTTGTATTTGTAACAAATTATTCATATTTTAATCCTCTCTTTTATAACATATTAAATTAAATTGATATCGCACCCATCGAAACATATTTTAATATCTACCCTATTATTTAGACAAATCATGTGTATAAATTATATTTGGTCACATTTAATATACAAGACCCAGTAATTTCTTTAGTTGCAGTACAAGATTTGGTTTGACTTTCAAAAGTTATAAATTGTGATACTTGCATTCCAAGTTCTGGCCGCACGAGATTTCAGGTACTTTGATCCACCCATATCATCCAGAACAACAAGTTTTAATCTTTTTGCTTCCAAAACAAAATCTGTTAATAATAGATGATAAATACCAAATTTCAAAATTTTCAAACTACGGTTTCATATCTAATTGTAAATAGAAAAAAAAAATGAAAGAAATTTAGTTTTCAATAAAATTGCCGGGAACAGTGTATGTATCAAATACTAATAAATGTGCACAGTAGAAAACTTGGGCTTGAAGCAAAAGAAAGGAAGAACATCGTCAGCCACAATAATTATGTCAATTTTGTCTATACAATAGTATTTAATTTGGGAACTTTTCATAATACATATTGTTCATTCATCCGTACAAGTACTCGATTGAGTGTTGGGGTACGCAGTATCAACATAAGTAGTACTCCTACATCTACATGTATATATTTATGAACGTATCACATTATTTCCTTTAATAATTTATTTGAGTATTATATTAGTCTAGTTTGAATAGATAAGCTCCTAAATTAAATCATGGAAAAAGGTTTACTTGTTAAATAAATGCACCGATACTTTTGAAAATAGCCGTCTAAATTCTAAAAGCCCAAATTATTTCAAGATGTAAATGGACAAGACGAGTTATGAAAGCAAAACCACTCGTCAATGGCGTTGCACGATTCGATTCAGGAAAAGGGGCTGATGCTAATATGATAAAAAATTTAAACAATTTGGTTTGTTAGGGAGCCCCTTCAACCTCCTTAAATTATCTGCAGTGGTAATATTTTTAAGGGGTATTTCTATGAATTTTTTGGAGATAGAGATAGTGAGCTGTAGTAGGGCTGTTTCTAAGGGGTATCTTTATCTAATTTCTGAATTTGTATTTTGCATTAATTTAATAAAAAAATCTGAAATTTTCATTAATTTAAATAAAAATACATTACTAGAAAAAAAAACCATTACTAGAAATATAAAAATAACTAAGCTCATCCTCAACGTTGCTTGATATCGGCAACCATCATCATATGGAGCTGGTACTACTCCAACGTGTAGTTTGACGTATCCGTGTTGATGATCCTTACATCGGTGGCGTCTTGTTTCGTCCAAGCACTCTCCCTCATTGCCTTGCTGAGGTTGTTCTTTGCCCCGATGATGCCGCTTAGCCTTTCATTTGTTGAGTCGACCATCGACCCGAACTCGGCGTCCTCGCTCACCTTCTTTTTCCCCTTTCCTCTGGCCGCCCTCGCCTCCGCCTTTGCCGCGTCTCGTCTCTGTGGGCGGGGGGAGCCGTGCTTTCCTCTTCTGTTGCCTCGCTCGATTCGTGCGGGTATTCTTCGTCCGCTTCATGGACGGAACGTCGGGAAATTCTAAGTGGAGGAATTTGGGATAGTCCTGCAAAATTTCCCAGGCACCAAAATGCTTGAAGCGGCTCCCTTCATGGGCGTTATGTATCTGCTGGGCTTGCTCGATGACTATGTCGTCGGAGGCGCCGCTGGGCCTTTTCTTCATCGCCTTGTCGTAAACGATCATCCACTCCATCACCCAGTGGGAGATCCGCCCGAAAAAAGCTCTTCACTGTCTTTGTGTTGAGGTCGTCGTCGAACATGGCGTTGTACCTCTCCGCCACTTTCCCCCAGTACTTGTTGCCATGTTGATCTCTACTTAGGATGGAGTTGAACGTCTTCTCTTTCCAGATTTGGGCGACAGCGGTGCCTTGTTCCTTTATGTAACTGGGCCTCTTTGGTTTGGCGCCGGCAGCCGGAGGGGGAGGTGGAGGGACATTTACGACGGTGAGATCGGTCTGTGCCTTGCCCTTGCCTTTGGCCCGTGCCTTCCCCTTTCCTTTGGCTTGTGCCGCCTCGGACGAGGGACTGTCTTCGTCGCCGAACACAGTGTGGAAAGACTCGCCGACGGACGAGTTGAGGTTGATAGAATCAAGCCCAGTCGGCGTATATCCTTCGTATGCACCGTCGTCCGCCATTTCAGAGGGACACCACGACGACGACCATGGATTAGTTGGATCCATTTGAGAGGTGATTGTGTGAAATATGTGTGAAAAAAAAAGAAGGAATTGTGTGAGAAAAATAGAGAGAAATGGTGTGAATGTGGTGTGAAATGTGGTATTTATAGGTAAAAAATGAAAAAAAAAATAAAAAATCGGCTGAATGTAGTCGTTGGAAATGTTTTAGTTGTTGCTCGATTTTTTTTTTTTCAGTATGGCGCGTGCAATGCACGCGCCGTATTTAAAAAAAAACTCCAGCGCGTGTAATACACGCGCCTGCTCGAGACGGCGGAGCTTGCAGCGGCGTGTCTCGTCGCCAGGTGTGTCTCGAGCCCCCCACGAGACACACCGGTGCCAACAGTCTTAGTGGCTCCGCCACTGCCACTCGTAACAAAGAAGATTTGTATAGGACTAAAACTTGGGTGCAACAGATTCTGTACGGTGCAGATCTGCACCCGAACTCGAGTGACGCGCCAACCCGACCCGCATGTGAGGTCCACGCGCTCCCCTTTTTTTTAATTTTAGTTTTTTTTTCTCTCTTTTTTATTGTTTGTTTCTTCATTTTTTTGTTTGTCGTTTCTTCTTTGGTCAAGATTCGAACGAGGGGAGCCGAAAGCGTCGGAACAAGCCGAAAAATCCAAATTATTGCCCGCCGATTATCCTTATATTAGTAATCGGAGCGAAGACGGAGCCGTAAAATTGAAGCTGGAGGCGGAGCCGAAAAAAAAACTGTAACAAAAAATTTAGAAAAAAAAAATTTAAAAAAAAAATTGGTCAAAGGACGTTGACCGGATCGGGTCAACCCATCTCCACCATGGAGATGTCTCCACCCAAGTCCAGCTCTTTGTATGGGTTTTCATTACCCTTATACTCGGTCTAATGTCATTTTTCTTACTATTAATTATAAAAACAAACACTTAAACTTGTACATCTATTTAAAGTGAATGATATATATATATCATACTATTGTCTTTCTTTCTATATTGAGGTGTTTTACTTTCTATATTTTTTTAACCTTATTTTTAATTTAATAATTCTATTCGAACATAATATGTCTGAACAAACGTGCTTAAAATAGAAAAAGCATTGTTCGATTGCCTTCAATATTTCTTTCCTCCTCAGACCCAACCCCTTCCGAAATATCGATCTCACGCACACCCGCTTCTAAATTTTACTCTCACCCACACCCAAAGTTCTAAACTTATAAATTTAAATTGGGATGAAATTATATAATTAAAATTTTAAAAATGTATGTTTATTAATAATCAAACTGTCAAAACTATGAAATTAAATTATTAGTTAAAAAAATCTGTCAATCCGTATTTTTATCATCGTATGTCTAGACATAGTATGTCCAAATAGTACTACCTTTTTAATTTCATGTCCAACAGTTTCAGGACATTACGAGGGGGACGGGGAGAGAGTAGTGTGCATGAATTTATAGAGTCTTGGTCGAATGCTGTGGGAGAGGGGGGTGTTAACATAAAATTAATTCTTTTTGACAATTAAACTAATGAATTTGATTCCTTGAGCAGCGATGTACCACACCGCTTCCGACAATACAAGCATGATTTTGGATAACCATCTATTTTCAATCGTTTGAGAATTGAGATTCTATAATTTTAATATAAAGCTGATAAAAAATAATATGAAGTGAGTTGACATAATTTCTTTAAGAGAGCTGCTCAAAATTTTATATTCAGGTCAACTAATTAAGAGCTCAGGCATTCAAGAATAAAGAATGTGGATAAGAGAATAAAATGGATTGATTCCTTGCTATTCCAAATGAAAAAATTCATCCCATCTTTTCACATTTCATCTGCTTGTGTCAATTTACAAATACAATTGAATTTCAATTGACTCGTATATTATCAAGCTTATTTAAAACTTAAGCAAACACGTGAACATACTAAATATATAAATAACATGTTTATTTCAAAAGCTAATTGATTTTATTTTTAAACTATAGTATTATTTTATACTAAACTTGTATATATAGCAGTGAAAATACAATTAAAAATGTTTTTTTAAATATAATTTGAAATATTGCAAATTATTAAGTATTTACCCAAATTAAAGTCTCATACTATCAAAACCAATAAAAACTCTACTACAACATGAGATAAATTGTGGACAAATGATATCCAATGGAAATATCAATAACGAACAATGAAAAATGAATTCTGCTACTTGGTTTCTGGACAACGGTGACATATTTATAATTAAATAATTTTTTAATTAATTTAAGAATTAATGTAATTAGTGTTATGTCTATTATACCCCTCCCACCTAATTTTCTTATAATCTTCAAAATCAATTAAAATTTCAAATGTTAATTTATTTATTAGTTATTATTATTTCGAATTTCAATTTTTTATAGAAAATTTCGTTTTTTTTCCAGATTATTTTAACATTTTTTTAGCCATAAAAAATTAAATATAGGCAATAAAGTTTGGTCCATGACCTCTAGAAAAGTGAAAAAGGTGTTCTTACTTCTTACCTCCAGGTCAACCAACAAAATTGTTTAATACTTGTATTATGCATTCTTAGCTCTAGCTTTCTCTCCATCTTCAATTATCTTAATTGTTATTTGAAACACAATTGTTTTAATCTTGTAATATATATGTTTCGAGTTTTATGTACATTCTATAAGTCTTAATTTATTTAACGTTTGTCGTTTTTAATTTATGTAACTTTTGAATTTTAATTAATAAAAATTGTAATTTTTGAATTTTAATTGATACAAACATTCACCCACACCCAAAGTTCTCCCCGCAAGCCTTCCCTTTCCCACCGCCGCTCCACTCCACCTCTCCGCCGGGCGTGGGCGTCGGCGCTTGCATCAACACCGTCTCGAAGCAGACCCATCAGGAAAAGGCCAATGAGATCCAGCAGTCAAATGTCTCAAGGCCGTCCCTCGTGCGAAACCCTTCCCTCTTTTCTCTGCTGCACCGCCGCCGTAAGCCTGCCGAGATTTATATGCCGTCCCGTGAATTCCGGTGGTCCGGCAGCTGTCTTCTTCTCCGGTCTCTCTCTCCACATCTCTCTCTCTCTCTACCTGTAAGCCTTCCCCTTCCCACTGCCGCTCCACTCCACCTCTCCGCCGGCCACAGTTCGCGAACAGCAGCAGCAGGTTAATATGAAGCCCAACAGCACCTGACTGAAGGAAAGCCCACAGGCGACGACTCCGATCTGCAATGGTTGGCCGTTGAATCTAGGGATTTGAATTGGGGATTTTGTGAAATTGCAGAGAATTAGAGAGGGAAGAGGGTTGAGCTGAGAGGGGGAAGACGACGGAGGTGGCGGCTCCTATGCTGCTGCCATTTGATGCTACTGGTGAGGCGAGGCGGTGATGGCGCCGACTCAGACGGCGTGTCGCCGGATTTACAGAGTGAGGAGAGGGGTTTTTAAATTTATAAAAATTTCAGAAGGGTAGAAGAGAGTAGAGGGCTGAGAGGAGAGGAGAGAAGGTGACGACGGCAGCGCCGTGTGACGGCGAGGGGTGACCGGAGAAGTGATGGAGGAAAGAAAGATAGTTGTGTGCTTCGGATGATGAGTTGGAGCAGAGTTCGCAGATGAGTAGTAGGTCTGCTGGGGATGAGATCGATGAGGAGGAAGAGCCTCATCATAAGAGATGGTATGGTGTTGTTTAATCGTGATGTATATTAAATGCAGATTGGTTAATTTCTTGAATATTTTGGGCTAATTATGATTGTTAATTTTGTAGGAAAGGTGAAAGTCAGAGTGAAGGAGTTTCTGCAGCTGGGAGCAGAGCTGTAAGAGAACCGAGGGTGGTAGTTCAGACAACCAGCGACATAGACATTCTTGATGATGGTTACAGATGGAGTTTCACATCATGTTATAAAGTTTATTAGATTTTATCATATGGATTTTTGCTAGCATTCTTGATGTTGATTCTTGGTGATATGGATTTTCGGTGTTGGTGTTATGGAAGGCGGCTGGATCTTTCCATTTTTTTTGTGTGCATTCACAAATTTTGCCATTTTTTTTGTGTGACGTCTCAAATTTTTTTCCTTTTCTTTGTGACTTCACAAAATTTGTCAAATTTTTTTGTGACTTCACAAAATTTTCAATTTTATTTTGTGACTTCACAAAAAGCGTGTAAAATAATTTGTGGTCGTCTGCGATAGTGGCGGCGGCGGTGGCGGCAGAAAAGTGGTGATTGAATTTTTTTTTTGTTCAGTCACAAAATTTTTTTGTGACCGCCGGCGACAGTGGCGGCGGTACGACGGCGGCGATGGTGGCACGGCGGCGGAAAAGTGATGTTTGAAGTTTTTTTTTATTCAGTCACAATTTTTTTTTGTGACCGCCGGCGACAGTGGCAGCGGCGGAAAAGTGGTGGTGGAATATATTTTTTGTGACTTCACAAATTTTTTCTGTTTTTTTTCTGACTTCACAAAAACTTTGTGGCCGCCGGCGACTGTGGCGGCGGTGGTGGCACGGCAGCGGCGGTGGCGGCAACGTGTTTGTGGTATGGTGGAATGTTTTTTTTTGTTCAGTAACATTTTTTTTTGTTACTAGATAGGTGATGAAAGGGCAAAAATGTCTGAAAGTGCTAAATTTTTAAATTTTTATAAGGAGTGCTAGATTTTAAAAAAACTATCTAAGAAGTGCTACTTATAAAATCCTCTCTTAAAAAATTATCCAATGACATGTATAATTTTACTGTTATAAAGTATCATTTCTATAGGAATGAATAATTCCATAAGTATGTATTTACTCATTCCTCTTCTCCTCCGTGATATACGTAATCCTTATTTTTATTTTTAAGATCATATTGGACTTTTATAATTCGTATTGACAAGTTTACACTTATTATTATTATTATTATTATTATTATTATTATTATTATTATTAATTTTTTTTTTTTTTTTTTTAATTTTTTTTTATTTATTTTTTATTTATTTTTTTGGTACAATAGATAATTTGTATTACCAAAATGGAGAAATGAAGTATAGAAGAATAAAAACCCATCCTAGCTAATCTTATACTCCCTCCGTCCAAGTTATGTCAACCCATTTGGGGTGTGACACGGATTTTAAAAAAGCTAATAAAGTGGTAGTTGGTGGAATAAAGGTGTATTTGAGGGGTAGTGAGATAATGACAAAAAAATAGTGGTAATGACAAAAAAGAGGTGATATTGACCAAAAAGTAAGAATAAAGTTGTTGGGATGATAAAAAAGTAGAAATAAAGTTGATGTGAGGTGGGGTCATCAATGACAAAGGGTAGTAAATAGGGAAAAGGAATGAGGGTATAGATGTAAAATTCTTAAACTAGGTAGACATAAAATGGACAAATTTTTTGTGGTAAGTAGATAGACATAAACTGGACGGAGGGAGTACAATTCAAATGTGCAGGAACCTAGCTATTCTACCATTTGCATGGCCTCTCACTACAACGTGCGTTTGGCATTTTAGCACCACCTCCTCAATACTGCAATATCTCCCTTGAAACCTCCTTTGGTTTCTCTCTGTCCACACATGGTAAACAAGAGTAGCCAGCACAAGTCGATATGTGAGTTGCTTCCCCGTTTTCGAACCGCACTGCTGCATCATAATTTTTTTTTTCTCTTTCCCAATCAAGACTAGTTGCATGCATACCACTCCAGTTAGCTATAATCTTCCAAATCTGCGAAGAGAAGGAGCACTGGAAGAAAAGGTGATTTAAACTCTCCTCTGCTCGATCACAAAGACAGCAAGTCTTGTCACATCTAATCCCAAACTTTTCCAGCCTATCACAAGTTGCTAGCCTTCCCAATATGGCAAGCCAAGTAATAGCAGATCGTCTGCAAAACACAAATGTGTGATTCCAAGTCTCTTACACCTCGGATGAAAGTGGAATTGAGCATCTCTTTTAAGTTCCAACATACACCTGTTCAAATATTTCATGCACAGAACAAAAAGATAAGGGGATATTGGATCCCCCTGTCTTAGACCTTTCTTAGCTTGAAACGGAGCAGTGAGTTCTCCATTGATATTTATACAGTAAGATAGTGCGTTGAGGCAAGCCATCACTCACTGGACATACTTGTATGGAAAGCCAAGCTCCAGCATAAGATATTTAATGAATGGCCACTCCACCGAGTCGTAGGCTTTTTGAAGATCAATCTTCATCATGCATCTAGGGGAAATTCCCTTCCTACTGTAACCTTTTATGAGCTCATGGCTAAGTATGATGTTATTGTCACAGCCCCAAATCCCGAGGGACGGCAAAGCCGGGGTGCGACTAGGGGTTGGATTAAAGAAGCGGGGAAGAAGGGGGATGAATAAGAATGAACGAATAAACAGACATTAATAACAAAATAAACTACTATGAACAAGACTTCATTATATAAAAGGAGTTGACCTTGAAGGATCGCTCGACAAGAATGTTCTCAAAAGAAACTAAGTTAATGTATGAACTTAGACTCAAAAAGATATATACATCAACACAAAAGAGTTTATAGTGTGGCAGCGGAAAAACGTAGAACTTAGACTCCGATCTTCTTTCCTAAAACCATTCTACTCAACCTCCGCCGCTCCCGTCACTCAACCTGCACATTTTATAAAACATATGCAGGGCTAAGTACAAAAGCACTTAGTGGGCACATCGCTGAAAACATATCATAAGTATAGATAAATCAGGCATCTCATTTCTGTAGCACACCGGGGTTTTTCAATAAATACCCGTGTCTACTAAACATTGTCACAACTTGGCTTGATCAAGCACTTTTCTGACTGATGTTATGTTCAATCTTGCCCAATAATTATCACCGTGGCTGGCCACCCCTCAATAGGGTTCCACACAATGGCTACTGTGTACACTAACTTTGGATAGCAAGTCGGCTAACTCAAAGTCCGATCGTTTTAGTTAGCAAGTCGGCTAACTAATAAATTTGGATAGCAGGTCGGCTAACTCAGAAGGGTACAAGAGAACTCACATAAAAACAAATATTTCATGCTCTGATTATCACGTTGAAAACACAATTATCAAAGCTGTAAATAAAGATTTTCGAGCATCGCTCATTTTATTTCGTATATAGAAAAGTCCACCTTACTGATTACAGAACTACAATTCGAGCTTCCGTCTCTAGTCTTCCGTCCTATCCTCGGTGCTGACTTCCCCCTTTTATTGTAAATAAACAATCTTAATAACTTGATCGTAACGATAAAAGAAACAGGAAATCGAAATCGGTTTTAGTCCTTTAAGCTTTTGCACTTTTCTACTTTCTTTTGATTAACTAATAAACGAGACTTCGATCAATTCTCATCTACAAACTGACTCGGCTCATTACTCGACACTTAGGTCAGTAGATAATGGATGTCGATAACTTATAACGACTTAAAAGTTCACAAGGAACGAAGTTGAAATAGATTCAACTTAAGAATTTAAGTTTTGGAAACTTACTGCACAATACAGGGGTTCTGGAGTTCGCACAGAATAGAATACTTTAAAACAGGGGATGAAATTTATACCAAAGGAAAGCCACGGATGTGTAATTTACTCTCCAATTCACGGATCTTGATTTCGTTAAGCGAGCTAAAAGTTATGACAGTTTCCGTGAAATGTCGCAAAACAGTCCGCGCGAAACCCTAATGCTCGACAAAATTCGACGCACGATTCCCTAGGTTCGATTAATGCTATTCCACTTTTATTTTCATGAAATTTCCATCTCAATACAGTCTACATGCAATATCCCTTAATCGGGTTCATATTCACGTCTTTTGATTAAACAAACGACGAGCATTTCCTCGTCATTTCCAACTAACCAATTACTAAACCAAATCAAATTTCAATTTCTATTTCGTTCAACAACTTCTCGTTTCTTAACTATAACTCATAACATCTCGTATCTCGGATGGAAAAGTCGTTAACTACAATATCGTTCATCAATCAATAACAATCATTATTATCAAAAAGGTTTTCCTTATTCGACTTTTCTATCGGCTTTTAATCTTGATTCTCCGTCTCTTATCAAAAATCAAATCTTCTTAGAATTCGTTCAAACTTTATGGTTACAATCATTAACTAACAAGATTATCATAGGTTCGAATCACAAACCTAAATCATTATCTATTCTCGACTTATCGTCAATTGCTCGTCTCTTAACAAAAATCCTACGTTCTCCGTTTTCGTTCAAATTTTACAACATCTTTCCTTATCTATCAAGAATCACTAATATGCAAACCATATTCTCATATCATTAACGAGCTTCAACTTATCGACGAGTTTCCGTCTCTTACGTTTTTCAATTTATTTTTAGAAAAATTCCAATTAATTATATATTCATCCTACAACATACTACATACCATTTCCATTAACAAATCATGCATATCATATCATCTTTTATATTAAATCATGCATTCTTCATCTCTTACACTTTTATTTTTATTTTTAGAAAATTCTAATTTAATTCATGTAGTCATCTAACTTCATATAGAATACTAATTCATCAATTAAACATCAAAGAAATCGAGCTACGAAAAACCCCTAAATCTAAGAAAAAAATCGGTAATTTCAATTAGGTTTGGAGGGATGATTTTCTTCGATTTCAAACCATAAAACCTAATTCTAGCATACTATATCATGTATTAAACAAAGGATCATCAAGCTTCTTCACCTCTTAACTTTCGAAAAAAAAGAAGTTAGTGGAATCAAGATTTTGTTCGGTTCATTACGTAGAAGAAACTCCTACCTTGCCGAATATGAAGGCGGATATGAAATCGATCGGTAGACGAGAGACTTGTGATCTTGAGACAAGCTTGGGTGAACTCTTCAATGGAGAAAATGAGAGAGAAAAATGAGAGAGAGAGAGAGAGATGAAGGAGGTGGCGACATGAAGGAGTGAGAGAGAGAGGATGACTCCTGCTATTATTATACATAAAGGTGAAGAAATGTCCAACTTAAGAGGATGACTCACTAAGAGGCGTTTGGGCGTTTCAAAAAATGTCGGAAATATCTCGTTTCCGAGTTTAGAACGACGTTATAAAAGTCGAGAAATAATTTCTCAGTCGGTTGTGTATTCGACGAAATTTAATTTTTCCGTTAGATTAGAAATAAATCACGTAATCGGAAAACCTAATTCGTTTTTCAAAATCCGATAAAAGTCGGGATTAGACAGTCTAAAATTCGCCCGGAAAAATCATAAAAACTGACTTTCTCCGGTGAACTCGTATCGAAGAAAAAGTGAATGTAAATTCTAACGGTTTTTCAATCTGAGTTTTCAGATGAAAAATCTATCGGACGCAAAAACCCTAATACAGTAGTTGTTCGACCGACTTCTGGAATTTATTTTTAGAAACGAATTTCACTGTAAATCTTAGAATAAAAAATCCTTAACTTAGGCATCCAAAGCCTTAATTATTAATTAACTTTTTATTTTAATGATGGAATAATTATCCGGGGTATTACATCCTACCCCTCTAACAAGAAATTTCGTCCCGAAATTTGCATACCTTCTTCAAAAAGGTAAGGGTACTTTTCTTTCATCTTCTCTTCGAGTTCCCACGTGGCTTCTTCTTGCCCGTGGTGATTCCATAGCACATTTACTATTGGTATCGACTTGGTTCTTAACTCTTGTATTTTACGATCCAAGATCGTTAATGGTTTCTCTTCATAACTCAAGTCAGATTCAAGAACGACGTCTTGCTGGTTAATTACGTGCTTAGGATCAAAAACATATTTTCTTAACTGAGATACGTGAAACACGTTATGGACACTTCCTAGACATGGCGGTAAGGCCAATCTATAAGCAACATGTCCTACTTTTTCAAGAATCTCGTAAGGTCCTATAAACCTTGGTCTGAGTTTACCCTTAACGCCGAATCTAACGATTCTTTTGGATGGTGAGATCTTGAGGAAAACTTTATCCCCAATTTCAAAACTAAGATTGGTTCGACGATCGTCGGCGTAAGACTTCTGTCGGCTCTGGGCCTCTTTCATTCTAACTCTAATCTGACGAATGATCTCGATCATTTCACTGACCGCATCGGGTCCTAGGTTCTTTCTTTCACCTACTTCATCCCAATAAAGTGGTGATCTACATTTCTTTCCATACAAAGCCTCGTAAGGCGCCATTCCTATCGTCGCCTGGTAACTGTTATTGTACGCGAATTCAACTAAATGTAAGATATCTTCCCAATTCGCGCTTCGATCCAATACTACCGTTCTTAACATATCAACGAGTATCTGAATCGTTCTCTCGGATTGTCCATCCGTCTGGGGGTGAAAAGCTGTACTAAAGTTAAGTTCGGTACCTAACTCCTTCTGCATCGTGATCCAAAATCTCGACGTGAATTTGGCATCTCTATCTGATGTTATCGACTTTGGTATTCCGTGTAGACGTACAATCTCACGGACATACAGTTGTTCTAACTTCTCTGATCCATAGGTAATCTTAATCGGTAGAAAATGAGCTGATTTAGTGAGTCTATCTATAACTACCCAGATGGTAGTGTTTTCTCTCCTTGACTTAAGCAAACCTGTCACAAAATCCATAGCTATATCCTCCCATTTCCATTCTGGGATACTTAATGGCTGTAACAATCCATATGGTATTTGGTGTAGTGCTTTCACTTGTTGACAAACCAAACATCTTTCTACAAACGAGGCAACGTCTCGTTTCAAACCGTTCCACCAAAAATTATTTCTTAAATCCTGATACATCTTCGTACTCCCTGGGTGTGCTGTATATGGCGTATCGTGAGCCTCACTCATGATATCGTTCTTCAATTCATCGTCTTCAGGGATACGAAGTCTGCCTTTGAACAAAATCGCGTTGTCTAGTGCCTCGAAAAAACCGTCCGGTTTATCTGTTCTTATCCTTAGTCGAAGCTTCTCAGTTGACTCGTTCTTTCTCTGAGCACTTATAATTCTATCTCGTAAGTCTGGTGTTGCTACGAGTGCTGCTATATGGTTTGTTATCGTTTCAGGTGCATCGAGCACTTCTAAGTCCATTTCCTCAAATTCTCTTACAAGAGCTTCTTTCTCAACAAAGAGACATCCTAACTTGGTTGGAGTCTTGCGACTCAGCGCGTTAGCTACCACATTTGCTTTTCCTGGATGATAGTTGATTCCGCAATCATAATCCTTGACTAATTCGAGCCATCGTCTTTGCCTCATGTTCAATTCCTTTTGCTCGAAAAAGTACTTCAAACTCTTATGGTCCGTAAAAATCTCAACCCTAACACCATAGAGATGGTGTCTCCAAATCTTCAGTGCATGTACAACGGGTGCTAGTTCTAAGTCATGGGTTGGGTACTCAACTTCATGAGGTCGAAGTTGTCGTGAAGCATAAGCTATCACCTTTCCATCTTGCATCAAAACACAACCTAATCCATTCTTCGAAGCATCTGTATAGACCACGTATTCCTTATTCGCTTCTGGCAGAGCTAACACAGGTGTTGTGGTTAACTTCTTCTTGAGTGTCTGAAAACTCTTCTCGTATTCATCCATCCATTTATACTTGTTTTCCTTCCGAAGTAGTTACGTCATAGGTCTAGCAATTGTTAAAAATCCTTCGATGAATTTTCTGTAATAACCGGCTAAACCTAAGAAACTCCTAATTTTGTTCGGACTTGTTGGTGATTTCCAATCGCGTACTGCCTCTACCTTGGCTGGATCTACCTTGATGCCTTCTGCTGATACGATGTGTCCAAGGAACATTACTTCCTTCAGCCAAAACTCGCACCTACTGAATTTGGCGTAAAGCTTCTCAGCTCTAAGCGTTTCTAAAACTATTCTCAAGTGTTCCTTGTGTTCTTCCTCATTCTTGGAGTAAATGAGAATGTCGTTGATGAATACTAAAACAAATTTATTTAAGTAAGGGTGAAAAATTCGATTCATGAGATCCATGAATACTGCGGGAGCGTTAGTCAAACCAAATGGCATAACTAGGAATTCGTAATGGCCATATCTGGTTCGGAAAGCAGTCTTAGGTATGTCCTCGGGTTTGATTTTCAATTGATGATACCCGGATCTTAAATTTATTTTTGAAAAGACTCCTGCGCCCTTAAGCTGATCAAAGAGGTCTTCTATCCTTGGCAAAGGATACTTATTCTTAAGGGTGATTTTATTTAATTCACGATAGTCTATGCACATCCTCATAGAACCATCCTTCTTTCTGACAAACAAAACCGGTGCTCCCCACGGTGAAACACTCGGTCTAATGAATCCAAGGTCTAACAATTCTTGCAACTGGATCTTAAGCTCTTCTAGTTCTTTCGGCGCCATCCTATATGGAGCTTTCGATTTGGGGGCCGATCCTGGTTCTAAGTCAATCGAGAAATCTATGTGACGGTTGGGTGGTAAACCAGGTAAAATTTCTGGAAAGACGTCTTCGTATTCGTTAACAACTTTCACGTCTTGAATGGTCTTCTCGGCTCCTGGTTCTCCAACTAGGTATACGAGATAGGTTGTGTAACCCTTCTTCTTCATCAACTTATTGGCTTGTAATGCGGATATTATCGGTATTCTCTTGCCCATTGCAATCCCATGAAATTCTGTCGGTTCTTTTCCTGGTGGTTGGAAAGAGATTTTCCTTTCATTGCAGAGAATCGTGGCATAATTCTCTGACAACCAGTCCATTCCTAAGATTATATCTACGTCCCACATTATCATAACATTCAAATTGTTCGCCTTAACCTTAAGAGTTCCAATTTCTAATTCTAGGTTAGAGCAAACATGCGTGGAAGTAGTGATCTCTCCTGAAGGTGTAGCTACTCTCATAGCGTGTTCAGCTCGTACAGGTCTGATATCTAAGTTATCCGCACACGAACCACCAATAAAAGAATGTGATGCGCCAGTATCAAACAGTATCTTAATAGGGATATTGTGAAGTTTTCCCATACCTGCTAGGTTTCCTTTTCCTTTATTTTGCACACCCTGTTTGATCGCACATGCCCTTGCATTCTGTTGTTGTTGAGCGTGCTGCTGAAATTGTTGTTGGGTCATCTGCTGCTGCGGCTGGGTTTGAATCGTCTTCAAAGGCTGGGGCTGTCCATAATGGTTCTGTCCTGCCGCTTGTAGTGGCTTCGGGCACTCCCTCTTCATATGCTCTTTCTGTCCGCAGTAAAAAAAAAAAAACCATGCCTGCTTGACAAATGCCGGGATGCGTCCTATTACACTTTTGACAAACAGGAAAAGTAACCCTCCCTGGGTTATTACTTCCTTGATTGAAATTCCTTTCTTGTCTCTGTGGCTGACCTTGCTGATTATTTCTTCTCCCTTGCCCTGCATGTCTATTTCCTTGTAAAAACAACCCTGACTGATTGTTTCCTTGTCACGGTTTCTTTCCAAAGTTGTTGTTCGGGTTAGGCTGCTGAAAGCCTTGCCGGTTGCCACTTCTCTGATTCCCTTGGTTATTAAAGTTCTGATTATATCCACTGCTATTTCCCCCTTCCCATTTTCTTTTCCCCTGGTAGTTGCTATTGTTGTTGTTGTAGTAGCCTCGATTTTGATTCTGGGTTGGGGCTGGTGCGGTTGTTATTGCTTTTCTTTCGTCAGGCACTACGGCCTCCATCTCTAGGGCTCGCCCTAAAACTTCCGTGTAGCTCAGTCCCCCATGATTGGCTAACGCAATCCCAAACTCATGCTTTAGTCCCCCACGAAACTTCTTTGCTATCTTATCTTCGGTATCCACCTGAGCAGGCGCATACCTCGACAACTCACAAAACTTGGCGTCATATTCTGTGACTGTCATCTTTCCTTGTTTTAAATTGTAGAACTCAGCCTCCTTCTGAGCCCTATACGTCTTAGGTACGTACTTATCATATAGTGCTTCCTTGAATTCTTCCCAGGTAAAACAAGCCAAATGCTCTGCGGGTATAACCTTCTGTCGAGCTTCCCACCAGTAGTCAGCTGGTCCGAAAAGCTAGAACGCGACACACAACAGTCGCTCCTCATCAGTACATCTGAGAAGTTTGAAAATCCTTTCGATAGATCGCACCTAAAGCTCAGCATCGCTTGGGCTACCAGATCCGTTGAACATAGGTGGGTTACGTTTGAGGAATAAGTCTTCGATATCACGACGGGGTGGTGGTGGAGGTGGTGATGGTGATGGTGGGGGTGGGGTATCACGATGTTCCTGTTCTTCTTCTCTATCATTCTGCGCCGGACGTCTACCACGTCCCTTGGGCCTACCAGGTCTTCCTCGGTTGTTAACTACCCTTGGCGGCATTTTTTTTTTGAAACTATAAGAACAAAACTCTCATTAGCACCTTACTTTTAAGCCTTTTTTTACTTTCTAACCCTTTTCCTGACTTTAACAAGTTCATGGAAAAGAAAACTGATAATAGCTTCGATACTTAGCTCTTTAAACTTTTAACTTCTCGGTTTAACCGGAATATTCATCTAATACTTTTCTTCTAATCGCGCTTAGAAGAAACTTTTCATAAGATTAAGCCCACCCTCGGGTCATCATATATATAATATATACACGTCAAAAAGAATATTAGTTTTGCCTCCAACGAGGACTTATACAAAAAGTTAGACTACGACTAATCTAAACTAGGCTAACTGCCTATCTATGAACCGGGTGCACTAACAAGTTGCATCTCCGTATTTACTGGAAGTACTAGAACGGAAACGATCCCAAAAATGTCGTATCCGTTTAGAGAGTACTACAAAAGGATAGTTACTGATCTGACTATTTACAAGACAAAAAGAACTTCTACTACTACTACGCGTCTAAGACGCCGTGCTCAACAAGCTGCTGTCGAGTCACTACTGCCCTCTACGGCCTGCAACTCCTCGGGGTCCTCCTTCGGGTCCTCCTCGGGGTCATCCTCCATCGGATCCTTCTCTGGATCCTCCTCCAGATTCTCTCCTCAGAATCTGAACCAAAAATAAGCTGGAGTGCCTCGTCAATCCTCAAAGTAGTGCCGTCCAAAAGTGTAAGTGGTGGTGGTGAAGGCACGTCAGAAGTAGTCCTCTTAGAGTTTGAAATCAGGTAGTCTGAACTGGATACCACTGCACGCTTCTTCAGGGGAAGAAGGTGCTCAGGAAGTGAACTGGACGCATACACCTCTGCAGAACGGGCCCTAGATGGCCCCGCCTCATCCTGTCCCCGGACTCTTGTCCACTCAGCACAGATCTCCTCCAGTGGTGTAAGAGGAGATGGTAACTCTAACATCGCAGCCAGCTCTGCGTCTCTCTCAAGGTACTCGTCTCCTAGAACTAACCCCTCACTAGGTGAAAGCACTGGTGGCAACTCCAACAGTGCAGCAAACTCAGGGTCTAGGGCTAACGGCTCGGGCTCAAACTCGGGCACAGACTCTGTCGGAATGTGAAGGTAGGGTAGGTGCTCCTCAACCGGGATAGTCCACATAACCCGACTGTGAAAGAACTGCCTATGTATGGCTAAGGCAAAACCAGCAAAGTCGCCGATCGGCTCAGGGTCATTGCCGATCAGTGCGATGTGGTACCAGGATATGGCATGAGCCCACCCATGCCACTCGTCGGGAAGCCGTACAGTCAGATCGGCCATCGCCTGACGCTCAGTAACAAAGTGACGAGCTGCGTAGAAGCGTGCAGCGAAGTCACTAACCAACTGTCCAATATCATGATTCGGATCCACCTCATAGTCATGGTACTCGTCTAAAATCTCATCAACTACTGTACGCTGTCTCAAAGGTCGACTCTTCCGAGCCGTAACACGTGTAGCAGGCATCCTACAAAGTTTTAAGAGAACACGGATCAGTAACTGGTAGGGTACTTAACATATCTTAAAGAATTCTTAAATTACAATTAGAATATTCCATTATTCAAATTGCAACACTTTTATCACTTAATCACAGCTTATCTTAATCATCTAGCAATTTCAAGAAATTGCACTCAAACAATCACATAAAAAAAAAATTCACGATTTTATTTTCATCCTTTTTCTTATTATTCTTTTAGTTTCTCACTTTATTTCCTTCTTGAAGAAAATTTCTTGACGATTTCTTTTTATTCTTTTAACTTATCAACTTATTTATTCTTATTCTTCTTGTTATTCTTTATTTTATTTCCTTAAAAGGAAATTCTTACGCCTTTCATTTTCAAAAACAAGTCGACTCCAACGAGTCGGTTGTTCATGTCACTTTACGCAGGTGACATTCGTTTAGTCGCTTTGATTCCCTTTATTTTGCCCTTTCCATCCGATCGTTTCTTGGAACTTAAAACATCTATGTTCTCAAAGAATCGGGAAGGCCTTAGAATTCGTCTAAATTCTCATGCCAACTAAACATTTTGAATAAAGAAATTATAACTCATATAATTTCACATACTTTCACATAGTATAGCATTCATGATTTCACATACTTTCACATAATTCACAAAGTATAACTTTTATACTTTAATCACATTCATACTTGCATACTTATTCTCAATTATACTTGCATACTTTATTCACAAGTTCTTGCATACTTAATCAAAAATTTCTTCTTAAAAGAAGTCATACTTCTGAAATTCTTTCCTTACTTTTCTTCTTTGATTGAGTTGACGTAGCGGGAGGTTGAGTTGTCGTCTACACTCTTATACTTAGTGTTACGACTTAACTTTACTTGAAAGAAGACTCGGGTATAGAGTATATACAAATACTCTATCTTACTACTTGAAAGAAATTCGTATGCAGAGTAGAAACGATTGCTCTGATACCACTCTGTCACAGCCCCAAATCCCGAGGGACGGCAAAGCCGGGGTGCGACTAGGGGTTGGATTAAAGAAGCGGGGAAGAAGGGGGATGAATAAGAATGAACGAATAAACAGACATTAATAACAAAATAAACTACTATGAACAAGACTTCATTATATAAAAGGAGTTGACCTTGAAGGATCGCTCGACAAGAATGTTCTCAAAAGAAACTAAGTTAATGTATGAACTTAGACTCAAAAAGATATATACATCAACACAAAAGAGTTTATAGTGTGGCAGTGGAAAAACGTAGAACTTAGACTCCGATCTTCTTTCCTAAAACCATTCTACTCAACCTCCGCCGCTCCCGTCACTCAACCTGCACATTTTATAAAACATATGCAGGGCTAAGTACAAAAGCACTTAGTGGGCACATTGCTGAAAACATATCATAAGTATAGATAAATCAGGCATCTCATTTCTGTAGCACACCGGGGTTTTTCAATAAATACCCGTGTCTACTAAACATTGTCACAACTTGGCTTGATCAAGCACTTTTCTGACTGATGTTATGTTCAATCTTGCCCAATAATTATCACCGTGGCTGGCCACCCCTCAACAGGATTCCACACACAACGACTACTGTGTACACTAACTTGGGATAGCAAGTCGGCTAACTCAAAGTCCGATCGTTTTAGTTAGCAAGTCGGCTAACTAATAAATTTGGATAGCAGGTCGGCTAACTCAGAAGGGTACAAGAGAACTCACATAAAAACAAATATTTCATGCTCTGATTATCACGTTGAAAATGTTAGAATTCGGTGCCCCAATTACTACAAAACATCACATTGTGTTAACAAAAGAGTAACGTCAGATCGTATGTTAATAACTTTCGATCTAACATGCAGCGGAATAAGTAAAGAACACAATGAAATACTTTTTGGTAGGTGATTAAACCTGCCGGTGCCTTACGGCTAAAAAACTATATTGAAACCAACGATTACAATACAGGAAATGAAATAACATCCAACCTTTCGCAACACAGTTTGCTCAAGGATTGAATGCCTTAGAAGATTAAATCTATCATAGACCAATCTACTAAGTAAGATGAACATATCTGAATAAGACTAATCTAAAAGAAGACTAATCTAGATAAGACTATCTACGTTCGTAATTTGCTCCATCACAATCCAAATCTTCGACACTTAGCAGATTTTATAATCTGCTGTCGTGTATCAGATGTTGGTTGCAATGTTACTAACACTCAGTAGACAGAATGGCGAACAGCAGTGCACTGAAATTTGCAGAGAGTTTTTCTAAGTCGAAACGCGCGCCCGTGAAATGGATCTCTTCCGGTATTTATAGTCCTCCATCTGATGAGCAGTTTAATCTACACCCTCTCACCACTTGGACGCCCATAACTGCTGTGATCCACTCATTTCAGTGTGTTAAAGATGGAGTGGTCAATGGCGGTTACAAGTTGGTTATTTTCCATAACTCCTCATGCCATGGTCCATAACTTCCTTGGTCTTCACATACACGTTCCACTCCTTTGAATATCATAACCATCTAGTTGCTGCTCTTAATCTACACAAAAACGTGCAAACAAAATACAACAAGAAAAGCATATATTATACAATTAATTAATATAAGGATTAATCTGACTCCAGACATGTCAATAACAAATGTTACTAACAGTCAAAGTAACACGAGACATCTTAAACCTAACAGAAAACACAATTATCAAAGCTGTAAATAAAGATTTTCGAGCATCGCTCATTTTATTTCGTATATAGAAAAGCCCACCTTACTGATTACAGAACTACAATTCGAGCTTCCGTCTCTAGTCTTCCGTCCTGTCCTCGGTGCTGACTTCCCCCTTTTATCGTAAATAAACAATCTTAATAACTTGATCGTAACGATAAAAGAAACAGGAAATCGAAATCGGTTTTAGTCCTTTAGGCTTTTGCACTTTTCTACTTTCTTTTGATTAACTAATAAACGAGACTTCGATCAATTCTCGTCTACAAACTGAGTCGGCTCATTACTCGACACTTAGTTCAGTAGATAATGGATGTCGATAACTTATAACGACTTAAAAGTTCACAAAGAACGAAGTTGAAATAGATTCAACATAACAATTTAAGTTTTGGAAACTTACTGCACAGTACAGGGGTTCTGGAGTTCGCACAAAACAGAGTACTTTAAAACAGCGGATGAAATTTATACCAAAGGAAAGCCACGGATGTCTGGTTTACTCTCCAATTTACGGATCTTGATTTCCTTAAGCGAGCTAAATGTTATGACAGTTTCCGTGAAACGTCGCAAAACAGTCCGCGCGAAACCCTAATGCTCGACAAAATTCGACGCACGATTCCCTAGGTTCGATTAATGCTATTCCACTTTTATTTTCACGAAAATTTCCATCTCAATACAGTCTACATGCAATATCCCTTAATCGGGTTCATATTCACGTCTTTTGATTAAACAAACGACAAACATTTTCTCGTCATTTCCAACTAACCAATTACTAAACCAAATCAAATTTCAATTTCTATTTCGTTCAACAACTTCTCGTTTCTTAACTATAACTCATAACATCTCGTATCTCGGATGGAAAAGTCGTTAACTACAATATCGTTCGTCAATCAATAACAATTATTATTATCAAAAAGGTTTTCCTTATTCGACTTTTCTATCGGCTTTTAATCTCGATTCTCCGTTTCTTATCAAAAATCAAATCTTCTTAGAATTCGTTCAAACTTTACGGTTACGATCATTAACTAACAAGATTATCATAGGTTCGAATCACAAACCTAAATCATTATCTATTCTCGACTTATTGTCGATTGCTCGTCTCTTAACAAAAATCCTACGTTCTCCGTTTTCGTTCAAATTTTACAACATCGTTCCTTATCTATCAAGAATCACTAATATGCAAACCATATTCTCATATCATTAACGAGCTTCAACTTATCGACGAGTTTCCGTCTCTTACGTTTTTCAATTTATTTTTAGAAAAATTCCAATTAATTATATATTCATCCTACAACATACTACATACCATTTCCATTAACAAATCATGCATATCATATCATCTTTTATATTAAATCATGCATTCTTCATCTCTTACACTTTTATTTTTATTTTTAGAAAATTCTAATTTAATTCATGTAGTCATCTAACTTCATATAGAACACTAATCCATCAATTAAACATCAAAGAAATCGAGCTACGAAAAACCCCTAAATCTAAGAAAAAAATCGGTAATTTCAATTAGGTTTGGAGGGATGATTTTCTTCGATTTCAAACCATAAAACCTAATTCTAGCATACTATATCATGTATTAAACAAAGGATCATCAAGCTTCTTCACCTCTTAACTTTCGAAAAAAAAAAGTTAGTAGAATCAAGATTTTGTTCGGTTCATTACGTAGAAGAAACTCCTACCTTGTCAAATATGAAGTCGGATATGTAATCGATCGGTAGACAAGAGACTTGTGATCTTGAGACAAGCTTGGATGAACTCTTCAATGGAGAAAATGAGAGAGAAAAATGAGAGAGAGAGAGATGAAGGAGGTGGCGGCATGAAGGAGTGAGGGAGAGAGGATGACTCATGCTATTACTATACATAAAGGTGAAGAAATATCCAACTTAAGAGGATGACTCACTAAGAGGCGTTTGGGCGTGTCAAAAAATGTCGGAAATATCTCGTTTCCGAGTCTAGAACGACGTTATAAAAGTCAAAAAATAATTTCTTAGTCGGTTACGTATTCGACAAAATCTAATTTGTCCGTTAGATTAGAAATAAATCACGTAATCGGAAAACCTAATTCGTTTTTCAAAATCCGACAAAAGTCGGGATTACACAGTCTAAAATTCGCCCGGAAAAATCATAAAAGCCCACCTCGTTCGTTTACAGAACTATTACTCGTACTTCTGTCTTCCGTCCTGTCTTCTATTCTCGTTCTCCTCCTTGGAACGCAAATAATAAAACAACGATAAGTCGTCGAGTCGATAGGAGAAAATGGAATTCAAAACTGAAATCGAATTAATCTTTTAAGTTCTTAAGCTTTAGGCATTTGCACGCTTAACTAGATTCTTTTAGTTAATCTAGAACGAGACTTGAACACATCTCGTTTAAAACTCGCTCGGGTTCTTATTCGACACTGAGGTCAGTCATTAATGATAGTCGATAGCTTATAACGACTTAGAAGATCAAAAGAAATCAAGTTGAAAAGAATTCAACTTAAGAAACTAAGTCTCAGAAATTACCGTTCAGATCAGTAAGTCCACCCAGAACAGGAGATCTCGAAACAGGGGATGTGCCCTATACCAAAAGATAGCCTCGGATGTCTAGTTTACTCTCCATTTCGCGGATCTCGATTCCGATAAACGAGCTAAAAGATATTGTAGTTTCCGTGGAACGTCGCAAAAACTGCCGAGTTTAGCCCTAAGGCTCGTTAACTCGGTGCACGGCTTTCTAGGTTCGACTTATGACGATCCTCTGTTTTTCATACGAAATTACTGTCTCATGACAGTCAACACGTAACCTTACACGCGACGAACTCCATTTCATTTCTCGATTACTAAAAAGACGATTAAAAGCTCGACATTTCAAAACTAATCAAGTCCTCGTTTCAAAACCTAACATCTCGATTTCAACTATAACCTATCATTTCATAACTCAGTTTAACACGTCGTCAACTACAAAGTTGTTCCTTAATCATCAATAGCCATTAATATCCGATCATCTTCCTTATTCGTCCTTTCTATCATTACTTAAGCTCGTGTCTTCGTCTCTTATGAAATTTCCAAAGTTATCGGATTTCGTTCAAATTCTACGTTATAAATCATCATCTATCGAGGATCATTACTACGTATCTCATATCTTCAATTCGTTACTTAGTCTCGACTTATTTCCAATTCTTCGTCTCTTACAATTTCCTTATATTTTTAGAAAATTCCAATTAAATTGCATAATGATCCATCATCATAATACATCTCATTTCCATTATCATTTCCAACAATTCACATCAATTACTACACCAACTCCTCATTGATTTCAATTACTACTTACTACATTATCCCAATTCACATATACTTAATCTATTTCTCCAATTATCGATTTCAAACCTCATAATCGATCACCAATTTCATCAACTACTAGATTATAACAACATCTAATACCTCCAACATCATAAATTGACATCCAAACTCAAACCCTAACACCTCAATTTCGGTCATCATTAAAAAATTAGGGAAATTGATTCCTTCTTTGCATAATTCTCCAATTAAACCAATCCTAAGCTTAACTATCCAATTAATTAAGCTCAAAACATCAACCCTCAATAACCCCTAAAAATCGGTCATTAATAGGATTTAGGGCTTTTGATTTTTCTCATCAATTCAACTATAGAAATTACTTTCTATCCAATTAATTACAAGAATTAAACCTTAGAACATCCCACTACAATTCTAATAATTTTTGATCCTCAACCAAAATAAAAGAATTGAAATTTCAATTGGATAGAATGATAGAGGAGTTAATTACCTTCAATAATATGTGAAAGGATTAAAGGTTTGATGGATGATGAATGATATATGATGAAATTTCCTTGAAGAACCTTGAAGCTTTCATGGAGGAATTGAAGAACAAATGAGAGATGGAATGATGAATGGTGGTGGCGGTAGTGAAGTGAGGGAGGAGAAGGATGACTAAGCTAAATTAAAAGATATAATATCCTACAACTTAGCATTAGGTGTAACATTATAATATTATTCTAATGTGAGTCATAAAGTAGACTGAATAAAGAATACAAATATCCTAAGTATGTAAGTGTAAGAAGTCGGTCATGAGGAGAAAATTTCCTCAAAATACCGCGTTTTCCGGCTCGTTACGACGTTACGAAAATTGAGGGTGAAAAACGTAATTCGGCTCGTTTTCGTCAAGTTCCGATTTAACCATAAAATCCGACATATTTTTCATACTCGGAAAGTATATTTTAAATTTTATAAAATTTAAAAACTAAACAAAATTCTGGACATCACAGTCCGAATTTTGTCCAGAAAAATCATAAAAACAAATTTTCTCGGGCGAACTCGTATCGCAATTTCGTGAATGTAAAAATCAGACGGTTTCCCGATCTGAGTTCTCGAACTTAAATTTTTATCGTCCGCGAAGACCCTAATACAGTAGTCGTTCCTCCGACTTCTGGAAATTATTTTTAAAAACGGATTTCACCGTTGGTCTTAGAATTGAAAATCAGGAGCTTAGGCGTGCAAAGCCATAATTATTATTAACTTTAAATTTTTAACGCAGAAGAAATTTTCAGGGGTATTACATCCTTATCCTCCTTTGTTGCAAATTTGACAACATAATACCCTTCATTATGGAAGAAGATCTCTGGTTTCTCTTTTACTAAACACTGTTTCATAAGGAATGTGCATAGAAAAGAGATCGATGGAGATTCACCCAGCACATAGAAAATTAAAGCATTCATCCATTTCTCATTTTCTTTTTTCACATCCTTGGCATCTATTCGAGCTACAGGCACTCCATTTTTCAGAATCGGTGCAATAAAATCTAACTTCATACCTGTCTTAGCAGGTTGGAGCTTTTTCTGAGGCATCTCCTCCACAATCGGCGTAATCGAACGATTTGTTTTAGAAATCGGTGGAGTTTCAACCTCCAATCTCCTGTGGCTTCCAGATCTACCTGTATTCTCCGCAATTTTCTTCACTAGCTCGAAATCACTAAGTACTGTTTCATCGATCTTTTCCTTTCATTTCCTCGTTCCACTCTTCTCAGCAAGTGAATCCTTCAAGCTTGAACTTCTTGACCCTTCCGATCCAATGGTTGTTGCTCTCACTGTCGTTAAGCTGACGATTGTCTTCTTCGGCCTGCCTCGCTGCTTGCCCATTGCAGAAGATAAGCGCACGTTAACAGAAATCTATTAACCTGCTTTATTATTATTATTATTATTATTATTATTATTATTATTATTATTATTATTATTATTATTATTATTATTTCGTCTACAAACAAATTGTCAAAAACACATGTTTTAATAAAGTTAGTGGAAACTTGTGTGAGTGCAAAAAGGATACCATAGTAAAGTTGGTATGAGAAAACTGGGTGAGTGAAGTTGTGGGCCCAATAATGATTTTTTTTCCTAATAATAAGTTATGAGGTGTGAGGTTTATTACCAACCGTGAGAATGAAATCATTACCGAAAATTATTTTTTATTCTTCGTGTACACCAACCATTAAAATATGATTCATTAATTCATTCATTTCTCATCCTTATTCTATTACAATGTTCATTAATTCGTTTCCAACTAAATTTTATTTCTACATGCAAGTCACCTTGGGGAATTCGAATATGATTCATTATTTCATTCAAAGGATCGTATTTTGACATACTTCATGCCATACTTTAAAGACATATTCATATATTTCAGTGAATTAAATATTTTTGACTCGATATTTTTGAAAACTATAAAAAATTTACTTCTCAAAAACAATAATTACAATATATATTATAATGTTTGATGAATATCAATGTATGTATGTAGTATCATCATTGCTCTGTGGATGAGTCAAATCTACCAATTGCACATGTAAATTTTTATTAAAAATAGTTGTTTATTTACATTATCTACTTTAAAATTACAAGGAATTTTGAATGATTTTTAATTATAACAAGCTCAACTAAAATCATTATGCGCTATTGAAATTTGAGGCACACAAAATTCAACTGAAAATAATTAGCTCTTATAAATGAACTTGATGATTTCAATATTACGATACACCACAATTTTACATTAACAACATCATTTTGTTTGTTATTACATTTTAATTATCTATTTTCTAATTACTACTCTGTTTAACTCTAATATATCATTGTACATAGATAATGTCATAAAATATTTCATATATATTACTCCATCCGTCCCATTAGATAAGAGTTATTTGGCCAACACAAATGTTAAGAAAATGAATTATTTATGATAAAATTAAAAAGATAAAGTAAAATTTTAGGAGTATTTTTGCTCAATCAAGTAGAAAAGAGAAGAGAGATAGTAACTATTTTATCTTTTTATGACAATTTATGAATTATTGGGGTATCTGTTATGGTTATGTTTCCATTAGGCAATGTGTATTATGAGACGAGACGTCAAAATAAGGAAAATGAGTATTATGAAATGAGACGGAGGGAATAGTTCACAAGCTTTTGAGAGTAGGAGTGAGGTGTGCAAAGATAAACAGGATGGGAGATTGGGCATTAGGGATTTGAGTTTATTTAATCAGGCTTTGGGTGAATTCAGAGGTTTCTTACTGAACCTGAGAACTTTGGGATCGAATGATTCACTCTGAATATGGGACGATGGATGGTTTTCGAGGCTGGTGGGAATTGGGAAGGGAGAAAGGGAGGAGGGTCGGATTCGAGAAAGAGATTTGTGAGATTTTTGAGGGAGTCGGTGTGCGAGGGCTTCGTAGTGAGGTAGTGAGGGTGGTCAATGGTGTGAAAGATTCATTTTTGGATGCATATATTTGAGTATACGATGAGAGTCTTAAACATAAATTTTATAATCCTTTTAATTTTAGCCCTCAAAATGAATAGTTAATAAGTGATATGGTAAGTGGTAGATGGAAAATAGGTTTAGTTATGGAGATGGATGAGGAGTCTTACTCAAAGACAAACTGATATTTTAAAATTCTATTTTTCTTTACTGAGCAAGTATAATTTAACATAAGAAAAAAGAAAAAAGATGTTTGGAGCTAGAAGTTTGCATCAAATGGTATCTATTACACGAAAATTTCTTATCAGAGGCTATGAAGATGCAGTAAGCAAGAAGAAGCGAGAGAGTAGAGCGCGAAGGCCTACAAGAAACTGTAGGGGAGTTATGCTCAAGAAGAGTCCCAACTATTGTTTGAAAGGTGCTGAAATAAAGAATGACAACGAAAAGACAACTTCAGCAAGATGGAAATTGAATTTAACTTTGAAGTTTCGAGGTGTATCTTTTTTATAGAAAAAGAGGAAAACACAAAGCATTTGTTCTTTAAATGTAAGTTTGCTACCACCATTTGGTCCGAGTGTCACAAATAGTTGAAAGTAACTATGGTATATCACTTTGACCCCGTTATACCATTTTCTCCAACATATGGTATGTCATTTTAGGAGAAAAATGACGTTTCAAGAATAGTTGCTACTATTTGTATTGAGGTGGTGTGATCTATTTATAAGGTTAGAAATAAAATAATTTTTTAGGGAGGTGTGTTTGAGCTTACCAAGATGGTTGAGGAGATTGAAATTAGAGTTTGGTCTTGGATATCCTCAAATGAATAAAATGTGTGTGATGTTTCTATTGTAAATTGGCTTTTAGATCCTCAAATTTGTTTGGATATATATTGGAAGTGTATTCGGTACGAGCTTGCACTGTATCGTTGTAAGAGTGGAGTATTCATTGTGCTCTAATATGTAATTAAGAAAATTTTCTTTTACTAATAAAATAAAGTTTTAATGATAGCACGACTTACATAAGTTGAGTGATGGCATGTTGTATAATGTATTTGTTAGTTGAAGAAATGATATGTCGTTCACCTTCCATGACAATTTTTGTAAGCATCCATCATTCACGGTACCGTTATTTTTATTTTTAAATTATCAACTTTTATTCTAATATCTTATGAATTGGTATTGAGATCATAATTAAATCTACAAATATGAAAAATGAAAACTTGATTTACTCTTATTATTCATTTTCAGAAGCTGAACAAAATGAGTTTAAATATTATGTATCTTTTAATTAAATTTAATTAATTGAATGTAGTAAAATAAATGGATAAATCAAATAAGTGATATGTAAATTGGCTCCTTAATAAACATTGATAATATTATTTTGTTAGTTGTATTATAATTTTAATCATTTATTTGCAAATTAATAATGTATTATATTCATGATAGTTTTTACACAAATATATAAAGTTTATGTGTTAAAGAAATGTAAATATTTACTAAATCTTAAGAGGAATTATTAGCAAATGATTAATGAATAATATGTTTTGTATAAAATAAATAAATATAAAAAAGGCGAACCACGTGCAACGCACGTGACACTCTACTATAAAAAGACATGAATATAATTAAGCATGATAATATATTAACTTAAGCATGATTACAAAGTAATTTAAACTTGTTCTCACGTTCTTACACTAGAATT
Organism: Schizonepeta tenuifolia; assembly: GCA_029490685.1. Lineage (NCBI taxonomy): Eukaryota > Viridiplantae > Streptophyta > Magnoliopsida > Lamiales > Lamiaceae > Schizonepeta > Schizonepeta tenuifolia. The sequence goes on along the minus strand of CM055957.1, from coordinate 55,210,922 downwards.
GGTTTTTATATGAACCAATCCCTATTATACATAACACTACTAATTATATTAAGACAAAAACCCCTGTGCAACATTTCTACCGTGCAACACCCGACCGGAACCTGCCCAACCCGGCGCGTGAGACGCATGCGCGCGCCTCCACGCGCGACGCATGTATCTCACGCGCTACAGTAATTTTTTTATTTTTTTTTCCAGAATTTTTTTCCCCCTCATTTTTGTTGTTTGCCTCTTCAATTTTTGTTTGCCGCTTCTTCTTTGGTCAAGATTCGAGCGAGGGGAGCCGAAGGCCTCGGAGCGAACCAAAAAAATCCAAATTGTTGTCCGCCGATTATCCTTATATTAGTAATCGGAGCGAAGGCGGAACTGTAAAATTGAAGCCGAAGGCTCCGTCGGAAAAAAATTGAAATTTAAAAAAAAAACAAACAAACGGGTTGGGTCGGGTCGGGTCGGGAAGTTGGGTGTTGCACGGTGCAACATTTGCACCAAGTGCTTCTCTTATATTAGTTATTACCTTATCGCGCTAACTACCCCATGGTTAAACAGATTCACAAAATCTACAAATCCATATAAAAAACGTTTGATCAAGAATACATCAGTAAAAATGAACTCAGGATCATACACCGAATCTTTTGAAAAATAAATACAATGCATCGAAACTAATGAAAATAGGCCTAAAAGTTATAATAGATCGTCACCCAGCAGGCAATTTATTTCAAGATATCTAAATGGAAGTGACGAAATATAAAAATAATGAAACCACTTAAACTTAACAAGAACGGTTTCTAAGGAAGTGGTTAATTGAATTAATCTCATAAACCATAATGGAAATATAGCCTATGTTTCCATTTGTTGCTTATGTCACAAGGAAGCGGAATCTTTGAACCACCTTTTCTTCCGTTGTGATTTCTCGTCCATGGTGTGGAATGATCTTGCTAAATGGTGTGGAGTTCGACAAGAAGCCATTGCTTGGGAGGAGGAAAAAGTGTGTGCTCTAACCTACTGTAAATCTCGAACTTGAAAACAGTTGGTTTATTGGCTAATGCTAACGACGGCTGTTTATCATGTGTGGCATGAGAGGAATGCAAGAAGATTTAGAAATGTATATAGTAGTGCTGAAAGTGCAGTTCGTCAATGTCAAGTAATGATGTCTATTCGTGGAAATCACCTTCCCTGCGTTAGGAATCATTTTGTGTATTAGGAAGCTGAGGGTGTTGAGTTTTGTTGGTTGTTATTGTTGCTTTTCCATGCCATCGGTTAAATAAAATCTCTATTTACCAAAAAAAAAAAAAAAATAGCCTATGTTTAAATGAGATGACTATAATATAAGATGTCATCACCTATTGAGTTCAATTGAAGCTCAGTCATCTCTTTTCCACCTTAGCCGCTATTTTCAATAAGTCAGTAAATTCAAAACCTTTTTCCGAATTCTGGTAAATGCGCTCGGCCTTTTTTTTTGTCTCAGCAAACATAACCTTTCATTTCTTTTTTTTTTTTTTTTTCTGATTTTGATTCGGTGACTGGATTCCCCCAAATTAATTCTGACGTGGAAGGCGGATTTTACACGCTGGATGTCAGTATACATAACACGACTACATTAAGATAGAAAAAGACACATCATATATGCCACCTCATATTTTGCCAATAAAAAGATTAAGAAATAAATTAAATTAAACATAAATTCTCTCTCATCCACCCCCTATCTCTCTTGTTTGTTCTCAGACCGTGAGCCCCGACACCACTACACCTATGTTTCAGCGGCGGCGATGTCCACTGTCTACAAAGCCGTCCTCTACGGCGGGCGCCAAGAAACCCTCCACCACTTCCCGCTCTGATCGGTTTCTCCACTCCTATCTTATGATGCCGCCGGGGTTGGGGGCGGAGATGCTGGAGGTGTAGACAACCGTTTTCACCTCGACGCAGACCGTCAGTATGCCTTCCAACAATGAAATCTGGATATATTATATATAGTTGAATTAAGTCAATGCTTATGGTGAGCTCAATCGAAACAGACAATGAAATCTAGAGGCTCTAATCAACTTTTGTTAGATTTAAACGAACACTTTACACATATAAAGATGTTTGAGTTACTGAAAAAACTTAGTACAGTTAGTATAATAGAAACAATAAACTGTGCCGAAATAAAAGACACTCAATATGATAACCCAGTTCGGGTTTGCAACCTACGTCTGGAGGGCCTTTGCCCAAGAGAGAACCAATCCACTATTAAAAGAAATGGCTACAGAGGATCTTATACATACTGGCCGACACCTTATGCTACCCTTTCGCTCACCCTCTTCCTAACTTCACGTGAATTCATGGTTGATAGATCTACAATCACTCAACCTAAGCTCGAACCTCCAGTCCGACCCTTAACTCTCTTACAGACTGAATTTATCAAATATAATTAAACCCTCACAATTCATGCACTCAATTACAATACTCTCAAGAAGCTATATGCACTCAAACAATAAAACAAAAGGCGGCATCCTCACAATATTGATGTCGAATGTATATAAGTTTGAAACCTTAGATCTCTTCGCCATCATGTATATCTTCTTAGATCTTCTTTCCTTGTGAGGATAAGGCTTGGGGAACACGTCTGATATCTGCTTGATATGTATCTTGTCCGCATCTATGATAATCATGGAAAAGATCCCGCAAAATCCGCGCAAATAAGGAAAGTCTTTGCCAAATTGTTCCAGGTTCCTTTATCATAGACTGAAGCACACATAACAAAGTTTGTTCTACGCAACAGTTTCGACACTTGAGCTGTACTTTTGGCTACATAAACCTTGCCAGCATCTTTGAGTAGCAACGCCTCAAATCCAACAACTTTGTCGAAGACGAACCGCACCAGGTGACTCCTCCGGTTGCCTGCCACCTTCATCTTCACCATCCCCCAGAGCTTTGAAAAGGAATGTATATATATAATCTGAATTTTCCATGTTTGAAAGTCTTTGATCGGAACTAATGGTGCATGGGTCGACGTAGAAGGTCCGCCGACGACGGGATAATTGGGAGCAAGTTTCTAGCGCTCCAAGTCATTAAGATCAATCTGCAAGGTTCCTTTAAGTTTTGGGATTGGGTTTGTGATTTTTGAAGGTCATGAGTAGAAGTTTGAGAATCAGGTCTCTGGTGTAGTTCCAGAGGGGTGATGGTGGTGGTTGGTGGTTGCAAAACTAACTATTGAGGGGTGTGAGAGAACAGACGACATAGAGGGCGTGGGAGGAGAGAGAAAGGTGGTGAGTTATTTTTTTGTTGTTGAATAAGATGTCATTTTATGTATTCCGACGTCCAATGTGTAAAATCTGACTTTCACATCAGATTTAATTTGGAGGAAATCAGTCACCGGATCAAAATAAGAAGAAAAAAAAATGAAAGGTTATGTTTGTTGAGGAAAAAAAAAGGTCAAATGCAATACTAGAATTCGAAAAAAAAATTTGGACTTACAGGTTATTATCCCTTTTCAATAATATAAAAGAAAACGAAAACATTGATATAATTGAAATTGTTCCCCAATCATGAGAACAAGCCACTTGGAGCTAGAAAAAACGGGTAAAATCTGCAAATTCAATTGTTTAAAAATGATCACCATATATATAAAGCATAATACAAGTCTATATTTAAAATCATGTAAGCTAAGTTGGAGCAAGAATACATGAATAAATATGAGTCAAGATCCATCTTAATTAATAAACAAGTAAATTAAGTTGAGAAATATAAATTTATAGTAATAAAGAAGGATTATATTGATTACGAAACCATTAATCTAATGAGTGACCAATGGTCGAAGCTCCGAAGAAGTGCTAGACGACCCCTAATCGATCGTAATTCCCCTTCTCCATTCTCTTGTCCATATTTGAATGAAAAGGAAATAAAATCTTGTCCGCTCTCATCATCATCATCATCATTTATACGTTGCAAAACTACACGTGCACGTTCGCGAGTGACCTTCATTCTGCACCACTCCACGTCGATCGAGGGTTTTATCTTCAATTGCCATTAATAGAGCATTTACAACAACACTAAACATAAGAATATACAAAATGCATTCAGCGGTAAAGGGATAATCAAATCCAAATTGCCTTCTAAAAGCCGATCCCAACATTGACCCCATGGTTAAGTACTATATATGTCCCACAACTCCGACTCTGCAAAAATCAATACAAAATTATACCATAACTTTGCTTATTCATCAATAATAAACCATAATGATATCATTAATTTCACAAAAAACTAGAGTCTTATATTCTTATGGTCTCATAGAACATATATAGTAAGTATTATACACTATATATCATGCAAAAACATATCACTCATACCAAGTCTAGCTAGATCATCCTACAAGAATTACTACTTACGAATTGACATCGTCATGCGCCCATTCTGAAATCTTTTGTTGAATCTTCAGAAAATAATAAAGATTTGACGATGAAAAACAAATAAGGTAAGAAAGTTAGTGTATTTTTGTTTTAAAAGATCTCCAGATTTTTACATGTTTTATTTGGGAAGAAAAATAGTATAAATTGAAAAAAAGATTTTTCTTACCATCGACGTCACTAACTTTTTTTTTTCCATTCGATTCCATAAACCAAATAACTCTTATTTATAATTTGAATATAAATTTTCAAGTACATTTTATTTGGCCCATATAAATTAAAATCCAATTTTCTCAAAACCGGTCCTAAATTAAATTATTGAGATCTCTTTGAATGGTGTACTCATGAGATCAACTTATTATTATCCATGTTTAGCTTTGATCACCTTGTCCCTATTAATTATGGTAGTACTTATGAAAATATTATTTATTTGACCAAAATCAATTTTTATAAGAAACTATTTCTTCTGTTATATAAGTTCTTGGATTAATGAATAATACTAAAACTTTGATGTGGAATATTACCAACTTAATAATTGGTTAAATTAATTTTTACAATCGATATAGAATTATTTTATTTGCCCAACTAAATTGTTTGGTTAAATTGGTTGTGCAAAATAATTGCAGGATGAGAAAATAAATATTGATCTTAATAAATTATAAAGGCTCTTCAAGAGTAAGTCTTATTGAAAATCAATGTGTAATATAAATTTCTATATTAGATTGATATATATGAAAGAAAAATGTGTAAAAATAAGAAATTGTTTATAACATATTGGATCTTATATACTTTTCATCAAATGTGCAATTATTCTAATAAAGTTATAATCATATATAGATATATAAATATACAAATTAAAGAAGAATATGATTAGTTTGGTGGTTGTGCCTGTTTTATATCCAAAATCACCAAATTTGTGCTCGTTCAAAATCCAAAGTAAAATTATTTTGAAACTAATTAACAACATTTTATTTCTATCATTAACTCTTTAGTTACTTCATTCTCTCTCAATATATTTTTAGATATTGATTGCCTAATAAGTTCGTTAAAAATTAATTTTACTATCCATTTACGTCTCAAACTCGTATAGTAATACTCGTTAATTATCTAAATCTGTTTGAATTTATAAAATTATGTAAATAGTCAAATATAAGTTGTCAAAATAAATGAGTAAATGTCTCAATATTTATTGACATGAAATATTACTAATTATTTGACAACTTAATCATTGGTCAAATTAGTAATATGAAACATATAACTATTTATTTTAAAAAGCAACGTGGAATGATATAAGTATTTATTTAAGTTAATTTGTGGTGGATTCTCTATATTGTCGATATTTATTTCGTTCTAGTTGAGTGCATATATTGGTCTTATTTTTTCTTTTTTGAAATTTTATTAAATAAATGCAAGATGATAAAATACACATTGAATTTGAATATTTATATAGGTAGTTCAAGAATAGAGTCTTCTTGGAAAAGAATGTGGGATACAAAGTTTCGTCTTAAATAATATGATGCATACCAAATTAATAATATAATAACCATGTTTTATTTATGAGATCCACCAAATTCAAATAATATTATTTATTATTTCATATATTTATATATGTTGTTCTTTTTTTTAATTAATATAATAGGCATATTTAATTTATCATTTATGATGGATACCAAATTAAAAAATAGGTATATCTTTTTTGTGAAGTTGATAGGAGTAATATATTATTGATTATTTCTCTTACCAAATTAGATATAGAATATTATAATACCATAAATTTTTATATATGATCAAGATATATAGGACAACTATTAAATATATATATATTAAAAGTTACATTTAAGATAAATAGGAATATTTAACTGTGGTTATGCCATGTTGGACCTAAATAGATAGATAGATTATTGAAAGTTGAACCAATCCTTTCTTAAGAAATCTGGTAATCTTTTTGTTTTTTGTTTTTTTTAGAGGTTGTAATTTTTTTAAAAACTTAACAAATGAATAATTCAATTTAATCGGTTTTAGTTAAAGGATAAATATAAATAAATATAACTAGTGTGTAGCCTGTCGAAAATCGACGGAAAATTATTATTTAGTAAAATTACGATAAAAATATTGTCCATTAATTATTTTTAAGCTTTACACTTTGTGTGAGTTTTGTGGGCGTGTTTGAAATCGGCTCGTCTACCCCCATGGTTCAAGGTCGGAATCCTCCCTTCGACTACAATTCTGAAAAAGTTGATTTGTCGGTTTTGAACGATCAGTCTACCCTTATGGTTCTAAGTCGGAATCATCCCGTTAAATTTAACTTCCGTAATTGAAACGACTTGTCTACCCCATGGTTCAAGGTCAGAATCATCCCGTTAAATTTAACTTCCGTAATTGAAACGACTTGTCTACCCCCATGGTTCAAGGTCAGAATCCTCCCGTCAACCATGATTATGAAAAGTTGAACCGTCGGTTTGGAATCGACCCTTCTACCCTCACGGTTCCAAATCAGAATTCTATCATTATGTTGAAATGTCGTAAGTGAATCGGCTCGTCTACCCCCACAGTTCCAATCAGAATCAGCCTGTTGACCGTGATTTTACTTTTTGTGGACAATAAAATAAATGAATCAAAAGTGCATATAAATAAATATTTTATATAGTAGAACTTAATAAGTGGTCATATTAAATTTTTAATAAAAATTAAATTATTTATGGATCAACCGATTAATTGGGCCCCATTTTTATAGATAATTTTTAAAGTTTTCTTACTTCTCAAAATCGATGTGTGGTAAAAATATATTTGGCTCTCAAAGAAATTTCCCCACGTCGATTTTATATGATAATTGTTACGAAGAATTAATATATGAAGATATCTCTTTTTTGTTCGAATTGCATTTGGATAATATAAATAAATAGAATTCGAGTAATTAGAAGTGTACCAGGTAAGAAAGAAATTTTATAAAATAAAACAATATATTCAAGTAACTAATTAACATAACTGGTCAAATTAAATTAGTTGTGTGAAATAATTGTGTGAATATTTATGTAAATTCTTCAAGATTGAGATGTTATTGTAAAACCAAATCAATAAATATAATGAATTGATAAAAATTCTTGTATATGATCGGAGGTTTAAGTGGATAATTTAATTGAAAATATAATACATATTAATTTTGAAGATTTGATCTTGTAAAGATTTTGTTTCCATGCAATATATAAGATATATAGAATATAAATATGATAAATATTGATTTTATATTCAAAAAATTTGAGAATTTAGATAAATGGCAACGGAGCAATTTGGGGGTGCCACATAGTATTTTTTTACATTGAGTCGTTTTCGTTTATATAATAACTAGCGTGTAACCTTGTTATCCTATGCTTCGATATTCTTGTTGTGTATTCCTTTTCGGGTTGTCCCTTATTCTTGTCATGTTTTCCTTTTCTGGAAATAATTAGGAGATGATTAGAATCCAATTAATTTGTTAAGCGACTCTCATAATACTTTTCATCCTACTTTTTCACTTCATTTTCTGTGTCGTTCATCATTCCCCATTTCTCTCTACCCACTTTATTCCATTTTATTTCACCATTCACTATATCTTTACCCACTTTATTGACAAATTAAAAATTACTTATTACTATTTCTAAATTTAATTCGGTCAACCAATAAATTATCCAAACTATTTTGGAACCATTTATTATGTTAACTAATAAATTGGTTCCCTAATAAAAATAATTATCTATTCGGCCAATTAATAAATTGACCAAATTAAATTAAATTAAAATATAAAAATATACTCTCTCCGTCCACGAAATGGTTGCCACATTCTTGTCGACACGGATTTTAAGAAAATAGTAGGTAGTAATGAATTACAGTGAGTATTATTGTGAGTGGAGTAAGGGTCCCACAATAAATGTGAGAGGAGTAGCAAAAGTGGCAACCATTTCGTGAACAAACTTAAAAGACAAAAGTGGCAACCATTTCGTGGACAGAGGGAGTAACACTTATTTATTCGACCGATTAATAAATAAATTGACCAAATAAAACTCCTACAAAAAATAATTATCTATTCGGCCTTTAATAAATTGACCAAATTAAATTAAATTAAACTATAAAATATAGTTATTTATTCAGCCGATTAATAAATAAATTGGCCAAATAAAACTGGTGGAGCAAAAGATGAGAAAATACACATTGATTCTAGGTATTTATAGGCTTTTCAACAGGTGAAGTTTCATTAAGAAACTGATGTGGGACACAAGATTTTAGTATAAATATTTAAAATCTATTACTTTACATTTAAAAATTCAAAAATTTGATAATTTAGATAAATATGAATGGAGGAATATAAAGGGTGTCACGTAGGATTTTTTCGAAGCAAGAATCGTTTTGTTCCGGGTCAAAATTGACCCGTTGACCACGATTTTGATTTATAAATGCACAATTTATGACGATTCTAGATTTTGGAAAATACATGAAAAAATGAATAAAATGAAAACTTTAAAATTAATAAGAATAAATAATGAAAATGTGTCACGTGGGATCCCGAGTAGAGGTACCCGTCAGTTGGAAATTAGCCCGTCTACCTAATTAATTGATAAATTAGAAATTACTTATTACTATTTCCAAATTTAATTCGGTCAACCAATAAATTATTCAAACTATTTTGAAGCCATTTAATATGTTAACTAATAAATTGGTTCCCTAATAAAAATAATTATCCATTCGGCCAATTAATAAATTGACCAAATTAAATTAAATTAAACTATAAAAATATAGCAATTATTTATTCGGCCGATTAATAAATAAATTGGCCAAATAAAACTGCTATAAAAAATAATTATCTATTCGGCCAATTAATAAATTGACCAAATTAAATTAAATTAAATTAAATTAAACTATAAAATTTAGTTATTTATTCGGCCGATTAATAAATAAATTGGCCAAATAGAACTGGTGGAGCAAAAGATGAGAAAATACACATTGATTCTAGCTACTTATAGGCTTTTCAATAGGTGAAGTTTCATTGAGATACCGATGTGGGACACAAGATTTTAGTATAGATATTTAAAAGCTATTATTTTACATTTAAAAATTCAAAAAATTGAGAATTTAGATAAATATGAATGGGGTAATATAAGGGGTGCCACGTAGGATTTTTTCAAAGCAAGAATCGTTTTCCTTTTAGCTTGTAACCCGTCGAAAATTGACTGGAAATTATATTTAATAAAATTATTATACCCTATGTTCTGGTATTCTTGTCGTGTATTCCTTTTCGGGTTGTCCCTTATTCTTGTCATGTTTTCCTTTTCTGGAAATAATTAGGAGATGATTAAAGTCCAATTAATTTATTAAGCGACTCACTTAATATTTTTCATCCTACGTGTTCACTTCATTTTCTGTGTTGTTCATCATTCCCCTTTTCTCTCTACCCACTTTATTTCATTTTATTTCACTATTCACTATATTTCTACCCACTTTATTCGACTTTATTTCACTATTCACTATCTCTCTACCCACCTTATTTCACTTTAAAAACTCCACTAAAAATATCTTCTACTCTTAATTGTTTTCTCCTTAAACCCTGTGCTTAGAAAAAATAGACCAAGTCTGGTGGGACGGAGCAAAAGTATATTTAGCTCTCAATGAGCTTGTCCCACGTCAATTTTGTATGAAAATTGAGATGAATCACTTTCATTATGAGTTCAACATAAGATTAAAGAGAAAAATTAAACTACCACTTCGCAATCATCCCATCTACCCCCACGGTTCTGCTTTAGAACTGACCCGTTGACCAATCATAGCAGTTAGGGTGCTACAAAGTGAGATAATTATATTGGCTATATAATAGTCATCTTAGATGACATTGACGACAAAGTATTTGTCAATCTTAATAATTGGACAAATTAATTTTTTAATAAAATAAAATATTTATTTGGCCAATTTAATAATAATTGGTCAAATCAACACAATTTTAATCAAATTCCTTTATAACTTTTTAAGAATCTACTACGATTTCGGGTCGAAATTGGCACGTTTTATATTTCATTGCTGCATCTGATGTTCTTGTTATGATAGTATAATAGAGAATGGATGCGAGAAACAGGCTTTCATTTTTCTCTTTTTCATTAAATTAAAAAAAAATGACCATCAGTTGCATATGCTGATAGTTTATATGTTATTTCAGTTGCATATTAAAGAATTAATATATCTAATTTAACAATCAGCCAAATTAAAAAAAATTAAAAAGAAAAATCTATTATATGAAGAATTAATTAATTGACCAAATTTATTTGTTGGTGCAAAGGATGAAAAAATGGACATTAATTCTAAATACTTATAAACCCACCAATAGGTGGAGTTTCATATGAAATTATGTGTTTTAGAAGATTTGTATTTAATCTTATAAGCTTTTCAATAGGTAAAGTTTCATTGAAAAATCGATATGGGATATAAGATTTTAGTGGATATTTAAAATTCATTATTTTATATTTAAAGATTTTAAAAATTAAGAATTTAGCTAAATATGAATCGAGAAATTTCGGCCACATTAAATTAAATTAAATTATAAAAATATAGTTATTTATTCGGCTGACTGATAAATAAATTGGCCAAATAAAACTGGTGGTGTAAAAGATGAGAAAATACATATTGATTCTAGGTATTTATAGGCTTTTTAATAGGTGAAGTTTTATTGAAAAATCGATATGAGACACAAGATTTTAGTGAATATTTAAAATTTATTATTTTATTTTAAAAATTCAAAAAATTGAGAATTTAGTTAAATATGAATATGGATTTAGGAAGTGCCACATAGAATTTTGCAAAGCTAGAATTATTTTCCGGGCATGTTAAAAATTGTTCCTCATCTCAAAACTCATGCACAAAAAAGAAAAGAAAAGAAGCAAAGAAATTGCAATTACATTATCATCTTATAAATCAAATTTACTATTGATATAGTATGAAATATTTGGTTATTTACAATAAGGTTCAAACAAATAGTAAATCGCAAAATAAAGCCTTTTTTTAAGAAACATATTGTAAAATAAATGATTTTTTTATATGACAAAATAAATGATTGAATCCTCTGACGTACTTCATGTACTAACACGCCATATTTTGTCACTACTATTTTATAGATAAATATATGATTATTTATGAGTTATGATAAATTATGATTTTGATGTTATTAATCTTTACTATATATATATATATATTTTAATATATTAAAATATGATAGATATTGATTTTTGAAGATTTGATCTTGATAAGATTTTATTTCCAAATCATATATATAATATAGATTATAAATATGATAAATAATGATTTTAAATTCAAAAAAATTAAGAAATTAGATAAATGAGAATGGAGGATTAAGAGGGTGCCACATAGGATTTTTTGAAAGTAAGAATCGTTTTCGTATCTAAATTCTCAAATTTTTGAATTTTTAAATGTAAAATAATAGATTTAAATATCTATACTAAAATCTTGTGTCCCACATCGATTTCTCAATGAAACTTCACCTATTGAAAAGCCTATAAATACTTAGAATCAATATGTATTTTCTCATCTTTTGCTCTATCAGTTTTATTTAGCCAATTTTTTTATTAATCGGCCGAATAAATAACTATATTTTATAGTTTAATTTAATTTAATTTGGTTAATTTATTAATTGGCCTAATAGATAATTATTTTTTGTAGGAGTTTTATTTGACTAATTTATTTATTAATCGGCTGAATAAATAACTACTATATTTTTATAGTTTAATTCAATTTGGTCAATTTATTAATTGACCGAATAGATAATTATTTTTATTAGGGAACCAATTTATTAGTTGACAGATTAAATGGTTTCAAAATAGTTTGGATAATTTATTGGTTGACCGAATTAAATTTGGAAATAGTCTAATATTTTTTTATTTAATTTTATAAAAAATAAGTAATTTTTAATCTGTCAATTAATTAGGAAGACGGGCCAATTTCTAACTGACGGGTACCTCAACTCGGGATCCCACGTGACACATTTTCTTTCTTTTTTCTTATTAATTTTAAAAAATTTATTTTATTCATTTTTTTCATGTACTTTTTAAAATCTAGAATTATCATAAATTATGCATTTATAAATCAAAATCGTGGTCAACGGGCCAATTCTGACCCGGAACCGTGGCGGTAGACGAGTTAATTCTCAATCGACGGTTACCTCAACTTGAGAAATTTTTCATATTATGCTTTTTTTCTCATGTATTTTCTAAAATCTATAATCGTCATCCATAAAATAATTTTTACGTTATTTGTAGTTGAGTTTCCAACTTTGCATAATCTGTAATTTTAATTAACGAATATTACTATACAATTAAGGACGATAGTGAATAGTACAATCATTATTTTTATTAAATTTTTGGATCTATATAAATTATAAACAAATTTTATAAATTACGCACTTATAAATCAGAGCCGTGGTCAATGGGCCAGTTCCGCTTCCGACGCAGAACTGTGGCAGTAGACTAATATACAGATTTTTTCAGAAAGAAACACAAATGACTAATTTTTTAATCGGATTTTAAACAAGTACGAATATATAAATTTCAAACAAGTTTGAATAATCCTATACATATTATCTCAAATTGTTTGATTAATCGTATTCGTTGGAAAACGTAGAATATGTAGGAAAATTGGCAGAAAAATTACTAACGATTTATCAACGAGCCAATTTCGACCATGAATCGTGCGCGTAGATGGGCCAATTCAGTACTTGCGTAAATTTTACGTTATTTGTAGTTGGGTTTCCAACTTTGCATAATCTATAATTTTAATTAACGAATATTACTATACAGTTAAGGACGATAACGAATAGTACAATCAATTATTTTTCTTAAATTTTTTCATCTATCTAAATTCTAAACGAATTTTTACATTACGCACTTATAAATCAGAGTCGCGATCAATCGGCCGGTACCAACGCGGAACTGTGGCGGTAGGTTGTGCGCGTAGAGGGGTCAATTCAGTACTGATGGGACAACTTTTATAATATATTCTATAATTTTAAACTTATAGAGTCGTGGTCAACGTGCCAGTTCTGACGCAGAACTGTGGCGGTAGACTAATATACGGTTTTTTTGGGAAAGGAACACAAATGACTAATTTTTTTAATCGAATTTTAAACAAGTACGAGTATATAAATTTCAAACAAGTTTGAATAATCCTAAACACATCATCTCAAATTATTTGATTAATCGTCTCCATTGGAAAACGTAGAATATGTAGGAAAATTGGCTGAAAAATTACTAATGATTTATCAACGAGCCAATTTCGATCAAGAATTGTGCGCGTAGATGGGTCAATTCAGTACTTGCGGGACAACTTTTTTTTAATATATTATATAATTTTGAACTCATAAAATTAAGAATATTTATGGTCAACTTTTATCTTATATCATTGACTAAATAATTTTATGAATCACAATCATTCTACATAAAGTTTTGTAAAAAGGAAAAACTACCAAGTACAAAGTGAAACAATTCTTGAAGTTCTATTCTCAGTTAAAAAAGTTATTCTTGAAGCTGGTAAAAAAGAAAACAAATGTCATCATTTATTTTTCTATGAATATATTTGGAATATGATTATTTATATAATACTACAATTTATAATTAAATTTTTATTTATTAAATATCGTGTGAATATTTTTGGAATAAAGTTATGTATATAATTAAATATTAATTTCAGGTAAAAAGAAAACAAATATCATCAATAATTTTTTTTTGTGAATATGTTTGGAAGATGATTATTTATATAATTTAAAATCAGTATTGTAGTCAATAGGCCGGTTCCAGGTCGGAACCGTCGGGGTAGATGGGATGATTGTGAAGCGGTGGTTAACTTTTTTTTTTTTCTTAATCTTGTGTTAAATTCATAATGTGAGGTATTTAGGGTCACTTTCATCTTATAGACAATCTTTAACATCTATAATATTAATCGCTATCTATATATCTCTTTTCTCTCTCTCACTACCCGCTCCTTCTCTTGCCTCTTTTTCTATATAAAAAGCTAAAAGATTCAGCTTAAGAGTTGTTTTCCTTTGAGAGAAAAATATATTTTTGTCCACACCGGTTTTGTAGAAAAATAGAGTTTTAACAATTATCGAAAGTAATGAGAATATATTAGTTTTAATTTTTAACAAACATAACTATATGGGTTTGAGACGTAAACATGTGGTAAAATTACTTTTTAATTGAATTTAAGATGTGTTCAAGGGATACAAATTTTAAGCGAGTTTAGTAGATTCAATAATCGAATTATTTTACGCTAAAATAATTAATAAATAATTTTTTTTAATTTATCACTTATTAATATTATTTAATAATTTTATTAATTTTTATAATTTTCCGTCGATTTTCGACGGGTTATTTAAAATCTATTATTTTACATTTAAAAATTCAAAAAATTGAGAATTTAGATAAATATGAATGGAGGAATATAAGGGGTGCCACGTGATAGATAGATAGATAGATAGATAGATAGATAGATAAGGATAGAATATAATAGAATAGAATAGAATAGAATAGATAGATAGATAGATATAATTGTTTTAGTTTAGTCGGTTTTAGTTAAAGAATAATTCACTTAGTATTTGTTTCCATCTATATAATAATATAAATAAATGTAAATATATATTATGAGTATAATTGTTTGGGTCAATTGTTTCATAATATATTCTTAGCATAATAACTAAATTTACCATAACCGCGTGACGCTTGCGCATATATGTCTCTCTATAAATACATACATAAGTAGGTCATTTGAATCTGACAGTCAAATTCTTTTTTCTTTTTTGTTTTTTGTTTTTTTCTGAAGAATCAACAAGAAAGCAGAATCGCGGCATGACGATGTCAACTGGTGAGTTGTAGAAATCTTATAGTAATTTATTGTAGGATCTAACTGGACTTGCTAGTAGTGATATTTTTGACATGATCTATGTATAATTTGTTGAGCCAATCCATTCTCACAATTATTAGGCATATTTGACAAGTTAATTTTGTGATATGATATATGCTATTTATTATTGATTTTGCAAAGTTATATACAGTTATGATTTTATATTGATTTTGCAGAGTTGGAGATACTAGGTGACAATGTGTTATGGAGTAGTCGTTACTTAGGCTTTGGGTCAATCTTCGTATCAACTTACTTTGTGCAATTCGGATTTTATTTTCGCTTTAAGGCTAAATGCATGTTTGCTGGTATTGTTTTAAATACTGTATCTGGAAAGGCAATAGAATATGGAAAAATAGATAACATTTGGGAGTGGAGGTGTATTTTCTCATGCTTAATTACCACACTCAGTTCTGCAACACATTGAAATGAGAGCGGAGAAGATGTGATTCCATACAAAGGGGAAATGAGCGAACAACATTTATCCTTTATTTTACTTCTCTTTATTCTATTTTTGTTGGATATATAATTAATTAAGCTTCATCCGTACGTTCTATGTTGGTATTAGCTAGGTTTTTATTTCTGATCGATAGTTGTTTCAACATCGTAATTAAATTGAAGGTACCTAGCTAGCTAGTTTTGTAAGCTGCATGTAGAATATGTTACTCCCTCCGTATCTTTTCATTATACACATTTGGTTGGACACAAATATTAAGAAAAATGAGTTGTTTATAATAAAGTTGAGAAGTTAAAGTAACTTTTTAGGGGTATTTTTGTCACATAAAATAGGAGAGAGAAGAGAGTTAGTAGCTTTTTAGTGACATATGTGGTAATTTATGAGTTTTAGAGAGGTATTATCATATGTTGCATTTCCATTTTAGGAAATAAGTATAATGAAATGATACATCCAAATAAGGTAAAATGGGTATAATGAAAAGAAACGGAGAGAGTAGTATTTACTTACTTACTATTGGTTTCCACGACAAATTTGTTAAAACCTAGCCTGCAGTAAATTAAATTTGATGGAGTGGGAATGGATTCTAGGGTGGACTGATATATATAATGAAAAGAGATGCCAAAAGGTTTGGGTATAGTTTGTAATTAATTGGAAATTGGGCAAATATTAATTAAATCATATTCCAACTTTGGAGAATTTTGCTAATTAAGAAAAGGATCTTTTTGACATAATGAATTAGACACCGTGGAATAATATTTGGACAATGTACTCCAGGATCTGGAAGCAGCGAGCTTAAGAGAGAAGAATGAAGAATTAATTAGCTCAATACATAGAGAGAGAGAGAGAGAGAGAGAGAGCAAATTAAGAAGCAAGAAACTTACTCAATGCTTTCTGATTTGGATTAAAAAAGGCGAACTAGAAATCAGCAGGAAACGCAGCATGATGATGAGATGAGATGAATGACATTAGGAGATGGAGAGCAGATGAATTTATCAAGCAGAAGAAATAAGTATATTATCCATCCAACCAAACAAGATAGTATAAAACTTGTGATCCCTACAATAAAGTATAAATTATTGGTATTGAATGAATGAAGGAATTATATTATATTGTTGGTAATAGAACATTAGTTGTACATCCTCCTTGGCATCTAAATCAAAGGGGGGATTACAGTGCCACTGGATTCTCTGGGTAATCAAGCCGTCCCATGCATGCTGCCATAAACTCATTCAATCGACTATCGTCATACCCACGAGCTCCCAGCAAACTGTCAACGTGCAAATTTATTTTAATCTTTCATTATTAATATACATATATAATCTTAACCAAATTGTTTTTAGCATGCATGCATGGAGAGAATAAGGCTGCATCAAGATTAATTCATGTTTACAGTCATCATCAATGATATATATAATATTGCAAAGAATTAAATAGCTAGGAAAATTAAATTAAGGCCATGCATATTGAAATTCAAATAACAGATAGAAATTAAGTTCCAATTAAGCTCAGGCCTCTTCAATGGGAGGACAATAGTTTCACATAAAGTCTTCTTCACATGTTCAAGTAGTGCTCCAACATCTTACCAATTTCCTCTGGGCTTATTACTGCTGAAACAAGGGCTTCCTCATGGCTACCTTCAGCAACATCCAGCAGTGTAAATAAATATTTATAATCATCTCTCTCTCTCTCTCTCTCTCTCTCTCTCTAATCTCAATATACACGTGTTTATGTAATAAGAAAGATCGATCGAGAATACCTTCATCTTCTTTCGAGGCGAGTCCTTCTTGAATGCATATGGGGTTGACGTTTTTTTCTGTACATGCTTCTAACCAAGTTTAAGGCTACTATACACATATATGCATCATAATTGACAGCACTACTCAATTACTAGCTCGAAAAAGTTTAACATTATATTAATCCTGATTCTATTATATAAAGTATATATAAATATACCTCTCGTGAGGGATATGCAATAAATCCTCCTTAACGCAAGGAAGGGGGAATGAGGAGCTAGAGGTAATGATTTGTACACCAAGTACTTCTCTAACCATATATAATTAATTGGGATAATTGTCTGTAAATCCTCAACCTTTCCTCAAATTCGGGAATTGTATATGACTTTTTAATTTTCGCACAGATAACCTTAATCGGCTATTTTCTTCTGATTTTGCAACTCCGATCGAATTCCCCCAATTTTTTTTCTGACGTGGTTTCTCAGAATTCCACGCTTGACACACCGTGCCGGCAAACTAAACGACGTCGTCCCCTTAACATAAAATGACGTCGTTTTACACCCATTTAAAAAAAAAATTGAAATCCACACTTTTCTCTCTCTCTCGCAAGTACACAGATTCAATCCACAACCCATCTTCTCGTTCTCTCCATCCCCAGTCGAAGGAGGTGATTTTGCTGCCGTGGGCGACGTGGAGCGAGCCGTAGGGCATGGTGGAGATCGCCGACGGCGAATCGCGGCCGTTGAGGGGGAGGATTAGGGATTTGTCGAGGTTGAAGGCGTCGAATTGGGTATGGTTTGATTGGGAGTTGAGAGGAGATTCTCGACGCCGTAGAAGATTAGGTCCTGTATATCGAAGGATTTGGCTTTGGAGGGGAGGTTTCCGGTGCGGAGGAGAGAGAGGAAGAGAGAGAAGAGGTCGGGGTCGCGGTCGATGAAAGGGATGGCGCCGTTGAAGTCGGAAATAGGGTGGGGGAGAGGCGGTGGTTTCTGTTGCAGAAAAAGGGAGGAAGAAGAAGAGAGGCGCTGCTGCGACGACCCCTTTATCGATTATGACGGAGTTGGAGAGGAGAGGCGTTGAACAGGCGGCGGCGGAAGAGAAGGAGAAGTTGTTGGGGGCGGGGAAGGAAGTGGTCGTGTTCGATTTCGGTATGTCCGGTCGGAGATGGTGGAGTGGGTGAGTAAGAGAGGGGTGGGGGAGGAGAGGCGGTGACGTGGTGGTGGTCGGTAGAAGAGAGTGTCGATGAGAGGGGTTTTGATGAGCTTTAATTTTGGCGATGGTCGGAGAAGTTGGAGGGATGATTGGAGCGATTGTGATGAGCATCGTGAGGGACTGGGTTACTCATTCTTTTCAGTGGTGGTTGCTGTGCAGAAAAGGGGAGGAAGAAGGAGAGATGCGCTGCACCACCATTGGCGGCGGCAGCAACCGGTGGCGACGGCGGCAGAAGGAGAGATAGAAGAAGAACAGGAGAGAGAGATAGGGAGAGAGAGAAGAAGCTTTTTTTTTTGTTTTTTGTTTTTTGTTTTTTGTTTTTTTTTTTTTTATAAAATGAGTTGGCATAGTTTTTTTTATATTTTAAGTTGAAGTTATCAAAACGACGTCGTTTTGTCTACTCCGGTGTCCTACGTGTCATTTTCGGCCTCCAGCGTGGAATTCCGAGAAGCCACGTCAGAAAAAAATTGGGGGAATTCGATCGGAGTTGCAAAATCAGAAGAAAATGGCCGATTAAGGTTATCTGTGCGAAAATTAAAAAGTCATATACAATTCCCGAATTTGAGGAAAGGTTGAGGATTTACAGACAATTATCCCTAATTAATTCAATACCAATAATTTGTAGTAGTAATTTATACTCTTAGGGTGTGTTCACTTGAGAGTATAAATTTATACCTCTAAATGGAGAGATAATATTGTGAGGTATAAATATCTAAAACACATGGGATAAGGGATAAAATTTATACCTCATGTCCGGGTATAAAATTATACTCTGGGCAAGGGATAAGGGCTGCCCGAAACTTTATACCTCATGTCCGGATTTTTTTAAATCGAAAAAACAAGATATAAGGAAATAAAATAATATTATACCTCGTTTTTCCTCGTTTTCACTCCAAGTGAACGGTATATATATATTTATTTATTTATTTATTTATAGGAGAGTTAATTGTTAAAACAGGACCATAACTTTCAGTGTTTTCATAAAGACAACTGTATTTTATGAAATTTTAAACTAAGGACTATAACTTCCATATATTTTTTGCATTTACACTCCTATTTCGGGTCCAAAACCAATTATTTGGTGACATCTAGAGCCCGTTGTTAACATGGTTGTGCAATGTCACCTTTTTGGCATATTTTTTCCGTTGAAGATCGCGTGCAAAATATACTAACAAGACGGTGGTATTTTTATTACCGGTAGTGCAAAGAGATGGAATACCATTGGAAACAAACTGATTGGATTGTTTCTTCTGCTCGGGTTGTATTGGACAAGTAAGCTACTCAAAGAAATTATTTTCCTTTAAACTTCGACTGTTGGCAAATCACTGTGGTGGTTGGATGCATGGATGATGAAAATGTTGTCAAATGGTTAGCAGCTATGATAAGTATTTCACTTGCAAAAATTTATAGCGCTAGGCTAGGAAGCATATGAAGAAACATTTCAACACTAAATGCTAAGTTTTATTTCATTTTGTTGAGAAGTTATGGTTTTCTTCCATGAGAAAAAACAATACGAATGCAAACATCTTCACATGTTTAACCACCATGTCGTATCCATTCAGGTGGCTAATAGATTAATTAAATTATTTTTCTTACACCACTATAAATGCTCTATCAAAACAAGTAAATACTTTGTGAATTGTGATGCTTGCTTATTTTATTTTTAAATTATCATTGGTTTGCTTACAGGTCGTCCATCACACTTACGTTATGTTTTTTTTTTTTTTTTTCAATTTTCTTTTTGAGCGAATGCTTACGTTATGTTGGTTCCCCTTTATTTATGCAATTGATACTACTGGAGATGATGATGCATCTGCAAATTTTTCCTATTTGAGCTTCTTTGACATTGAGTTTTCAATTCTGTGTTGATAATCAAATTAATTTTATATGTTTTTTTGATACCACTACGTGTAATTAAACGTTTTAATATAATTTTTGAAAATTATATTCACAATATATTTCATTCATAATTTTACATTACGTATTTGTTAATCATGATTTTGTTATATTACCGTGCATCGCACAGTGTGCAAATACTAGTTACATAAAAAATAGAGAATTAGTCAAATATAACTACTCCTGAAAAGAAAAGTGCTAATATAGCCACGTTTTTAAAAATGATCAAATATGACCACGCATACACGACTTGCATACACGACCAGCATACACGACCATTATTGGTCGTGTATGCTGATATGGTCGTGTATGCTAGTCGTGTATTCAGGTCGTGCATGTTGATATAGTCGTGTATGCTAGTCGTGTGTGCATTATTGTGTATATTGCTATGGTCGTATATGCTAGTCGTGTATGCATGGCCATATTTGATCATTTTAAAAAAAATGACTTTATTAGCTCTTTTCTTTTCAGAGATAGCTATATTTGCATTTCTCCCTAAAAAATAAGAGGTGAGGAGTGAATATCCCCTAAATTACATATAAACCATGTATGTGCATTAACATATGCACATATCCCCTAAAAATAAGAGGTGAGGAGTGATAAAAATGCATATTTCCTACAGATTAATTCATATAAAAATAAGTGCTTATACGATGCCTAACTATACAATAATATATCAAAATGTATATTAATGTATATATTGATAATGTTTTTTTTTTTAATTAACACACATACACATATCAAAATTATATTAATATATATATATGTATAATGTTTTTTTTAACACATGTACACATGACTCGAATCCCCGACCTCTTGATTAGAGGTGAAAAGTCTTACCACAGACCACTTGATCTGCACTTCGCTGTCATGTATATGTATAATGTTATTCGAGGATACTTGTTGAAAACATGGAGTATCATACTATATCACTTCAATATTGATATTATTTACTTAAGCACTATATCGTCTTATTTTGAATATTGTAAGAACTCATTTATAAAGATAAAAACTATCATCTTAATTAATTATTGTTTTTCAGAAAAGGATCCTATGAAGTATATGAAGTTTTAAAAAGGGAACTACTGTCATAGAGTCAGTCTAGTATCCTCTTAGAAATAAAAGTAATGAAACAAAAAATATTTTCAAAATTTAGCAACTAGAAAAAGAAAAAAAGGGCCCATCAAAATATTTGGGGTTCGACTATTGGCAGCTCGATCTACCTGCTTATATATACTTTTGGTAGGCGTGAATAATATGTATAATATGTCTATGACACGCTCTAATATTTTATTTGCTATAAAGTATACGGTCTTTTATAAAATTCGAATTCGTATAAATTATAATTATTTTTGTTGTTAAATATATTACTTATGAAGTGATATAACAGAGGGGAATCTACACTAGGGCCGGGCTAGGGTGCAGATTCCATATAATTAATTATACTGATCTATTTGTGTAACTAAGTTTGAGGGTAGGCGAAACAACCCGTATTCGATTCTTGCCAAACAACTTTTCTCTAAATTATCAACTCTTTTGCAGATCAATCCCCTTGGCAATTATTTAATTAACGCCCACCTTCCTTTTAACTTCTCAAATTTTCTCTTTAAATTATTACTCCTTCCATATTAGTTATAAAGTCTCAATTTAAATGGACATGGGTATTAAAAAAATTGGTAAAGAATTTTTGAGTAGAGTAAAAGTTAGAAAGTAGGACTAGTAGTATTGACAAAAAGGTAATGCTATTGGCAAAAGGTAGTGATAAAATTGTTGGAAGGTGGGCCCATCAATGGCAAATGAGTGTAAATAAGAGAGATTTTTTAGGGGGTATGAGTCTATAAAGTGAAATGAAACTTTTTAAAAAATACATATAAAATGTGTGAAATGAGACTTTATATATAATACGGAGGAAGTAACTTTTTTGCAGATCCCGTTAGCAAGCAATCAACACCCACCTTCCTTCTAACTTTTCACATTTTTTAGCAAATCCCAAACGCAAGGAATACTTTTTGTTAATCAAAATTTTTACTCTTATGAGCTTAGTTAGAAGAAAAAGAAAAGCCTTCAACAAAATTTCTCATTAAAATAATTTCAATATTATATAAATATTTGAAGGACTTAAATAAACATAGTGGTACTAATTTATTTCAATTTTGAAAATTATTTAATACTATTTAATAGAAAGATTTTTTTTTACATGAATAAAAAGATATTAATGAACTCAGTTTATTTAGAAAAAACAAAAGGTACTAGAAGAAACTTAATCAAAGTTAATTAAAACTTGTATCCTAATTATAGGTGATTTTACAAAAAACTGTCATAATCTTTCGTAATAATAATTTAATATCAGACTTTTTCAATCCGATTTTTTTGAATATTTTATAAATATACAATAATTTTTCAATGCGATAATCAATCATTTCTCAATTTTTCTCAACGTACCCCTACACAAAATGATTCACATTCTAGATCGTTTGTTTCGTCGTATGGACAACAAAAAATACTCTCTCCGTCCAAAAAATGATTGCTATTTTATGAGGTTATGTGCCTTATTTGGGGGCTAGTGATGCCATGATTTTGCACTTGTTGTGTGCTTCTTATGCGTCTGTTCTTCCCAGTTTATATGAGCAACCATTAGATTTGCCTAAAAGTTGTCTAATTTTGGATGCTCTGTGTTTATGATGAGAAATTGATGCTGCATTTGTGTTCTGTGCCTCTTATGCACTTGTTCTGTGCTTCTTTATATTGAGCAACCATTAGATTAGCCTAAAAGCTGTCTAATTTTGGATGCTCTGTGTTTATTATGAGAAATTGATGCTGCACTTGTGGTCTGGGCTTCTTATGCGCCTGTTTTGTGCTTCTTTATATGAGTAACCATTAGATTAGTCTAAATGTTGTCTAATTTTGGATGCTTGATGCACCCTATGATGAGAATTTGTTGCAATTTCCTGATGGTATGTGCTGTGAATGATGTTGTGTTATGCAAACAATACTAAAAAACGGTCTTGCTTTGTTTCAATTTACAAGAAGCTGACACAAAAGTAGTTGGTTTACATTCCAAACAATACCAAAAACTGTCTTGCTTTGTTTGTCCCTGTAAGTTGTTGCAAAAAAAATGATATTTCCAGAATTTAATCTGTTAGAATCACCTGAGTCAGTCCCTCAATGATGTTTTGTACATTGTTCTCTGAATTGTGCCTTGAGCTTAGTTGAGTCCCTTGCTGCCTTAGATACTCTAAGCTGTCTTTCACAAGCTCCTCCTCTACTTCTAGGCATTCTGGAAGTTCTCCAAGCCTCATAAGTCTTGCCTTATTCATATGAGGAATTCTGTAGCTATTGTTGCCTTTTACTTTGATGATCTCATGATAGCAACCCTATAGAGTGAGAAACACATTGTTCAACTTCCATGCTGGAAACTCATCAAATGCATCCCTCACTTTCTTCAACATGTCTTCCACAGCTGTTGCCATTTTATGATCTTTCAGTGTTTGAATAACTCTAAATTTTTCAAATCATTGACATTAGTGTCAGGGGAGTTAGAGGATTGGCAAACCAATTGAATGTTAAATCCATCAGATTGTACAGCCTTTAGGAAATCTGGATCATCAATCTTGATATGGGATTTGACATTGTCCTGTTGGATGATTATGTTCTTGCTTGCATGCTTAGGCCACTTTGCTTTAATTACTGGAACAAGCTGCAAAACAGTTGTGGAGTTTACAATAACTAAATAATGAATTTTCTAAAAAATTCTGATAGATTTACTGACCTCATTGATGAACTGATCTCTCATGATACTTTGTGTAATTGTTGGAACTGCCTTAGTTTCTATGGTGCCTTTCAATCTATTCTTTGAGTTTCTTTTTGCTAGTTCTTCGGTTACGAATGGAAAAATGCCTATCTTGCCATCAAATATCACCTCTCCACTGTCACTGATTATTTGTCTTGCCACAGCACATGTAAACATGATTTGCTCTATGAATCTTTTAGATTTGCATGACCTATGCGGCTCTATTTCTTCTGGTAGAAGGTAATACCTGTCTGACACCTTTGTTAAGTTGAACCACTTCTCATCTACATGTATGACATTACACTTATTCTGAAAAGGGATTTTCCCATCACAAATTCTGGAACTAAGCTTACTAATACTCCAAGTCAGCCTATTGAGCATATTTTGAGGGGTTAAAAAAGGCTTAATGGCATTGGTATGTGGCCTGAGCTTCTTCTCTTTTATCGATCTATGTAGTAAACTCTTACTTATACCAAGCTGCTCTGACATGATCCTAAGAGAAGATCTTTGTAACACAGATAATTTCCTGACTTTTCTACATCGAGTACCTTTTTATCTTTGTGTTTTGCTCCTATTTTGAAACTGATCAATTGAATTGGTTTTTCCAGGGCTTGTTGAGCAGCAGCTTCCTTCCATATGCGAAAGATGGTCCTCACATCCACGTGGAATAGCTGTGCAGCCTCCTTTTTGGCTCCATAATGAAGACTACCATTGCTACTGTGTTGTAAGAGCCATTGTGCGACGTTGTTTTTTTCCTCATGTGTTAAATCGGGCCACTTTCTTGCATCTGTCGTGCTGCTGTTTTTACTTGTAGTTATTGAAATTTAGTTGTAGTAATGGATGGAATGAGACTTCAATGTTGTATTTATTGTATTTTGAGAGGCAGGGTTTAAATTTCCCTCAAAATATTTTGAGAGGATTCAATGAATAAAAATGTACTTTTTGAGATATTTGGTTCCAAATTTTTCAGTTTTGCCTCCAATTTTAATTCTGCACGTGATGTGTTCTCATTACAGCTTTTCATTTTGTTTTGTTGGTTTAAATTTTCTGTTCTTTTTTTTTTCAATTGTATCGTTATTTTAATGTTAACAGGTTTACATAACAATACATCAAAAATGAAATCAAGTTTAAATCTCAAAACCTGGTTTTAGAAACAATTAAAAGCAGTAGCTTCAATAATAAAAAAATGAGAAGAAAAGGCCAACACAAACCTGATTTAAAAAAAAATAAAGTCAATAGCTTAAATAATGAAAGATTGAAAAAAAAAGAGGCCAATAATAACCACACCCAAAAAGTCAACAAGGATTAACAAATTTAATGGTTTGATTAGCACTACCCCTACTTCCTAATTTTTACCCTACTTAAAACTATTTTTCCAGCTTTCTTAAAACACGTGTCCACCCTCAAATGAGACAATTCTTGGTGAACGGAAGGAGTAATACTAACAAAAACAAAGGCTTCCTCAAAAAAAGAAAAAAGAACAAGAAAATAAAAGACAAAGGCAGACAACTTGCAAGAAATATAACCTTTATCTATAATATTAATAACAAATGTCCGAACTCTTCGATTTTCTCTTAACAAAAATAACTCTTTACTTTTTTAATATAACCAATAATGGATGATGTAGGGGGGCCTAAAATTTTAATTATTTTTTATAGCAAATATAATATTTTTATCATGCAAGAATCGATCCCTAATAAATTAGCTTGAATGATTTGTGTTGCCATAGAAATCTTGTTGCGCAGTTGCTTGAAGGATGTTATTAGAGACGCATAATATTCCGTGATTTTATGGATTGGAATAATCTTAATTGAGACAATTAATTATTTAAAAAATTATGTGAGTTTAGAAATTCTTTGGGTCCTTCATTCTGACTTTCCGATTAAAGAAGACATGATTAATAAGAAAGAGGTAGGGGTGTGCACGGACCGAACCGAACCGGAAAAACCGGCCGAACCGATGAGTTTTTGTCGGTTCTGCCCGATTAGAAGAATTTCCATCGGAATTTCTTCGAAAACCGAGACTGCCAATCCCGATAGGGCTCCGGCTAACGATCCGATGCTTTCCTTTAAGACCAAGGGTTTGAACCCGTCTACCAATACGAACCAACCTGCTAAGCACGAAACTCTCTCGGGAAGTACCGCTTAGCTGGGATAGTCAAAGAAGAACCTACGTATACCCATCAGGTTTTGGCTCGATTTTAAAATTCATCAATTATCGGTTTTCGGTCCAGTTCCGATAAATTTGATCGGTCGCGGACCGAACCGACCGATTATATCATAAATATATATATATATATATATATGATAGTACTGGCCTCTTCTTGGGCCTGATCTAAGACCCAATCTAATTGGGCCCATATATTAAAGCTCGGCCCATAGAGCTCGGCCCAAGTAAAGTCACTAACAAAGCCCTACTTTGGAAGAAGACCGAATCCTATTATGAAGGGGAGTCGGATATGCACGTACTAGAAAACAAGATATGTATAAGGAATCTGAATCCTAGAAGGATTAGGGCTCAATTCAAGGCTTATAAATAGATGCTAGATTAAAGGTTTACGGGCATTCAATACTCTTTGTACTTTCAAGTATAATAAAAGCTCTCTATATTCTCTCCCGTGGACGTAGATCACCTTGATCGAACCACGTAAATCTTTGTGTCGTCGCGTTATTATTATTTTCTGCCATCTCTACAAACCCTAGATCTATCATTGGCGCCGTCTGTGGAAAACCGATCGACGGTTCTTTGGTAGCAGAACAATGATGGTAACGCGATCACAAAACATGCGGGAGGACCAAAGCCAACGTGGGAATCCCAACGAAGCAGAAAGTCGCCCCACAAACAGGGGCAATCGCCAGAAAGGCAGTTCGGCCCCAAAGGAGGGGCATGGCAATAACCCTATAGAAGAGGATCCGTTCAAAAGGATGCCCGAGCTGGAAGACATCCCTCAGAAGGGTCGACATCCCTCTGGATCGAAGGGAGAGGATTTTCTCGACGACTTCGACCTCGCTACTACCTATGCCGCGACTGAATTCGCTAGAGCGAATAAGGAGAGCTTCAAGCGCTTCCTCACAACAGCTCGGATGCCCTCAATATCCGAAGCTAGGGAGAGTTCCACGCGGAAGTCTATACCCAAAACTCCTCGCCACTCCAAGACGCAGGAGCCCGAGCTGAGGAGAAAGTATGACACACGGCGAAGCCCACTCCGCCGCCGGAGCTCCAGCCCACCTCAGAGTCCCAAGCGACGCCATCTCTCAAGGCGACATCGGAGCCCAAGCAGGGGCCGGAGTCTGAGCTATTCTAGGAGTTATGGCCTCGAGGCAGACCGACACCGACGTGAAGGAAGATCAGCCCGACTCGTCAGTCCGTTCACTGACGAGCTGCTTGATGCCAAACTTCCTGCGGCATACAAATTGCCCAACATACCACCCTACAATGGGTTGGAGGACCCCCTCAATTTCTTGACACGTTTCAAGTACAGCATGCACAACCAGGGTCTTACAGAAGAGCACATGTGCAAGCTGTTCCCTGAGATGCTGGTCGACTACGCCCGAGCTTGGTTCGACGGCCTGCCGACTGGCAGTATAGGGTCCTGGGTCTACCTCGAAGAAATCTTTAAACAAAGATTCCTTATGAAGGTCCAAGCTCGCCGAGACACGGCCTATCTCTTGTCCGTAAAGCAAAAAGACAGAGAGACTATAAGGGAGTACGCCTCCCGATTTATGCAAGAAAGCTTGAAAGTCGATAAAATCGACGACGTCTTCCTCATCTCGGCTTTTCGAGACGGGGTCGCTCCTGGGTCCCTGAATCAGGAGCTTGCTAAACAGAAGCCTGAGATGGCCCAGGAGATGTGGAAAATCGTATACCAGTTCGCGGATGGCCAAGATGCGGACCGGTTGAAGCGAGAAGGTATCCAAAAACAAATCCCCTCATAAGGACGAACTAAAGTTCCCTTGCGAGGTCAAAAAACGAACCGACATGGGGTAATATCCAATGCGCAAAGAAAACCCTTTCGAGGTCCGAGCTCGTCTCCCTCCAAAAAGAAGATCCTACGAGGTCAGAGTCAAACTCCCTCACATAGGATAATAAGATCTCAATCGGGGTCAGAACCAAGTTCCCCCGAGAGAATCACAATACGAGGTCCGAACTAAGGTTCCCTTGTAAACAAAAGGAGGTCCGAGTTCAACTCCCTCATAAATGCAACATGCAAATAAAGGAAACCCTTTTCCGAGGTCCGAGCTTGTCTCCCTCTGAGAAAGGAAGATCCGACGAGGTCCGAGTCAAACTCCCTCATCAAGAATAAAACTTTCCTCAATCAGGGTCAGAACCAAATTCCCCCAAGAGAAATACACTACGAGGTCTGAACCATGGTTCCCTTGTAAACTCAAAGAGGTCCGAGTTTAACTCCCTCAAAAATGCAACATGCAAATAAAGCCAAAGAAGCAATCTTCACAAAGAACAGGAAGTTCAAAAACTCAACATATTTCTTTATTTCTAACTATTTAGAACATTCTATTTGTACATAATTTACAGGAGTATCGAGCTAATCTATGGAGGAGGATGTTTCTTGCTAAAGTTGAGCCAATCCTCCTCGAATGAGGCAGGCCCCAAAAGGTCATCAATTGAAATTCGGCCTCGTCCCCGACCTCGACCCCGACCCCTTCTAGCAGGAAAGCCCCGACCTCGCGACGTAGCTGAACCTCGCCCAGCAGCTCGGCTACCTTGGCTCGGGCCAACCTAATGTTCCCGTGAAGCTGCCTTCACCTCGCGGGAAGGCATCGTCCGAGATAAAGACAGAATTACTGCGCCCACGCCATTGGCCAGGAGAGCGCGTGACTTGGGTCGGCGGTCCAATATACACTTCTTCCCTCTTTTTTTTGGGGGGGGGGGGGGGGATGTGATAGTACTGACCTCTTCTTGGGCTTGATATAAGACCCAATCTAATTGGGCCCATATATTAAAGCTCGGCCCATAGAGCTCGGCCCAAGTAAAGTCACTAACAAAGCCCTACTTTGGAAGAAGACCGAATCATATTATGAAGGGGAGTCGGATATGCACGTACTAGAAAACAAGATATGTATAAGGAATCCGAATTCTAGAAGGATTAGGGCTCAATTCAAGGCTTATAAATAGATGCTAGATTAAAGGTTTAGGGGCATTCAATACTCTTTGTACTTTCAAGTATAATAAAAGCTCTCTATATTCTCTCCCGTGGACGTAGATCACCTTGATCGAACCACGTAAATCTTTGTGTCGTCGCGTTATTATTATTTTTTGCCATCTCTACAAACCCTAGATCTATCAATATATATATATATATATATATATATATATATATATATATATTAATTTTATTTTATTGTTCTTATATTGACCGTGTTGTCTTGTACTTCCATTCCAACCAATTATTTAAGTGTAGTAGCACTATATAATCAAACTAAGCTTTTCAATATGTTTTCATCTCAGAACAAGAATCGAGAGTAGTAGTTAGGTACGTAAAAATATTAAAGAAGATGGGCAAGTATGTTGCAGCAACATTAATATTGATGATGTTGTTGGTGGAGTTTTCAGCAACAGCTATATTTGGTAGTGCTAATTCAACAAGTAGGCAGAATCATTACACAGTTCTTTTTTTTCAGTTTAAATATAACCGGCCGAACCGACCGACTTTTTTCGGTTCGGCCCAAATTCGGTGCAAAAAATTTTCGGCCCGGCCTCGGTGCAAAAAATTTGCGATCGGTCGGTTTGTCGATTTGTAAAATTTTGATCGGCCAGTCGAACCGACCGGCCGATGCACACCCCTAAAAGAGGTTAACATGTCTCCTTCCACTTTTTTGCGCTCTTTCATCTTTCATTTTGAGGCCAAATGAAGCACAAATGATGTGAAATAGGCTCTGAGAGCATTGCATCAAGGTCTTCCAAATATCGAAGAGAGAAGTGATTGTGCCACTTTCATTTCAAGGCCAAATGAAGCACAAATGATGTGAAATAGGCTCCGAGAGCATTGCATCAAGGTCTTCCGAATATCGAAGAGAGAAGTGATTGTGCCAATGAAGAACGATATTGAAGGGTTGTCTTTCAGAATTGTAGTTAAAACTTGACCGCCAAGCTATATGTAGATGTGATTTATGATTTTACTAAGCACATTACTATTATTCATTTATGAATTGGTCTTATTAGTGAATGAGAAGTAATATGTTTTTAGGAATTCATGGTTAACTTTCCTCCATTGTTCCATTAAACTATGAAGTGCACCGTGTACATCTTATGTTTCAGTAAAATTTTTGTGTCCATATTTTGTTTAAATCATGTGGAGAAGTAGGAAAAAAATGCACATGTTTGAGCTACTCATATAATTTTGTTTTTAGTCTCATTGACAACATCAAAGTGCATCATTTTACTATGGTCTCATATTTCTAAATTTCAATATCTAAAACAAAACAAGTGCAAAATCACATATTTAAATATACACGAATCGCTTGCATTGGCAGTTGGCACCACCATCACCATAAAGCTAGGCTGAGATTTTGAGGTCTGCTTTAATATTTTTTAGACTGTATAGCTTATGTTTTTTCTTAGTTTAAAATTTTAATATTAGAGTATTTCCTATCCTTAATTTTAATAAGTCCTACTTATCAATCCACTATATAAAAATGTTATAATATATGCATGATTTTCACAGTTGATAGATGAAAACTCAATTCATGCGTGTGATTAGAAAGGGAAATGAACATGAAGAGGTAAAGATAGCCAAGTAGGGCCATCTTTAGGCGAAACTTCCACATGGGATAATTATCCACGAAGAACTCCGGTAAGCTTTCCAGCAACGTCGGGTTTATCTTTCCTGCACAGCACAAGAGACAAACAAAAATATATGCAGCAGAATGCATGCACTAATTGATTTCAGAAAATATTTGTTTAGTTGACCACTGAAAAATCTACTCGACTCACACCTTGTAAATCAGAAACACCAGGCTTTTGAACCACTGCTCTGATACCACTTGATGGTCCCAGTAATGAGTAACTGGTGTATAGGGGGGAATACAGCAGTACAAATTTTCATTTTGCTTAACGTCTTTTCACTGAGATATCCTGTTCAGGTCAGTTTACTCGACAACTGGAGAAGTCAGTTGGAGTAGCTCTACAACTGAGTTACTCAGTTGGAGCTAATCATACAGTTGGTAGCTTAGCTGGCTCATATGCCTGAAGTTTAATTGAATGCTCCAACTGAGGTTTTAATCAGTTTTACGTTGCGGAAGATAGTGAAAATTAGACTTGTTACAAAAACTGAAACCTTTGTGAAATGGGGAAGGTCAAGTTCCCAAATTAGTGCAGTTTGATGAATATGTTGTGCATATGCTGGGTCAGTTGGTTAGGTACTGAATTTAAAATACTGAATATAAAATGCAGAAAATAAGTACACAGTATTTTAACGTGCTTCGAAGATCAACCTCCTACGTCCACGACTTCCTTTTCAGAGAAGTAATCCACTAGATAAGCATAAGCGTGCTTACCAAACGCCGCCCAACTTGGATTTCGTGTTCCAAGCAAACCTAATCAGTTTGATTCCGGGTTCGAATAAGATCTTACAACACTTTTCCGGGCAAGTGCACAACCTACTCTTAGATTCAGGGTTCTAAGGGACCTGATATTGGATTACGGGTTCCAAGGGACCTGGTATTGGATTACGGGTTCCAATGGACCTGGTATTGAATTACGGGTTCCAAGGGACCTGATGACTTTGATTTCAGATTCAAAGTCAGACCTAAGGTTTGGATTTGGGAGGAGTTTCCAACAAGGAAGCCTTCAACACTTTAGGAGAGTGGAGGATTCGACCAAAGGCTCCGAACTCAATCTATCGAAATAGAGAGTCCGAGGGGATACAAAACAAGCAAGATCCTGTTCTCTAGACTCAATTAGGATGGGAGAATTTCTGAGAGACTAGAGTGAAGAACAGGAGAAGAAATCACCCTTCTTCGACTGGACTTCGGAGGTCTTCTTGCCTGGAGAGAGAGAGAGAGGTGAGGAGCTGCCGCTTCTTCACACTTGATGTTGTCTCTCGGCACTTCGGCGTGCTGTTTTTCTGCTTGTATCGCCCCTTCTAAGCTTTAATGTGGAGACCTCTATTTATAGAGGGAGTTCAAACTAGTAGTTGGAAAGAGCCGTTTGATCTCTGTCAAAAGTATGGCACTCTACCAGCTTTTCTGGAAACCTTCCTAAAATGCTAACTGCGACATTTGCTTTTTGCTCGTCGCTATTGTCGGCCATTTATGAAAAGTTTACTAGCTGATTTGTGCTCTCGAATAGATTCAAAATCTGGACCGCAACTCCTCCGTCTTTAGCGTATTCCCTTCTCCGCTTCGCGACATTCTGACTTCGACACAATTTCTCTTCACGCTAGACTGTATGCCTCCAGCTGCGTGGGTCAGTTGAGGAGTCAATGAGCTTCTGTCCAACTAAGTCCGTGCTTCAGTTGAGGTTGAGGTCTCAAATGAACTTGAGTCCCAACTGAGTCTGAACCCTTAGCTGAGTCTAGGTCTCAGTTGAGTTTGGGCCTCAGTTGAGTTCTTTACGAACCTCCTTCTTTAGTCCGGCTGACTTCTTCTGATTGAATCCTGTAAAGATAAAATCCCTACACTCAAACAGTGAGCTCTAGCTAAGAACAGACTAAAGACATTCATCTATTCGGTTGAAATCAGTTGGGGTTTTGGTATCTTCCGAAACCTTTACTAATTTTCCCAATATATATATATATATATATATCCATCAATAAGAGAAGAAACAAACTAAGTATTTACATTTTTATTTTATTTATATTAAAATTGGTGATTAACGAATCGATACTCAATAAAATTATTTTTTATATAATTAGATGTTAGATAAATATTATATTTACTATTATACCTCTTTATTATAGATTTGAAATATGTATTTTTTATAGTTGTCT
This sequence comes from Schizonepeta tenuifolia, assembly GCA_029490685.1. Classification (NCBI taxonomy): domain Eukaryota; kingdom Viridiplantae; phylum Streptophyta; class Magnoliopsida; order Lamiales; family Lamiaceae; genus Schizonepeta; species Schizonepeta tenuifolia. The sequence continues at coordinate 55,177,588 of CM055957.1, read as the reverse complement.
TATGTTCATAACTAATCACTTAAAAAGATTTATAATACTCCTTCTCTCTCACGAAATATATCTCCATTTCTTTTTTGGGTTGTTTCACGAAAAATGTCTCATTTCCTTATTGTGAAATAATTAAATGCATTCACACTGCTTTTACATTTGCATTCACATTGCTTTTACATTCTTTATTATTTATTCACACTACTTTTACATTCTTTATCATTTCTCCTTAAATCCCGTGCCGAACACAAGTAAGATCTTTTTCATGAGACGGAGGGAGTACAAAATATAATGAAAGTCCAAGATTTATTTTAAATTCTTAATCACTAAATTGTGAGTCTGAAAGTTTGAACTATTGATCATACAAATATTTTAATTTTTGAAATCATGACACATAAGTTTTTTTTTCTTTTTTGTGTGATAGATGCATCGATCATTATTGTGATTAAGTTTCGTGGATGATGGATAGTGGATGCTCGAAACACTTGACAAATCTGAAGGATTTGCTTGGAAGTTTCGTGGAGAAAGAAGGACCATCAGTTACCTTTGGTGACAACTCAAAAGGTCACACCAGAGGTTACGGTACCCTTGAAACCAATCACGTGTCGATTTCTAATGTTTCATATGTTGATGGATTGAAGCATAACTTGCTCTCCATCAGCCAATTATGTGATAATGGTTTCTCTGTCAAGTTTAATGCACAGGGCTGCAGGGATAAAAATGTTGAAACAAAGCAGGTCATATTGTTGGGAAATCGATCCCCAACGGGGAATATCTACTATGCAGATTGGAACAGTAGTCCTCTTGAAACCTGTCTGTTATCAAAGAGCAGTTCAGATGTGAGCTGGCTGTGGCACAAAAGGCTCAACCATCTGAATTTCAAGACAATGAACCGACTTGCAAGACAGGAACATGCAAAGGGCATTCCGAACCGAGTGTTTTCAACAACACATATCTGCAGTGCATGTTAGTTGGGAAAGCTCGCTAGATCCTCCTTTCGGTTGAAAACGACTCCCTCAACCGACCGAGTATTGCAGCTGATCCATATGGATCTCTTCGGGCCAGTTACACCAAAAAGCATGAATGGTAACGAATATACCCTTGTTGTTACTGATGATTTCTCCAGGTATACGTGGACCATTTTCATGCGTCACAAGAGTGAAACTCGAGATGAGCTACCCAAGCTGATGGATCGGATATCGAACCAACAAGAGATGAAAATTATTTCTATCCGATCAGACCGTGGAACCGAGTTCCTAAATGAAACCATCATTGAATATTGCGAGAAAAATGGAATTACTCATCAAACATCAGCTGCGCGTACTCCACAACAAAATGGAGTAGCCGAGCGAAGGAACCGAATGCTGAAGGATGCTGCTACATCCATGTTGACAAGCTCAGCTATGCCAAAGAGATTTTGGGCTGAGGCAATCAACACAGCCTGCTACACTCAGAACCGGTCTCTTCTGACCAAGCGGTTGGGAAAGACTCCATATGACCTATGGAGACGCAGGAAGCCTGATATTTCATATTTTCGCGTTTTTGGTTCTAAGTGTTATATTTACAACAATGGGAAGACTCAGTTGAAAACTTTTGACGCCAAGGCTTCGAAGGGCATATTTCTCGGATATGCTGCTCGGATCAAGGCTTATAGAGTTTTCAACAACCGCTCTCGTGTTGTGGAGATAACACCTCATGTTAGTTTTGATGAATCTACTTTTGAGTGCAGGGAACAGGCTAAAGGACAACAAGCTGATCCACATGTTCCACCAGTTCTCACCAGACCGCAGATTCTAAGGCAAAAGAATCTAGCTGAACCATTGGTATGGGCAACTGAGGATGATGATCCTTGTTCCTCTGAAGATGAATGTGAGGACCCCAGCTCATCTCAAGGGGGAACTTCAGCTGATGTCACTCCAACTGCATCAGCATCCGAAGCCCAACCGAGCTCGGTTCAAAATATTGTTCATGTTGAGGATCCAGATTTCACAACTGATAAATCACCAGCTCAGAAGATCCCAGCATCTCCCACAGCTCAGGTTATTTCATCAGTTGAAATCACGGAACAGCCACTGTTGGAAGAAGAAGGAAGACGCAACAAGAGATGGTACGAAGATCACTCCAAGGACAACATCAGTGGACATCCAACCGAAGGTGTGCGTACAAGGAGCAGAGTTGCAAATCCAGATTCAACCGAGGAAGATTCCAACACTTATGCTCAATTTTCTGAGGAGTTGGCAGTTCTTGAGGAGTTCGAACAAGCTGGAGATGTTGCCATGATTTCATGTTTCGTAGCTGATGTGCCAGAACCGAAGAATGTTGTGGAAGCTCTCAACTGTGTTCACTGGACAACAGCTATGCAAGAAGAGCTGAATAAATTTCTACGCAACTGTGTATGGGAGTTGGTAGAAAGATCAAATGGTGTCAAAGTAATTGGATTAAAGTGGATTTTCAAAAACAAGAGAGACGCCATTGGATTCATCGTGAGGAATAAGGCAAGGTTGGTAGCTCAGGGATATTGCCAACAAGAAGGAATCGATTTCGAGGACTCCTTCGCTCCAGTTGCAAGGTTGAAAGCCATCCGGATATTTCTAGCCTATGCCGCATTTCACAAATTCAAGGTCTATCAGATGGATGTGAAGTGTGCCTTCCTCAACGGTAATATTAAGGAAGATGTTTATGTTGAACAGCCTTCCGGTTTTGAGACTGGAGATGGAAGAGTGTATAAGTTGAAGAAAGCTATCTATGGCTTGAAGCAAGCACCCAGGGCATGGTATGACACTCTATGTGGTTTTCTTCTGAACTCGGGGTTCAAACGAGGGTCAGTTGACAAAATACTGTTCACAATTAAAGTTGGAGAAGATATACTTGTTGTGCAAATCTATGTTGACGACATCATATTCGGTTCCAAGTCGGAGGAGCTGTGTGAGAAATTCTCAACTCTCATAAAGGAGAAATTCGAGATGTCAATGATGGGCGAGATGAATTATTTTCTAGGGCTACAGGTGAAGCAGTCACCAAAAGGGATTTTATCAATCAGTCCAAATATACAAAGGAGCTCATCACAAAGTTCAGTTTGCAGTCAAGTAAAACCACTAGGATCCCGATGAATACTAACTGGAAGATTGAACCCGGATCTGAGGGAAAACTCATGGATGCCAGTAAGTATAGAGGGATTATCGGTTCTTTGCTATATCTAACCGCCAGTCGGCCAGACATATCTTACGCGGTTGGAGTGTGTGCTCGACTCCAAGTTCAACCGAGGGAAGCACACATGTTGGCAGCAAAGAACATCATTAAGTATCTGAAGGGCACTGTTAATGTTGGGTTGTGGTATCCAACCGACGACAATATCCAACTGACTGGATACTCAGATGCGGATCTAGCCGGAGATCGGTTGGACATGAAGTCCACATCTGGACATTGTCAGTTCATGGGAAGCAAGTTAGTCTCATGGTTTTCCAAGAAACAAGCATGTGTTGCCACTTCTACAACTGAGTCAGAGTATATGGCTGCAGGCAGTTGTTGCATGCAAGTGTTGTGGCTCAAGCAACAGCTGAGAGATTATGAAGTCGCAACTGGACAGGTTCCCATTCATTGTGATAGCTCAAGTGTCATTGCTATCTCTTTGAATCCTGTTCACCATTCTCAGACGAAGCACATTGACATCCGACATCATTTTATCCGAGATCATATTGAGAAGAAGGACGTATCCATGGAGAAAATTCCGACTGAGATTCAGAGAGCTGATATCTTCACCAAACCTCTAGCCGAAGCGCGGTTCAAGATCTTATGTGATCTCCTTGGATTGTTGGATCTATCAGATGAGGAACCAGCTGAGGTGAAGAGATAGATATTCATTTGAGGGGGAAGCTCAGATGAAGGGGGAATCTCAGATGCGGATTGCCAACCGAAGACATCAGACGTCAGCTGAACAGACAAACTCGAGTCAGTAGATGGTATGCTGCAACATTGGATCAGACGTCAGTTGAACAGACGAACTCGAGTCAGCTGATGGTATGCCGCAACATTGGAACACAGTTGATTCCGACATCAGCTGGCAGGTATTACACAGCTGATTCTGACATCAGCTGGCAGGTATCGTTTATGGCTGAAGGTGTTTGTGTCTTAAATGAGAATGTTTGAAATAAATTCAAACATTCCTGAGCATGTCAGTTAGACTAAAATAGCCATCATAGCGCATTTAATGTAAAGTGTGGCTGAACATCAATAGCCTACTTTATCGTGCGACTGGGCTGACATGAAAAATAGTTCACCTTCTCACGCGCTGGTTGGAACTCGGATTGTGACGTCAAGTCAAAGCTAGTCAACAGTCCCGAGATCATAGCCGTTGATGAATTCGCGCCATTCAACCCTAGCCGTCGATTTCAACCGAGCCACTAACCTATAAAAGGCGGAAAATCAGGAAGTGATCTCTTACCTTCTACATTTGTAATTATCTACAGCAACTGTTCATTTTCGTCTCTGATTTGTCTCACCATTTTCTGCAAGTTTCTCTCTCTATATAGATATCTTCACAGAACTCTAAATGGCACCAAAAGCTTCACAAGAAAGGAAGATGGCTTCCTCTGGACCTTCCCTAGTCCCTACATCATACGAAGAATCTTTTGAGATGCTGCTCTCCAAGATCCACTTCGAGCAGATTCTATCAGAGGATGAACTGGAATCACCAGTATTGTCTCCCCTCGCCGAAATTCTCAGGGAGAACGGCCTTCTGGACTAGGCGACGCTCTTCCCGTCCCACCTTCTCAGGCGACAGGTCGGGGAGTTCTACCTGAACTTGCGATCACCCATCGACAGCCGAGATGGCCTCGTCACAGAAATTTCTTGCCGACAACGCGATGTTCCAGCCAGAACGATTCGCCGTGTCACCGTCCCCATTCAAGTTTCAGACATTCTACGCCAAGTCATTCCTCCAAATCATTCCGCCACAAACACCATCGACAACATCACCGATGTGGAAGCCGATGAATTTCTGGAGAGTGCTCTCATCACTCCAGAGAAATTAAGGAGCAATATGCAGCGAACAAAGTTGAAGCCAGAACATCGACTTCTGTTCGATGTTGTGTCTAAAGTTGTCTTCGGCTACAGCGGGGCCTTTGGAGACATCAGCCGACCGAAGCTCAAGCAACTAATTGCTTTGGAGCACAAACACAAACATGACATCAACTGGTCCCAGTATTTTGAACACCAGTTGACTCTGGAGAAGCAGAAGATCTCCGAATCCACAACCGAATCTGGAGAGAAGTTGTTGAGTGTCAAGGGAACTCTCAACTTCGGTTGTAAAATTTCTGCTCTGATCCTTTTTGCAACAAAGGATCAGAACATGGTCTGGGACGACTGTGAGGAGACCCCTGTGAAAGACTGATGCTGTTCCCAACAGCTAAGAAGGCTCAGGATGTAATCAAGAGCGTTTACACTCCCAAGGACAAGAGGGAAGCTGTAAAAGATACAACTGAGGAGCCACCTCCAGCTGCCGCCCGCAAATTAAAATCAACAGCTGCACGCCGATACAGAGCTGAGTCGGAGAAGGAGAAGGAGAAAGAACCAGCTAAGAAGAAGCTGAGGGTTCGGATCAAGAAGCCAGTTACCAAGCCAGCTGAGGAGTTGCCAGCTGAGGAGACTCCAGCTGAGGAGACACCAGCTGAGGAAACACCTGCTGAGGAGCCATCTGAGTCGAGTCACTCAGTTGACGCGGCTGCCTTCGAGGTTGTTCCTCACAGAGATGAGATTGAAGGGATGGAAACTGAACCAGCTGACGAGCCGACTATCTCCTCGGATGCATCTTCTTCATCTGAGGAAGTCGAAGACATTCCAACCTCCCCCACGCCAGGAGCTGATGCCGTACCGCCCAAAGAGGCTCTCACAACCGACACACAGCCAAATATTCCGAGCTCCCTGCTCGATGCCAACATGGAGACCACTCTTTTGGCCAATGTTGATGAACCTATTGATACCAACCTCCCCACAGAATCCAAAATTCCGAGCTGCCCACTCGATGCCAACGTTGAGACCACTTCGTTGGCCAACGTTGAGGAAACACTTGAACCGATTCCTTACGAGAATCTATCTCCCTCCCCCATCGATAACGAAGCTGATCGTCAAGCCGTCGCGTTGGAGCATGAAGGCAAGGTGGCCTACTGCTTCCAGAAGCTGATCGGGATGTTCCCTGAAGCGCGCGACATGCTGATCTTTGCCACGCTTGGAACCGAGCTGCTGTACCAGTTCAATTTAATCTTCAGCCACTGGTATGTGAAGGAAGATACCATAAGGGTACACAACTGAAACCAGCTGAAGGCAGATGAATCGCGCATCAGAGATTACTTCAACTACACAAACCTTGAGGTTGCCTACAACAACAAGGTTGCGCTGCTGACGCATTGTCTGGACCTCAGCAAGGCTGAAGGAAGAGACACCAGGGAGACAGCCAAGCAAGACTGCATTGCCTTCCTCGATAACATGCTCGTCAAGTCTGCCGGTATTTATTAATGATCTGGACGCAGTCGCCGCCGCAGCAAAGGAAGAAGAAGCAGAGCTTTAACAATACATGGCCAACCGCCAAGCTATGATTACTGTTGAACAACCAGCACTCATTGAACAACCCACTCCAGCTGATCAGCCAGCACCCTCAACTGATGAAATTTGTGAGCTGATAGCTGAGAGGGTAAACCAGCTGAGGACGGAGATGCTTGCCAACATCCAGCGCAACACAGAAGATCAGCTAAGGATGATGGAAGCACAGGCGGAGAAACACGAGAAGCTGCAAGAAGAGAATGTTTCACTGAAGATAAAGCTGGACGAATGTTCAACATCCACCAGCCAAGACATCAACGCACTAAGGACAACCGTTCATGGAATCAAATCCGATCTAAACGTGTTCAAGTCCATATCTGATTCCAACCTCGCCAAATTCCAACAGACTCAAGATGAAGAATGGGATTCTCGGTTCGAGTCACGATGGGCTGAGTTCGCTGCTTTCCAAACTGAAGTCATTGAGACCCTCGCTACACTGAAGAAAGCCGAGCCAGAGCGCCTTGACTCTGAACTGGCAAAGAAGGTTGAGGTAGAGTGCGCAGTTGATGAGCTCTTCAACCGCATCCAACAAGCTGAACAGCAACTCACCTCTCTGGATGGCTCAGTCGCAAGCCTTGTTGCTGATGCCAAAAAGGGGGAAGTTGAGACTGGTAAAGATGAGATGCAGGGGGGAGATGTGATTGGAGGAGATGAGACAGCTGAAAAGACACCAGCCGAAGAATCTCAGCTAAAGAAGACATCCCAGAAGAAGAAGTCCACTCCTAAGCCAACCGACGTCGGCGGAGCTGAAATGGCTAAGGACCTGGAACGAGCAGAGAAGTATGGAGTATCTAACAACTCCATAGCCGAGATCGCAGCCGAGCTTGATGCGGAACTCGGCGGTATCACAACTGAAGAGTGTATTGCTGCTGCCAAGGCTATGGATGTTGCTGAGAAAGACTACATGAACCCGGAATGGGTGAAGAAATTTGCTGCCAGCCAAGCTAGAAGAGTCAACCAATTTGAAGAGGAGCTTACCAAGATCACAAATAACCTGGACAGAAATGTTGCATCCCGCAGCCGACGTCGAATTGAAAAACATCAGGTTAAGGCTGAAGCACGGTTGAAGCAGCAGAGACTGCCTGGAAAAATCAAGATACAGTCACGATTCTGGCATGTGGATAAGTGGATGCCAGTTGAGTGGAATGAAGACTGGGAATCATTCAAACAGGAGTTTGTGAATGATTTCTATTATAGGAAGGTGTTCACAACTGACGATCCGAGTAAAGCTTTCAAAGAAGCGCTGACCGAGCTACACTCTGGGGACCCGGGCATGTTCAGCCAGTTCATGCGAGCAATGATAGATGCAAAACTGGATATGAACACAGTCCCGGTCCCTCAGAAGGTCACTTATCTCCCTCCCTTTCCTTCCGGACTCAAGAAACCCCAATCATCAGAAGATAGTAGCTGAGGCAAGACAAGTTTGTCGAGAGCATGGGGTTGACATTTCAAAGGAGTCGGATGCAAAGCGAGAAATTTTTGTTAGAATTTTTAGGAAGTATGGGCTAAAATTTTAGCCAAGTTAAAGTTTTTGAGCAACTGATGTATATTTTGATTTTTGTGCATTTTGTTGTAACCATCAGTTGTAATGAAAACTTTCTTCAGTTATACGATTCAACTTGACGTACAATATCTCGTTGTCCAAGCTCTGAATCGCAAAGTTATTTCAATACCATGTTATAACTGTGCTAACCCTTTGATGTTTTAATCTTATAGACTGTCTAGAATTTCAGCTGAGATTTTAGATAGGTCAATAGGATTTAGATCAGTTTGATTTGTAAGGGTTTTGTAAGGGTTTTGGCATCATCAAAAAGGGGGAAATTGTTGGGAAATTTAAGTAAAGTTTTGATTGATTCCAAAACCAACTGACCCCAACCGAGTAGATGTTGCCAGATCCTAATGTTAGTAGTTGGGCTCGCTGTTTGAGCAATGTTGAGATTTTATCTTTACAGGTCTCCAGCTGAAGACGACAACATGGCGTTACTCGAACAGAACATCAGTTGTAAGAAAGACAACTGAGCATTCAAAGAAGAAGATGTAAGAGAACATCAGTTCAAGAAAGTCAACTGAGCGTTCAAGAGATAGAACATCAGTTACAAGAAAGACAACTGAGCGTTCAAGAAAGACAACTGAGCGTTCAAGATACAGAGCATCAGTTGAAGGACTCGAACCGATAAGATCGATAACTTGAAGTTCAAAGCAGCTGAGAGTTCAACTGTTCCTATTCAGACAGAAGGTTAGATGAAGATATCGATCAGATGGAACATCAGCTGAAGACCACTCAGATGAAGACCAAAACTTCTCAACCAACTAAACAAGGTTGAAAGTCAAAGGTTGAAGATTTGAATTTCAAAAAGGAAGTCACATGAAGGTTTGACGGTCTGTCATTACCTCATTTGGCCCAACACAAGGCTGTCTCAGATGGAAAGCAGAAGCACACAGTTGCCAAATCCAGAAAGTCTGCAGAGATGAAAGACAAGCCATCGCTTTCACAGAACAGAGATCAACGGCTCTTCCAACAGCTAGTTGATTCTCTCCACCTATAAATAGAGGCCTTCATTCATTCACCAAGACTAACGAGAAGACGAGAGAGACAAGTGCAAAGAGTTAGACGAGCGAACATCACGAGTTGAGAGTTCATATCGCAAACGAGCTAAACTGAATTCAATCTCTAAGAACATCACTAGTTGAGAGTTCATAGAGTGTTAGATTCTGTCTCTGTGTTTTTTATCTATCCTGAGAACATCACTAGCTGAGAGTTCATAGCTTAGATCCTAGCTCACTTCTTGTTCGAGCTATTAGTTGGAAACCCACCCTTTCACACATCTTCTCAAAAGGATTGTTAGGACCCTACTCTTCCCGTAATTGAGTAGATAGGTTGATACGTACCCGTAAACTTATCTGTAAGGTTGATAAGTACCCGTAAACTTATCTGTAAGGTTGATAAGTACCCGTAAACTTATCTTAACGGTTGCAAAACCTGCGTAAGCTTTGTGGTTTTTGTCCAGAAGAACTTGGACTGAGTTGTGTGGACTCACAACTCCCCGTGGACGTAGGAGTTCTCTCTGAACCACGTAAATCTTTGTGTGTTTGTGTTTATTATTTAGTTATTTATTGCATATTCAACTGACCAACTAACCAGCACTCAAACTGCATTCTTACATTCTCAACTGTTTTGGTTATTGACCGACCTTGCATATCTGAGCGTGAGTTATATTTTACTAGTTGTTATTTTCCACCACATTCCGCACAGCACCACTCTCACAGCTGAGTGCTCTTACTCAGTTGTGATTCCAACTGAGTCTTCTTACTCGGTTGTGATATTTTCAGGGGGTTGTTTTTAAAATTCTTAACCGGTGTATTCCCCTCTCCCCCCCCCCCCCTCACCAGAACTCGTATCGGAACCATCAAATATTTTTTAGCATAATACTCTGATGAGAGGTGCATGGGTTGGGATGTAACAATGTTAGTGAGTTAATGTGGTTCAAAGTGGTGGATGTCGTTGCAGATGGAAAAAATGACAATTGTGAGGGGTAATAATGATTGTGGTGAAGACGGGTTGGAGAAAATGATATATCGATTATTCGATTAATCTACATATTTCTCAAGATTAAAACGATGTTTTGATATCATGTGGACGTTGTGAACCAGTATGCCAAAAATATAAATGTTGCATTATTGAAAAAATATTGAATGTTTATTTAATTATACTCTTATATTATTAATTTATTTATTGTATTTACTTTAAAATTTTGTTCGTATTGTAAGATACTATGAGATTCGTTAGTACTAGTATTTGTAATGGAAGAGTCGTCTGGGTAGCATATAAATAAAGAAATCTTGGAGCCAAAAAGTGTCAAGGATAAAATTAATGTCTAATTAAAATTAAAATAAGCATGATGAATTGATGCTTTTGATCCGTATAAAAATTATTAAATACTATTATTACTACTAATTACTACAGTAGAATCTCCTTAAATTAATACTCAATAAATTAATAATCTATTTAACATAATAATTTTCTCCGGTCCCGAGTTGGGCCTTGGACGTAAATTAATAATTTTGATAAATTGATAAGATAATAATTTTTCAGAAAATCCCTTTATAAATATAAGGTCCCAACAAAACTATAAATTAATAATTGCCTAAAATTACATAGTATATATCTAGGATAATTTAGTAAAATATGAACTAATTGTAGTTTGCTTTCTTTTGAAATTTATATCAAAATGAATTTCATCTCTAACTTTTCTCACGGCACTCATAAGCTCCGGTGTGGCACTCTCGAACTGCAACAAAAAATTGTGAAGAGTTTTTTATGCTATTATTGCTTCCTTTCGCGTAACCGGTTCCAACGGCATAGTATCATCTTGAGCTTCATCTTCAATTGAATTTTCAATTATGGTATCAACAATTTCTTGTAAGCTTTGAATCTCCGAGCATGCTTCATTTTCACCCGGATAATCCAATAAGTGATTGACATCCATTTTATTGCGATAACCAAGATTATCGATCATTGTGGTGAGTTCACGAACGTCTGCTTCACTTGAATCTGTCGTTTCTCCTTCATCCTCCGAACGAATTTTGCAATGTCTGAAACAATTGGCTATTGTCTCTTGCTGAACATTTATAGTCCAAGCTGAGACTGCAAGATGTATTGCATCCAAAACATTAAGCTTTTCTGGATTGGCCTGTTCTAACTCATGGCCTTCCAATATCATACGATAAAGTCTCTTACGATAGTGCATCTTAAAAGCTCTTATTATCCTAGCATCCCAAGGTTGAATCTTTGATGTCATGTTAGGCGGCAGAAAGAACAACTCAACATTTTCAAGTCCTTCAATATTTTTGGGATGAGCTGGACAATTATCTACCACCAACAAAATTTTTCTACCGTGCATTTTCCGATCAAGATAGCGAACATATTCATCAAAAAGCACACTAGTCATCCATGCTCTTTTGTTAGCACGATACTGACAATTTAAGCAACTCATATTCACATTCTTGAAGCAGCGAGGTTTGGCATACTTACCAATAATCCAAAGAGGAATTTTCTCTGATCCATCTTAATTGCAGCAGATAACAACAGTAAGCCTTTCTTTATCCTGTTTTTTTCCTTCCAATTGCTTTGTTGCAAGAGAATGATCGGCTTGTAACCTGTAAAACAAACAGTTTCATCCATATTAAAAACATCTTTCTTAGGAAACTGATTAATCTTTTGCCTTATCAACTCCAATTGTTTCTCCATCTCTTGTGTGTCAACAGAGCCACTTTCTCCGAAACGACGAAAAGACTTGATACCATGCCTTAGCTTGAACTACTCGAGCCAACCTTGAGAAAAGTTATGATCAGCAGCAGGTTCTTGAGGATATAAAAGTTTCATCGTCTCTCTTGCCTTCTCCAATATTAGTTCCCCTGTCATATTGACACGATCTTGGTGTTGTAGGAACCACTCATAAACTACTTTTTCCATCTCTGGAAATTTTGCTGATTTATGTCTCTTAGTATCCCCTCCTTTTTCGAAGTTAGCCGAAAGATACTCAGATGATCTCTTGAGTGTGTTAGAGATAGTACCTTGACTAACTTTCAAATGAAAGTTTTGGTCGAGCCAAAGCTGCAACTGTTTTTGGGTTTGATTGGGGTTATCTCTTTTGTATTCACATAAGGCTTTGCGTATTTGATCTGTCATGGTTGTTTTTTCAACACCTTTTAGATGAGAAGCCATTGTTTTTTTTTTTTGGAATGGTTTTAAAAACCTTCCATGTTATGTTTATATACATACTAATTCTTTTAAGTTTCATAAATATGGAATATGGAACATTGAACGTGAATATGTACCGTATTCACTCCTAATGCACTTCATTAACTTAAGAAGCATCAATTGATTGAATTAATTTAAGTTGCATGAGTTAAACACATTAATGTACTTAATTTTCAATACATTGAATGTATTTTTGTTGAATTCATGCATCGTAATTACTTTAAATTCACTTCATATAAAGTACCTCTTTTAATTAATAAATTATTAATTTATCAATTAATTAAAATCTCTCTAAGATAATAAATTTTCACGGTCCCGAGGGTATTAATTTATAGAGGTTTTACTATATTTTAAACTTTCGATTTATTCAAATAACTACACATATGGAAAAAAAAATGTAATTTTGTATTCCAAATGTAGAACAATCTTGAATAATAAAACTGGGTCAAATACCTTTGTGGTGGCCAGCTTTAATATTTCCATTTTTGGTAAGTCATTCAGTCTTGTTTGACCACCACCAGCAAAGGCGCCCTGCTTCCTTTCCTGTTTAGGTGATATTCCTTCTCCCCTGCTGGCCTGCTCACTATTAATATGGTATAATACAAAATTATGTCTGAGGCTGCGTATCAAGCGTATAACAATTCCTTAATTCTACTTGGACTGTCTGTCGCCATGAGTTATGATGGGTTGACTGAGTTGTGTGGTGTAGCTTTGTAGTTCGATTTTTGTTTAATTAAATATACATTCTTAAATCTCCTCAAAAGAAAAAATTATATACTAAAATAAATTTTCGAAGCCGCAACAAATTTAGTTACAATCAATAAAAGATGCAATTTCTTCACAACAAAAAATCATAAGCGGAAAAAATCTCAATAAAGAACCCATCATATTAATTCGGACTTCCGCCCATCAATCGAACAGGAGAAATCCCTTCGTTGAGAGGTACAAAAACAATTTCTTCGAACGAATGGACATTATGAAAAATAGGGAAATAAATTAGGACTTGGTATTATTTACTAGACTCGTCTAGATCGCAGAGGAAAAAACGACAACATTTAGTTATTGGGAATATGTGTTAAATTAATAATTCATGTCACACTATATATCTTCGTCCAAGTTGAACTTACGAATGTGTTGTTTTCTCTGTAATTTTCTCAAGCTTTACATTGATCTCCCATAAAACACGAGTATCCAAATTTTCTACATATTTAGTTATATATTGATGGAAATGCCACACGTGAATGCCAATTATCAACTCTATTTTTCCGCGCCGGAATTACTTATTGGCTATATTTGTCACAAATTGAATTCATCGAACCCAAAATTTGTATTATGCTCAGGTACGTCGGCCTAAAAAATCAACACATTGTGAATTTATTGGACTAAAATAGTGTATTTTACTTTTCATTAACTAATAAATTGTTAGAACCCGGTGTTACAAGATGCGTGTTACAATGAATATTCGGAACTTTATTAAGTATAAACTGAATACAAAGTAACAATATTAGTAATACAATGGAATAATCGAAACTACATGAAATATATAGAACTAGAAATCGTCCAAAGTAGAACTTCTGCCCGCAAGACGAGAATACGTCTCGGTAGTGCTCATGGTAAGGCGGCTCATCCCCAAAGGTTAAAACGATTTCAACGTCTCGATAGAAGTAGCACCACAATCTTATCGAGCACCATCGAATAAGACAAGAATGAGAACTGAGCTAGACACAATAATATGCTACTCCCTCCGTTCACCAAGTCTTGAACCATTTGGGAGTCGACACGGAGATTAAGAAAAGTGATAAAGTAGTTGTGGGTAGGGTAAAAGTTGAAAAGTAGGGGTATTGTTAATTAGTGGGTTAGTTTGCTAATCTATTTCCACCTTTCTCTCTCCTCTTAGATTGCATTTTTTAATTGTGAACACTTTCTCCTCAATCAATTTTTGCTTCTTTTTTCTTTTTCTGTTCTTGGCTGCTGCCTTAATCAATTTTTGATTTTTTTTTTTCCTGTTCTTGGCTGCTGCCTTAATCAATTTTTTTTTCCTGTCCTTAATCAATTTTCATGCTCTTTCTCCTTAATCAATTTTCCTGTTCTTTCTCCTTAATCAATTTTCGTGTATTTTTCCTGTCATATAAGGCCTGTTCGAACATCAAATAGGAGTGGGGATCCAGCACCATCGCCTCATGATGGAGGTCAGAAGCCTCTGCCAAAGCAGAGGGTGCCAAGGAAGCTCCGGCAGCCATGAAGTCTGAACCAGAGGGTGGCGATGAACCAACGGCCGCCGGCAATTGTTTAACTGACGGTGAGAGGTCGGTCAACTCTGAAACAGAGGGTGGCGAGGAAGCTCCGGCCGCCGGCGTAGAGGAGAGATCAGAGGGTGGCGCGTCGCCTCCCGCTGCCGTCTCTGGTTTGACCGGAGAGGGTCTGAACTCTTCATCGACGGGCGTGAAGCAGGTGTCGGGCACCACCGTGTCCGGAAGGAGCGCCGCCTCTGAATCTGCGACCATGAGAACCAAATCGGAACTCGGCGGCGAGAAGATAGCAGAGGGTGGCGCGACGCCTCGATCCGCCGTCTCTGGTTTGACCGGAGAGGGTTTGAACTCTTCATCGACGGGCGTGAAGCAGGTGTCGGGCACCACCGTGTCCGGATGGAGCGCCGCCTCTGAATCTGCCACCATGAGACCCAAATCAGAACTCGGCGACGAGGAGATAGCATAGGGTGGCGTGTCGCCTCGAGCCGCCGTCAACGGAGAGGGAGGAAACTCGGAATCGACGGCGGCGAAGCATGTTTCAGAGAGAGAATCGGAATTCATGGCTGAAATAAAAGGATTTTCGACGGAGATGGAGATGGAGAGGGAGAGGAGATGAATCCAGTGATGGTGAGATGAAATCGGAGAAGGACGGAGAGGAGACTGATACAGAGATGGAGATCCAGCTCGAAGAGATGAGAGAGAGCGGCATAGATCTAGGGTTTGTGAGAGTGGGAGAGGAGTGATAATAGAGGGTGCATAATGACTCAGACCCAAAAATGTGTGGATCGAAGTAATGAGAGGGTGTGTGAGTGATTAAGAAAAGTAATTAGTGTTGTTAGATTAATTAGTGAATTTAATTTATGGAAGGGTGGGTTGATAATGGTAAAGGGTAGTAATAAAACAAAAGTAATAAGGGTACAATGGTAAAAATAACAGAACGGTTCAATATTTGATGAACAAAATAAAAGGGTGAAACGGTTCAAGACTTGGTGAACGGAGGGAGTATATGATTTCGTTTGCACAAAGATACAAGCTTTCGATATACAAAACTATGAAATGAACTCCTATATATAGCTAAATCACCACGTAGGGATTAATTACACCATTTAAGTGCATTCATCATCTCCTTGACGGTTTTGGGTGTTACACCATTCAAGATATATGGCTGTTAAACTACTTAATTGCTTTAACAATTAAGTGTGGCGGTTCACATAATTTACAAGTCATCACCGACTTTTTATATACTGACCAATTAAATAATACATAGTCTAATTGAATTTTGTGCATTGTTATCAACAATTGAGCCGATTTAGATACAATTACAATTAAAATTGTAATAGTTAATTGATTTGCTATTTAGATAATTGGGCCGAGCCCAATTCTTAAGGGGTTTGATTATTTGTTTAATAACCAGTATGCCCAACTAATCAAATTTAAGGCCTAATTTTAGGTCCGAGTTCGAGCTCGTTCTTTCAATGTGGAATAACCACATTAACGAATTTGCCTATAATAAATTCATTTCCAACACTTTCAATACACAATTATATATCATTTTTCTCACTCACCAAATAATGGTTTGAGAATATATTCCGATTATTTACTCGATGAGTAAAATAATCTTTTATTATTTAATTCTCAATAATTAAATAATTAACCGTCACAAATAATGATTCTTCAACCATTATATCTAACATAAATAATGGGATGTAAAATTATTATAAAAAAAAACACTTAATAGGGAATTATAAATTACAAACTCGATGTTTACTAAAAGAAAAGAAAGAAGAAATTAGTCAAATTACAAACTTGATGCCATAAACAAAATCAATTACCATATCACAACACAGAAAAAAGAGTACAAAATCAACTATCAATATTGAGCTGCATACTGCAGCAGAAGGAGATGTACCTTTTGAAGTGTTGAGAAAAAAGAAATCTATTATTATTGCTTTATTTTGCTCCATTGACATTTCTTCTGGAGTATTGATTTTAACAATTATCCATAAAGAAAAAACAAAACTATTATTGCTTTATTTTGCTCCTTTGACATTTCCTCTATTTATTTTAACAATCATCCATAAAATTTGGCTCATAACATGTGAGGGTCCAAAAAAGTTGTTTTGATTCGTATATAGTATATAATAAGAGGATTAGGTGATAATGCTATTTTAGGTGAGAAATGAGAATAAATTTGGACCGTTGATCATTCTTAATCAATAGCTCAGATTTAACGATGCATTAAGTTATTGTAATTTATGCATTATGATGTTAATGCATTATTGTATATTATGCATTAGAATATGTATGCATTACATTTCTACAATATATGCATTTTCGATGTGAGAAAAATGCATTAAAATGTATCAATCTCACGTTCTCATATAAAATTTATTCTCACCATATCCCTACCATATATATATATATATATATATATATATATATATATAGGGAAGAGATCATATGTAAATCATTTTTCTCGTAAGAAATAAGAAACGATCTGGACTATTGATTTTTGTAGATCTACGGTTAAGATTGACTGATACATTATAATTAAACACGGAATGCATTATCATACTGTGCATCATAGTAATCCAAAAATGCACTATTATGATGATGCGTTGTAATAATACACAAAAGACATTATTTTAATGAATAAAATGCATTATTTTTATTTTTTACGGGAACTGTGTTTTGTATGTGAATCAACCCCTATATATATAGGGAGTGGATCATATAGGAACTCATATTTATATGAGAATTAGAAACCAATCTAGGTCATTCATCCTATAAAACCTATGGATATGATTTAACCTCATGGTCAACCAGTCAAACACGTTTTTTTGTCAATCCCGCCTTTTATACTTAAGTAAGGCTGGTATGGTAATTTTCACTAATGTATTCTATTCATGAAAGTGAGATGCACAAAATAGTGTAAAGTAATGCATTAATTAAAAGAAAGTGATGCATCAATAACACATTTGTAATACACCAATTTCTTTTATTAATCTCAAGTGAAAATTGGCCAAATTTTTCTATTTATTAGTTTTCACGACGTATATGATTAATAAAATAAATAGATTTAGTATTTGCATGCGCATAGTATATTCATTATTCATATATCATATTACAATTAATTATATATTATGTATTTCATTTTTGTACTTGTTATTTGATGTTTTGGTCACAATTTTATGATTCATTAACATGATTTAAGTGATGCAATAATATGCAACTGTAAATGCATATAATAAGAAAATATTCATTATCATAATTAATGCATTACGTGTATGATATTTGTGCATAAAGTGTTCATATTTATGTATTACATTGTCTACTTTTTGATACAACAATTTATCAATTTTTAATGGACAAACATTATTAATGTAAGAGTGAAGCTATTTAACCATAATATGGCTAGCCATAATTCTACAATTATATGAAAATAAATTGATTTAGATAAATTTTTAGTTTATTTAAAGAAGTATAAATATATATTTTATGTTATTATCATATTCTTAACTTAAATTTTGTCATAATTGGTGTAAATATATAACTCTTTCATTCTTTCGACAAAAAGCTTTGTATTCACTCTATTATATATATCGAGATTTTTGTTATCTCCAAATTCAAATACTATCAATATAAATTTGTATAAACTGAATATTTAAATTATTAAAAATCATTTAAAAGTTAAAATTATAAATAAATTATTTTTTTCTCTTATTTAAACTAAATTATGGCTAGCCATAATATGGCTACATAGATTTATTGTTAATATTAATAACATAATGCATATATTACCACTAACCTACTTAAAAAAATTAATAATTTATGAACAATTACAAATTGAATAAATTTCACCTACACTTCATTCCTTCTCCACCGGCCCTGAAACCAACTTGTCGGCAGACCACCACCGCTGTCGCCATCTAGGTTTCTCATATTAGCAAAATCTCATCCGAAAATTCTATGACTCAAAAGCCATAATCTGATTCTATGCAATATGCTAAGTCACTTACACAGTTGTAAACCAACAAGATTTGTTTTAACAAATTCAGATATGGTGTGAGGCAAGCCGCAACAGCGTGCTGCTGGCCACAATAACAGATATCGGTGATGTCTCGCTCGATTTGACAGAAGAAAAAATGAAGAACTTAGGGATTTACTTTTGTTTCAAGTAGGAAATAGCGAGAGAAAGTAGCGACAATGACGATCGATGGTCGTTTGCATCAGCGGTGGTGATTCTAGCCGTGACCAACAATTGGTATTCACTGGTGAGAGAAGATGAGAATTGAGGAGAAGCTTTTGCGATTGAAATGGGGGAAAGACGAAAACTAAGATTGAAGGAGAGTGAGAGAGATTGTGTATGTCTGTGAAATGAATTTCCTAATTTAGCGTTTGGTGTCTTACTTTTTAATTCATGCTAAAGTTTTAGATTTAATCTAAGCCACACAGTTTTTTTACAAATGAGTGATCAAAATTAATTCTTAGTTCTCATATAAAGGGTAGTTTTCACCAGATCCGCACTATATATATATATATATATATATATATTGTTATAAAAATAGTAAAATATTTTATAGATTAGATAGCCTTATCTATTTAGCTTTTCTTTGTCGGCCATATGCCAAAAGCTAGCAATAATGTTAGTAATATTTTATTCAATAGTTTGTAAGTAATAATGTTAGTAGTTTGTAATAGTGTTTTGTACGTACGCATATATAAAGAGCTTAGCTCTTTGTTGTAACACACAACACCTTACTCATACACTTTTGTAGTAATGAAGAAAATGTTCTTTTAAATTCTCACTATCTTAGTTTCTAGCTAATTGTTAACTCTTCCGAGTTTATATAATATATCCCAATATAAAAAAAAAAAAAAAAATTATCTCCACTGTGCATACTCCGATCTAACCAACGTGGATAGCTCCTCGTTCTGGAAGCATTCTTGTTGTAAGATCTCTTCTTTTCTTCTTTCATTATGTGGATTAACGTGAACCCTGAACCCCGAACCCTGAACTCCGAACCCCGAACCCCGAACCCCGAACCCCGAACCCCGAACCCCGAACCCTGAACCCTGAACTCTGTTTCCTTAGGGTTCAGGGTTCATATGTATATATATATAGGGAGTGATTCCCATGCAAACTCCCCTTAAAGTGAGAAATAGGAATTAATCTCCACCATTGATCTTATCTACATGAAGGGTCAAGATTTAGCTTGGTCAAACCGGGTCAAACCCGGGTCAACCCGTTGACTTTTTTTTTTTTTAAATTTTCGATTTTTTTTTTTTTTTTTATAAACTGTCATACAAGATGCACAAATTCACATATTCAGATGCACAAATTCACATATTCGGATGCACAACTAAGTGTATTGAGATGCACAAGATTTTAAGTTTTTTTTATGTTTTTTTTTTTTCGTTTTTTTTAAAGGCTAGGTCATATGCACCACATCATGTATTCATATGCACCACACTATATAATGAGATGCACCACTAAGTGCATTAAGATGCACTAGTTTTGTTTTCGTTTTTTTTTATTTTCGTAAAACATTGTGCATCTAGTTACACTATGTGGTGCATCTAGTTACACTGTGTGGTGCATCTAGTTACGCATTATGGTGCATCCAATTTTTTTTCAGTTTTTTTTTTTTTACAAATTCGGTGCATCTCACTACACATAGTGGTGTATCTCATTATGTATAGTTGTGCATCCGAATATGTGAAATGGTGCATTTTGGGTGACTGTTTTAAAAAAAAAAAGTGGAAAAAAAACTGAAAATCTTGTGCATCTAAATGCACTTAGTGGTGCATCTAGTTATATAGAGTGGTGCATCTGAATATGTGAAGTTGTGCATCTTGAGTGACAGTTTATTAAAAAAAAAATTGAAAATCTTGTGCATCTAAATGCACTTAGTGGTGCATCTAGTTATGTAGAGTGGTGCATCCGAATATGTGAAGTTGTGCATCTTTGGTGTCAGTTTAAAAAAAAAAATTGAAAATAAAAAAAAAGAAAAAAAAAAGTCAACGGGTTGACCCTGGTTTGACCCGCTTTGACTTGGCCAAATCTTGACCCTCCATCACCAATAGATCTATGGTGAAAATCTATTCTCATTTCTTAGGATAATATTTATTCTCATATGATCTATCTCTTATATATATATATATATATATATATATATATATATATATATATATATATATATTTCAAAACTTATTTCCATGAGTTAACTACTACCTTGATGTGAACCATTGATCTTAACTAGATCTAGGGATGATATTAAATACTAATAATAAGATTTGGTTAATAATACCCCAAAACAATTTAATGTATTTATCGTGCAAGGATAGCTTAGGTAGATTTAATTTAGAGAAAATACATCCATATAGCCAGTTTGACTAGGTTGACTACAATAGTTGTCAAGTAACTTAATATTGTCAAATTGTAGCCAAAAATGTGATTTTGGGACAAAAATACCCTTACATATCATTTTTTCTCCTTTTCTCCTCATCTCTTTTCCTCTTTCTCTTTCTTCTCTTTTTTCTTCTCTCTCCCCATCGTGTTTCTTCTGCTGCTACTTTCTTCTTCATTTTTTTTTCTTCTCTTCTTCCTCCCGTCCCCGCCGCCCCCCCTCCCGTCGCCGCTGCCATCGTCCCGTCGTCGCCGCTCTCTCTCTTCTTCCCGTCGTCGTCGCTTTCTCTCTATAGATTTGTTATCGTTGCCTCCACTCTACGACTTTCTCTCCCCGCCTCGTCTCCTCCGCCTTGTCTCCTTCCCCTCATCTCCTCCGCATAGCTTCCGAAAGTGGCCGCGACGAGCAGCCCGGCGAAGAAGAAGAACCAGTTCCCTCCGATTCCGGCGACTACAGAGAAGAAGAAGAAGAAGAAGAAGAAGATGGAAGAAAAGAGAAAAAGGAAGAAAAAGGTAGAATAAGAAGATCTGCAGATCTGGTTTCGAAACTGAAATTTTTAAGTGTATGTTGTTGCGAATTTTGAAATTCGCAACATAATATACGAATTTCGTATATAGTGTTACGAATTGTGAAATTCGTAACAAACTGTGCATTTTGATTCGTTTACTTGAAGTTACGAAAGTAGAATTTCGTAACATGTTTGTGACAATTGGAACTTTTCGAAATGAAGCATTTTATGTTACTAAATTAGCATTCGTATTGAATAATCTGTTGCTAATTCATATTTTCGTATAACGTTTTTGGAATTTCGGTTATAACATGTTACGAAATTACAATTTCGTAACATGTTTGTGGCTATTTGAAGGTTTCAAAACTGAAATTGTTAAGAATTTGATGTTGTGAAATTCGCAACTTAATATACGAATTTCGTAACATGGAACTGATACAAAATGATAAAATCTTAACAGAAAGTCAAGGCATAGTGATACAAAATGACAAAATCGTAACATGGAATCAAGGTATACAGAAACGAAATGCCAAATGTTAACACTAAGTCAAGGCATAGTGATACGAAATGCCAAAATCGTAATCTGTTATGTTACGAATTTATTAATTTCGTAATACGAAATCAACGATTGATGATATTATTCTTATGAATTGTATGAATTCGTAATGTCTTATGTTACGAATGTATGAAATTCATAACACTAATTAAAGATTGTTTTTGTGTTACGATTTGTTATTTTCGTAACTGATTTATTACTATTTGTTGATTTCGTAACGATACGATTTGTTACGATTTTGTTTTGGTGTTATGACTTATTTGTTTTCGTAATTGCTTTATCAGGTAGCGTGGTGTTACGACTTGTTTGTTGCGAATTGTGAAATTCGCAACATTATATGCTTAAAAAATTTAGTTTCGGAACCTTCAAATAGTCCCAAACGTGTTGCGAAATCGTAATTTCGTAACGTCAAATAAACGAATGAAAATGCATAGGTAGTTACGAATTTCATAATTCGCAACACTATATACGAATTATGTTACGAATTGTGAAATTCGCAACATTATATACCTAAAAATTTCAGATTCGAAACATTCAAAAAGCCTCAAACATGTTGCGAAATTGTAAATTCATAACTTCAAATTAACGAACCAAAATGCACAGTTAGTTACGAATTTCGTGACACTATATACGAAATTCGTATATTTTGTTGCGAATTGTGAAATTCGCAATATTATATACCTAAAAATTTCAGATTCGAAACCTTCAAAAATCCTCAAACATGTTGCGAAATTGTAATTTCGCAATATTTTATGACCGAAATTCCAAAAACGTGTTACGAAAATATGAATTAGCAACAGATTATTCAATACGAAATTCGTATATTTTGTTGCGAATTGTGAAATTCGCAACATTATATGCTTAAAAATTTTAGTTTCGGAACCTCCAAATAGTCCCAAACGTGTTGCGAAATCGTAATTTCGTAGCGTCAAATAAACGAATGAAAAAGCACAGGTAGTTACGAATTTCACAATTCGCAACACTATATACGAAATTCGTATATTATGTTGCGAATTTCAAAATTCGCAACAACATATCTGCACATCTTCAAAAAAGCAGATCTGAGAAAAAAAACTAGATCTGCGAATTTCAGAATTTTAAAGAAAACCAGATCTGAGAAAATAAACAGATCTGCAGATCTTCTTCTTCTCTTCTTCTTCTTCTTCTTCTACCTTTTTCTTCCTTTTTCTCTTTTCTTCCATCTTCTTCTTCTCTGTGTAGCTCGACGGCGACAGCTTCTTTCTCTGCGCCGTCTTCTTCGTCGCCATCGGGTTCGTCGTCTCCGTCTGCTTCTTCCTCTCCGCCGCCTTGTTCGTCTCCGGCGGCTTCTTCATCTCCGGCGTCTTCTTCTTCATCTATAGTCGGAGAAGTTTGTTCTTCATCTACATGTGGAGGACTTTGTTCTTCTTCCACAGATTTGCTTTCTTCATTCTCAGAAGCCATGGATGGACGGCTGAGGCGGAGGGTTTCTGGCGATGGCTAGGGTTTGGCGGCGGCGCGAGGGGCTGAGGCGGAGGGTGGCGGAAATGAGGCGGAAATGGGGGAGAGAGGGTGGTGGACGGCGGGTTTGTGGAATTGGTAGGGTTTGGTGGTGGAGAGGTTTTTTATAGAGAGAAAGTGAAAATGTGGGAAATGAGGGAAATGGGGATTTTAGAATGGTGGGACACGTTTTTGTTTTGTTTAAAACTGAAAATAACCTCTATAATGTAGTAAGGGTATTTTTGTCCACAAAACACATTTTTGGCTATATTTTTACCATATTATGTTGTTTGACATATATTGTAATCTAAGGGGGAATTTTGCTATATGGGTGCATCACTCTTTAATTTACCCGCTTTCTAATCCTGAGTTTTAGGCAACAAATGAGGGAATCACGGATCCCCCCATAATCCAATACTACTATATATTTCTTTCCTCCTTTGCAAAAAAATAAAATATAATTAAAAACAAAATCTAATTTATTACTTATGCAATTAATATGCAATATTTATATAGAAATTAAGCAACATACTTGTGTAATATTTAAGCATTATTAATTATTGCAAATTACTTGTGCTTAAATTATTAAACAATATGTCGTTGATAAATAAGCAATAATTATTAGATATTTGTGCATTATTTACTATTGGTAAATACGCAATATTTGAGATTATACTTCATAAGCAATATGTAATTAGGAAATAAGCAATACCTAATATATATTTAAGCAATATTAGTTATTGAAAATTGTTTATGTTTAAATTATTAAGCAACACATTTATTGAAAATAAGCAACTTAATATTTACATGATTAGAAAATGAATTTATCCTCTTTTTATAATTGGCACGTGTATATATATATATATATATATATATATATATATATATATATATATATTAAATTATTCATAAAAATGTGAATTTT
Source organism: Schizonepeta tenuifolia (assembly GCA_029490685.1). NCBI lineage: Eukaryota > Viridiplantae > Streptophyta > Magnoliopsida > Lamiales > Lamiaceae > Schizonepeta > Schizonepeta tenuifolia. The sequence continues at coordinate 55,153,118 of CM055957.1, read as the reverse complement.
AAAATAACCATATCATACATACTTAAACAAATAAAGAAAAATTAAGCGGATCGAAAAAGGGAGTTACAAATAAACACAATATACTAATCTACCCCTCTATAAGTGAAAAAATGTCACATGCATTAAATAAATATCTTTCATAATGGAAATCGTTGATTAAGTTAAATGAATGAAAAAGATTAAATTTTAGGATAACTCATGAGAAAATGTTTTATTTGAACCTCCCCTGGATATCACAAACAACTTGCAAGAAATATAAAGTTATAAACAAAAGCAACCGTACGACATTTAAAGTTTAAACCCTGTCACAAGATATTTAAAAAATAAAATACTACTAATTATTTCAAAAAAATTGCAAACGTGCAACCTATTTCAAAAAATTTGCAATTCAATTAAAATGTTGTACTTCTAGGTATTTTTGTCATACCCCACTTTTAGAACAATGACTTAACGGGGAATGACTAGTGATTAGAAATAAGAAAGGGCAATAGAACGGGCTAAGCTTGAATGAGATTAAACGCAATACTTTATTCAAAATCCTTACACAATCATGTACAGGATCGATGTTCTAGTCGTATCCGAAAATAGAAAAAATTAACAAATTTAGACACAACAAATCTAGGATTTAAAAGATAGAAAAATCACAAGTCGACATAGACAACTAAGCTCAAAAAGCTTAAACTAGCGGAAGCAAATTCAATGTTCAAACTATATCCTCAGTTCAGTCCGTCGCCTCAGCTCCAAGACTTGAAAAACATTTAGAAACATTTTGGGTTGAGCACTAATGTACTCAGTGGGCCATGCATTTCATAAACATTTCATAAAAATGTAAGCTTCGCATATCCATAACGTACAGCGATACTTAGAAGGTTTTAAAACGAAAAGCTTCTAAGTTCACTAAAACATTTATGATCACTTAGCGCGCTACTGTTTGTGACGTTCTTGTGTTACTCTTATAAGCTGGTAAATCTCAAGTCAAAACTTAAGGAATTCGCTAGTGAACCTCGAGCCGTAGCTCCAAGAGTTCTCTGGGTGAATCTCGAGCTGAAGCTCCAAGAGAAATCACCTAACTATGTCAAGCACACAATGGGGATCAACCATTGCATATCATGACTCTAGGGGTGTACACAACACTAAGAGCTTTAAACACACTGAGCGCACATAAAATATTTCGTTCATGGATAGCATTTTCACTTTGTAAATATCAGAGCTTAATAACTCAAATGTAAACTTTAGATAGAAAAGCCCACCTGGATAGATTAAATCTGAAGCAAAATATACATTAAACTTGTGCCGGAACGAGCAAATGCTATTCTTCTGTGCAATCTCATCCTACAAGGCGAGTTCTATTCTTAAATATGTTTTCAAACTAACCTTAGTAACATAATAAAGTAATTAATCCAGATTTACTATTCTCGGTCTTTACATTTCAGTTTAAGAAACCGACTTAATCTTAGCTCGGCACTTAGTAAAGTTTAACTTTATTTAAAAGGTGAAAACCATATAGACAAGCTCCTTGTGAAATTCAACTCATTTAGAACTTCATAAACTTCATATTAGCATGCATATTTCAGTAACAGAAATACACAGAACGCATTTCTCTATTTCTCTTAAACATAAAACGTGTTGGCACATAAACTTTCAGCAGAACAGTCAACTTTAAATAATTAACTGATTTGATATACTAGGAATTAAGAGACATGCCATATACCCCTGGAAAGCTACAAGAGTTTATTTTCTGGCAAAATTTGCAGCACTCAAAAATATTATACGAGCCAGAAGTTACTGCTGTTTAAAGGCAGACTGTTCAAGCTGACAACATGCTGAAACTTGCGAAAATCATGATTAACTTCCCTAGTTTTTCTTTCTTACTTCATAAGAACTCACAAGTTTCACATATTTTCTTCATTCAAATCATATTATAACATCATGAAATTAGGGATTAACAATAAGATACAAACAACACAAATCCAAACTTAAATCAAAGGCCAAAATATTTATTATCAACCTTATGCATTTCCCTTCTCTTCTATATCAATTCATGGCAACACTTACACAAAGTCATGTATTTTCTTTTAACTTCTCTATTATATCAAGACATGACAATGATCTGGCAAGTCATATACGTATGTAGGTATATTTACACATAAACCTGCACAAACTTTCAGCATGTACTGCCATCTTTCTTCTCTGCATTTAGTTGAATAGTAGGCGGGCATAACTTTATATGATCAGTTCTTTTTCAATTTTTTGTTTATTTATCGTGCTCTCATAACAGATATAACACATATACATGCCAATAAATAACTAGAATGACCACCAATTCAACTTCAAACCAACCAAAGGCAAACCATATAAAATCATCAAGAGAACTCTAGGATTATTTCTTCATACTTTCAACCACAAGCCCTATATTAGTCATATATATTGCAAGAATTGAAATCAAAAGGTGGGATATATTTCAAACCTTGTAAATTTTCCTTCTTCTCCCCTTCTACTAGCGAGCCTTTTGCTTGCTTTCCTTTTTTTTTTTTTCCCTCTCTTGGTCGAGCTCTCTGTTCTCCTCTCCCCCTGCCCAAATTGTCACTCTCTACTTCCTACACTCGACATCTCTCTCTCTTGTTCCTTCTTACTCTCTTCTCTGGTTTCACCCTTTTTTTCTTTTTTTCTGCTAACTCTTGCTTTCCAGTTCTTCTCTTCTCTTTTTCTTCAAATCCTATCATAACATTTGCACCTTATTATTATTATTATTATTAGTAGCAGTAGTAGTAGTAGTTGTTGTTGTTGTTGTTGTAGTTGTTTCAATGTGACACTAACTAAGATTGTAAACTTTCAGAAGAATGATATCTAATGTTTATTAATTCTGATTATAAAAATAGCATATATAAATTTATTATAAAAATTTATCCTTTCTGTTTTTGTTAATCATATTCAAATATTTGATTTTTTGCCCCCGGAAGTTTCATACCATTAATTTTGATGTTGATTCGACGAGTACAAATAATTTTTAATCGGGTTTAAGATGAGTACGAGCAAAAAAAATCATATTCGGGTTGGACAATATTTAATGGGTTGTATATGATCTATTATTATTTCATAACCGAGTCTGATAAGTAGGGGATATCAATTTAACTAAAAAAGGCGGATCGGCCCAATAGATCAACTAATAGAGTGACGAAGCAAATAGTCAAACGCGACACTTTAGTTTTACTAAGGCGATAAGGAAAGAATGAAAGTTATTCGCGTACCAACCACTCATACGGTAATAGAATCAAAGTAAAAGAAAACGATCGGAAGAGTGAGTTTAAACAAGCATACAAATTTGGGAGGGGTACTGATAAGAAAGTCTATTTTTCATCGGGTTTGAAAAGGGTACATTTAAAAAAAAAATTAGATTGCAAAATATTTTATGGGCACCATGTGTGTTGCCTACCGGTAATTAGTTAATGTATGAGGCCAAAAGGCTTACATTTAACTCCACCTTGATAGTGTCTTTTGATTTAATATTTAATGGTTGGATACCCAACTCATTATCATTTCTAAGTGAATTCGATAGATATGGATGTCACTAAAACTCTAAAGGCCAACGAAATAGATTCAGAAAAAAAAAAATTCTCGCAAAAATTTTAACCCGATTTTCCTAAACCTAACATAGCCAAAGCCCAAAAAACAAATGGATTGATAAAATAATTGTATTTTTAAAAAATGTTTTATATGTATATTAACATTAAAACCCACCGATGAGTTATTATCTTATTATTGTTAAAAAAATCAGCATTACCTATAATACTTATTATTATTGTTTATTTTGCAATGTTTGGAAAAAAAAATCAGCAATAAGTATAATATTTATTATTATCAAGATATTTTATATATTTTAACAATTTGGATAATTAGTGTGTTATACTATATAAGTTTGAGACAAAAGAGTTACTAAGTTTACTTTTATAAAAAGAATTCTAAACCGATCCAAAAATCCGAACCTAATTTAATATGTTGGTTTGGTTTGTTTTTGGATATTCAAATTTCAAATATTTTGACCGCCCACTGTTAGTTGGTTTCATATAAAATTGATGAAGAAAAAAAAGTAAATTCTCACACTCGTTTTTTTCCCGCATTATTTTCAACTACCATGTAAGACTTCTTTCCATGAATTGCATTCAAAATAAGATAATAAAATTATTTTTAAAATTAATACATAGAAAATAAAACACACTTTAGTTTCCGTATTCGACGGGTTTACTAACTAGTACCTCTATATAATAGAACATCAAATCATTCTCTATCATTGTGCTTTCATCCTGCTTTCTCACTCTCTTCAAAATCACGCCTCTTTTCCCTCTCACTCTCTCCGATGGCTAACCCAACCGCCTTACTTCACCAATCCCATCACCGGCCAAATCAAACCACGTACAGTTGTCAGCAATGAAATAGGACTTTCCGTGAGAACAAGAAGCCACCACAAGCCGGTACGGTGCCTTGAGGATAACAGTCGAGAATGAAGGAGTGAATGAGACCAACGAGATGGCCGTTTGCTTGAAGGTCGTCCACAAGCATGACCCTCAATATGAAGAAATCCGAACTTTGGCCAAGGAGAGTGTCACAACCACCTCAGATTTCATGGTTCTCGTGTGTGAGCACTTTGAGTTCGACACCGATGTCTAAGTCGCCACATTCGAGTTCATGGATTGCGGATCCATGCTCAAAGTGGCAATGCACAGGTTTGAGAGCAAAATCCCGGAGCGGTGGATAATGTATGTTTTGTATACGACACTAAAAGCTATGAGAGATGCACACATTGTGCAAAAGCCGTTAGTTATGGAGCATAACCAAAATTTGTTAAAAGTTAAGAAATTTACAGACGAATAACCCTATTTATTTATGCATCAAAACAATTATTATTATTATTATTATTATTATTATTATTATTATTATTATTATTATTATTATTATTATTATTATTATTATTATTATTATTAGTAGTAGTAGTAGTAGTTGTAGTAGTAGTAGTAGTTGTTGTTGTAGTTGTTTTAATGTGACACTAACTAAGATTGTAAACTTTCATAAGAATGATATCTAATGTTTATTAATTCTGATTATAAAAATAGCATATATAAATTTAATATAAAAATTTATACTTTTAGTTTTTGTTATTCATATTCAAATATTTGATTTTTTTCCCCGGATGTTTCAAACCATTAATTTTGATGTTGATTCGACGAGTACAAATAATTTTTAATCGGGTTTAAGATGAGTACGAGCAAAAAAAAAATCATATTCGGGTTGGACAATACTCAATGGATTGTATATGATCTATTATTATTTCATAACCGAGTCTCATAAGTAGGGGATATCAATTCAACTGAAAAAGGCGAATCGTCACAATAGATCAACTAATAGAGTGACGAAGCAAGTAGTCAAACGCGATGCTTTAGTTTTACTAAGGCAATAAGGAAAGAATGAAAGTTATCCGCGTACCAACCACTCATACGGTAATAGAATCAAAGTAAAAGAAAACGACCGGAAAAGTGAGTTTAAACAAGCATACAAATTTTGGAGGGGTATTGATAAGAAAGCCTATTTTTCGATCGGGTTTGAAAAGGGTACATTTAAAAAAAAATTAATTTAGATTGCGAAATATTTTATGGGCACCATGTGTGTTGCCTACCGGTAATTGGTTAATGTATAAGGCCAAAAAGCCTTACATAGACATGGTCTTTTGATTTAATATTTAATGGTTGGATACCCAACTCATTATCATTTCTAACTGAATTCGATAGATATGGATGTCACTAAAACTCTAAAGGCCGACGAAATAGATCCAGAAAAAAAAATTAATCTAAAATTTATAGCTCGCAAAAATTTTAACCCGATTTTCCTAAACCTAACATAGCCAAAGCCCAAAAAACAAATGGATAGATTGAATAATGGTATTTTAAAAATATGTTTAATATTTATATTAACATTAAAATCCACCGATGAGTTATTATCTTATTACTGTTAAAAAAAATTAGCATTAAGTATAATACTTATTATTATTGTTTATTTTGTAATGTTTGGAAAAAAAATCAGCAATAAGTATAATATTTATTATTATCAAGATATTTTATAAATTTTAACAATTTGGATAATTAGTGTGTTATACTATATGAGTTTGAGACAAAAGAGTTAGTAAGTTTACTTTTATAAAAAGAATTCCGAACCGATCCAAAAATCTGAACCTAATTTAATATGTTGGTTTGGTTTGTTTTTGGATATTCAATTTCAATTATTTTGACCGCCCACTCTTAGTTAGTTGTATATAAAATTGATGAAGAAAAAAAAAGCAAATTCTCTCACTCGTTTTTTTTTCCTGCATTATTTTCAACTACTATGTAAGATTTCTTTCCATGAATTGCAAAATAAGATAATAAAATTATTTTTAAAATTAATCCATAAAAAATAAAACACACTTTAGTTTCCGTATTCGACGGGTTTGCTAACTAGTACCTCTATATATTTGAACATCAAATCATTCTCCATCATTGTGCTTTCATCCTGCTTTCTCACCATCTTCAAAATCACGCCTCTTTTCCCTCTACCCCTCTGCGATGGCTAACCCAACCGCCTTAATTCACCAATCCCAACGCCGGCCAAATCAAACCACGTACAATTGTCAGCAATGAAATAAGACTTTCCGTGAGAACAAGAAGCCACCACAAGCCGATACGCCTTGACGGTAACAGTCGAGAATGAAGGAGTTAATGAGACCAATGAGATGGTCGTTTGTTTGAAGGTCGTCCACAAGGATGACCCTCAATATGAAGAAATCCGAACTTTGGCCAGGGAGAGTGTCACAACCACATCAGATTTCATGGTCCCGTGTGTGAGCACTTTGAGTTCGACACCGATGTCTAAGTCGCCACATTCGAGTTCATGGATTGTGGTTTTCATACTTGAAGTGGCAATGCACAGGTTTGAGAGCAAAATGCCGGAGCGGTGGATAATGTATGTTTTGTATACGACACTAAAAGCTATGAGAGATGCACACATTGTGCAAAAGCCGTTAGTTATGGAGCATAACCAGAATTTGTTGAAAGTTGAGAAATTTACAGACGAATAACCCTATTTATTATTGCATCAAAACAATTATTATTATTATTATTATTATTATTATTATTATTATTATTATTATTATTATTATTATTATTATTATTATTATTATTATTATTAGTAGTAGTAGTAGTAGTAGTAGTAGTAGTAGTAGTTGTTGTTGTTGTAGTTGTAGTTGTTTCAATGTGACACTAACTATGATTGTAAACTTTCAGAAGAATGATATCTAATGTTTATTAATTCTGATTATAAAAATAGCATCTATAAATTTACTATAAAAATATATCCTTTCAGTTTTTGTTATTCGTATTCAAATATTTGATTTTTTTTTCCCCGGAAGTTTTATACCATTAATTTTGATGTTGATTCGATGAGTACAAAATAATTTTTAATCGGGTTTGAGATGAGTACGAACAAAAAAAAAATCATATTCGGGTTGGACAATACTTAATTGATTGTATATGATCAATTATTATTTCATAACCGAGTCTGATAAGTAGGGGATATCAATTTAACTGAAATAGATGGATCGGCCCAATAGATCAACTAATAGAGTGCTGAAGCAAGTAGAATGCGATGCTTTTGTTTTACTAAGGTGATAAAGAAAGAATGAAAGTCATCCACGTACCAATCACTCATACGGTAATAGAATCAAAGTAAAAGAAAACGACCGGAAGAGTGAGTTTAAACAAGCATACAAATTTGGGAGGGGTACTGATCAGAAAGTCTATTTTTCGATCGGGTTTGAAAAGGGTACATTAAAAAAAAATAGATTGTGAAATATTTTATGGGCACCATGTGTGTTGCCTACCGGTAATTTGTTAATGTATGAGGTCAAAAAGCTTTACATTTAACTCCACCTTGACATTGTCTTTTGATTTAATATTTAATGGTTGGATACCCAACTCATTATCATTTCTAACTGAATTCAATAGATATGGATGTCACTAAAACTCTAAAGGTCAGCGAAATAGATCGAGAAAAAAAAATTAATCTAAAATGTATAGCTCGCAAAAATTTTAACCCGATTTTCCTAAACCTAACATAGCCAAATCCCAAAAAACAAATGGATAGATTGAATAATGGTATTTTTAAAATATGTTTAATATGTATATTAACATTAAAATCCACCGATGAGTTATTATCTCATTACTGTTAAAAAAAATTAGCATTAAGTATAATACTTATTATTATTATTATTTATTTTGTAATGTTTGGAAAAAAAAATCAGCAATAAGTATAATATTTATTATTATCAAGATATTTTATAAATTTTAACAATTTGAATAATTAGTGTGGTATACTATATAAGTTTGAGACAAAAGAGTTAGTAAGTTTACTTTTATAAAAAGATTTCCGAACCGATCTAAAAATTCAAACCTAATTTATTATGTTGGTTTGGTTTATTTTTGGATATTCAAATTTCAATTATTTTTACCGCCCACTCTTAGTTAGTTGCATATAAAATTGATGAAGAAAAAAAAAAGCAAATTCTCTCACTCATTTTTTTTCCCGCATTATTTTCAACTACCATGTAAGATTTCTTCCCATGAATTGCAAAATAAGATAATAAAATTATTTTTAAAATTAATACATAGAAAATAAAACACACTTTAGTTTTCCGTATTCGACGGGTTTACTAACTAGTACCTCTATATAATAGAACATCAAATCATTCTCTATCATTGTGCTTTCATCCTGCTTTCTCACTCTCTTCAAAATCACGCCTCTTTTCCCTCTCACCCTCTCCGATGGCTAACCCAACCGCCATTCACCAATCCCATCGCCGGCCAAATCAAACCACGTACAGTTGTCAGCAATGAAATAGGACTTTCCGTGAGAACAAGAAGCCACCACAAGCCGGTACGATGCCTTGAGGGTAACAGTCGAATGAAGGAGTGAATGAGACCAACGAGATGGTCGTTTGCTTGAAGGTCGTCCACAAGGATGACCCTCAATATGAAGAAATCCGAAATTTGGCCAGGGAGAGTGTCACAACCACCTCAGATTTCATGGTTCCCGTGTATGAGCACTTTGAGTTCGACACCGATGTCTAAGTCGCCACATTCGAGTTCATGGATTGCAATTCATGCTCGAAGTTGCAATGCACAGGTTTGAGAGCAAAATGCCGGAGCGGTGGATAATGTATGTTTTGTATATGACACTAAAACCTATGAGAGATGCACACATTGTGCAAAAACCGTTAGGCTATGCATCTGCTAGTTAAGTTTTTTTGAACGCCAAAGGAAAAGTGAAGGTTGGATATGGTGTCTCTGTGGCAGAGTTTTTTGGTTATGCTTCCATTATTGGCCTTCCTCCATCCTTCCCAAGTGGAGGAAATGAAGCTACCGAAACTCTCAATGGCTCGGTCCGACTTAAACGTATACAAGGCCGACGTATGGCGGATGGAGTGCTAGCACTGGAGTTGGCCTTTGGTGGATTGAGGGTGGACGATGAAGGTGATTTATTAGAGGCAATTAATGAAAATATTTTGAAAAAATGTGATTATAGGAGACCCTTTTTTTAAGAAGAAGTAGAAAAATGTTACTTCTGCAGCTGGAAGTTCGGAGGATGTTAAAGTTCACAAGACGTTATTTACCAAGATTGGTGGCCACGTTCCCCATTTTAAACTCACCGAGTGGTTGAATCCTCACAAAACTCCTTCCACTTCAAAGCTATCACTCAGATCAGTTTAACGGAATGACCTTTCAAAAAAATTCACTCAAATGGCCATTTGTTGCTTGCATTTCGATCCTTGAAAGAAGCTTGATGTTGGAGAGTTGTTGCAGTCTAGCATCTTCAAAGATTGCGGTAACATGGATGGAATGCAATTTCTAAGAAGTATTGAGGTTATATGTATTTAGTATTTGTCTTTGTTTAAAGGGGTTTATTCGATTTAGAATTTAAAAGATTTTGACAGATTTTTATAATCTGTGGATTCTGCTAATTCTATGAATTGTTTTAATTCTATGTAGAGTTTAGCAGATTTGTTAGATTCATTCATCTCTGTTTTCATAGACTTTATAATCTATAGATTTTTAAAGAAAAAATGTCTACCAAAAAAATAGTCTACTTATATATAAAAATAGTTATCCAAACTCCTTAATCCATATTACATTTTCTACAACAACAATGGAAAATGCAAAACATAGCATTAGCACTATTTCCTAATCCATATCATCATTGTTGTGATCCTCATTGTCACCCATTTAATTCTCGTCACCGTTAGACCTTGGTCTCATTTCCCACATAGCATTAGCTTCCACTCTTTGTTGCAGTTGGCTCTGAGAAAACAATTCAAAATTTTCATCTTCCACGTCTAATAGACAAAAAAATGAAAAATAAAAGCAGTTATTGCAATCAAATTAAGGAGGGTGCATTCAATCAAGACTTTTGTTGGGCGCACCGTGCGGCATGGTACTTCTTGGGGATGGGCGCACCGTGCGGCATGGTACTTCTTGGGGATCCTAGGCGACGACACGGAGCCAACCGGCAACTACGCCGGATTCGCCCTGTGTGTGCACAGGCGTTTCTTTGAGAGCAGGTTTATGTTTCCCCTTCCATTAGAGCCACACATCCCCTACAGTCACTTTCCAGTCGAGACGGAGCCTGAGCACCTACACTTAGACCCTGAGTTCTCCGCTCTATTGGAGTTGCCACCAGACGGTGTACTGGAGGAGGAGTCCGACGCTGAGTTAGAGCAGCCAGAGGAGGACGAGGAGATGGTAGTTACACCAGAGTCACCACCGGTTGGACAGCAGATCGAGGAGTTGATCCCAGGCCCAGGATTCGTGGAGGTTAACGCTGAGACAGCCGCGCTGTTGGGGTTGTCTTCACCGTTTGTGCCCGACATTTGTGTTAGGATCAGGGGACCGTTGGAGACGAGACTGTACAGAGAGGGGCCAGACCACCAAGAGATCGATGCGGAGCTCGCCGCCATGTTAGAGCTGCCTTCTCCACTTACGCCACTCGAGGAGATCTGCGCAAGGTGGGGAGTAGTCCGAGAGCAGATGGAGGCAGGACCGTCCAGGGTCCGTTCTAGGGAGGAGTTCGAGTCGGGTTCAGGTTCAGTTCCCGAGCACCTTCTTCCCCTGAAGAAGCGTGCGAGAGAGGTCAGCGAGGACTACTTGGTTTCCGACAGGGAGGAGACCGTTTTAGAGGCACCCTCACCCACCCTGCTTACACTTGACGACGGTTCTACTCTGAGGGTGGACGAGGCACTTCAGCTGGTTTTTGGTTCAGAGTCCGAGGAGGAGGACCCGGAGGAGGATCCGGAGGAGGATCCGGAGGAGGACCCGGACGAGGATCCGGAGGAGGACCCAGAGGAGGGTTGTTAGGATTTTGCAGACCTTAGGGGTAGTTTTTTTGGACTCGACTGCAGTTTAGTTGAGCAGAGCGTTGTGAACGCGGGTAAATATCAGTAGTAATAGTAGCTCTTTGTCCTGTATAGAGTTGGATCAGTAACTAGTTAGATTTTGTAGTACTCTAGTGGATACGAAATTTTATGAATCGTTTCCGTTCTAGTACTTTAGTAAATACGGAGTGCAGCTTGTTAGTGCACCCGGTAAATAGCAGGCAGTCAGCCTAGTTTAGACTAATAGTAGTCTAACCCTTTTTGTATAAGTCCTCGTTGGAGGCAAAATTAATATTCTTTTTGATGTATATATATATACATGACCCGTGAAGAGGGTTTTTAATCAAGGAAAATCTCTTATGAATTGAGTAATTAAAATCAGAATGTCAAATGAACTCGTGTAATGAGGAAATGAGTTTAACTCGAAAGTTAAACGATTAATTAAATAATATCGAAGCTATGTTCGATATGTTGTTCCATGAATTTGATTAAGTTGAGAACGAGCTAGTAAGTGCTAAGTGTAATTAACAGAAGAGAACTAATGAGAATTTCAATTTTTCCTTAGACTAAAGAAAATGCTGCCGAGAAATGTTAACAACAGAAGGGGTCGAGGACCTGGAAGGCCAAGAGGACGTGGTAGACGTCAGCCAGAAAACAACCAAGAACAGGAATATGAGCGGAATATCACCCCATCCCCATCTTCATCCCCATCTCCACCCCCGTCACCATCACCACCACCTCCACCACCGCCCCGTAGAGATATCGAGGATCTTTACCTCAAGAGGAACCCCCCACTGTTTAATGGAACTGGTAGCCCTAGCGATGCTGAGCTATGGGTGAGGTCGACTGAGAAAATTTTCAAGCTCCTCAGATGCACTGATGAGGAGAGAATGCTTTGTGTCGCATTCCAGCTGACGGGATCGGCTGATTACTAGTGGGAAGCAAGACAGAAAGTGATACCTGCAGAGCATCTGGCTCGTTTTTCATGGGAAGAGTTTTGGGAGATTTTCTTTGACAAGTACGTCCCCAAGACGTATAGGGCACAGAAGGAGGCCAAATTTTATAATCTGAAGCAGGGAAAGCTGACTGTGACGGAATATGACGCCAAGTTCTGCGAGTTGTCGAGGTATGCGCCGACATTGGTCGACACAGAGGAAAAGTTGTCCAAGAAATTTCAGGGAGGTTTAAGACACGAATTGGGAATTGCTTTGGCTAGTCATGGAGGACTAGGCTATACAGACATACTGGGAAGAGCACTGGAAATGGAGGCCGTCGTGCCTGATGAGAAAAAGATTGTACCAACTGCGTCAGCACCAGCGCAGAGTCAGAACCGAGGCTACTACAACAACAACAGTAGCAACTACCAGGGGAAGAGAAAATGGAACGGAGGAGGTAGCGGAGGCTACAGTCAGGGTTACAACAACCAGGGAGGACATAAAAGGGGCTATCAGCAGCCTGGCAACAACAACAACAACAACAACAACAACAATGGCAAGAGGCTGTGGCAGGGAAACAACCAATCGGGGTTGTTCATTCAGGGGAACAAGCAGAACTCGCCGTGGAAGGGCAATAATCAGCAGAACCAGCCGCAGGGGCAACAAAGAAACTTCAACCAGGGAGCGAATAACCCAGGGAGGGTTACCATCCCTGTCTGCCCGAAGTGCAACCGAGCCCATCCCGGAGTCTGCCAGATAGGCACCCCTAACTGTTTCAACTGTGGACAGAAGGGGCACATGAAAAAGGACTGCCCTAAACCGCTTCGAACCGTACCTCTCCTAGCCATCCAAGCACAGCCGCAGCAGCCGCCTATGAACCAGCAGCAGTTTCAGCAGCATGCACAGCAGCAACAGAATGCGAGGGCATGCGCTATCAAACAGGGCGGTCAGCGCAAAGGAAAAGGCAATCTAGCAGGTATGGGAAAACTCCACAACATCCCCATTAAGATACTGTTTGATACTGGTGCATCGCATTCTTTCATTGCTGGCTCGTGTGCCGATAACTTAGACATCAGACCTGTAAGAGCTGCACAATCTATGAGAGTAGCCACACCTTCAGGAGAGATCACTACTTCTACGCATGTTTGCTCTGACCTAGAACTAGAAATCGGAACTCATAAGGTTATAGCGAACAACCTAAATGTTATGATAATGTGGGACGTAGATATAATCCTAGGAATGGATTGGTTGTCAGAGAATTACGCCACAATTCTCTGCAACGAGAGAAAAATCTCTTTTCAGCCACCAGGTAAAGAACCGACCGAATTCCACGGAATTTCAATGGGTAGAGACGTACCGATTATATCAGCCCTTCAAGCCATGAAACTTATGAAGAAGAAAGGTACCACAGCCTATCTTGTGTACCTAGTCGGAGAACCAGGAGCTGAGAAGACCATTCAGGACGTAAAAGTCGTGAATGAATATGAAGATGTCTTTCCAGAAGTGCTGCCAGGATTGCCACCAGATCGTCATGTGGACTTCACAATCGACTTAGAACCAGGAGCAGCTCCTAAGTCTAAAGCCCCTTACAGAATGGCATCGAAGGAACTAGAAGAGCTCAAAATCCAGTTACAGGAATTACTAGATCTTGGTTTTATCAGGCCAAGCGTCTCACCTTGGGGAGCACCCGTGCTGTTTGTTAGGAAAAAGGACGGATCGATGAGAATGTGCATCAATTACAGAGAACTGAACAAGATAACGCTCAAGAATAAATATCCTTTGCCAAGGATCGAAGATCTGTTTGATCAGCTTAAGGGTGCAGGAGTCTTCTCCAAGATAGATTTGAGGTCAGGGTACCATCAGCTCAAGATCAAACCCGAAGATGTACCGAAGACCGCCTTTAGAACCCGATATGGCCATTACGAATTTTTAGTGATGCCATTTGGTTTAACCAACGCTCCAGCCGTATTCATGGACCTTATGAATAGAGTTTTCCACCCCTACTTGGACAAATTTGTTTTAGTATTCATCGACGACATCCTTTTTACTCTAAGAATGAGACGGAGCACGAGGAACATCTACGGATAGTGTTGGAAACACTAAGAGCTGAGAAACTCTACGCCAAATTCAGTAAATGCGAATTTTGGCTGAAGGAAGTTATGTTCCTTGGGCACATAGTATCGGCAGAAGGAATCAAGGTGGATCCAGCCAAAGTAGAAGCAGTGCACAACTGGAAGTCGCTAACAAGTCAGAACGAGATCAGAAGTTTCTTTGGTTTAGCCGGTTATTACAGAAGGTTTATTGAGGGATTCTCTACGATCGCTCGCCCGATGACGCAGCTACTCAGGAAGGATACCAAATTTAAATGGACGGATGAGTGTGAGAAGAGTTTCCAAACGCTTAAGGAGAAGCTAACCACAGCGCCAATACTAGCACTTCCAGACGTAAACAAAGAGTATGTGGTATACACTGACGCATCGAAAAATGGATTAGGTTGTGTCTTGATGCAAGACGGACGAGTGATAGCTTATGCTTCACGACAACTTCGACCTCACGAAGTTGAATACCCAACCCACGATTTAGAACTCGCAGCCGTAGTGCATGCGTTAAAGATTTGGAGACACCATCTCTATGGTGTAAGAGTTGAAATATTCACCGATCACAAGAGCCTGAAGTACTTTTTCGAGCAGAAGGAACTGAATATGAGGCAGAGAAGATGGCTGGAACTAGTCAAAGATTATGACTGTGGAATTAACTACCATCCAGGAAAGGCTAATGTGGTAGCAGACGCATTGAGTCGCAAGGCTCCAACGAAGTTAGGATGCCTTTTTGTAGAGGAAGAAACCTTAGTACGAGAATTCGAGAAGATGGATATCAGAGTGCTTGACACGCCAGCAACGATAATAAGTCAGATAGCAGCATTAGAAGCTACACCGGATTTGAGAGAAAGGATCATCAGTGCTCAAAGAAAAGACGAGTCAATGGAAAAGTTACGGGTAAGGATAAGAACAGATAAGCCAGAAGGATATTCTGAAGCTCCAGACAATGCAATACTTTATGAAGGCAGGATTTGTATTCCCGACAACGACAGCGATTTGAAGAACGAGATTTTTAGTGAGGCTCACGATACGCCTTACACAGCACATCCAGGAAGTACGAAAATGTACCAAGATTTGAGAAGAAACTTTTGGTGGAACGGAATGAAACGAGACGTTGCCTCGTTTGTAGAAAGATGCCTAGCATGTCAGCAAGTTAAGGCTTTACACCGACGACCGTATGGATTGCTACAACCGTTGGATGTCCCAGATTGGAAATGGGAAGGCATAGCTATGGACTTTGTTACAGGCTTGCCTAAGTCAAGAAGAGGAAACACAGCAATTTGGGTGATAATAGATAGGCTTACAAAGTCAGCTCACTTCTTACCGATTAAGATTACGTACGGATCAGAGAAACTAGCTCAGTTGTATGTCAGAGAGATTGTACGTCTGCATGGAGTACCGAAGGTTATAATATCAGATAGAGATGCCAAATTCACCTCGAGATTTTGGATTACGATGCAGAAAGAGTTGGGAACAGAGCTTAATTTCAGTACAGCGTTTCACCCACAGACAGATGGGCAGTCAGAAAGAACAATTCAGATTTTGGTCGATATGTTGAGGACAGTAGTTTTGGACCGAGGAGCGAATTGGGAAGAAATTCTACACTTAGTCGAATTCGCTTACAACAACAGCTATCAGGCCACGATAGGAATGGCGCCGTTTGAAGCTTTTTATGGGAGAAAGTGTAGATCACCGCTTTATTGGGACGACGTAGGTGAGAGAAAGAACCTAGGCCCAGATGCGATAAATGAGATGATTGAGATAGTTCGGCAGATTCGAGATAGAATGAAAGAGGCCCAGAGCCGACAGAAGTCTTATGCCGACGATCGTCGAACCAATCTTGAGTTTGAAATAGGAGATAAAGTTTTTCTTAAGATATCCCCGACCAAAGGAATCCTTAGGTTCGGAGTTAAGGGTAAGCTAAGACCCAGGTTCATAGGACCTTATGAAATCCTCGAGAGAATAAGACCAGTCGCGTATAGATTGGCCTTACCGCCAAGTCTAGGAAGCGTTCATAACGTTTTTCACGTTTCTCAGTTGAGAAAATATGTTTACGATCCAAAGCACGTTATTAGTCAGCAAGACGTAGTTCTTGAATCTGACCTAAGCTATGAAGAGAAGCCGATATCGATTTTGGATAGAAAAGTTCAAGAATTAAGAACCAAATCGATACCAATTGTTAAAGTGCTTTGGAATCACCACGGGCAAGAAGAAGCCACGTGGGAACTCTAGGAGAAGATGAAGGAGCGATATCCTCATCTTTTTGCAGAAGGTATGCAAATTTCGGGACGAAATTTTTCGTAAGGGGGGTAGGATGTAATGCCCCGTAATTTCCTTACGTTCTTAAAATTTTTAAAGTTAATTAAATAAATGGCTTTGCACGCCCAAGTTTACGATTTTGAATTCTAAGACTAACGGTCGAATCCGTTTCTGAAAATAAATTACAGAAGTCAGTTAAACGACTACTGTATTTAGGGTTAGCGCGTACGAAAAGTTTTTAGTTCGTGAACTCAGAACGGAAAACCGTCTGATTTTTACATTCACGAAATCGCGATACGAACTCGCCCGAGAAAGTTCGTTTTTATGTTTTTCCGGACGAAACTCGGACTGTGTCGTCCCGAGTTTTTTGTCAAAATAAATTTTATAAATTTATTTTCCGATTAAGTTTCGTACGTTAGAATTTACAGTCAAATCGGATCGCGACGATTTTGTGCCGAGCGACGTTTTTCGTCGAACATTTTCCGTAACGTCGGATTGCGCCGGAAAAGCGCGTATTTTCCCTCTCCCTCACCCTCATGACCGACTTTACCCTACTCTTTTAGAGGATATTTGTGTTTTATAATGTTTAATTAAGGGACACCTAAGGGTATACTATTCATGCTTTACACCTTGCATCTTATCTCCTAAGTTAATAAAAATTAAAACACCAATCCTTCCCTCCCAACACCACATTTCGGCAGCCTCACCACCTCATTCTCTCATCTTCAATCTTCCATCTCCATTGAAGAGAGCTTCAAGAACACTAAGAAGATACACACAAGTCTCAATCCCTCCATTCAAACCTCTTACTTTCTTCATTAATTCTTAAGGTAATTCCCTCCTCTTAACTTCTATCCAATTGGATTTCTTCTCTTTTATTTTTCTTCTTGATCGAAAATTAAGGTATTGGATTAGATGAATTGATCTTGGAATAATGAAATTGGATATGTTAGATAAGTTAATTAGGGTTTAAAATTGGGCAAAACCAAGAACCCTAATTTATTCTTTAATACCGAAAATTAGGGATAATTTGTAGGATTTTAGATTTCTTCAATTGATGATAGATTCATGCTTAAGAGATGTTTAATTAGTGATTAGAATGAAGAGGAATCGAAAGCCCTATGTTTTTGTGAAATTCAATTAGGGTTTGAGTTGAAATTGGGGGTTTGATGCATGATAGTTGGTAATTGGTTTACATTTGATTAATTGACGATATAAGAGGATGATTAGTTGATAAATGGTGATAATTGGAGAAGAAAAACACCCTCTTAATATAAGTATGAAAACCGAAATTGTTGGAGTAATTAGGGGTTTCCATGTGTTGATGTTAATTGATGAATTGTTAATGGAATATAGTTGCATTTGATGTCAAGTGATTATAGAAATTTATTTAGATTTTTCTAAAAATATTCGTCGTAACGTAAGAGACGAAGATCATGTTATAAGTTGAAATATAATGATGTTATGACATGATTGCATGCATAGAAGTGATTCTCGTTAGATGTAGATTGACGTCGTAAAATTTGAACGGAATCCGACAACTTTGAAAAACGCGTAAGAGACGAACCTTTAGTCGTAACTAATAATCGAGAAGTCGAATGAGAATTCTAATTTGATATTATTGTCTATGATGGACTTGAGAACAACTTTCTAGTTGACGTCATAAGCTTTCGAGTTGTTTTAATATGAGCTATAGTTATAGTCGAGAACTAGAACGCGTTTTGAATAATTTGTTGGTTTAGTAATTGTTAGTTGAAATCCGACGTTTAGAACGTCGTGCTTTTGGACTAGTTTTGAGAAGGAGTTCACCACATACGGGAATACGCGATGACTGCCTTGAGGGTCCAGTTTCCAAAGATTTTGAATTCGAGAGCTTAGAACGAACCTAAGACGTTATACGTCGAACCTATCGAGCAATTAGGGTTTTCGCGGCAGTTTTGCGACCCTCGCCGGAAACTGTAATAACTTTTAGCTCGTTTGTCGGATTTGTGATCCGTAAATTGGAGCGTAAACTAGACATCCCAATCTTTCCACTGGTACAGGGCTCATCCCCTGTTTCCAAATCCTCTGTTCTGGACAGCCTCCAGAGTTACTGGATTGCGCAGTGAAATTCCAGTTTCTTGTTTACTAAGTTGTTTTGATTCGCAACTTAGTTTCTTTCGATCTTTTAAGCCGTTTTACCTAACGAACTTCTCCCTACTGACCCTAGAGTCAAGTTTAGGGCCTTGAGTGATGAAAACCAGTCAAGATCCTATCTCTTATCCTTTCATTAAAGAAGTAATGAACGAGAAATTTCATAAGTCGTGAAATGAACTAAAACGTAAATCGCCTAAGTTGATTCTTTCCAACTTAGCTCCTTCTAATATTTAAAGTCGTATTAAGTTACCGAATACCCTCTCTACTGACCCGAGAGTCGAGTATGAGACCTTCCGAGTTCTAACGAGATTTGAACGAGTCTCGTTCCCGTTTACGTAAAACGAATCTAGTAAGCTTGCAAATACCTAAAGAATGAAACAACTAAAACTTTTTTTCGATTCTCTTTGATCGATTATCTTTTACGACCCGTTTTTGAGTGTTATTATTTTACGATGAAGGAGGAAGCCAGCAGTAGAGACAGGACGGAAGATCCGAAGTTGGAAGCTAGTGCTTATAAGTTCTGTATTTTACGAGGTGGGCTTTATATACAAATAAAACGAGCAATGCTCGGAAAATCTTTCTTTATCGCTTTGATATCTGTGTTTTCAAAGTGATATTATGGCATGAACTGTTTTATGTTTTATGTGAGTTCTCTTGTACCTATCTGAGTCAACATTCGTGTTTTCCAGATTTAGAGTTAATCTAACTAGATTAACTAACGATCGGCTCTGAGTTAGCTGCTAAGTGCTTTCCAGAGTTAGTGCACTTTGTAACCTGTGGTGTATGTGATATCCTGTTGAGGGGTACCAGCCACGGTGAGTTAGAATTGGTCAAGATTGAACATAGCATACTAGAAAAATGCTTGCAAGCTAATTTGAGAAAAGAGTCAGAAAATGTTTAGTAGACACGGGCTTCTTTCAATAAAATCCCGATGTGCTACAATTATGAAATGTCATATTTATCTATACTTATGATTATGATTTCGGCATCGTGCCCACTAAGTACGTTTGTACTTAGCCCTGCATTGTTTTCTAAATATGCAGGTTGAAGCGACAGTGAGCGGCGACGGTTGATGTTGAGTTAAAGGATAGGATGCTTAATTAGAACCCTTCCATTGCCAAATTCTGAATAATCTTTTGAGATGTATCTTTGAAACAATGCTCTGTAGTTAAGTCTGTAATTATGAACTTAGTTTCTTCTATGTACTTCTGTCGAGTAATCCTTAGCGATTAACTCTTCCTTATTATATTCAAGTCTTGTTTATGTTTTATCGATGCCTTTCATGTATGTTTAGTCAGTTAGCCCCCTTCTTCCCCGCTTCTTTAATCCAACCCCAGTCGTACCCCGGCTTCTGCCGTCCCTCGGGATTTGGGGCTGTGACAAATTTTACTGACAACATCGTGACTGCTCCCCAAGCCTTTATCTCAGATGTTGCCAACACTGTTGATTCTGCTCCTACTCAGGATTTTTCTACTGCAGATCCTTCTTGGTATGTCAACAGTGGTGCTACAACTCACATTACCAATGATTTGTAGAATCTGGCAATCAGCAATGACTACTCGGGCACTGAATCTCTCATGGTTGGAAATGGTAATATTATTTCTATCTCTTCTATTGGCTCCAACTCTACTTCTTTGACTCCTCATCACTCTTTTTTTTTTTTTTTGAACAACATTATAAGGAAATTTAAATACCGTGTGATGGAGGACTCGAACCCGTGACCTTTGGTCTGGGCATTAACCTCACTACCACTAGGCTAACACACGCACACAAAAATAAGAATTTTATAAAAAAATGAAAATTCCTCCTCATCACTCTTTGTTTGTAAATAACATCCTATATGTGCCCCAAATCACCAAGAACTTACTCAGCATATCTCAGTTTACTCTAGATAATCAAGTTTCTATAGAATTTACTCATGATTCTTGTTTTGTCAAGGATTACCAGACTCACAAGATCCTGCTAAGGAGAACTCTCACTAAAGGTCTTTATCAGCTTGATTTAACTTCATCTGCCGCCCCAATGCTCCATCTTCTTCACATCTTTGTTCATCAATCTCTAGCACACAGTCTATGACTAGTAATTGTAGCAATTCTGCTAATGTAGCTGATGTAATTGTTTCTCCAGTCTCTGGTGTTTGTACTTCTCTTAATGTTTTTCATAGATCTCTTGGTCATCCTGGACCAGTTGTATTAGCCACAGTTTGTAAACAACTCAAAATTCCTTATAAATCAAATGATCTCAGTTCTTGCGAAGCTTGCAAACTTGGTAAAATGCATCAAATACCTCATGTGTCGTCTCAGAGTGTTAAAACTACTACTTCTTTTGATCTTGTGCATTCAGATCTTTGGGGTCGTGCACATACTTCATCAATTGCTGGATACAAATATTACATTATCTTCGTTGATAATTTTACTTGATATACTTGGATTTATCCTTTAACTCTTAAATCTCAAACCAAAACTGTTGTTCAAAACTTCATCTCCATGGTTAAGTGTCAATTCTCTACTTCTATCAAAGCTTTTCAGTCCGATTTGGGGGGGGGGGGGGGGAGGGGAGTACAGATCCTTACATGAGTTCTTGACATCTTAAGGGATTCATTTCAACATCCTTGTCCTTACATTCATCCTCAAAATGGCAGAGTGGAAAGAAAGCACCAACATGTTACTGATATGGGGTTAACTCTACTTGCTCAATCATCTCTTCCATTTTGCTATTGGTGGGAAGCTTTCCAATCTGTTGTCTATCTCATTAACAGGCTGCCTACACCCTCTTTAAACCATATCTCTCCTTTTGAGTTCTTGTTCCACACAGTCCCTAACTATAAATGGCTCAAAGTGTTTGGTTGTGCCTGCTTTCCCTATCTCAAACCTTATAATCAACATAAACTCCAGTACAGATCTGAAAAATGTATATTTCTTGGGTATAGTGAGTGTCACAAGGGATATAGGTGTCTCAGCTCTTCTAAAAGAATATATATTGCTGACACTGTGCATTTCAATGAAAGTGAGTTTCCTTATCTCACTATGTTTCCCTCTACTCGATCATCTTCTTCCTTACCATCTGCTTACACCCAACATGTGCTTCCTATCTTATCTCTTCCCGATCAATCTCTCATTTCATTCTCATCCTCCTCTTCTTCACGTCACTCTTCTGTTCTCACCTCCACATCATCATATGTTTCTTCCCATACTCCACCTCCACCATCACCACCACCACAACCACCACCATCACAATCACCACCATACTCACCACCACCACCACCACCACCACCACCTCCACCACCTCCACCTCCACTCGTACCTCTCAACACCCACCATATGATTACCGGATCCAAGCATGGTATTTTTAAGCCCAAAAGTTATGTTGTGCAACAAGATTCTTCTATTTCTGATATCTCAAATGGTATTTCTGGATGCTTTGCTGTTCAGAATAATGAGGTATACATTGTCCAAAGGGTTGTATCTTCGCCCTCAGCTCAATCACCTCAGCTTCCATCTCTTCCCAAGTCTGATGATGAAGCCTTGGCTCATCCAGGGTGGTGCTCAGCCATGGACAAGGAACTCCAGGCCCTCAATATTAAAGGTACCTGGCTTCTAATTCCTCCATCTCCTCTGTATAAAGTCATCAGCAAACAAGTGGGTCTTTCGTGTAAAAACTTTGTCTGATGGAGAATTGGATAAACTAAAAGCTAGACTGGTAGCTGATAAGCATGGTTTTTCCACATTCTTTAAGGTTCATTTGATGATATTTGTTGATGGAAATCATGTTTGTAATAAGCATTTGGTTTAACTTTGCTTGTTTTATAAGATATTACACTTGCTTGCAAGTTTTAACCAAAATTCAGGAAAATGAAAACAGAATTGGAGCAAAATGATCTGAGAATATGAAAGAGGAGTTCAATACGAAGCCATAGGAAAAAACGGAGATCAATTTGGAGTTCGGACAAGGAAGAATGGGGCGAAACAAAAACGCCGCGCGCCCAGCAGTTATCCGCGCCGCACCGCGCGGCCGCGTGCTCCGGAGCGGCTCGCTGCTGAGGCATTGATTTTCATGCACTCGTCCGCTCCGTTTCGCGCGCCCACATCCCAACTCTCTTTGGCCGCATTTTGTTGCACGTTTTGGGCCAAAATGACCATCTTACCCTCAACTTAAACCTTGTGGATTGCTCTAGTTTATTTTCCTATATATATGGGATCCTCCCCCATTTGTAAGAAACTTTCATTTTCTCATTTCAATTTCAATTCCCAACTTCTCTCTTTTAGGGTTTATGCTCTTAGATTTCAATTGAAGACTTGTTGTGGATATTTTTTAAGATTTAATTGAAGATCTACATTTGGGTTACTTAGTATCAATGTTTATGGTTTCATTTCTCTTTTCTTTTGTTATTTCTTCTTTTATGTCTAGTTAAATCTTTAGTTGATTCTAGGAAGTTGTGAGGCTCAATTGATGGTGGAATTTCCTTATTGATGTTATTTTACCTTCCAATTTATAGTTTGTGCATCTTGGTGCTTGTTTCTCATGTTAGAATAGGTGGCCTCTATAATAGCATTTCAAGTGTTCGTAAAAATGCTTAGTCGGTTTTTATGATCATTGATTTCAAGTTTGCATGATATGAATGGTTAAGGGTCCTAGAGAAAGTTAATCTATTCATAGAAGGTTATAAATCTCGGGTGTTTTTGGGAGTCAATTCCTCGTTTCGAGTCTTAGTCGAGAGAGGCGAGTAGTTGATCATCTTGTGTTTTCTTTTCGAGAGAAAGAATGTGTATATGTGTGTGATTTCTTTGCTTGAATTGGATTAAAAATGGTTAAGTAGATCAATAGCCTAATTCCCTATCATTTTGAGTCGAGCAAGGTTCCAAGAATCAACTCTCGTTTATATTGTTCTTCTTTAATCATTTATTACTTTATTTCCTTTTATATGCTCTCCAATTATTTTATTTCTATTTCTTTAAGTTGAAATATCCAAAATCATAACCCCTTTAGAGCTTGGATAGTAGGAACGTGTCTAAATCTTGTTGCATGATATTTTCGCTTTATAGTCCTCGTGGATACGATACTCGACTTACTATATTGCTACAATTGCTCCGATTGAGTTGCGGAATATTG
The DNA here is from genome assembly GCA_029490685.1 of Schizonepeta tenuifolia. NCBI lineage: Eukaryota > Viridiplantae > Streptophyta > Magnoliopsida > Lamiales > Lamiaceae > Schizonepeta > Schizonepeta tenuifolia. The sequence continues at coordinate 55,129,134 of CM055957.1, read as the reverse complement.
CTAGTAAAAATAGTGATCAACTTTTTGGTGCCGTTGCTGGGGACTATTTAGATTATATTGTGTTAGCAATTTTGACACCAAGATTACTAGTTCAAGCATTGTATTTCTGTTTTGCACTATTGTTCTAATCTTCGACACTTGAGCTCTTTTGTAGGAAGCCAAGTCGAAAAAGAAAAAGAGAGATGATGATGTATGAGCATCGAAACCGCATTGCCATTTTGGAAAGGCAAATGCAAGAGATGCGATATCAAATGAAGGTTAGAGTGATACAAAGGCAAGGGGTTGAGCCATTTCAATGTGACGATGCTTACTACGCCAAACAATGGAATAACAACTATTATCCTCCAAGTTATCCATCGGGGAATCAAGCCTACAATCCCAACAACCGGAATCACTCAAACTTCCTTTATGAGGATCCAAATAATGTTATCCAACCACCGTTTGGATTCTCGGTTATCAATGAGGTTATAAATGAGCCAAGAGAGTAAATCTTTGAAGAGATGATGAACCAAATGGTGATCCAACAAAGCATTTTTATTGGTCAATATGAGCACTTGGAGAACTCCATCTCGGTTCTTGCAAAGCAAATCACGTCGTGTGAAGGGCAAATAAGCCTAATGGCAAATCAAACTGCCACACAACACAAGTCGGTGCAATTTTTAAGCCACACAAAAGTCAACCCAATGGTCCAATGTAATGCAATCCATGTGGTGAGTGAAGCTTCTTATCAAAATATTTCAAATGAAAATGTGGAAGTGAGGGATTGGGATGAAGAGTTCGATGTGGAGGAGCTCTCGATTCAAATGGAGAAACCTCAAGAGCCTCAAATTCCGAAGAAGGTAACTCCTAATAAACTCACTCCTTTAATCAAGGCGTTTGCTCCCAAAGCCCCTTACCCTCAAAGTTAGCAAAGGCAAAAGTTGATGAGAAACTTGTTAAGTTCATGAACATGTTCCAAAAGGTAAACATAAATATCCATTTACTTGATGCCTTAAGAGATATGCCCGGATATGCCAAATTCTTGAAGGATGCCATCTCCCGGAAGAAGAAGCTTGAGAAGCATGAGACAATTAATTTGTCCGAGGAGTGTAGTGCGGCGTTGCTTAGAAAGCTCCCTTTGAAGCTCAAAGATCCGGGGAGCTTTACAATCTCATGTAAAATTGGAGGGCATACATTTGATAGGGCATTGTGTGATTTGGGGGCAAGAGTTAATTTGATGCCTCTTTCAATTTTCAATCATTTGGGAATAGGAACTATCAAGACGACCTCTATTGTTTTACAATTGGCGGATTGATCTGTGAAGCATCCCAAGGGAGTGGTTGAGGATCTTCTCGTTAAGGTTGGAAAGTTCATATTATCGGCCGATTTTGTTGTGCTTGACATGCCCGAGGACAAGAATATTCCGCTAATTCTTGGTCGTCCATTCTTAGCCACTGGTCGTGCTTTAATTGATGTTGAAGATGGTGAGTTGACGTTTAGAGTCAATGATGAAAATATGGCAATTTCTATCTATAATGCAATGAAGAAGCCAGAAGAACTCAATGTTGAAGAATGTCACTTTGTTGATTGCTTTGGAGAATGTGAAGAAAACTTGCCCTTGCCACTTGAAGATCCTTTGAAGCATATTTCTATGAAGTGCCCTCCTCTCGAGTTGGTTACTTGCTTAGATATCAACAAATTGGAGAAAAGAGATTCCAATGGATTGGACAAGGTGAAACATGCCCCAATTTTGGCAAATTCTACTTTCAAATGGGAATGGAGTCCACCTCCCGACTACTCACAATCTCTTTGAAGACATGAGGTATCGTCGAGCTCTAGACGTTAAATGAAGCGCTTGTTGGGAGGCAACCCAACGTTTTATTTGTTTTTCGTTTGTGTGTCATGATACACATATCTTGTTTCTTTTTCCCTCTAAACTTATTTTCCGAGCTTCATGCTCTTGAATAAGTTTGGGGGAGGGGGTAAGATAAGATATGTCTCACTTTTATAGCTTTATTTTGTTTGAATTTGTTTGTAGTTTTTTCGAGTCTTTGTTGTGTAAGCATGCTTAGTTTGAGATTGTTGATGAGGCTTATGATGAAAATGATGTTCTGATTTGAGAAAATGATTACTTGTGGATATTGCATGGATTGTGGATCTTTAATTGATTTTCTCTCATGTTTGATCTTTTTGAGTTTGTATCAAAATGAGCCCTTGTGAGGAATTGAGCTTTTCTAACCTTGTTATGGTTAGCCTTCATTCTTGAGTGAGTTTATATTCAATCATGCATGATTTTTCTTTAGAACTTGTGATGGTTTCTTCCTTGAGATTGGATATTGTGCTTTGAATTTAGAAATTATCTAAGGCCATTTTTCTTGAGCTTAAATTGACCAAACACTTGTCCAAATGCTCATAAAATCTTTGTTAGCCCTTTGAGCCTTTTGCATTTTCTTTGAATTGCCTTGGGTGGGGTTGCTTTTATTTGAAAGTTGAGTGATGTTGTTTGAAATTAAAGAGAGAAAAATGTGTTCAACTTTGGTTGTGAAATAGATTGTTTCTGCTTAGCATAAGCTCTTAAAAATAAAAGCAAGTTTGAGAAATATTGCTTTCAAGTGGAAAACAAAGGAAAAAAAATGATGAAATAAATTGATAAAGGAGCATAAGCAAGTAGTGATGCTTGAATTCGGAAGTTTGACAAATTGAGTTTGGTATGAGCTTTATTGGTTGAAAACTTTGGTGAAAATTGAGCTTTTGAATGAATTGTGGGAGTTCGGGTGAATTATTTTTCAATTGGGAAAATTTCTTAAATCACTTAGCCAAAAATATCCTACCTAACCAAAGTGCCTTCATTACAACCCGATTAAGTCCTTGTTGATCTTTATTTGAAGCACTCATTTAAGCAATGGAGAGGTAAGATGAGTTGCAAGCTTATGGTAGAATGTATGTTATGATTCGAATTGAGTGGATACACTTCCTATTTTGCATTCTTGAGAGTGAGAGCTTATAATGTTGATGTATCCCATTTGGTGAGGATGATAACTTAGAAAGGTTGAATGTTTGAGATTATTGAGATATTTTAAGCGTGAATTGTGATATTCCACTTGTAGTTTTGTTTTGAAAAATTTCTGAAGCTATTATTCGTCAACAACTCGTTTTAAGCATGCTTTCTGTTGTATCTTTCCTTTTGTTCTTGTTCGAGGATGAACAAGTGTTTAAGTTTGGGGGAGTTGATAAGCATTTTTTCACATTCTTTAAGGTTCATTTGATGGTATTTGTTGATGGAAATCATGTTTGTAATAAGCATTTGGTTTAACTTTGCTTGTTTTATGAGATATTACACTTGCTTGCAAGTTTTAACCAAAATTCAGGAAAATTAAGACAGAATTGGAGCAAAATGATATGATAATATGAAAGAGGAGTTCGATACGAAGCCATAAGAAAAAACGGAGATCAATTCGGAGTCCGAACGAGAAAGAATGGGGCGAAACAAAAAAGTTGCGCGCAGCATTTATCCGCGCCACACCGCGCGGCCGCGTGCTCTGGAGCAGCTCGCTGCTGAGGCAGTGATTTTCATGCACTCGTCCGCTCCGTTTCACGAGCCCGCATCCTGACTCTCTTTGGCCGCATTTTGTTGCACGTTTTGGGCCAAAATGACCATCTTACCCTCAACTTAAACCTTGTGGATTGCTCTAGTTTATTTTCCTATATATATGGGATTCTCCCCCATTTGTAAGAAACTTTCATTTTCTCATTTCAATTTCAATTCTCAACTTCCCTCTTTTAGGGTTTATGCTCTTAGATTTCAACTGAAGACTTGTTGTGGATGTTTTTGAAGATTTAATTGAAGATCTACATTTGGGTTACTTAGTATCAATGTTTATGGTTTCATTTCTCTTTTCTTTTGCTATTTCTTCTTTTATGTCTAGCTAAATCTTTAATTGATTCTAGAAAGTTGTGAGGCTTAATTGATGGTGGATCTTCCTTATTGATGTTATTTTACCTTCCAATTTATAGTTTGTGCATCTTGGTGCTTGTTTCTCATGTTAGAATAGGTGGCCTCTATTTTAGCATGTCAAGTGTTCGTAAAAATGCTTAGTCGGTTTTTATGATCATTGAATTCAAGTTTGCATGATATGAATGGTTAAGGGTCCTAGAGAAAGTTAATCTATTCATAGAAGGTTATAAATTTTGGGTGCTTTTGGGGATCAATTCCTCGTTTCGAGTCTTAGTCGAGAGAGGCGAGTAGTTGATCATCTTGTGCTTTCTTTTTGAGCGAAAGAATGTGCATGTGTGTGTGATTTCTTTGCTTGAATTGGTTAAAAAATGGTTAAGTAGATCAATAGCCTAATTCTCCATCATTTTGAGTCGAGCAAGGTTCCAAGAATCAACCCTCGTTTATATTGTTCTTCTTTGATCATTTATTGCTTTATTTCCTTTTATATGCTCTCCAATTATTTTATTTCTATTTCTTTAAGTTGAAATATCCAAAATCATGACCTCTTTAGAGCTTGGATAGTAGGAACATGTCTAAATCTTGTTGCATGATATTTTCGCTTTATAGTCCTCGTGGATACAATGCTCGACTTACTATATTGCTACAATTGCTCCGATTGAGTTGCGGAATATTGCTAGTAAAAATAGTGATCAGTAGCTTGTGGTTTTGAGCAGCTTGCTGGTGTAGACTTTCTTGAGATTTTCAGTCTAGTTATCAAGTCCTCTACCATTCGTCTTGTGTTTGCTTTAGCTGCTTCTAAAGGCTGGGGGATTCAACAAATAGATGTTAATAATGCCTTTTTAAATGGAGATCTTGAAGACAATATTTACATGTCTCAGCCCAAAGGTTTTGAGGATCCAGACCATCCTGATTATATGTGCAAACTTCAGAAATCACTATATGGTTTGAGACAAGCTCCTAGAGCTTGGTATCACAAACTCAGCTCCTGCTTGTATTCTCTTGGTTTCAAGTTATCGAATTCAGACTTTTCTCTCTTTCATAGACAGGTTAATAGAGCTCTACTTCTTATATTGATCTATGTTGATGACATTCTCATCACTGGAGAAGATTAGATGTTTTAAGTATCATTAAGCTTCTGAACAAGCAGTTTGCTCTCACTTCTCTTGGTGAAGTTCATTACTTTCTGGGTATTGAGGTCACCAAGTCGCAGCCATCTTACACTTTATGTCAAGCTAAGTACTTAAGAGAATTGCTTCAGAAGACAAATATGAGCTCCTATAATAAGTCTTGTCCTACTCATATGACTCGTGCTACAAAGCTATCTAAAGAAGGTGGTTTGCCTCTCTCTGATCCTTCTCTCTATCGCAGCATCATTGGCGCCTTGCAATACCTCACCCACACCAGGCCAGATATTGCTTTTGTAGTCAATAAATTGTGTCCATTTCTCCATCAGCCTACTAATCCGCATTGGACTGCTTGCAAACAAGTTCTCAGGTATCTCAAAGGCACCGCTTCAATGGCTCTTCACTTTCATCCCTCTACTTCAACACAATTGGTGGGCTTTGCGGATGCAGATTATGCAGGTTGTGTTGATGATCGAAGATCAATGGGAGGACACTGTGTATATTATGGTGACAACTTGATTACTTGGAGCTCCAAAAAGCAACCTGTGGTCTCTCGAAGTAGCAGGGAGTCCGAGTACAGATCTCTTGCTAATGCAACTACTGAAATCATTTGGCTTGATTCCTTGTGTCACGAGCTTGGTTTACCTATTGCTTCTCCGCACAAAATCTGGTGTGATAATTCTGGTGCAGTTGCTCTCTCTTCGAACCCCGTTTTTCATGCAAGAACAAAACATATATAAATTGATGTTCTCTTCGTTCGTGAGAAAGTTCAAGAAAAGGTTATTGACATTGGTCATGTTCCAGCCATGGATCAGGTTGCTGATTTATTTACGAAGCCTTTAGCTGAACCAAAATTTTGCTTTCTTCGAAGTAAACTTCACCTTGCCCTTCTGCATGATCATGGCTGAAAGTTAATGAACCTTTTTGGAGCATATTTGAATATATCAATTTAGATAGAATTTTCATGTATACGTTGCTGAGTCAGCAATTAGATTTCAGTTAGCCAATTAGTTAGTTAAAGTCAGCGTAATTAGTTAGTAGCTAGCTGGATTAGTTGGGAAGCTTCTTTTAGCTTCCATTTTCTGTTTTCTGAATTTAGTTGCTTTCTAGACTATATTCATTCTCTTGTATTTGTATAAATACATATGAGTTGTATCTGTATACTACTTTCGAACTCAATGAAAACCTTCAACTTCTCTTCCTTTTTTTCTCTCTCAAATCATGTTCTTCACTTCTTTCTCTGTTTCTTTTACTTTCTTTAACACTGATGAACTTGATAACACAGAATAAAGAGAGGTGGATCCCAGTCCTACCAAGTGGCATGTTATGTACTCCCTCCGTCCCAATTGTAAGGTCTCTCTTTCCTTTTAGGGGCGTCCCAATAGCAAGGTCTCAATCCAAAAATAAAAACAATTAACTCTTCAAAAACTATAGAACTCACCACTTTAAATCCATTTACTTTTGTTTCTTAATACCCGTACCCAAAGAAATGAAACTATGCTATTGGGACGGAGGAAGTATAAAATTAGACAAGAAGGAGTGGCTGTAGGGAATCTTATTTAACTATACTTCACGTTTCTAATAGTAATAATATAATAAACTAAAAGTGCAATGAAAGAAATTCAATATATATTAAAGTAGTTTACACCTATACGGCTCTTGATTTGGAGGATGCACTCTGAGTTTGCATCTAACTGGCAAATGTCGTTAAGTAATATCCAGCTGGCAGGTTGTTTTTCTTTTTCTCCGTCCATCTAAGGGACAGCTGGCAGGGGCCGTGGAGTTAGAGCGCGAATACCAGCAGCATCACTGTTGCTATAAATATACAGTAACAGTAGTAGTTGTTAAAACCATTAGATATTCAATTTCTTAAAATTCGTGAACAAAGTGTTCGGCATTATAGGATAGTTGTGAAGTCTATTTATTTATTCTTTATTCTTTTTCTTTTTTATGGTTCACCACTTCAATTTGATGGTGGTGCATGTAGACAATATTAAAAAATACTACAAAAGTTTAAGGTTCATTTTTTGTTTCGGGTATCGCAACAACCTGCACTGTTAACTTTGGTGCACAAGGGTAAACTGCAATCCTTGTGCAATAAAATTTTGACATAGTGTGGTGTGGGTGCCACAGTCTTGGAACCGATACAATGGGAACCAACCAAAAAAAAGAAAAAATTGCTAAGCAATCACAATGTAAATTATTGTTTCCGACTACAACTTTTCACAATTCTACATCATCGAATTCTCACAATAGGACCAGCCTTTATTCTCACCAACACTGGTGTATAAGTATAAGGTTTCGTAGATTTGTAACAAGCAACTTTATAATATACTATAGTATTATAGTAAAACTGATCGAAATGATTAACTAAATTTTTTACACTATATATGACAATTCCGCACACGATGTCAGAGGTTGAAACATATGAACAACTTACTTCACGACCCTCCCTCTTTCTCTCTATCTATCTCTCTCTCTCTCTCTCTAAAAAAAAAAAAGAAGAAAAAGAGCTTCACGACCGACCGACTGACTGTTGGCTATTTCACTATGAGGTAGCGTAAGGCTGGCCCCAATATCCTATTTTTATGGGCCTTCTCTTTCATAAAATTGGGCCTTATCAAATAAGGCCACTATGTATCATCCATCATATTCTATAATTCCCCATTGCCAGTAGTCGTTTTCATTTGCTCAACTGGTGATTACGTACAAGAATAATCAGGTATTTTAATCCTCCTCTAAAACTCATCGCAATCAAAATTCCCAATGCCCCATGGCCATGGCTGCTGATGGAGGAAAAGTAGTTTTTCACAGATTTTTATTTAAAAAAAAAAAAAAAAACTCATCTAATTAAGGATGAGAGTATCCACTATTTGACGTCAGTCAAAGTCAAACAAATAATGATAGGAAAAGCAAAAATAATTAATTTAAAAGGAAATGATAGAAGCGAGCTGTGAGAGTTTTGGCGCCGGAACTGAATCAAATATGCAGAGTTAGAATAAATTTTAACATCCGATCACAAGCATAAATATCCTAGTCCTCCGCACTGTCTAATCAATTATCAAAACATTCTCTTCATCTAACACAATGTCTCCACAATCTACTTTTCTCGCATCTCTCTCTCTCTCTCTCTCTCTCTCTCTCTCTCTCTCTCTATCTCTCTCTCTCTCTCTCTCTCTCTCTCTCTCTCTCTCTCTCTCTCTATCCGCACAATGTCACTCCTAATCCAAGCATTACAAGCTTACTTCCAAAGATATTGGACTTTCGACGCCACGATCAACGAGCAAATGCTGCCGATCATCAGAGATCATTTCAAGCAGGTTCGATTTTTTCTTCGATGCCATTCGATCAACTTCACTTAATAAGGTCAGTTGCGAATTGCGATCGTTTTCTTCATCCGGTATCCAAGTGCGAGTATATATTCATGAAGATTATGAGGAAAATCGAATCGGAAATCTCGTCGATATAAATTTTGTTTATATTGTTGTGTTGTTGCGCGACTTCTGATTTGAAATGGATTCATGTCTCTCTCTCTCTCTCTCTCTCTCGAGATTTTTTTTTCTGATTTTAATTAGTTAATCAAGTTATAAACGTATTTTTTCTTCTGATTTGGATTGCAATGTGACTTAGTCGTCGTTAATCATAGAAGAATCGCTGTTAGATACGATGTTAATCTTAGAAGAATCGGAACTGTCAGTCTTATTGCTGGATACTATAATGATTTTAATTAAACGCGATTTTAGTTTCTTCTGATTTTTAGTTAATTATTACAAACATAAAAGTAAATTATTTTTTTCTTTTGTATTTAGTTCATCCAAGTTTCTCGCGGCTTTAGTTTAGTTTGTTGAGAAATTATATTGAACTCTTTACATTTGGGCTTTGAATTTTGATGCAACTTTACTTTACTTTGTCCTCGTTTATTGTTCTAGACGTCGTGAGTAATTTTGTCATGTATAGATTTATTTACTTGTACATCGGACAGCGGTTGTGGGGGATTTTCCTTGTTATGTAATCTCCTAATTATTACTATGATACACCAGCACTAAGGATTATTATGTTTTGAGTAATTTGATTAATATTGGAGAATTTCAGCTCCAAGTTGAATGTTTTGTTTTGCCTTTTTTTCCCCCTCAAATTTGAGCATATCTCTATGGAGGAGCTTGTTGGAATTTACTGATTTTGAGTTGTATTGTATGGAATTTTATAGTCTTTTCGTGAGAAAATTACACAATACACCCTCATGTTCTATAAAATCTGCACAAAACATCCCTATGTTCTCTAAAATACATAAAACACCCCCATGCTTTAAGAAATCCTGCATAGAAAACCCATTCCGTTAAATGTAACGGAGCGTGACATCCACTCGCACCTATGTGTTTGGTTTATGTTTTTATGCTTTTCAGATGTGTAAATAGTCCAAAATACCCCCTAACAACCTATAAAACAACATGTTCTTATTCATTGTTCATTTACATATGTGAATGAATAGTTTAAGGGTTGTTGCTCACTAGGATATGTGTTCACTATGTGTCGTATCGGCGACTTGTTTTCTCCAATGAACTCAGCATCAACGAATACATTTTTTTCTGTCTAAGGTCCCATACCGGCCTAATTCGACATTGGCATACCGATTTCTTCATTAAATAATTTTGAGGGTATTTGTCATTTAGTCAATCTAAACAAAAAAATGTTGGTATAGTTTATTTGCATTTGATTATAATTGTAATTAATATAATCAAAATTTAAGGGATCTTATATATTTAACTTGATAACAATAAAAATTAAGCACATTAATTAATAATACATAATTCGATACTCAATTTGATTAGAATTCACATATATCCTGCAAGACAAGAATCAAGGTTATTTGCTGATTTTTATTAAATTTCACAAATATAATACCCGACAATAGATAATTTATACATTGCATAAATTTGACCAAACCAGAATATCTGAAATTGCAACAAAAATATATCCTGGAATATCCTCTTTGCTTCCTTATTTTCCTAGAATTTTTGGAAATGGTTGTCTTTTCATAATCAATAGTATTTCCTATTATTTAAGTGAAAAAAATAATTCCATTAAATATTTACAATTTCTTTGTTTTGTTTGGATCATCAATTTATAGAGTTGTTCAAGGCTCAAATATGTATTATATGATAATATGAAACCCCACAATCACATCCCTCCACTGAAATATTTATTTGTGAAGTGTGATTCGACCAATTATATGATAATATAAATAATTTGATGTGTTCACTCAATTATAGGATGAGAAGTAGAAATAGAAATGTTGCGAGAACTAATAGCAACAAGTGAAATCAAGAAGAAGAAAGTGATGCTGCTAAAAATGAACCATGTCATTTTAAATTTTTGTGGTCTTATGAGTATTATGGAATTTATTTTTAATCAATTATTTTGTATGTCACTTGGACTAAAGACAGACAACAAAGCTTAAACTATTCATTCACATGTGTAAATGAACAATGAATAAGAGTATGTTGTTTTATAGGTTGTTAGGGGGTATTTTAGACCATTTGCACCTCTTAAAAGCATAAAAATATAAACCAAACGCATAGGGGGAGAGTTGATGTCACGCTCCATTACATTTAACGGAATGAGTTTTCTGTGCAGAATTTTTTAAAACATAAGGATATTTTATGTATTTTAAAGGACATAGGGGTGTTTTGTACGGATTTTATAGAATATAGAGGTATATCCTGCAATTTACTCGTCTTTTCGTCTTCTAACACACTGGTTTGCCTTTGAGTTTGGGAGTAACTGATTTTATTCCAATGGAAATTACATGGTCTTGTATATGATGATTTTTGTTGGTACTGTATCGAAGATTTTAATAAAATATTTAGTGTGCTTGAAATCTATCTCTTTCTTTTGCTTAATATCTCTCTCTCACACACACAGGCACACACAGGCACAATGAGCATCATAAAAAAAAAATTAAATAAACATCAGGGCTTGTACTTTTGGAATTATTATTATGTCATTTTTTTTTTGTAGTAATGAAGATTACTATTACTCATTACTTTCTTGTGTGGTTACAATTGTGATAGATTAAGTGTTTACATGTTGAGCCTAATTATGATTGAAATTGTAATGAATAAAATGCTGAGCCTAATTATGGGTTAAATAAGTTAAGGTATTAAATGGATTGATGGCGTCGTTTGTTACGAATAAAATGTGGTGTTGGTGGTATGATTGTAAAATAAGTAGTATTGAGTTTGAAGTCCATTTTTATAGCTTTATACATGTATTTTGAGTTTTGGGTTATGACCGAATGAACGCCTGTTATTGATTATCTGATCATTTTGTATTAATTTCTGTGATTTGTGACCAAATTAAATAAATGATTGTGCAGTTCGTCTTTGCACTGCTGGTTGTTTCCATTTTGGAGCCGGCTCAGTGTTTGGTGGAGTTGACCATTTTAACTCGCTATTTGGTACATGTGCGGGTTGTGCATGGTTTTTGCGCCAAGACTACAAGGTAGGTATTAATCTAATTTTTCACTTTTACTTTGAAATTAATTTTACAATATGATTGTTTTATTTAACTTTTTTATTACCACTTGTTCTTTATTTATTGTGTAACAGAGGCTTTATTCACTTGCATTTGTTTTTTTTTTTTTGGTAAATAGATTTTATTTACACAAAATTACAAGGGAAAGTACAGATCTCACAAACATTCAACGCCACATCTACATCCTTCAAACATGCAGAAGTGCTGAGAACTAAACTCCCAAAGCAAAAACTATTAACTTCTCAAAAACCTCATCAGCTTCTTTTCCCTCCTGCATCTTATTGCAGTAGTAACTTGGCATTGACAAAGCACCACCTCCCAGCTCGATTGCAGATTCTGAAATCGCCTCATGTTTCTTTCCGTCCAAACATAATAAATCACAACGGAGAAGATTAATCTATACATTTTCTGCACCCCGCTATTCGACCCACAATGAGCAATCATAGCATTTCTCTCTTCTTCCCAATCACCCACTCTTGGATCAAAACCACTCCACCTTTTCATTTCTTTCCAAATCTGCATGGAGAAGCTACATTGGAAGAACAAGTGCTGAGCACTCTCATCAGCCATTGCACACAAACTACATATAGGGTCAACTTGAATCCCTATTTTGGCTAAGTTATCACTAGTCACCAATCTTCCCAAGATAGAAAGCCACGTTATGAAGATGCATTTTGGGGAGCCAAGTTGTTGCTAATCATCTTATACCATGGCACTTTAACAACATCACCACAAAGTTCAAAATATCTGCTTCTAATAGTGAACGAGGGCTGTGAAAGCCAATTCTGACCTGCAATATAATACTCCCTTGCTCCCACAATCTTCCTAATAATCCATGACGCCTGCGGAGGCACTCTCATCGTAAGAATATCTTGATTCTTTATATAATAGCCATGCACCCATTTGATCCATATTTTCTCTTTTTTTTTAGCCAAACTCCATAAAAGTTTGCACAGAGCAACCTTATTCCAGTTTTGCATGTGAGTAATATTCCATCCCCCCCACTATTTTAGGCAAACACAACTAATCCCAAGCCACGAGGGCTCGTTTGGATTCAGTTTTCCCTACCCAAAGGAAAGATCGGCATATAGTCTGTATTGTTCTCATCACTTTCTGTGGTAGCAAAAATACTTGACACCAAAACACTTGCACACTAAACAACACAGCCTTTATTAGTTGAACTCTCCCTGCATAAGAGAGGAATTTTGAGGTTCAATCTTCCACTCGTGCCATAATCTTATGAATCAAAGGTTGGCACTGTAAACTTGTCAATTTCTTGGAGGAAAGCAGCACCCCCAGGTATTTGAATGGTAATTCTCCTTTGGTAAGTCCATAATCTCTCAAAATAATTGCTTGTTGTGCTTCTGGAACACCTCCAAAGTAAATACTACGTTTTGAGGGATTGGCTTTCAAGCCAGATACTTCTGAGAATCTCTGAATAACCCTCATCATCTGCTGGATCGATATAATATCTCCTCTTGAAAAAATTAGCAGATCATCTGCAAAACATAATTGTATTAAGCAAAATCTGTTGCAGTGTGGATGAAAGTAGAAACGCTTGTGTGATTTGAGTTCCAACAGGTTTCATGTAGATACTCCATACACACAACAAACAAATAGGGAGAGATGGGATCCCCCTGTCGAAGACCTCTTTTCGCCGCAAACGGAGTAGTAGTTTCACCATTAACCATGATAGTATAAGACACCGTAGTGAGGGAGGCCATGATCCACTTAACAAACTCATATGGAAATCCCAAAGCAAGAAGCAGGTATTTCAAGAAGGGCCATTCTACCGAGTCGTAGGCTTTTTGAATATCAATTTTCAACATACAACGTGGCGAAATACCTTTCCTGGAGTAACCCTTAACAAGCTCATGGCTAAGAATGATATTGTCAAAGATTGATCTTCCCTTGATAAAAGCAGATTGCGATTCGTGCACTACATCTTCAAGTACCGGCTGGATTCGGTTTGCCAAAACTTTAGAAATGATTTTGTATAGCATGCTGCAACAGGCAATCGATCTATATTCCTTAATTGATGAAGCTTGAGCATGTTTTGGAATAAGAGAGATCAAAACATTATTAACTGCTCTGGGAAGGAAACCAGTCTGATGAAAATCTTGAATTGCTTTAACCACATCAACACCTATCACATCACACGCCTGTCTAAAGAAATGCACATTAAAACCATCAATCCCAGGAGACTTGTGGGAATCCATGTTGAACAAGGCCTATTTAATTTCCTGAGGAGAGAATTCTTTGCATAGATTTAGTTGCTAAGGGTGTGAAAGTTTAGGCCCACTGTCCACTACTGTCTGATCAATCATTGGAATACTCTCTGCAGCACTACACATAAGATTAGTATAAAAGCTCCTAATCTCTGTTTTTAATTCATCTTGTGTTGTGCATCTGCTCCCATCTTCTCTTACAAGGAGTTTAATTGCATTATTTGCTTTCCTTGCTTTGGCAAAAGCATGGAAAAACCTTGTGTTTGCATCTCCCAATGTGATCCAATCCACCCTTGACTTTTGTTTCCATATACTCTCTTCTATCTTGCTCCACTTCTCCATCTCTTCTAGGATTTTTCTTTCTTCCATTTGCAAATTTTCATCAAAGCCATTGTGATTCAGTTGGAGCGGGATAGTTGTGAGCTCACCTCTGAGAATGCTCAATTTATCAGAAATATTTCTATAGTGACTAAGGTTGAATTGTTTAAAAGGAGTCTTCAATCCCTTAAGCTTGTACCAGATATTTAACAACTTATTTTCATGACAATGATTCTCGTATCCAGTTTGCACAATTGTTTTGAACTCAACATGCTCTGAAATGACATTCAAAAATCTGAAAGGGGCTGGTGATGACTGTCTAAAACTTTCAAAGTGCTGTGATTGAGAGAAATGATCTGATATATTTTTTTCCAATAATTCCACAGTCACATCACCATAATCTGCCATCCACAATTCATTAGCTAAACTTCTATCAAGCAGTGAGAGAATTCTATCCATACCTTGCCGATTATTGCACCAGAAGAACTTGCCTCCAATCATTCTCACCTGATGAAGGTTATGTTCTCTTATACAGCTCTCAAAATCTCTAACATCCACTTCAGTTACAGCATTACCCTGATATCTCTCCTCAGGGGTGAGAATAGTGTTGAAATCCCCACTGATTAGGAGGGGGTAAGTACATCTATCTGCAACCTCTCCAATAAATCTCCATAAATCTCTTCTCAGCTCCATTGTATTGTATGCATAGACAGCTATAAAATGAAAGCTCTTACCTATCACTAGATCAGTAACCTCGCTATAAATGCCTTGAGCATGATACTCTATCTTCTTAACATCAATCTTTCTTGGATTCCAGCCTAGCCAGACCCTTCCATTAACAGCACAATCATAATTATTGATGAACTCCCATTGTTTGTTAATCTTAACAGTGCTGGCAATGAATTTTCCTTCTTTTACTCTAGTTTCAAGTAATGCTACTGTATCCACTTTCTTATTCTATAAAAAGAGTTTCAACTCCTTTTGCTTCAAGGGTTTGTTACAACCCCTCACGTTCCACACTAGTAGCCTCATTGCTTCACCAAGGGGAGAGGGTCCCCGTCCCTTTGATTGTTCTCTATAGCAGCTTCTTGTTCATTCAAAACTAAGAAAGTATTCCCAATTCTCACTGTGGTTGTTTGGCTCCCAAGATCAGTAGCATTAGTAGTTTTCTTAGGTAGATTCCATGTCTCCTCAGTACTTTTTTGTGCATCTCTTTGTATCATATCATTGCTTTGATCCTCCTGCTTATCTTGGGGTGGAGCTTTCTGCACCCATTTTGTTTGAGCTGGCCTCGGATTCATCTTTGGCTTCTCCTTGATTGAGCAATCATGGCCAGCAGTTTGACACGATTTACAGAACTGAGGCACCCATTCATAAATCACTTTTTGTTCCACTCTTTTCCCCTTCTCTCCTTCTATCCAAATCTTGTGTTGTAACGGCTGAGTTACATCAATTTCCACCAATAATCGGGCATAGGAAATCCGGTTCTGTTTGGTAGTGCATTCATCCGCGCACAGTGGCCTCCCAAGAGTGCTCCCTATTCTGCTCAAAGAGTTCATGCCCCAGCAATTGAGAGGAAGGTTCGGCAGTTATATCCATAGAGGGATTACCTTCAGCACTTCATTTTCAAAACAAAAACCTGCCTCCCAAGCTTTAACTATCACAGGTCTGTTTGCAATGGTATGAGGCCCTGCAAACAACACTCTATCTCGTTCTTCCATGGATTGGAACCGAATAATGAAATAACCCTCCACATGATAGAAGATATTATGGTTTGAAATTTGACATTGCTTCTCCAAATAAGTAGTTAAGTATCGAATCGTTGGAGATTCACCAATAACATACAAAATAATAGTCGTTTTCCACTTTTCAGCTTCCTGGTCTATTGCTTTCTCTTCGAGACAGGCCACCGGAGTGCCATTTTTTAGAGTAGGAGCTATAAAATCGAGTTTCATACCTTGGTTCGCTAGTCGTGGTGGATCAACACTTTGTTTCTCCGCATCCTCTGCAACTTCTTCCAGCTCAGAAAGGCTTTGATCCACACTTCTATTCTCTTCTTCGAGCTCTATCTCAAGTTGTTTAAAGTTATCTTCAAGCACTGTTTCATTCATTTTATCTTTTCCAGATCCACTGCTCCATTCCCCACATGGAGATATCTTAGTCGGAAAAGAGTGCGATGTCGAAGCTCCGTGTGGGGTGGTTTGGTTGGTACCTCAATCACCGGATTCTTCCTCGGCCTTCCGCGTTTCTGTCTAGCCATGGTGAAGTGCGCACGTTAAGCAGGTCCGGTTAACGTGTGCTGAGAGAATTGCATGTACGGACGTAGGCGATAAGATTATACTTTTACTTTGAAATTAATTTTACAATATGATTGTTTTATTTAACTTTTTTATTACCACCTGTTCTTTATTTATTGTGTAACAGAGGCTTTATTCACTTGCATTTGTTGCATACTTTGGATGGCGATTAATCACCCCAGGCCCAGGCCCAGGTCCAGGTCCAGGTGTGAGCTCTTGGTTGGGAGTATATTGTAGTGGGCCTTTGAACTAATGAATGATGATAATTCACACTCTACTCTAGTTTCCTAGTGTCGATGGTATTTGCAACTAGCGTGGGCTTTGGGTCCATGTTTGGGGCTTCCGAGTGGGCTCCCGACGGCCCACTTCAAAGCTACCATCATGTGTAGTCCATTACTAGCATTGAGCTTCTCAATCCTAGCCTACAAGGTGTCACTGCAA
Organism: Schizonepeta tenuifolia; assembly: GCA_029490685.1. Lineage (NCBI taxonomy): Eukaryota > Viridiplantae > Streptophyta > Magnoliopsida > Lamiales > Lamiaceae > Schizonepeta > Schizonepeta tenuifolia. Next base: position 55,112,258 of record CM055957.1, on the reverse strand, counting down.
AACTCAAGTATCTGGTAGTATTCAAATTCAGCAAATATTACTATTAATTAGCATGCAAATTAAATTAAATTAAATGTGTGTGTGTGTGTGTGTGTGTGTGTGTGTGTGTGTGTGTGTGTGTTTTACATAACAATAACGTAACCTTACAGGTATATTGGTCTGTAATATGGTGCGCATATAGTCAGGAGGTGGCATTGACATTGAGGGCTAGTTTGGGAGATAGGGACCATGTCAGCCATGCGATTTGTCTCTACACTGGCTTTCCAGCCTTTGTGGTACAGGAAGCTAATAATTAACCCGCCTTCTATTCTATAGTAGTATTTTTATTAATGTCAGCATTTGAAAATAAAAATAAAAATAAAAATAAAAATAAATCAATGCATATATTAATATTAATATTACTAGTTTTCTTTGTTTCTGCAGATGATTAGAGAGCTTTGGAGATTGATAGGGTAAGGACAAGGTGACTGACACTGACTCTCAGATATGAAACATCATTCATAGTCATCATCATATCTCTCTTCATAAAAGGATTAAACATACTCTTCTCTACTATCCAAAAAAATTGTATTCATTAACATGTTCATAATCACTCCTACTCAATTTTTTTGTATCCATAAAACAATACCGTGTTGTCATCATTCTTGTATTCATAAAACAACAATACTGTGAAAATTTTTGTGATTGTGTTCATCAATTCGGTGCACCCTATTTCTTCTATTACTATTTACTACTATTTTTAGGCTTGCTTAATTCTTTCACCAAAAGAATTCCCATTTCTTCTTCAGTCAGTTGCCTCTGAAATCAGCCGCACCCCCACAACAATTACATATACCGGTTAGGTGATTTTAACAATCACATATAATAAGATTTATGAATTCTAATTGAGTTTAATAAACCTAATTAGGATCCTGGCCTTCATCTGTCAATTATTCGGTTCCTGTTTTTGTTTTATGGCTGTGATAAGAATTCTTTAGTGCACTAAGAAAATCATGTACAAAATGAAATGTTGCTAAAACAAAAGATCGCAAACAACCACCACCTTGAGATTCACAAACATATATATCATAGTTACGAGCATATTGATCAAACAAGATCAATAATTGATCCAAATCCAGTCAGTCTCAGCTGCAAGATTAAAACAAGGCCCCCACCTCGCGTCCCATACTAACCCATTGCGTACTTCTGGGTCCAGCTCCTCGCAGTCTGCTCGTATTTGGCCCGGTCAGTCTTGTACATGTGAGCGATCTCGGGCACAAGGGGGTCGTCGGGGTTCGGGTCCGTTAAAAGTGAACAAATCGAGAGCAACACCTGCAAGATATACAATTATGACTCGCATACTAATAATGGTATGCAATAGCATCAATATGAGATCAAACACATATGTGAGAAAAATGCACTCAGCCACATCAAGCAAAGATATCGTCGGACAAAAGTTCAACCATTAAAAACAAACAATATTAACTTATCAAACCATCCCATGGTTCAACAGATTATTCATGAGCAAACGAAGACAATAGTATGAAAACAAGACGAGCAAAGTTGATGAGTATCTTATAAAATAGCTCTGTACTAAATTCATAGTGCCATAATTGTAAAGATTTGCAACATTTAGGTAGAAGAATTATCCGTTTCTGGTAAGTGGCGTTCACCACGCTTGAAAACATCACGGTAAATTCTTTGAAATTTAGTTTACATATCACATTCATGACTACAACACATTTTAATTACTATCCATAAGCTCGACAATTAACAAGTCGATCAGTTCTTAGTTCTTTCGGAATTCAAAGGACAGCAATAATTTCATTTGAAAAGATGAACCATAATTAGAATAGAGAAGAGAGCATACTAGATGTTCATTTTGTTATTCATTTTGCATGGTACTTATGATCTGGCTAAATACACGAAAATAAACGAGTTAAAAATGTATAAGTAACCTTGGAAATTGTCAAGGCAGGGCTCCACTGTTCTTTCAAGATATCAAGGCAAATGCTCCCATTGCTGTTAATATTGGGGTGAAAGACTTTTGTCCTGAATGCTACCTGCAGTAATGCAACCATGAAAAATGCAGCGACGCATTAATTTAAGATCCCTAATACATAAACTACAAAAGAGAAAATAATAACTTTCTAGTATGCTGAGCTTCAGTTTCTAAGACATAACATCAAGAATCCATGAATAAGAAACAATATCGGAATAGCTCCGTCAATTATATCAATCCATTAATAAACACTACATAGCCATACTGTGACGTGATGAAGACTTAAGCGGGAATTCTGATCAAACTACTTTCTCTTCACTACATGTCTTTAGAAATTAAATATTCAGCTAATAGCCAGATGAAGTTCACATTATAATCTTCATGCGATCGTATCGCTAACCATCAAAAAATGAATAAATCAGTTGAAATTGAAGATTCAGCTTCTCACTCGAACAACACTAAAAAGACAACCAAGTAAGATTCAACAGTTTCTAAAACAATTCACAAATGACGTACCTTTGGTGGTTTGAACGGGTAATCAGGGGGAAAATGAATCGTGACTAAAAACACGCCACCTGCATAAGGACTATCTTGTGGACCCATTATAGTGGCTTGCCAGTGAAACATGTCTTCACCGACGGGTCCTGTTAACACGAAGGGGATAAAAATGATCCATTTTATGATAACTAGTATTAATTGAATTAAATCAACACTAATACTTAAAATTGCAAGTGAAAATCATAAGCATGGAAACTCCTAAACAACTACTATTGTTTACAAAGATACTTTCAGAAGAAAAAATCGGGAATAAAATCACTTATTGCTTCCCCAAACCAACTCCATAACCAAATGAACAACAAATTGTATAAACTGGTTGGAAGGAAGACAATTGCTAAAAGCAAGAAAACAAAAGCTGTTTGGGAAACAAAAGCACCGAAAATATTCATCGGCAACCTAGCTTTTATCACCAACACAGCTGGGTAAAAACGAATAGCATTGATCAATTTACACAAAGAAGAAAAGGAATGATTCCAACATCCTTTTTCTGAAACAAATTACCTTTTTTTCCCTAGGTAACCAGCAAATCGTGATCAAAACAACAAATCATTCGAGCGCATGAGAGATATACAGCAATAAAAAAGAAAGTATGTTACCGGTTAAATTCTGTAGGCTAAAGATGTTTTTTTTTGGCTAAAACCGATGAAAACAACAAAATCCGACAAGCCCACATGAAAATATGTTCACTTATCTTCTATACACACGCATACATCGATTTTTCGTAGATCAAAGCAACAAGCCACACAAAAAATAAATAAATATATAAAATAGAAAAAATTGAAACAAATCAATACCTGCGCTGCAGGAAGTGGGCGGATCTTTCTGCAAATCCTTTAGCTCCTTCAAGATCCGTTTCGAAGCCATCGTCGAAGAATCAGATCTGTAGAATTAAATTCAAGGGTGAAAAAAACAAAGCCCACAATAAAAATTCAGAAATTTAAGACAACCCAGAATATATGGGTTGCAAATATATACAAACGATCGAATTCTTTGAAAGAAATAGAGAGAGACAGAGAGAGAGAGAGAGACTTTTTTACTTTTTTTCCCCCTCTTTTTTCTTCTGGTTCAGCTGCTGCTTCTTGACGCTAAGAAAAAAAGACTCTCAGGAGAATATAGTGCGACTTTATTTTATTTATTTTCCTAATTTTATTTTACGATAAAATTTTCTTTCCCGAAATAAAATAATTTATTTGGATATTATAGTTGTGTCGATAACTTGAATTAGGACTCTAATTACGATAATATAGTGAGTGGATTTTTTCAAATCTACCTAGTATAGTATATACGCTTTACTATTTTTAACAATCTTACTGCTGGTGTTAAACAAAAATGAGTTATTGGTATTAGGGGTATTTATCAAATTAACATATTTTGATTCGATTTGGAATTCGTATTCGTAATTTTACGATTCAAAATCGAATTTAAATATTTATACAAATTCGAATTTAAATATTTTTATTCAATTTGTTTTTAAATACTTATTAATAATTATGCTATGCGATTTTTGATATTCATAAAGATTCAATTAGATATTTAAATAATAACATTATATTAATATTATATTTATATTATATACTTTCTTAAGTTGATTATAGAGTATATGCTTAAAATTTTGAAATATATACTAAACGTGTTGATGTTAATTTGATTCATCTTCAAGTTCATTCCAAAATATATAAAAATCAACATTTAGGGTGGTGCAAATGCAAGCCACCGTCATACTCTCTCTTTTTTTCCCTTTATCCTCACTATTTTACATTGTCGCTCTCTATATCGCTCTTACTATTATTCTTCATCACCTTCCTTCACAAATTTCCGACTAACCATTCTTCATCTTATTCCTCTATAGATTCGAGTATTCGATTCGAATTTGTTAAACTATTCAAGTATTCGAATTCGATTTGGATCCGTAAATAGCTTTAACATATTCGATCCGATTAGAATGATACTCCCTCCGTCCAACTTAAGACGTCCTGTTTGAGTGCTGACACGGGATTTAAGAAAGCTGATAAAGTGGTAATAGGTGGAAGAAAAATGACCTTGAGGGTATTGTTAACCAATGTAATTAAGTTTCTTAATTGTTGAATTTCTTTCCTTTTTTTCTAAGGCATTAAATTGCTTTGCTTTGTTTATTTTTTTTTTCTTTGCCTTGTTTTTTTTTCTAAGGCATGAATCTGCCTTACTGCCTTTTTTTTTACTGTTTGATTCATGTTCCCAGTTTGATGATTATTTCTAAGGCATGAAGATGATTTTTTTACTGTTTGTTGATTGGTTTATTTGCTGCAAAATTATCGAGCAATTATTTATGGAACATACAAACTGCAAAATTAAACTGAGCAAATAATGTTCACTGATTTCATTCAAGTTCGAATAAAAAAACAAGAATAGATTAGATATGCTAAAGAAAGATAAATGCAGAAATTAGTTTGATTCGATTCGATTCGTTTGCACCCCTAATTGGTATTTGTATTTAGTTTGTGTTTTTATTGTTAGCATATTTAAATCATCTGGTGGAATAAAATTTTGATTGTATTTGACGCGTATTTTCTTAAACATTTGTTTTAATTGATACGATAAAATAAAAAGATTTAAATTTAATATTACTTCATTCATTTGGGAGAACCTACACAGGCTACAGTTATTGCAAGTGGTGGGTACTATGTCAATTCACCACATATATAATTCTATATCGTAAGAATTGAAGTTTATAATTATGAATCGACAAAAACCATAAATTGTCCATAATATGTGGTCAATTTTGTAATAATATTATACTGTTTTAATAATTTTGCAATAATATCACAAATCTCGATTCAAGTATCAAATAGCTCACTACATTTTAGTGAATAGATCGTATATTTTTGATCTAACTATTTATTCATGATCCACACATTGCTAATCCATATCTACACCATTATTGCCATCTATTTTTCTTTTATTCAGTTTCATGCCATTGTTGTAAATACATTGAATCGTAACTATTAAATTTATTAAAAGTTACGTTATTATAACAAATTTACCAAAATTGTGACAATACATGGTATTGTCAGTTTTGAATTATGAACAGAAACCAAATTTTATATGGAAGATAATACTCCGAATTTTCGGTTATTTTTGTATTGTATTTATTTTTGGGTTGTCATGTTATTCTTGTCTCTTTTTTTTCGAAAATAATTAATGGTAGATTAGAGTCTAATTAAAATATTAATCAAGTCCACTTTACATATTTCATTATATTTTTCACCTTATTTTCTGTGTCATTTATTATTCACTTTCTTATCCATTTTATTTTACTATTTATACCTACTTTATTTTATTATTCACTTTATCTTTACTCACTTTATTTCACTTTAGTACCTTCATTAAACATAGTTTCTGCTTTTAATTATTTTTTTGTTAATTCTAATGCCAAAAAATACAAGACAAGTCTAATGAGGCAGAGGAAATCTAATGAGGCAGAGGAAAAGGGAGTATATGAATAAATGGAAATGGGTCATAGACCGCGGTAATGGGATTAACATTTTAACGTGTAATGGTGCAAGTTTAATGCCACTTTTATTGGTGCGCTAAGCCTCTTCATCAAACATTGAAAATCACGAAATCCTAAACGACAACAATTTGGGATATGTCTAATAATCCATTTGGTTCAACAAGGTTTAGGCTGTGTACAATGTATTAACGATTTGTTATGTAAGTATAATCGGCATTCAATTCAATTTTAATTTAGAAAAAAATAAAAAACACAGGAGATTATTCTCACCGTCCTAATATTAAGGTCTCACTATCCTTTTTCATTTGTCTCATTAATTAGCATAGCCTCATATAAAATATGGAAACATTTAACCCTTCAAAAGCTATTTTTACATCACTTTCTATCTTTTTACTTGTTTCTTAATAGTCGTGTACAAGGCAAGTAAGACCTGCTACTAGGACGGAGGGAGTAGTAAGCAAAATTAAAAGGTAGATTTTTTTATTTTTTTTTGTAAAATGAAGAAGTTTGATTTTAAATCAAAATTTGAAAAAAAAAGGTCGATTTTTTTTTTTTTTTTTTGCAATTTGGCCTTAATTTTATCCAACAAAAGTTGTGTTAACAACACCGTCCAATTTTCATTTTATCTTAGTACATAATTTTATTTTATACTCCCTCCGTACATAAAATAATGTCCTACTTTACCCCTTTTTCTAGTACGTGAAATAATGCTCTGTTTCACTATGTTGTACATTTATACCCCTAAAAGAACACTCATATAACCCCTTTTACCCTTATTGGACCCACCACTAAATTTATGCAGATTTAATTATGGGTTACTAAGTATACTTAACCCATTATAATTAAATCCTCCTAATCTACCCTAAATCGACCCAACCCATAAACAACCAACCCACTACTCACAAAACCTAATTCCCTTTGTCTGCGCCGATTTCACTCTTTTCTCTCATTTCTCTCTGCCTTCGCCGAAGAACCCTAAATCGAGTTCACTCAATTCTCTGATTTCTCTCTGAAATTGAACAAGCCTACATCAAATTGGGATTCTATATCTCATTTCTTGCTATTCCCTCTAATTTTTCTCTGAAATCGAAGAACCCTACATCGTTGCTCCGATTTCTCTCATATTTCGCGAGAACTCCTCCGGACGCCGATGGATCCACACGCCGACAGTCTTGATTGTGAGGAGTTATGGGTTCCACCGGGGTGGGAACCAAGCCCATGCCCCGTCAGCGCTGAGCTCCGCCACGATTCGCCTGAGTTCTTCTCTGATCTATGGGTTCCACCCGGCTGGGAATCAACCCCTACTCAGTCAGATCCGACGATGAACCTGCATGAAGTCGTGCCTGAAACTCAGGCGAATGGCGGCGCTGCCATGCCGACTCTCGACCCCTATTAGATTTATTACGCCGCAATGCTCGCCGTCGACTTCGAATGGGCTGGTGAATCTGATGATGAATCAGATTTACCCCCTTCTACTCCTATATTCTATCAGGTTTGACATTTCTGACTGTGGGGGATTGGCTGGTGATGCCTCGTATCTGATGCTCTATTTCGTTGTGGGGGATTGGCTGGTGATGCCTCATTTATGATGCACGATTTATGATGCTTGAAATCTGATGTTGCCTTATCTATGTTGCTGGATTTGTGATGCTTCAATTCTGTGATTTGCCCTGCTTGAATCAGAGCAGTGTGTTGCCTGCTCCATGATTTATGATGTTTGATTGATGCTTGATATGAAACAGATACTACTATATGATCTATGCTTATATGTTGCCTTGAATCTAATGCAGATGATGCAATGCTCTTGTTGATGCTTTGTTGCATGCCTTTGATTTGCCCTGCTTTGATTCTATCAGTGTGTTGCCTGCTCCATGATTTCTGATGCTTGATATGAAACAGATACTACTATATGATATATGCTTATATGTTGCCTTGAATCTAATGCAGATGATGCAATGCTCTTGTTGATGCTTTGTTGCCCGATAGTCATGTATGAAAACTTACCTGATGCTTATATGTTGGTTTGTTTATGTTTGCTTGGGAGTTGTTTATCCTATGCTATTGATGCCACCACTAGGATTTTTAAATCTTAGTTTTGGAGGTTGAGATAGTAAAGGTCTTGAGTCAATGATGCCATATATGTCAAATAATTTCAAAAAGTTGAGACATTCTTCTATTCAAAATAACTGCTTCCAAGCTGAATTTACATTCCAAACAAGTGAATTGGTTTTCATGTTTGTCCCTGTAAACCCTTACAAAAAACTGATCTATACATCAGACCTCCTAATCTTGTAAACCTAGCTGGTGCAGTCCCTATTCTATGTTGTCATTGTTGAGTGTTGGCTCCTGCTCCTCCTCAATTCCATTATCCTTTAGATACTTCCAACTGTCCTTCAGTAGTTGTGCATCAACTTGAAGGCAGTCAGGTAGTAAATCCAGCCTCTGTAGCTTCTCTTTGCCCATGTGTGGAACACTGTAGTTGTTGTTGCCTTTCTTCTTTATGATCTCATGAAGGCAACCTTGCAATGTGAGAAACACATTGTTTAACTTCCAAGGCTCAAACTCTTCAAATGCTTGATGTACATTCTTTATCATATCATCAACTGTGGCTGCCATCTTCTCATCCTTGAGTGATTGAATTGCTCTGAAAAAACCAAGGTCATTTATGTTTGTGTCTGGTGAGTTTGCTGGTTGTTGAATGAGCTAAATATTCCACCCATCTGCTTCTGCTGCTGCTCTGAAATCAGTATCATCATTTGTGAAATGAGGGTTTGCATTATCTTGCTGTATTATTATGTGTTTGCTGAATTGGCTTGGCCACTTTGCCTTCACAATGGGTATCATCTGCAGTATTTACAGTTTTTATTGAACTAAATGATGAAATCCTCTGTGATTTATGAACCTGATAGTCATGTATGAAAACTTACCTGCTGCAGAAAAGTATCCTTCATTACTTGCCTGCTTATATTCTGAATTGGCTTTGTTACCATTGTTCCTTTGGATCTATTTTTGCTATTTCTCACTGCTGGTTACTCATAAACAAATGGAATGATGGCAAACTTACCATCAAAGATGATTTTGCCTATACTATCAAATATAGGTCTAGAAACCATGCATAGGAACATGATCTTACTGATATGAGTCTTGGATTTGCAAGTCCTGTGGGGTTCTACTTCACCATCTACAAGGTAATATCTGCCTTTGGTTTTAGTTAAGTTGAACCATTTTTCATCCATATGAATGACATTATACATTGGCTTAAAAGGTATTTTCCAATCTATACTTAAGTTTCTAAGCTGTCTTAGGCTGAAATGAAGTCTGGTCAGCATGTTTTTCTCACTTAGAAATGGTTTAATAGCATTTGTATGAGCCTTTACCTTCTTATCCTTAATCCACTCTTATACAAGCCTCTTACTCACCCCAAGGCTGAATGCAAGCTTCTTCACTGTTTGCCTCTGTAAAATTGATAATGCTTTGATTTTTCTGCATAAAAAAGTAAAGTATCCTTATGTTTTGTTCCTTTTTTTCTTTGAAATTACTGAAACAGGAACTCCCAATGCAAGCTGTTGAGAAGCAGATTTCCAGATCCTCCACATTGTCTTCAAGTCAATCTTGAAGAGTTGGGCAGCTTCGTTTTTTGCTCCATGGTGCAGCTTCGAGTTTGTGTTGTGATGGATAAGCCATTGCACCACATCATGCCTCTGTAAATCAGTTAAATCTGGCCTCCTCTTCATCTTCTTCAATGAATGCGGCTGCTCTGTTTTTTTCCTGTTTTTGCTGTATTAGGGAGAGAAATCTTTAAGTTGTAATGAATGTTGTTCTGAGCATTGAATGTTGGTGTTTAAATAGGCCTCTAAGGTGTTTAAATTTCCCCCCAAGAATTTGCCTCCATTTTTTTTATTTAAGTGGAAAACTGAGCAGTCCTTGTATCCTAAGTGATGTGACTTGGAGTTACTTTGTTAATTATGAATGATTCCTTTTTTCTTCATTTCAATGTCCTGTTGTTCATTTAATTTTATTTGCTTCTTCATATATGATTGCTGGAATGAGAAATCAGGAAAAAGAAAAACAAAATCAACATGATCGATTAAATGCTGAAAAAAAAAAAAAACATGCTCGATGACACAGAAGAAAAAAACAAAATGAATGTTAATTTAATTACAGTAAATGTAGAATAAGAAACATAAAATTCTGTGGGAATTTTTAAATTACAAAAAGAATAAATTCCATAGAATATAAAAATGATAAAAGTCCAATCAACCCACTAACCTTAATTTACAATTAACAAACACTAAACCTATATCATTACCACTACCCCTACTTTCTAACTTTTACCCCATTCAAACTAACTTTACCAACTTTCTTATTCTACGTGCAAAATACCAAATGGGGCGTTATTTCGCGTACGGAGGGAGTAGTATTTTATTTTTCGGATATGAATTTCTGAATAATATTGACATTGAGCTCCAACTTAAATCAAGACCCTTAACATTAAATAATTGGGTAATTCTAAATATGGGCCTCATTTTACTCTTTATAGCCCTCATTTAATAAAATAATGCAATTAATTATAAATATACTATTTTAATCCTATAGCCCCTAAATTAAAAAATTTAACAAAAATATATTCATCCAAATAAAATCAAAGCCACCGAAACAAAATCGACGACATCTTCAAAACCTCACAACATAATCATCTCTGGTGAACTACATGAACCTTTATACCGAAGATTTTATTTTGTTCAAAATTATTTTTAACACTTACTACACCTTCAAAACTGAATCAACAAAATAGCAAATTCTTAAACACAAACTATAAGGAAAATTAAGAAATAGAACTAGGAATCAATTGTCTGATGAGATTTTTAATGGTTAATCAATTGAGTTAATGCGCCATGAGTTTGCCTGAAAAACCCACAACCATGACATATGCAATTAGACTTGGGAAAAAGGAAGCCCCGTTTCATCAAAATCTTTGAACAACTGGTTCTAAGATTACTTTAATTTGTAGATATGAATAAGGGTTTTATGAAATTACCTGCCTTCCTATAGAATGTAGGAGATCGAAAGCTCTAAATCTTATCAGAGTCTTTCTTCAAAGCATGTTTTGAAGTTTTTGCAATTGGTGGCTATGAAATATTTAGACGAAAGCTAGTATTATGTTTTTTTTTAAAGAAAATTGGGGCTTTAAAGTTAAAACAGTAAACTTATTATTATTTTATAAAATTGGGGGCTATAGAGAGCAAAATAGATTTGTATTTAGAATTACCGTAAATAATAAGACATTGTAAAGGTATAAACCACTTATCTAGTACGAATAATAAAGTATACATTTAGACACGGCGCGCGTGCGAGATTGCTCGCTGCCCTAGCGAGCTTATCCCTCAAGCTCGCAAGACATTGGCTAGCGCGGCGCTCGTGAGCTCGCTGCCACGTGGTGGCCGCTGGTTGGTCGCCGGCATAGCCATTGCGATCGCCAAATGTCACCATTCAATTTTTTTTTAATTCAAAATTCATCTATGTGTATATTTTTTCCCTCCACATAAATCACACACTACACTCTCCACACTCTTCTCTCTCAACTTTCATCTCTCACCGGTAGTCATTTTACAAATTTATTCGGCGATCATCTCCAAAAAAAAAAAAAAAAAAAAAAACTCAACGCCAGTTTCAACTCCAATTGGCCATATGCCAAAGATGTCGATCAAAATAGCCCCAACCCTCGTCCATCCCCCTGACAAAACATCTATTCTCCGATGCCCCAATGAGATTTATTCTCGTCGACCCAAGCTTTCGTGCCTCAATTTTCCAAGCTCTCGTCGGCCCAAGCTTTCGTGCCCCAAGCCTTTGCACCGTTTCAAGGCTTCGGAGCCTCCAATGCCGCGGCCTCCAATCATCCTTCACAAGGCTCCAACTCCGACTATCCCACACACCCTGCGCCGTCTCCCGATGATTTCAACTCAACAGTCAATTTGGAGAAGGACGGAGATGAGATTCAGTCACGTCGCCGACAAAGATGAAGGGGAAAAAGGCAGCGACCTCCGGTAGTGGTCGCCGTGGTGGCGGTCGTGGCAGCGGTGGTGGGCATCGTGGAGGCGGTAGGGCGGCGGCAACGCGGTGGAGTTGGTGGAGTCGTCTTCCGACGGCGAGAACGGGCCGCAAGGATACACCGAGGTCGAGATGAAAATCTTGGCTTGGTGTTGGGTCGACATTAGCCAAGACCCCGTCGTCGGTAATGACCAAAAGAAAAATGCGTATTAGCGCCGCATTTGCACCGATACCGCGAGCTTCAGCCCGAAGAAACGTAGAAAAGGAACATGGCAAAGCTCCAGAACCATTGGGATCGAGTGAAGGGCCCATTGGCGGAATTCCAACAACTTTACAAGGAGTGCGAGATTGAAAGCCGAAGCGGCGAGAGCTATGAGGACATTTTAGCTCGGGCTCTCATCGAGTGGCAAACTTCGCGCAAAGCGCCAACTTGGAGACGTGGCGGGTAGTAAGAGAGACGCCAAAGTTCGCCGCGGTTCACTCCGCCAAATACCATATCCAAGTGGCGCCAAAGAGAACGAAGGCGGGCGAAGATGGGAGCTACAACACTTTGGCGCACGATTCGACGTCGAGGAACAATCCGAGCCAAAGCACACCGCGGTCGACCACTCCACTTTCGGGCAGCGAATTTGGTTCGGAGCACTTGACTCGGCTCGAGCGGCCGATGGGTAGTGACGCGACAAAGGCCCTTGCAAGGGGAAAGAAGACAGCGGGATCGAGTTCGAGTTCCAGTTCGACAGCGAAGACGGAACTTGCCCAGGCCGTTGTGTCGATGAAGGAAGTGATGTCGGATTTTTCGAGGACGCAAGACTACCACATCGTCACGAGAAGTATCGACAATATGGCACCCGAACAAAAAACATTTCACGAGACCTATGTCAAGGTGCTCAAGAAAAAATATGGGTGGTTGTAGGTTTTTTTTTTAATGTAATATTTTTATTTCAATTAAATTAAGTTTTAATTTTATTATTTTTGTATTTTTTTTACTATGCAATAAAAAATTACATTTTAAAAAAAAAGGACCGAGCTCCAAATGTGAAGCTCGCAACTACAATTCAATTCTTGAACGTATTGGAGCCAGTAGCGTATCCAGAATTTTGAATTTGGGAGTGTGAAATGAGTAAGAAACGTGGAGAGTTTGTTGGGAGTGTTAGGGTTTCGTCCCCGAAAAAAGTTTTGGACCTATTATAGGGTGACCCCCGAAGCCCCCCGAAGTGGAGATTCATAGGGTGAAGTGGAATGGCTGGCGAATTGGTGAAATCACAAGCAGCGTCGACTTCGTCGTGCTTCTCTCTCTGTCTGAGCGACTGAGCTTCTCTCTCACTCTTTTTTTTTTTTTTTCGTTAGCTTAGGCTGCTTAGCAACTCTAATTTTCTCGCCACACCATGCTGAAAATTCCAATAAGGTCAAATATTTTAATATTTAAAATATATTCAATACTACTAATTTATTTTACCCCCTTGTCCTCTCAAGTAGATTGGCCCATTTAAATTCGGGCCTTTTGTGCATGTTTTAAATTTCCGGTCCATATTATGTTCGTAAGCCCCTCATTTCAGACTTACCGAAAACAACCACCACCACCACCACCCTGCGGCGTCTCTCTCTCTCGAAGATGGAGTATGTTAATCCTGAAGGTTTTAGATTAGATGGTCGCCGTCCCATGGAGGTTCCATTCCTCTCTTTGGCAGTCTACATTCAATTGCTGCAACGCCGGCTTCTTATTGCAGTTTTATGAGTGATGTGCTTAAATAAGCTTATTAAAATTGTTGGTGATTTCAGATGAGACGGCTTCGTGCAGAAATTGGTGTAGTTTCAAAAGCCGACGGGTAAGAACCGCAAACTGTAATTACTTACGGTCGAAAGCTTTAGTAAACTGCTAGTATGAATGATATAATCAACTGACCTAAAATTGAAGAGAAGTTCGGTTTATTTGTGTTGTTAATTGCAGCTCAGCTGTATTTGAAATGGGGAACACTAAAGTCATTGCTGCCGTTTATGGTCCCAGAGAGGTGCTTTCTTCTCTCAATCAAAAGGATTTTTTTTTCTTTTTTTTTCATAGAATATTGTTTTCATGAGCAAATTTATGTTCGTTATAATTATGCTATTTAACATTTAATTGCTTGTTACATATTGTGAAATGCTTGTATATGAATTTATTTGATTATACACCATAGCTGGTGCTTTTTATTACTCTTTGCTCGTAAAGTTGTAGGAAATTCTAATGCTATAGGTGTTCTAGGGATAACTCGGCACTTACATCGTTTGCTATGTGAGGAGAAAATTATTGCTAGTGACTGTTTCCCTCATTTCATGATATGGTGATGCTCAACCTTATATATGTAGAGCATGTTTAGCCTCATTTTAAAGTGCTCATAAGTTGTTATGTAAGATGCTTTCATCATACATATTCACATGTCATTATCCTCTTTTATCTTGAAATGTTTTCTTCCGTTTTATGGACATTGAATGCTTGTTCGAGCTTGTTCAAGAAACTGAGAGATTTCTATGGATGTTATTGTGGTCGAAATTGTGACCTTTGTGCTGAATATATTTCAGGTCCAAAATAGGAGTCAATCAAGTAATGATCAGGCACTGGTAAATTATTTTATGCGTTGATTGATTGTATGTACAGTTATTCCTTTCGTGTATTTTTTCACTGACGATCATTCAGAGGTGACGTCTGATATGGTTGACAGGTACGCTGCGAGTATAGCATGGCTAATTTCAGTACTGGAGATCGAATGAGGAAGCCTAAGGGTGACAGGTAACTAACAGTCAAACGAGCCTAGTGGTAATAAAATTGGTACTAGATTTGCTGCTTATTCTTGGCATATTGTTATGCGCATGCTCCTATTGTAAACAACCTAGCCACTTAGTGTTTTTTAACAAACATAGTACTTTATGATTATATAAAACTTTAAATTACCAAATGCATGAGTCCACATCCAGAAGTTAATGTTTGTTTCCAGTGTGACAAAAGCCTTTTAAGTTCTTCTCATGCCTTTCGTTTGTATTCAACAACTTTCTGAGTAATTTTTCATGTGGTTTACAGGCGATCCACAGAGATATCTATGGTCATCCGTCAGACAATGGAAGCGTGCATACTGACTCACTTGATGCCTCGATCTCAGGTTTGTTGCCAACATAATCAAAGCCAGCGGCCAATTATTTTTTTCTTATTTTAAACTTGGATCGGTGTTTTGTAATTTGTTATACTTTTCAGATTGACATCTTTGTCCAAGTTCTCCAAGCAGATGGAGGTAAGATGACATGAGTGTTAAAACGGTGTTTGCATTCTATTATCATAAACTATCCATAGCTCATCTATAATCTACTCGTTCAGGAACGAGATCAGCATGCATCAATGCAGCAACCTTGGCCCTTGCTGATGCCGGTATTCCAATGTCTGATATTGTTACCTCCTGCAGTGCTGGATACCTAAACGGAACCCCTCTGCTTGGTATCTAACAGTCTCAGCTCATTATGTATTCAATCGTGTGCATATACTGCTTATATCTGATCATATGATCACATATAACTAAAAAAGTAACCTTGAGTTTTCAAATTAAATGCAGATCTGAACTACACGGAAGATAGTGCCGGTGGACCTGATGTTACTGTTGGCATTCTGCCTAAGTTAGACAAAGTCACTCTCCTTCAGGTCATTCCTAATGCACTAATTTATCGTTTCTTGATCTTCGATTACGCTCATAACTACGAGCATCATGCACTTTGATTATTCTTGACTGACCAGTAATATGTTGTCTTCCTGGTAGTCGGACTCCAAACTACAAATGGACACATTTGAAACTGTCATGCAGCTAGCAACAGAGGGCTGCAAAGCAGTGGCAAGTTACATTCGTGAAGTAAGGCCAACGCACAACACACACAGTAGTTATCTCATCCGTTCAATTCTTGCTTACTCGGCAGATTGGCTTTAATCTGACAGGTATTATTGGAAAACACGAAGCAGTTGGAGTCACGCAGAGGTGTATAGAAAAATTATTCGAGTGTTCCAGCCAAAGTTGTCTGCATAGCTTTGTGATCAGGGAATAGTGATAGTATGCCAAAATAGGGTTATTTCCTCAATTTCAATCTCACTTGCAATTTTGTAGGTTCTGCCCTAGACTGTAACATTTGAGCATTAGAAAATGTTTCTTGGAATTATCTTCCAATTTTTGGCATATTTTATGACTAAATGTAGAATTGATGCTATCATTTGTTTTCAGTTGTGAGATTTGAGCATTAGAAATTGCAACTTGGAATCATATAAAAAATCGATTTTCGGCAAATGTTATGTGACTAATGTAGAATGGCAAACACTTGTATACAGGCAACATCATCGCGAGGTATCTATTTAAGGGAGATTATGGGGTTTTAAGGAGATTAGGGAGGTAATTAAGCCCTCAATAAGAATTTATTAGGTTTCAATTAGTGTTAATTAAATATCAACTTCTTAAGGAGATAAAATAAAATAACGGAACAAAAATAGAGTGGATTGCATATGGTGCGGTCCACCACACTAGAGACCATCCAATTTAGAATTTATGCTACAATAAGTGTGCAGTTCTTGCAAAGATTTGAGCATCAGAAATTGCAATTTGGAATTTTTTTGGAAATAAAAATTTGGCAAAATGTAATGTGCCAAATGTAGAATTGATGCTACGATTGGTGTGCGGTTCTTGTCTGAATAGCAAATCAAAATAGTACTACCAATTTTGTCCAAAATCAGAGTGCATCAAAAACATAAAACATTGAGCACATCATACTAATCAGCTAAAAGAGAGCACAACTAAAATGCCTCAATCCCTACACAACCAAACTGTTATCAGCCATTCCAAAAACCACAGGCTTCAATAACATCGGACGAACAATCACGAGTCGAGTATCAAAAGAACCTTAGATGAGGGTCGAGATCGTCACAGCAGAAGCTCGAAGGTACAGCCGCAAGCTCAATTCTCCCTGTCCACTCCTCACCTGGTTTCAGGGTGATGCTCTTCTCTATTGCTGCTGCATTCACACATAGCATCTGCTTATATTCTTCGTCGCCAAAATCTGTCATTGCTTTCGACTTCTTCTCCCATGGATTCCACACGGCTACACGAAAAGAGAATCTTGGTTGAAGGCCACAGAGTGGAGGTTGGGATTCAAGAAAAAGATAAATTGGTACATACATACCCATATCAGGAAGCCCTTCCTTTCTGATAACATATGTTCGTTTCCTCTCGTGATCAAGAACAGCGACACATTTGGGAGAGCTTAGGTAAACGCGGTCTATCTGAAGACAAGTAGGGGAAAATCCATCACCCGAAGAAGATGCTAAGTAGGCTTTTGATGAATGTGGAAAAAGATTTACCTCGGATTCAAATGTTAGGGCGTCGCCTTGCTCTGTGAACCGTTCCCTTTGGGAGAGGTTGTCGAGGTAGTCTAGAGTCTCCAAACCTTCTATCCTCACTTCGCTGTTAAAAGTGCGAGAAGGGCCCAACATAATCAAGAATATTAAGCTTCAATCCCTTCCATGAATCATAATAAGATTGAACCAAAAACTATAAATTTGGCAATGTACCTAATGTCAGAAACAGAAAAATGTGTATGATAAGCCAAAGAGAAACTGAAAGGTTTCCCGTTTATATTCCGGATGCGCGATATTAGTATCAAGTTTCCATCCGAAGTCAGAGAAACTCGAAGGCGGAACTCAAAGCTGAGAGAAGGCCAAAGATAGAAAGTTCAAATATTTACAAAATATGTAAGGTGTTACGGGAATTGTATTATTCCATCTCAAATCACGTATGGTTGACTTAACTTTAAAACAGAATCACCTTAAGGCATAAGAATTTTACCTGTGAGGCCAGAACTTCAGGTCTTCTTCAATGGGTTTAAGTAGTAAATCAACGAAGGATTTACCAAGAGAGTCGTTTGGATGCAATGGAGGAGGATCGTCCTCGATTGTCCAAATTTTGTTCTTAGCAAATCCATGCTGCTCGAGCGAATTACAGTTCCCAAACTGAACAATAGACGACATATAAATATAAAGTAAGATTTATACATATATATAGAGAACGAGATTCAAAGTTTTAAAATAACAAGTAAAGACACAATAATCAATGGTGTACCTGCGGAAAGCAAATAGATATGCCTCCCCGCATTGCTTTCGGAGACTTAAAGATGGCCTGCAATGAGTTTGAAAGTATAGGTCATTAGCTAAGACTAATAAAAGAAAAAAATACGTATTTTTGGCTGACAATATATTAGTATGATTCATCAAATTACATTGATAATAATATATACAAAAAAAAGACATGGAAACGAAGCTGATCAACCAATAGACAAGTCAACCACAATGAAATTGCATAAAATTCAACTAAATTAAACAATGCTCTAGTTGCTCAATAAAGTGTCAAATTCTTTTTATTGTGCAAAACTTAAATAACCTTGATCGACATTACTATATAAATTCTACCCTCACAGTATTAACTGGCCGAGTAAGCAGTAAAACTAGCAATTGCTAAGTTAGCAAATTACATCACCAGTTCTAGAATTGCTGGGAATTACTTTATCAGGACATAAATATTAAATCTCAAAAGCCTACTCAGAAACATTGTTCCCCTAAATATCCCCTTCTACCTATAATGATGATTACTAGCCCTTTTCTTATATTCAACATAAGCTTAGTTTAAACATTAAATAAACTAACCTCAAGTCATTCACATTTACAGTTTCAATTATGATCTTCGGATCATTTTTTAAGACCAATAGTACAAAGCCTAAGATGATACGACATGACAGTACTTTTCAAGTATGAGGAGCTTCCTATCTACTTCACTTTCTCTTTTGTGCCAAACAATTACAATTTTCTTCATTCACGTAAATATTTCGAATAACTACTTCTTTCCTGTAATATAATTAAATACAACGACAACTGAAAAAAATGAATTAATATTCTTTCTTATTATTAGGATAGAAACCACACCTTACTAGTGGTGAAAAGAAGTTCTTCGCCTCTATCATTCCTCCATGAGATAACCTGTGCTCCATGCAGGCTCACCTGAAATTACACATATTCATCAACGGAAAAATTTCAAGAAAATATATACAGATCCATTAGTTATAAAAAAGGAAACTTTCATAAACTCGATTTCTGCATCAAGAATCATGAAATAGTAACAACTCACTCGTGCAGACGCTCCTTGAGGGTTCCGAAGCATAACTTGCTCTATCCCATTCCAGTCCTTTGTCAATTCAAGAGACGCTCTATGGTCCCAAACCGCTGCAGAATGCCCCATTCTCGACACCAAAATAATACCTATCCTAATAAACTCCTCGAATTTGAATTAACTTCCTTGCCAGAAATGGACACAAATGTCGCTATGAGTCTATGACAGCTAATTATCGACTTATCCTTAACACCTTTCTTTTGAAAATCTTGCCAGCCAGTGAATGAAACCAAATTTATAACCAACTTTTGTCAACATTTTTCAATGCTGCCCTCATCACACACCCTCATATTAAGGAAATCCCTTTGACTCGAATCCTCTGCCGAAATACGTTACAAAATAAACTCATATATATCCCCTTTACAACCCCAGCATGACCAATATGGTTAACATTTGGTATAATTCCTCCAACCACAATCCTAAAGCAATCCCATACGACAACTCCTCCAAATCAAAATGTGAGAAAATCTAATACAATGTGCCAAACTTAAAAATTACAGCAATCCAAAATAAACAGAAAATTCACAAGTAAAATCTCCTCCCCACAAGTGCTACAAAATCTTGAATTCACAAGTTAAATCTAGGCAGCTTCTCCCAATTCAATTCAAATCTAACCCTAAAAGAAAAATAACAATTTCAAGAAACAATTTCTAATCTGAATCAAGAAAGGAAAGCACCCTGCAAATTCTCAAATGTCAAACAAAAAACCCAATTTGAGTAAAATAATAACTGGAGTAACTGAGCAATAAAGTTGGAAACTTTCACATGAAGCATTCAGATTCAAGAAAAGCCCATTTCAAGAAAACAAACGGACAATCTAGCACATTAAGGAAGAATGATGGAAACTTTGAACAACATATAGTCCATTTAATGAAGTGTGATGCAATCTTGGACCTAATTAAGCATTAATTTAACTCTAGTTAAGATTCAGAAACAAACAATTACAGAGAGTAACGTAACCTGTGCTAGCAAGTAGGAATGTGGAAACATGGGATGTTTTGAAAGTAAAATAATGAAACATTCATGTGAAGTAAATCAAGTAATTAAAGAAGATGGATTTTTATATATTAAAAAACAATAATAAATAATGTTTTATGCTCTTTCGGGAAGACGGAAGATGTGGAGAAAGATACGTGTAAGTACAAGTAGTTGTACAAACGGTCGAGAAGGTACGCTAAAATGCGCCGGGTTTTAAGATTACAATTTTTATTTATTTTTACATTTACAATTTCTTACTACTACTATTTATTTAAATGTACAATGTACAATATTTTCTTATTTTTATCTTCCTTATCAGTTTGGTATATATGTACAAAGTGTCAAGAAAGTACGCTATTTTTTTATTTAATTTTTTTCATTTGCAATTTTATATTATTTTATAAATGTACAATTTTTGTCTTATATATATTTTTTTCTTTATCAATTTGGTACATATAGATGGACAGGGTCAAGAAGATACGCTAAAATGAGCCGGGCTTTAATGTACAATTTAAGTATTTATCTATTTTAATTTTTAAATGTACATTTTCTTAAGAGTTGCAAGAAATAGGCACGAGGTACAACACCCCCAAATGAGACAATTTGTAGCATTCATCCCCAACAATTAGGTTGGAATTATTGGTTTGTACAAATATAGCTGTGTTTATATGGAAATTCAAATACTATAAACATCTTGATTTCAAAATTTGAACTTTTAATGGTAACCAAGATTTTGAATGTGTGTGATTGGACAGAATTAGTTAGTACAGACCTAATTCATAAAGAAATCTACAAGGAAAAGTACTGCATGAACTAGACATTAGAGTTTCAAATCTTCGACATCTTCTTTACTAATTAGCCCCACAAACATTAGTTACAAATATGGCAAAATCCTTGTAACAAAAATATACTACTACAAAATTGAAATTGGGTTCCAATTTTAAATTAAAATGGAGGGAAATATAGAATGTTGGGAATCACACAATTACTACAAAACTTTCTGCACGTAAACAGTTTTAGAACTTAACGGCAATGAAGAATACATGTAGTAAAATAATAATGAACAAGTTTCATTCATTTTCTTATAAGGAATATGCATGTTTAAAAGTAATTGATGAAATATGTAAATTTTACAATACAGTGCTATATATATGTACTAGCTAAAGGCATGTGTGACGTACACAAATTTCATAACTGTGCTGAATAAGTTTAACAGTGTGACCATCCACAAAAATACACACTTTCGAATTGGCAAAATAAAAAATACATCCTTATGAATATTTCTAATATAATATGTCATTATGTCATCCCCTTTATATTACATTTCTTATATATGTGTAAGAGATGTGATATAAAGGGGATGACAAGTTTGGTTGTGCGTATAGTCCGCAATCATTTAGGATTAATTTTGTGATTATTTGACAATCATCAGCCAATAATTATGTAATTTAATTATTTTATATCAAACATATAGGTATTAAGTAGCGTATTAAATTCAGTCGAAAAATTATGAATCAGCATTAAACCAACCTAAATGTTGATTTCGCTCGGATAGAAGCAAATCCCGCTCGAGCGGGATTTGACATGTGGCGAGCGGAAAATGGCAGAAAAGTTGGTCAATGTGCAGAATGATGGCTGATTGGTGTATGACATGAATTACTTGTTTGAGCACACATGAGATATAACTGAAGCTAATTTATGCATGTAGAAATAAATTCATCACATAAAAAATGTACAATTTTCACGTGAATGCAGAAAAAAATCTATTTTCCATTCACAACTTTATATATTTCACCATTCACAACTCTCTTTTACACACCCTCAAAAACAACCTTTGAAATTCATCACATTCGAAAGTGGGCAATAATCTTTGACAAGAATATTGTCGAGGTATTTTTTCCAACCTTGTAATTTTCCTATAGTATCCGCATAATTTTTATTGTACGTAATAAATTAAAAAATGACTCTTTAGTATTCTTGAAATTTTAATGAATGATGTATAGATTACATTTTAAGAGTAGATTTTATTCCGAATATTGAAATTTATTATTTCCAAATATGGGTATCAACTATTCCATGCTCTAGTTAGTGGAATCCCAATTGAAAATTTATTATTTCCAAATATGAACTAAGAAAAATTCTACAAAGTTATATTTACAATTTCCCGCTCAATAATAACTATTTCTCGCTCATTTTTCAATTTCCCGCTCAAGCGGGATTTATGTTTGCTGAGAGGGATTTTGTATATTAGGACTTAAAAAATTCTAGACTTCGATTGTTGTCATTTTCTGCTCGAACCATACAATTTCCCGCTCGTGAAGCTTAATCCCGCTCGAGCGGGAAATTGATGAGGTTGGTGAGCGGGATTTGTTATTTTTGTGTTATTTTTATTAATTATTATATGTTTGTACTTCTGTGTAGATGGATTACTATTTTATTATCAAATACGGAGGAACATGGTCCAGTTGTACGTACTCAGGCGGATATGAATTCGTTTCGCTCGAAAGAAATCTCCACGGCCTAGGTACAACATCGATTGTCAATTGAGCGTAAATTCCTTCAGCACACAGTACGAGTTATATTATCTATCGAAGTCTCCGAGAGGACGCACTGTAAAGTGCTCATTAAGCACCGATGGTGATTTTTATCAGTTGTGCGCGACACAGCCAGAAGCAACTATGTACGTGACTCACCAATTTACAAACGTATACGTGCCTGAGTTTGGTGGTGATTATTATGAAGAAATGGATCATATCCAAAGACAGACACTTTCCTCCACTTTTACTGATGATGCATAACCCGTTGGGGGTAATTATGGATCGACATCCACACATTATTTTGGATTCACGTCGACTCAAGTTCCAGAGACAACGGTTCTGACGATGATGGAGAGACAAATGGTTCTGACGATGATGAAGAGACAGATGGTGATGACGATGATCAAGAGGTAGATGGTGCTCAGGACGGAAATTATGAGCTAGAAACCGATAGTGATGCGTCGGAAGAGATGACAGAGAACACTATGATAGAATCGGCTATGTTGGAGCGTGAAACATGGAATCATGATGAAGAAGATGACGAAGCCGCTGATCTAGGCAATTAGTTAGTTCCAGTGATTCCCGTGAATGCAACGAATTCAATCTTTGTACGTGAAAACGGCCCGCTAGAAGATGGTGATTAATCTGTTGGTTCTATTTTTGAAAGTAAAGCAGTTCTAAATATTGCAGCAGGCTTGTGGCACATGGAGATTGGAGAATAATACAAATGTGATGGCTGTGATAAAAAACGTCTCAAATGGATATGCAAGCGTATGGAATCTTGTCCGTTCGAGCTCAAAGAATCATCAAGTGGCAAATCAGAAGCTTGGAGAATTATCAAGTTTACGGGTGATCACCCATGCACACGCCGGCTAGAACGTGTTGCTCATAGAAAAGCTCACATGAATGTAAATTGCAGTCTGCGTTTCTCGAAAAATACGAAAGGAGTGTAAAAGTCCAACTCAAATTGTTTAAAATTATTACAATTATGAACGAATCTGTTGTAAATCATAATTGTACCTCTCCACTCCCGACGGTGCACGACAAATACTAAATATAGCGGGGTAGTGTCTGCATATACATGGTCCGAGGGGTGGGCTGATGTGCAGGGGAGCGACGGCTAGTTCCACATCCGGCTTTGTCAAACAAGCCCTCAATCCAAGATTTGAGTTAGGAGAAGAATTTTCGCTCCATTTTCTCTACAATGCGATCCTCTGCTCTCTCAATCTCTGATCGAATCCAACATCGGTCACTCGATCGTAGGACGTGATCGTCCCCTCCACTGAAGGATGAAGCTCCTCCCTGACAAAAATGCTTTCTATGGTCTTGACGGTGGGGTGGCTCTCGATACCCAGGTGAAGCCTCTACCTCTGCATCTGCCTCTCTCTCTGCCTCTGCCTCTCCCTCAGCCTTTGTCTTTGCCTGTTCGTAGGTAACATGTTGGCTCTATCCACCTCGCTATCTCAGTCATCTTCTTGGAGGAGGTCTCTCATCATCAGCTTCATCATCAAGTACTATGGGCTCGCGTGCCTGACGGGAAACTGTTCCCCTTTACGTAACGGATTGTGCGGCACTGCATAGTCTACTACCACTGTATTTGAAAACTGAGTGGATTGGAAATAGAAGCTCTTCAATTCAGCATCATCCGGTCCGAAAGGGTTGAATCGACCAACCTACAGTACAAAAAAATTTATCAAACACAAATACAATTACTAAAACAATTCAGAAAATACATTCAATCAAAAAATTAAAATACACCTGCAAAGAAAATAATGGCTCGAGGTCTATTCCACTTCTGCTCTTGAACTTCTATCTAATGCATTCAGGTCGTGCATCCGGGTTGTCAATGATCGCAACTGCAGCGGCTAAGTCTGGCAGCACCTCTAGCGACCAAACGTGGAAAGCCCAGGCAGCACCATAGAAGTGATACTTGGACGTGTGTTTGATATTGTCCACGTAGTACTTCAGATTCAAATACGTGTAGGCGCCCCAAAGAAACCGAAAAAATGCTTCCAGATCGTCCACCAACTTCCACACCCAATCCGCAATATCCTTCTTCAATTCTACACCAATCAGCAACATATACAAAACTAAACACGTGCGCGACCTTTAGGTACAGCAGTCCTGTCTAATCTGTCACACGCCTCTGGCAAAACCAATCCAGGAGGTCCGCCACACTAATCGGCATGTTGTTGGCAAACCGCCGATACACTTGCACATCTTGTATGTCGTGGTTGTCTGAAGGTCGGAAATCAGATGAGCCAAATAACAATTCAGTAACAAGGGCATACTCCGCAGAAGAAAAATGAATGTTCGCCCCGTTGATGTGAAACCTCATGCCTTGTCCCTCGCCGAATGGATACTCAATCTCACGGGACAATACGTGATGCACGCCCATAGCGCACTTCTGCCCCGACTGCCAGTAACTAAAGTGGCCAAAACAACCTTAAAGCCACCTGTCCAAGAGATCTTGTCCCCCAACACGCATCAATGTAGACTCAACGTCTTCAAAAACGTTGTGCCTATAGGCCGTGCTAACCAAGGACTTCCAATTAATAGTCTCGGGCCTCTTGAACGTAATTTGAAACAAAAAAAAAATTGCAACCAATCAGAATTAATATCAAAATATTCGCAAATACCAAATATTCAGTATAAAATAAAAGACAAAATTATATTCACATAATTCACACTATTTTTCACTTAAAATACCAAATTCCCACTCGCAAAAAATAAATCCCGCTCGAGCGGGATCTTGACCCACACTTCAACAAATCGAGCGGAATTTAATGCACACAACATTTTAAAACATCGATAAACTAAAATAATCAAATCCCGCTCGACTAAGCTATATCCCGCTCGAGCGGAAGTTAGTGATTCTTAGGGTTTGTCGAGTGAGATTTAATATAATTAACATGTAAAAATTAAGAAAAAATTACGAGCAAATTACACATTCAAAAAATTTAATAATATCGAAATCCAAATTATTAGTATAAATTCAGCATCAAACAATCGAAGCATCAACAATGCGAGCAAATTGAAAATCTAGGGCAGGTTATACACTATTATCATTAATTCATGGGGACAATAACACATATCCCGCTCGACTATGGCACATCCCGCTCGAGCGAGTTCGAGCGGGATTTAGTTAATGTTAGGGTTTATCGAGTGGGATTTAACATAAGTAGCACGCACAATTTTTTTAGAACTAACAGATGAAGTCTCACATAAAAAATCGAAGAATTCGTATCAAATCCGCACTAAAAAAATTTAATTACATATGAAATAAAATACTAACTAACCTCTCCATAATTTGCCATGTTGGTGGTGAAGGTGGAGTCGGTGGTGAAGGTGGATTTTTTACGGTAAGTGAAAGTGAGAGGAGGAATTTTACAACGGGATATGAGAAGTGTGGGTGGGCGAAATTTGTAGTAAGGGATTTGTATGAGAGGGCTATGAGAGGAGAGGTTAAATAATGTATTCAATAGAATTGAATGACTTGAATTGAATGACATGAGTTGGGGGGTAGCGACAAAAACATAGGTCAAAAGGTGTTGACAATGACCTATGCTTGGGAATCCGCTCGGTATAGTATTTTGGGCCCAATTCATGTCGGCGACAAACCCAAAACTGAAATTGTGTCAGCCGAAAATACTAAGGCTATTTACAATGACAAGTTTGTGGGCCCGTGCGTATTTTTCATTAAAAAAAATATGAGGTGGGTATTTTTTATTTTGGCATTCTCATTGTGGGCAAAATAAAAATATTTCGCCCTTTAATATTTATAGTAATTCCATTTGTAATGATGAATACTCATGGTTTATCACTATTAATGTAACTAGCGTATAACCCGTCGAAAATCGACGGGGAAATACGCTATTATAAAACATGCAACAATTTAATTCCTTTCATACAAAATCGATTACTGTTTATACTAAATATGTCAACTTTGATTAAACTTTCTTTACCCTACATGTTCTCGTCTCAAATCAGTAATATACATTAAAAATTCAAATCTATTCCAACCCTGTTTCTATCAATAGTTTTATAACTCAATTCATTTCAAAATTGATGTCAGACAAAAGCATATTTAGCTCTCAAAGAGATTGTCCTAACATCAATTTTGTATGAGAATTGAGTTGGATCATTTTCATAGCAAATTTATCTCTTTATTCCACATTAATTTAGAGAAGAAAAATAATCATAAAAAATGTATATAAGAATGAAAATAACCATAAACATTATGACTTCAATATAAAAAAATAAAAATAAAATTAGTTCGCAATCGGCCCATTTACCCCCAACATTTCAGATCGGAATCGATCCGTTGGCCATTTTATGGGCACCTTAATTGTTTCATCTTTTCTTTGGATTTGTTGAAAATTCAAATACAAAAGACGTAGGGATTAATCCATGATTAAGATTCAAGATTTTAGTAAATATTTGAATAAAAATACACAAAATTAAAATAATTAAGATAAATAAAAATAAAGAATGGAGGATACGCCACTTGGGACCCCGAATTAAAGAAAGGGTTCGAAACAAATATATATAATGTGAGATAAATAATATTAATAATTAATCTTTAAAATCCATGTGGGATAGATAGATTAAATTATTAATACGTCAATTTTGAAAAGAAATAATTGACTGAGAATTATTATTTAATAAAATTATAAGAAAAATATTGTTCGTTAATTAATTTTGAGTTTTTCGAAGTAAAAGTATTTACATAGTTTTATAAATAAATTTATATATATATTTGAACACATATTTTTATAGATAATTTCAAAGCTTTTTTTTTCAAAATCGATGTGAGACAAAAGTATATTTTACTATTGAACAGATTGTCCCACGTCAATTACGTATGAGAAGTGTGGTGGATGCCATGTTAATTTAGAGAAGAAAAATAATATTAAAAATGATCTATAAGAACAAAGGTGACCATAAATATACATTATAAGTTCAATATAAAATTATTAAAAAAAAGTTGAAATGTCGATTCGTAATCGATCCGTCTACCTCCACGATTGTTGAACTGTCGGTTCACAATCGGAATCGGCCTATCGGATAATATTAGTTTTTTTTTTCAAATAATAATTTACCATTTAATTGAAAAAAATATTGCTTTTAGTGGTTGAATTATTTATTTGAAAATTTTATTTATTCGCCAAATTAAATAGTGAAATAGACTTAATAAAAATATAAGTATTTCTTTGACCGATTAATGATTAGTTAAATTATGCAACAAAAAAATTGTAGTTCACCTATTATTACTATTTATCCGTTAATTAACCTCTACTTATAACAAACCAAATACTCCCTCCGTTCGCGAAAACAAGTCCCATTGTGTGCTGGGTACGGAGATTAAGAAAACTGATAAAGTAGTTGTGAGTAGGTGTAAAAAGACATGTAGGGGTAGTGTTAATGACTTTGCCTATTTTCTTAATTAACATACTTAAAAGAAAGGAGGGTGTGCACGTGATGCATAGCAAAGTGAATTGAATTTTTTTTCTTTTAGATGCTTTTAATCTTAAATTTTTTTATTGGCTTTTTTTTTCCTGTTATTTATGAGGCAAATCTGATTTATCAAAATAAGTGGAGGGAATTTGTATATTCATTTTTTTTTTCCTGTTGTTCAATTCGCAATGGAGAAATGAAAGCTGTAAACAATTCATCATAATAAAATCATCAACAATAAAAAACTGAACAGTGACTTGAAAGAGGAGTAAATGCTGATTTGATTAAAAAAAATGGAGGGAAATAATCTCCAATCCCGTTCCAATTTTGGGGGGAATTTTAAAGTTCACCTAACCCCTAAAAAACAACAATAAATACACCAAAGAGGCAGACTGCATTCATTACATTCAACCTCCATAATAAAACGAAAAAAGAAGCTGCAAATGGAAGCAGCAATCAGGAGGCCAGATCTGACTGAGATTGAAAGGAATAATATTGCACAATGGTTGCTTCAAAACAGCTGCAATTCGAAGCTTCGTTACGACGCCAAAAAGGAAGCAGCTCAGCTATTCCACGTAGAGTTGAGGACAGTGTGGCACATTTGGAATGCTGCAACTGCCCAACAAGCCTTAGGACAACCTGTGCATGTGATATCAAAGAAAAAAGGATCAAAACACAGAGATAAAAAAGTGCTTGATGAAGAAAAAGTCAGAAATATGTCAGTTTTGGAGAGAAGCAGTATCAGAAAACTCAGCAGCAATCTTGGAGTTAGCACAGGCTTGGTCCATAAGTGGATTAAAGAGAAAAAGGTTAGGGCACATACCAATGCCATAAAACCCTTTCTAACTCCTTCTAATATGATTGCACGGCTGAAATGGAGCCTTAGTATGCTTACTTCCATAAGTTCAAATGGAAAAATAGCTTTTCAGCCCATGTATAACATTATACATATTGATGAGAAGTGGTTTAATCTCACCAAAACAACACAGAGGTATTACATTTTAAAAGATGAAGTTGAGCCTCATAGAACTTGCAAATCAAAAATGTTCATTAAGAAAATAATGTTCATGTGTGTTGTTGGAAGGCCAATGTATGATGAAAATGGGAAGGTGATATTTGATGGGAAGTTTGGTATTTTCCCTTTTACTGTTGAGGAACCAGCACTTAGGAATTCGAAGAATAGAGCAAAAGGCAGCATGATAACCAAACCCATTCAAGCTATCACAAAAGCTGTGATGAAACAATGTTTTCTACAGCAGGTAATCCTCATTTTATTATTCACTATCAGAATGTATTCTCATTCATTACTTAGTGTGTTCAATTATTCATCAAATTTCAGATTCTACCCATCATTAAAGCAAAATGGCCAAAAGGTTGGAGCAAACATATAATTATCCAGCAGGATAATGCAAAACCACATATCAGCAATGATGATCAAGAGTTTCAAGCAATTGCACAGTCAGATGGCTTCAACATTCAACTAGTGTGCCAATCACCTAACTCACCTGATACCAATGTGAATGATCTAGGTTTTTTCAGAGCCATACAGACAATAAAAGATGAGAAGATGGCTACTACAGTGGATGGTTTGATCAAAAATGTGCAGCAAGCATTTGAGGGGTATCCGGCCTACAAGCTGAACAATGTTTTCTTAACTTTGCAAGGATGCTACCATGAAATTATCAAAGTGAAGGGAAATAATAACTACAAGATCCCACACATGGGTAAGGAGAAACTGAGGAGACTAGGAACACTACCAGAGGTTCTAGAAGTTGAGGAGCAGCTTGTGAGAGATAGCTTGGAATATCTAAACATGCAAGAGAATGAACAAGGTGTAGTGTACAGCCTTGAATCACTAGTTCATGGAATGCAACAGCTGAACATGTTAGAGTAGTAGCTATCAACAATCAGTTTTTTGCTAATGTTTACAGGGACAAACAGTGAGACTGTTTTTTGTTGTTTGCCATGTAAATTGTCCTTGTTTTTTAGCCTATAAAGTCTCAGCATTTTCAAAGAATTTATTTTTGCATCATTGACTTGTTAATATCCTATTTCGACCTCCTAAACTAGGTTTCTAAGAACCTAGTGGTGGCATCAATAAGATAGGATCAAGCAAAAACAACCCCCAAGCCAACATAAATAAACCAGAGTCAGCACCAGTCCCAATTTCATCACAAAAAGCACAGATTAGGCACCATAATCACAGATTAGGCACCATAACCAAGTGTAGTATCAGTTCTATCAGCATGAATCAGGTTATAGAATAGGCACCATAATCACAATTTCATCACAAAAATCACAGATTAGGCACCATAACCAAGTGTAGTATCAGTTCTATCAGAGACAAAATGGCCAAAAAATTCAAGAATCAGTTCAAAACCGGAGGCATCACCAGCCCACAGTCACCATGAATTCACCACAGAGGACACACCAGGCCACATAATTGATAATAGAGAGATGCAGAAATAATATGGCATCGCCAGCTCCCATTACCAGAAATTTAGAAATAAGAACACAATCACCTGATTAGAGGAGAGAGTTAACACTAGGGCAGAAAAGCGCTAATGTTTGCAGATACCACTCATCGGAATAAAGCCTCCGTTGAATTGGTCGGCATCCTTCGTTGGTGAAATCGGCCAACCATGCTTCGTAGTCAGAAATGGAAGATGAATTCTCTAACTTCATCACCTCGTAGCAAACATCATAGTAAACCTCAGATATTGCGGCAGATCGAGCTTGTGGATCATCACCGAGCACCGTCAACTCTGTCTCCGGCACCATACTCTCAGATCCAAGGTGAAATTCTTCGATTGCAGCAGATCGAGCTTGTGGATCATCACCGAGCACCGTCAACTCTGTCTCCGGCATCGCACTCTCAGATCCAAGGTGAAATTCTTCGATTGCAGCAGATCGAGCTTGTGGATCATCACCGAGCACCGTCAACTCTGTCTCCGGCATCGCACTCTCAGATCCAAGGTGAAATTCTTCGATTTCAGCTGATTGAACCTCTGTAGTATCATCATCGAGCGCCATTATTTCTGTCTCCGGCACCACCGTATCAATCGCATCGCTCTCCAACTCCCACGAATAAGTTGAGATCGGTGAGAAGTGGGTGGCGATCGGGGTCGGTGGAGCCTCTGGACTGTTTGGTGTACCGAAAGAAATGCGACCATGGAAGGTAGTCATCGAAGCGACAACAGAGGATGAGAGAGACGAACTTTTAGGGTTTGATTTGGGGGAGAAGATGAATCGTAGACAGAGAGGAGGAGGCGATATTTAGGGTACGATTGAGAGAGTGAGGAGGCTGAAATGACAAACGAGTATTTTATGATAAATGGGTCATTAAGTTAGATTAGTGGGTTAAATTAGTTTGGGCTAATTATGTGGGGTGGGGTCAATTAATGGTAAAGGTAGTGAATAAAGGGTAGTGAGGAGGGTATTATTGTACAAAAGGCACAGTAGGACTTGTTTTGGTGAACAAAAAAAAGAGGGCAAGTAGGACTTGTTTTCGCGAACGGAGGGAGTATATAAATTCTTTGTATACGTTAATTAACCTCTACTTATAACAACCAAATATACAATTCTTTGTAGGCAAATTCTCCTGTGAGCCGCGTCTCACAGCGTGAGACGCGCGTGGCGCGTGTTGTGCACGCGTCCAATTTTTTTCTTTTTTTTCCAATTTTTTTTTGACAATAAATCCATATGCACTGCACGTTATGTTGATATGCACACCGAAGAGTATCGATATGCACCAACTTTTTCCAGTTATTTTTCTTTATCATGTCATATGCACTTTAAAGTGTATCCACATGCACAAGCATGTTAACCCATATGCACCACATTGTATTTGCATATGCACAACCAATTTTCGATTTTTATTTTTTACATTTCCAAATTTATTTTGCACTTTTTTTTGTTTGTCTCTTCGTTATTTTGTTTGCCGCTTTTCTTCTTTGGTCAAGATATAACGAAAAAAAAGTTTGAGAAATTAAAACTTGATACTTGTGACACTTAAAAATTATTATTCCCCTTGTCAAAAAAAAAAATGTTATACCCCTTAACATTATGTATTATAAATTTAATTAACTATATAGATAAGAGAATCATTAAAGAGATTAAACATATATTATATTTTAGAATATTAAATTAATTTAGTCATTCAAAGAACACAAAATTTAGCATTTTTTTCTTTATCGTTAATATTTCAATATTAAAATATTTTGTTGGTTAATTTTTAAATAGAAATTTCAAACAAAGATATTATATAATAATAATAATTCTCTTTCACTTTCAGAGTACGAGTCATGTATATTATCGTTTGTGATTTAGAATTATTTTCATAAACTATATCAGGGGCACCTTTTTTACATATAATTGGAACACCATAATGTGCGTTTTTGTTTTTTTCTAAAGTTCTAAGGTCGTTAATCAAATTAATTAAATTATAATAGATCTTCTTTACAACCGTCATAAATTTTTTTATATTGTACATAAAATAGAAGATATATTTTGTAATTATAGATGAATATGCTTATTTTAAGGTCTACAATTCATACATTTCCTATCGTTCTCGCTGCCTCGAGTCCTTTAATTATTTTCTAATTTTCAATACTAGATAAAAATATTAACATCAACTTGTTTGTTTAATAAAATACGCTATAATTTGAAAGAAAATGACAAAAGAAATTGAAATGAATAGGGTCACTACTTCCCCTCTTTCTATTATTTTTACTTTTAAGATTAAAATATGAAGGTTTGTTGGTCATGCATGATCAGATGACGAAGTTATAGATTGATTTATGTTAAATTTTCTTAGTACATATTTATAATGTAACAAAAATTATGTTAAGTTTTTATGTATTAATTATGACTTCGATTATTGATTGCTACTTTTACATTTTATGTAGTGTTCATTTAAATTGGTAACCATCGGATCAAATTGGTCTGAGGTTGGTATGAGTAATGAAAGTATTATTTAATCGGATTTGGAACGAGTATTAGTAGAGATATCAGATCCATTATCATTCCTATTTACACCTACTTGCTAATAATTCTTTAAGTTAATAGTCAAAATTAATACCATATATTACAATTTCTTTTTATTTATAAATATATTTGTAATAAATTAATTACTTTAAACAAGAGGTTATACGTGCTCTCAACTAGTATCATTATATGAATGCAATGTTTGGTATTTGATTGGCGGGGCAAGTTGTAATAATTTAGTTAATGTGTTGGAAACTAAAAACAACTAGACCATGATAATTTCTTGTCTATAGCTTTGTGAACATGCTCTGCATATCCCAATTTAAAGAAGAAATTAAATTTGAATATATAATTTTACAATTATGAAATTATCCTTCCACCAATTACACTACTATCTTTGGTATTTGACTTATAAATTATGAATATTTATGTCTACTTTTAATTATTATTTGAGAAAAGAACAATAAGAAATTAGACATCATTTTTCTCATAAATATTTCAAGCATGACACTTATTAAAAATATATGATTTATTTCTAAATATAATGTTTTTCCCCGGAATCAAAGAGACTATAATATATGACAATGAAAACGTCACATGAATCTTCCTTTTTTTCAGTTTAATAAAAGCAGAACTTAAGAGTTACCTTTATAGTGCATTGTCATCATTCGACGTTTACGAATAACTGAATAGCTTAATTCACATGATGAAATCTTCAATCATCAAGAACAACAAAAACCGATCAATTCTATTGAACAATTTTCGATTCTTTATCCCTCAATTGAAACTTTACGAACTAGGTTTCTTCTTATGCCTGTAGGAGGAATTCTCCATTATCTTTCACGTTGGTAGTTTATATTCGTTGGGGGTAGGACACACAAAGAAGATAAACTAAAAAAAATAAATGACAGCACCAACGTCCGTTGACGAAAGGGATTTTCTTTTTTTGGTAAATAAATTTATTTATTTCACCAAGTAAACAAGATAGAGTACAAATCTTCAAACTCCAACATGCAACAAAAACTGCTCTAACTCAGAAAACTAAGACTGTAAGAGCGCCTCAACATGTTTCTCTTCTGTTGGCAACGTAGAGCAACCATAAGTTGGCATGATCTAATAAACACTCCTTGCATCTTGAGTTGCTTCTCGAAATCTTCGATTATTACGTTCTTTCCAAAGTTGATAAATCACCACTGAGAGCATCAACCTGTGTAAAGCTTGAGTGCAACTCTTAGTCCCACGTTGAGTAATCATGTAACTCTTCTCTTCCTCCCAATCCCCTGCAATTCGAGCATGGCCTCCCCATGCTAAAACAGCCTCCCAAACCACTTTAGAATATGTACACTGGAAGAATAAGTAAGTGATCGATTCCTCCTCCAACTCACATAGATTGCACTTCAAATCAACTTGGATTCCAAATTTTTGCAACCGATCACTTGTTACCAATTTTCCCAAAATGGCTAACCAAGTGATAAACACATGCTTTGGAAAGTGTATTTTTATTTATGCACTGCGTAAGAGTACTTGTTGACAATGCCAAACTTAAACTGGGCGGGTGAACTTCATAGCCTAACCTTCGATGATGTGTTAAGAATCTTGCCTAAATTTTGGATGGACTTGACATCGTTAATTGAAGTAAAAAAGAATTCACAACATATTGTGCGACGATGTTAGTCAGTTTTCTGTCACTCCAAATTCAGCTACTACCTCCGGTCCTGAAATCTCTTCCTAGGAGGGAATGACACGGAGATTAAGGAAGAAAGTGTTGAGTTGGTTGTGAGTAGAGAAAAGGTGATTGAATTTATTGTAAGTGGAGAAAGGGTCTCACATAAAGGATAGTTATATATTAATTAATTAAGATAGTGGTGGGACATAGATAGATATTGTAGGTAAATAAGTTGGTAAAGTAAGTGTAGTAAATGATAATTTGTTGTTGGGCAGTGTCCAAAAATAGTTAGGAAGAAACTTGGGGACCGTCTCAAAAAGGAAAGATAGGAAGAAACTTGAGGACCGGTGGTAGTATATTATTTTGGTTAATGGCCTGTAAATTTTCAAACTCTTTGAATTGTCACCACAAAAAAAAAAAATATTCCTCACAATTTTCAAACTTTTAGTTTTTTCTAACTTTGCAACCCAACTCGATTTCCGGCAAATTTCGAATTGGCATGGCAACCAGAAAGCAGACTTGGACATGTTTATGCGACTTATCGCTCGGCGACTACAACAGTAACATCTTCTCTCAGGATTTTTGAGATTGTGAGGGTCTTCAATACTGCAGGAATTTTATGCTCATGTACAAACCCTCGACTGATTCATACCTCCTTCACGTTCAATCGAAGATTCGTCGACGAACTAGCTATGAACTTTGTGGGTTCTATTCTTTCGATCAACGGATTGTTGTCTCTTTCCCTTTTGACTAAACGATTGTAGCACTCAATTGATTTTGTAAGATGAATCGAATTTTGCTTCAATTATCCTCAATACGACGTCGTTAGTGTAGCTGTAAAACGATGTTGTTCCAATTATGTCCACGTCTGTTTTCCGGCAACTCGAAAAATTTTGACACATTATTTTTTATATATTTTGAAGTTCAAATAGAATATTGGAATCTTAACACATTATAGCCCTCTCCACACTCCATGCTTGTCACCACCTTTAACGAGATCTATTGTCCAGAGTCGACCTCAGACCGTTGACTAAACTGGCCCATTAAAAAAATTCTCTTTCTCTCTCTCTCTCGTCTTTTTTGTTCTTTTCCTTTTTCAAATTATTGACGACTTTCCACATTTTAGTCTGTCAATCTTGTCCAACTTATATGTGTTTATGGATGCATCATCCTAAGAATTTCTACAAAACCCTCAATATCGAAAATTTTCTATGGATTCAAACAAGAATCTTCCTCTCTCACGACCATTAAAAAACAATGGAGATTCCAGTCACCAATTTTTTTTTTTGTTTTTTTTTTTTTGGTTTTATTCTGATTCTGCCACACTAAATAGACTATTTTCTCTACAGTATTCAAGTCTAATCGTGAAATTTGGACAGGGCACATAATATTCAGACAAGTAGTGTACGTCACACACCCTGTTTTCTTAATATGATTTATCTCTTTTGTGCAGGTGTGTGAATTTCACCTAATGCGCACAACACACAGCGATTACAGCATCGTCGCAACAAAATAAAAGGACCATAAAATATTGGAGTAGTTGTTAATACTAATGTAGATCTCCACAACGACATCATACATCTCCTTGACTCAGTCGAAGTCAAATTATCATACAATAATTTCTAAAACCCAATGCACTATTTATCTATTAGTAGAATTTCATCTAAACTTCGAAAACTCATACACAGGTAAAAGAAACTACACACCCTCTTAAAATACACCACTTTCTTTTTTTTTTTTTTTTTCTAGAATATATAAACTAATTATCTGTAGCGTCTCAGCAATCTGAACATTAAAACACATTCCAGACTTTGCTGAGATAATCGTTTGCAATGAAATTAGACTTCTGGAATTCGTACCACCCTATTACTGTTGTTAGAGGTAATTCTCGACGTATTTATGCAAAAATTACCGGATCGACTACGGTCAAGGAGGGATGGAAGCTAGGTTGGTCTCAACCAGCAGCAACAGCATCAGTCCGGGGCTTACTGTCAAGGAGCTGATGGAGTTTAGCTCCGGGACGGCTACTGTTCTCGTAAGAGTCGCTGTCGTCCTCAGTCCTAACATCCGATGAATCCGAGTTGTTAACCCTGGCAAGTAGGTTTACAGTGCCTACTGGTTTCAGCCTCAGATCATCAATCTTGTGAAGATTTACCTCCTCTCTTTGTCCTAGTTGGGCATCTTTAAGTTTCTCCTACAAGTTTAGACGGATTATAAGTTTATCCAGGGAAGGTGACGGAAATGATTTATTCAACGAAAGAACAGAGAAAACGAGTGTGGCAACGTACTATTAGTGCAGCGTTTTCAAGCTTTAGCTTCTCAGAGTTTTCCATTAGTTTGTTTATCTCGGATTTGAGGGTCATGTTCTCAGAGGTTAGTGCTTGAACTTTGACAGCTAGGTCTTCAGTCTCAGCCTGCTCGAAAGGAAGATGGTGACAAAACAAAAACGGGATAAGCTACTCAATATATTAAGACTTGACATGTTTGTCCGATTCTAAGGTCTTGTGGTCAGTCATACCTGCTTCCTCAGTCTTGATCTTCTTGCAGATTCTCGGTTGGACTGTTTCCTCCTCTCTCTCTTCAACTCTCTATCATTCTGCAACCAAATATAATGTGGAGAAACAAATATAGACATAAGAATTCCTAACTCATACGAGTGAAATTCCATGCCATTGAAAGAAGTAACCAATAATGAGTTGTCCTCTGCACACCTGCATCCAAGTTTCATTTGGAATTGACGACAATGGAACATTAGTCGGGCTGGACTTCGCGGTCAGGGAAGGATCTTTAAGATCCAACGCAGAGTTCACGTTCTCGACTGCCTTTGCTGGTTTATTAGCAGGAGCAATCACCTCCATCATCTTCTCAGAATCTCGGCCAACTTCGGCAAGGGGAGCTAAACTGCCTCGTTTAAGAGCTTTACCATCTTTGCAGGGTTAGAAGTACAAAACAAAACAGATAAGCTATCGATAATATGGCGTTATGGCAGGTTTCAGAAAATAGATCTGCTATGTTCATGCATTTCGTGGTAGAAAGTTGTGAAGCTCAACATGCTTGACATCCCGTTAATAAAGAGTACGCATGAACGTGGGTAGATTCAGCAGAAGACGATTAGCCTAACGTAGGCTGCTCACATATTGTATGTTTAGCTACCCAGCAGAAAAAAATGTCTTAAGTTAACAAATTACAGAATCTATATCAAACATAAGACGGGGAAAGGGGCACAGACAAGTTCACACGAATACAAGTTCCATGATAAAGAAAGAAGATTCACCTCTTTCAGGAGATCCTTGTCCACTTCTCTTCTTGCCATTCTGATTAGCCTGTAAATGACACCAGATTAAAACTATGTATGCAATGCTTTTCCAACAACGCAAACGGCTAGTATCTAGGAAAACTATCAATTAGTAAAATAGATCCCTCACCCCTGATGCAACTCCATTACTTCCATCACTGGAACCGTCAGCCTCATCACTGCTCATGACATGAAATTTGGCGTTTTGTCAATATGTTGATTTCAATAAGTAGAAAATCATAAGAATTCTTTCAACATCACAAACCTGTCCGTTGATAGTCTTCGGTCAGTTCCATTTTCCGTACCATCACTATTTCCATTGCCTATTGATATAGCGAGCCCGTCAAATTCTTTCAACTTCTTCACAAAGCCTCCGTCTGTAGTCCCTGATGACTTGGCTGGTGTTTCCATGCTCATAGCAGTACCAGCCTACGCGTAAAATCACATATTAGCTCTTCACCAACTTCTAGGTCATGTATTAATATCTTTATGCTGACAAACAAGTTAAAGGAAAAGCTTTAAAAAAATTAGAAATGAGAATATATCATTCTCGGCTTTCGCTCACAGCAAAGGGAGCATAAAGGCAAATTCGAGTCAAATGCACGTGAAACTTACCACTGGAACTCCAGGATGTCCATAAACTCCTCCATGAGCATAAAAGGCAGCAAATGGAGCTCCATAAGGAGGGATCATTGACTGAGAAAACCGAAGTTTGGTGTTACAAACTTTCTATACATTCCAAGCCCACTAACATATGAAATCAGACAGATTTCAATACCTGTGGCGGACCCCACATATATGGGGGTGGTGCGTGTGGAGACGCAACACCTGAGTTCATATATGGTGGTACAGCAAATCGGGGACCATAGAAAGCCTGAAATATTCATCAATAACTTTTACTAAAAATAACGTGAATACTCATTCTACTGCACACACGCGTTCTTCACTCTTCAGTGTAAACAAGAGAAAATCTGTTAGGACATAGTGCTAACCTGCATCGCTGCCCAGTCAGGATACACGTGCATGTTATTCTGGTCCTGACAATTGGAAGCCAATTTAAACTTCCTCAGGAACGAAGATCTAATGATAAATCAGGGGAAAAGAAGGAAACAAAAAATAAAGCAAGCTGCTCGAGTATAAGATGTTTAAACAGAATGCATTAATCCTTCGACGAGTGTGATAAGAGAATTACTTTGAAAACACTGCGAAATGAAGGTAGCAGCACGTAAATAAACATTCTAAAATTACTAGGATAATAGTTCTATATACGCACCGTTGCAGGTGATGATGTTTTTTCCATCTTGGTACCCTTCCCATCTTCACTGTTTCCCATGATGTGTTCTGGAACAAATTTTGATAATCGGCCTATTGACAGTCGAGTGCAACGCAATGACAGGTATCAATGCTCTGCAATAATGGAATAAAAAATTCATATCAACACGACCAACCCATATGGGAAGATCAAATGTAGCAGATATATTCTAAAACAATGATTCATAATTTGTAAACACCGAGCTAGCATTATCAAACAAAGAAGACCTCGAGATCAGTTCCCCGGCAGGGCTACAACCATACAGAATACTAAGTCATGAGAATTAATGAGACAAATTAGAAGCAAAGCCATGAAAAGCATTCCCAGTACTTTTTGCAACAAAACAGAAGTCAATGTGGAAAAACATAAATGTGAAAAATGAAAAGGACTAACAACTTTTATGACGTTGAATAATTCAATTACAAGGAAGAGAGTATTTCTTGGCATTCACATTTTAAATCACCATACTACACAAATGGACACTCATGCATACTTTTAAGTGAATTTTCTGATTTTTTGCAGCCCGCTCAGATAAATGATAAACAACAAAGAATATATTAAGGAAATAAAATGGTTGTCTACTGTTTTTAAGGTCCAAACAAATCCAAATAGAAAGAAACCCAGAAAAGTAGTCATGAAACAGGGTCAGTGTAAAGTAGTACTAACTGATTCAGTTTGGTATGACAAAAATCACGCACAGTTCCAAAGAGGAAGACAAGCCTAGGGCTTTATCGTCCTTTTGCTCGCCCCCACCCAGCCCCGAAACTGTAGCAAATATAATCCTGATTGCAGACGAAGCCCACACTAGTGTCAAATGACAAATTTACCCTCGCCAACCACCCAAAATTCCATAACAGAAAACCATGAGAAACTCATTCGTTGCAATTTGGCCACCTGAGATTTTCAAAAATAACAGCACAAAACAAAAGCTAAAATGCTCGAATTCTCGTAAAGCTATGCGATAACTACTCCATAATTCTTCTTCTTCATCATCAGAAATACCAAATTCAACAACTTCTATCATTCAACCGTTGCAAGTCTAAATTCTGGTTCCTTTTTCATCAAAATTTGCAAACAAACAACCCAAAAATTGAAGGGGAGAAAGAAGTTATATTCTTTATTCTTTCTCTACCGGTAAATTCAGCAGATTAAATTCTCCTAATGAACATCAACAACGAGAAAATGAACTCCATCATCAATATTTACGCAAAAAAACCACATAAACTAGAAAACAACAAGAAAATTCAGTGCGATCAGCTAGCATACGACGCAAAAATAGATAATTTCAGCTGACACTGACAAAACTAGTGAGCTCGGAAATGAAGGTACCTGGAAAAATGGAAATTTGGACGCTAAATTGTGATTTAGACAGCCAGTTTATGCTTGAAAACTGGTAGCATTCATTTTTCTCTCTCAACAGATGTGCTTTGGCACAGTGAAGTTGTAGAGAGAGAAAGGGAGAGGAAGAAGAAAGAAAGAGGAAAAGAGAGAGAGGGAAGGCCAAGCCAACGATCCACGTCACGCAACACGTGTCTCTGTATCAAATTAAATCACATCTAATGTAAAAGTATATGCAATTTATATTTAATGCACCATTTCCATTATTTAAATTCGGTCAGAATTATTGATCTTTATTAGCCTGTTTTCTGAAAATTCCTATTATGATTTTCTAATTATTTTAAAATTCTTTTGGTGGATCATTTCGCATAAATTGTTAAATATAAAATTTTCATTAATTAAATATTTAATGTTATGTATTGATTTATTATGTTATTACTTTCCATTCCATTAAACTTGTCTCATTCAAATAAGGAGTTAAAAGTGTAAAAAATTACATCACTTTTGATAATGAGACGTTACTATTGGAACAATAAAAAATGAAAAACTTAGTATTAATAGGATGACCAAGGTATTATATAGTAAATATGCATTTTCTTCAAAATATTATATTCCCATAAAAGAAATAGAAACGAGTTGAAATGAATGTTAATGTTTCACTACAAAAAAACTCATCATTATTGCAATTTTAGAAAAGAAAATAAAAACTCGTCATTTCTTATCTTATCGTTATAATCATCTTTATTTCTTATTGATATGGATGTAAAACTTTTTCCTCTATTTCTTAAATATCCTCTACTTAACAATCTTCAAAATTATTCTCAAAAAAGAAAAAAAAAAATCAATCTTCAAAATTAACAAATTTTCGTTTTTAGATTAGTAAATAAAGAATTGTATGTATTTTTTTTTTTCATTTATTTTAGTTATTCAAATACATTAAATATTTTCCCTTTATTTATGTGAGGAAAAAAAAAGGAAAGGGAGTAATTTGATTGAGTTCGATCTCGCAACTTTAAAATAACTAACTTACTAAAGTGGTCTAATAATTAAAATTCAAGAGCTTAATTTTTCCATTACAAATGTAAGATCAGCCGAAACCATGCTTTGCTGGCGAATTCACACGTAACATAATAATAATTAATTATTCAAACAGAAAAAATTATTTAAAAAAAGTCGAAACCAAGTTGTCAAAGTAGAGAAGATATAAAATACGTGGTAGGGGTGGTGGGGGCGGGTGAGCTGGCGCTCAAAGTTTTGCGCTGGCCGGAAAATATATATTCCAGGTCGATCTAGAGCCGTACACGTGTTCGCTGGAGATCGATCTACGCGGGGGTGTTGTTAGCCAACTGATGCTACCACCTCGCACATGTGGGTGACGTGTTCACCCTACCTTTCGCCAAGGGAATTAATTTAATGCCTTTTAATAAAACTGGAGAAATTAACTCGATTTCATGGACCTTTGGAATCCGGGAGCGGGGCCCGCCGCTCTTACCTTGTAAGCTTTGTTTGGTAGAAATAGATACTCCGAGCTACAAAGACTGTTTTGCCCTCGCTTTTCGTGGTTATGGCCCACGGGGGATTTGTGTGAGTCGGCCGCGTTTTGTTTTCTGATTGTTGTGCGCTCTCCATCGTCGGATTTATTCAAGAAATATACTCCATCCATCTCCTACAATTGTACCTCCCATCCAATCCAAGTATATTGTGGTATGTAGTTTGAATATTCTTTTTTTTTTCCAAGTCTGCCCACTAATATAGTCTCATTTAGCTGTTCAATATTATAGCATTTATCACTTTTTATCTTTCTATACTTATCTTTTATACATGAGACCTTATTTTGAGCGGAAAAATGATCTCACAACGGTGGGTGAGGTGATATACGAAAGAAGAAAAAATATAAGTTTCAAGAACATACAAAATAGTATTCATGGACGAAACGAGAGGGAACCTATATTTGGTAGACAGAGAATAAAGTAAAAGTAATTATTACTAATATTTTAATAATAAAAATTTTCAGAAATTTTCAATAATTATTTTATATTATATTCCTTGCGCTCTATTTAAGAAGATATATATTTTTTTATTTTGAAATGACACATTTTCAAAATAAAAATATTTATCACATAGATAATTTTATTTTGAGATTTGCCATTTAAAATGACACATTATCACATGTAGAAAGTTATACTATAACCTACTATTTATTTACTTTATATTTTTATCCTTAATATTTGTATCTAAAAAAAACATGTCATCACCCCCCCCCCCCCAACCAAAAATCCATGTTTATGAATGAAGTTGTTTCAGTTTTTAATTTATGATGTCAATTTTTTTTTTTGTAATTATGTTAAATAAAAGCGATGAATGAATTGCAAGATAGATCACCAAAGTGCTTATTAATGCATAAAATCGTGACAAATTCCACTATAAAACTAATGTATAGAGCCGGCGTGTAATCTCCAACAATGATTACTAACTAAATTCAATCGAAGTTATAGCACCGTGTATTTGTATTCACCGAATACACACGGACATAATCAGAAAGAATGTTTAATAATATAAACCCAAGCACAAATTAAAGGATCTTATATAATTTCTTCTGCGCTTCTTAAGTAAAATATTTATTTTATTGAAAAAGATAGTTAATTGATGTAGTTTCAATCTGCAAGTAGAGAAGTTTGAATTCAAACTCCATCATTCCTCTTTCGTCAAATAGAAAAAGAAACTTAATAATAAAATATAGTCCGTATTTTTTAATAAATTATGATATAAAATCCTTAATTATTTAATTTTTCATGTAGTAATGAAATTAGAAAAAAAGAATGATACTGTAGTAACTTATTTGAGATTAATGAGTAGTGGATAGTATTTAATAGACGTTGCATTAAGGAGGTGTTGAAATGAGACGACACGAACACGACCTAGGATTGCGCATCTGAGTCGGACAAACACTCCTTGTCTGACGCACCGTTGCCTTGCCGCTCTGTTTGGCAGCTAACCGGAACCCCCGCCCAGTTGGATTTCCACTTTTCAAGTTTCATCTCCTAAATGCCAAACGCGGCCTTCCCTTTCGAGGACCACGTGTCCAAACAGGG
Source organism: Schizonepeta tenuifolia (assembly GCA_029490685.1). Taxonomy (NCBI): domain Eukaryota; kingdom Viridiplantae; phylum Streptophyta; class Magnoliopsida; order Lamiales; family Lamiaceae; genus Schizonepeta; species Schizonepeta tenuifolia. The sequence goes on along the minus strand of CM055957.1, from coordinate 55,068,306 downwards.
TCTCATTTCCCCCATAATTAATAAATTCTTGCGGTCCCCACTTCTACCCTCTAAAGCTGTGTTTGGTAGGACGCACCAAACGTGTGAAGGTTCCAAAGGAGAGATGATATGCTGCCAATTTGCTCGTTTCGTGATGAAAGGTAAATTACGTGATGAATTTAGTGCGTTCATTTCTAATGAAGATGAGATAAATTATAGGATGCGCCTGGGTGAGTGAGTGTTTTAAGTAAAACATTAATGTTCAATGACATGTAACAAAATTCATTCGAAAAAATTGAGGATGGTTGATATGTTCGTATCGTTATTAAAAGTGTTGCATTTCAAACAAATTTGGAGTAATGCCAACTCAAGTAGGTATTAGAGACAAATTAAGATCAATTGTGAGGTCATGGAGTTATTTTTTATGAGTTAAGTTAAAATGATTCTGTTTTGAATCTCATATTGATTAAGTATATGTTGAAGTATTGAACAATTTAATCACAAGGAGAAGTTGTATGTTGATGGAATGCGATTCCAAATGGTTAGTATTTTATTACATAGTTATTGTAATATGGAACAAAAACCAAACAATACATAGAATTTGATTTTATAAGATACTTTTAAAAAAATCTATATATTAAAATTACGAAATATCGAAAATAACACTCTCCCACAACTAATTACTAACTTTCTTTCTTCTTAAAATATGGTAACGAAGAAATAAATGTTGTCTGAATTTTTGAAGTGGCGATTTTTTTCCAAATTAGTAGATGATGTGGACACCATAAAATTAACTACAATCACTTCATAAATTCATTTATCAACTTCCTTAAAAGCGTCTACATACTCTATTATTTATTGGGGGATAAAAACCTTTTCAGCTTTACAGATAAGATGTGAGGAATTCATATTCCATTTCGAGAAAAACGAGGAAAAGGCCATGGTTTCATGATAAAATTTCATTGCCAAAAATTTCAAGTATGTTTTAAACATAAAATTTATCATATTATATTTGAAATAGTTGTATAGTCTTCATAAAATGTTAAGATATTATTAAAGGTACAAACAAAAAAAATTAAAAGATCGTGTATTCAAAATCGAAGGAAGTATATGGTGACTCAATGTGGCACAAAAAATAGGAGGCAGAAGCTTTATCGTATGATGTTAGCTATTGTGCTATACCAAATTTAGCAAGAAAGGAGTCGTCGTTTCCAAAGTGATGCCCATTATACTCATTATATTGTCAAGCAATGCCAACTTCTTATTGTTCTTTGATGTCAACATGATGGAAAACTTATGCAATTGCTGAGGACTTGGGCTTTGGAGTTTCAGTCTGTTTGTTGCATGCCTTGTATATTTGTGATTTTTTTGTAAACACTTGGTGAATTAATGAAATTTATTTACCAAAAAAAAGTATTATCCCAAAATTCAACTTTTTAAGATAGTTTAATGAATCAGTAGACAACTTCACAACTATTAAATTTTAATCTACCAACTTTTTATAAGTCGAATTATTTAAAAATAACTACAAATAATAAGAGACGTCTTGATTTTGAACTTTTGAATAAGGTTGCATATGCTTACTGATAATAGATGGCAAATTTAAGAACAAATTATCTTAAATTATCTGTCAAATGACAATATGACATGGCTTAGAAGCCCATAATTAAAAAGTAAAAATTGGGGGAAACATCGTGACCGTGCGATGGGACTAATCCAATGATGGTATACAAATCTCATCGGACGGCTGCGATTATTCGTGATCATGGATGACTACTCCACCTGTTACCAAACAAGCTTACAAAAGGATATCGGCAGTCGCGCAGCACGTACTCGAGAGCCAGAGGGTCCCACCGCACCACAAACATCGGTCTACGTGATGACGTGTCATCCCCACAACGACTCCCATCTGTTATTATTTTATTCTGGTGGGGTCGTACGGGAAAGAGCGTGTGCCAGCTCAACGCTCGCCGACTTCGAGAAGCTGATACACGTGTCATCCACGTAGTCCCTCGGCCCTACCTTGTTCTTTCATTGGCTGAGGCTGTGCTAGTTGCTACATAAATTAAAATCAATATTTTTCTTAAAAATTTCTATGATTTTCCGCGAGAATGTTTATGTGCGACGGGCTTATATTCGTATTCTAGCCAAAACAAAAATAATTTGCGTCACATTTTACTTTGCTTAAGGATTAAAATGTGACACGGCAATTATTTGAACGTCTTGACTCTTTGGACAATTTAACATAATAGTCACGTTATCTTTTCAAAATTATATGAACAACAAGTATCACTATACCACTAGGGCGGGAGCATATTTTTTTTGGAGGGAGCTACAGTTTCGTTTAATCAAACAGTGAGCTTTCATGTTTCATGTTTTATTACAGAAACAAAGAAAAGTAAGTTAACCGGGCAAATCAGTGGCGTAGCCAGGATTTCAGTTTAGGGGGGCCAAATTTTCGGAAGTCCAACAATATGTGCCATTTTTTAAATCTTCGTGAAAAAAGTGACTTTAGATTTATGAGTCAATTTTTTCTCCATAATCATATGAAAACTCGAGTATGAACTAGAATATTGAAGCCATCAAGAATGAACAATCAACATTTAGGTTTCATGGTTTCGGCAAATGAAAATTTGAGGGGTTAATGATATCTACTTTGAAAGAATTCTAGGCATTTGGAATATACCAATAGAAGTAGAAAAAGAATAAGATTTAGCAACATGAAAGCCATGAGACTCAATCTTTCACTGCTCAACTAAACTATCCCAAACGAATAAAATTCAAAATCTAAAGTTTTAAAAAATGATAACTGATTTCGGAATTTTATCGAACACATGGTGAGCATAATGTACAAATTAAAGAATAAACTACATATATATCACTATTTTTTTCCTAAATGCCAGGGGGGTCCAGTGACCCCCTGCCCACCCCCTAGCTACGCCCCTGAGGGCAATGTCGGTAGTTTGGACTCTAAGACGGGTTTACCAACCAAAATTAAAAAATAATTTGAACAATTAATAGTTGAAATTTTCAAAATAAATTTATATAACTATCAAATACATTGTGGCTATTATCTTTAATAATCTTTAATGAAACATGTTGATTAAAATTGAACTAAAAAAGGATAGAGAAAAATAGTAAATGAAAACGGGAGAATCGTGGAATAAAAAATAAATTTCTATAACTATCAAACTAGTTGTGGCTATTATTTTTAATATTCTTAATGAAGTATGCGGATTAAAATTGAACAAAAGAGAATTAAAAAAAATAATAAATGAAGACAGAAAAATCATGAAAGAAAGATAGTTTTTTATTACTATCAAGTAAATTGTGACTACTATTTTTAATAATCTTAATAAAACATGTTGAATAAAACTGAACTAAATAAGGAAAAATAAAATAATAAATACGAAACAAAATAACAGAAAATAGGAATCATGTACTACCTCCGTCCCATTTCACTTGGCTCACTTCCTCCGGGCACGGAGATTAAGAAAAAAGAGATTAGATATAAAGGGTGTGGTTGATGTATTTGGGTAGAGTATTTTATTGTTTATAATAAAGTGGTATTGAGTGGGTTTTCACTGTTCAAGAATGGACAAATACTGTAGAGTTTTGTACTTAATGCATAAAATAAAGAAAATCTGATGCCAAGAAAATCTAATGCCAACAAAATCGCTCAGGCGTTGTCTGCGCTTCATCACGGCGGGAAGGCGACGGCGGCGTATGATCGGTGGCGGCGAGGGATAACGTCTCTTGACTCGGTACAGATCCTTGATGTCCATCGCGCCAATCCACGCGTCGCCGGCATCGACTTGATCCTCCGTGTCGGGAACAACAGCCCCGCTCAGATTAATTTGTGATTCGGCCGGCAAAGTAGTCGGAGGGGGTGGAGATGACGGTGGCGTGTCCAGAACCACCAGTTAGATCCACCACAACATTAGGTCGAGGTTGGGTCAATGGGGGTGGAGATGAAGGTGGGGTTTCTAGAAAAGGAGAATCACCCAAAAATTGAGAATCATCCGAAATCGGACAAATGGGTGCTTTAAATAACGGCTTCATCACGGCGAGGAAGAGGAGACAAGTCGTCGCCTGGCCGGAGAATTGGTGCGGCGGCGAGAATCGATACAGAGAAAGAGAGGATGAGTGAATAGTGAGAGGAGGAGTGACAGAGAGTAACAGTGAAGAGGCGAAGAGTGAGAGGAGAGAGACAGAATAAAGCAGAGCTAATAGTGTTAGGGTTAGTATAAGTGGATTAGTGGGCCAAAATTATTAGGCCTAATTAATGAGTTAGGATAGTTAATTTTTGCCATATATAAAAAGTGAGATAAGTAGAATGGGACATTCAAAATAGAAAGTGAGTCAAGTGAAATGGGATCAAGGGAGTAGTACATAAGTAACAACTGTACATAAATAACAGAGCCAATATAAACTTAAGAATAAATCTATGTAGCCTTAAAATAAATCAAAAAATTATCTAAACATATATTTTATGCTATTATCATATTATTGACTTAAATTTTGTCATAAGTAGTGTAAATATATAATTCTTTCATTCTTTCAATAAAAAGCTTTGTATTCACTTTATTATCTATATCGACATTTTTATTGCCTCAAAATTCAAATACTATCAACATAAATTTGTATAAACTGAATATTTAAATTATTAGAAGTTATTTAAAACTTAAACTTATAAATAAATCAATTTTTTTATTTTATTTGAACAAAATTAGGGATAGCCATAATATGGCTACATAGATTTATTCAAACTTAAATGAGAGGCACAGAAGTTACACATTTAAAGAATCATGCCGACGTGAGCAAAGGCGGAACTGACCACGTCATGGTAATTAGAGCCGTTGGATTGAGTTATAAAGATTTTATGGAGATGCGTGATTTGCGGTGGACCAAGGGAGTACGTGGCACAAAACAAATCGTTGGAGATGGGGTGACGTGTCCCGCATGTTGGAATAGTAAAACCTCCGCATCCGCATGTGATCGTGTCGCAATATATGGTCGACGTGGACTTCAAGGGGAAATTCCCATGATGTGATGCTTTATTACACCACACCGAAATTCCCAGATTTCTATTGTCATAAATGGTAAATTCAAATTCAAACGTTTGTAGTATTCTTCTGCTTATCAAATTTCGTTAATGAGATAAATTGCATAATTTTAAAAATTTTACTTATATACAGGACCCGTAACAACAATTTATATGTGGAGACACTCTCTGCATAACCTGTCGCATCTCATGCGACCGCTCATGGAATGTGTGGGGTGCTCGTGCTTTTTTTTTTTTTTTTTTTTTTTTTTAATATTCAAATTTTTTATTCCGCCCCAAAGCTCCAAGTTTACTGCTCTATTTTCGCTCCGATTATTAATATAAGGATAATTATCGAACAATAATTTGAATTTATTCGGCTCGTTTCGAAGCTTTCGGCTCCCCTCATTCGACTCTTGATCAAAGAAGAAGTAGCAAAAAAAAAAAAAAAAAAACGAAGAGGCAAACAAAAAAAAGAGGGAAAAAAAATCTGAAAATTTTAAAAAAAGAAAATATGAAAATAAAAAAATCGGAAAAAAATAGGGCGCGTGCGTCCCACGCGCGGTCGCATGAGGTGCAGCATGTCAAATATGAATATTTGTGTTATATGTGAGGACTATATTTTCTAAATTTCGAGTTAGAAGTTTCAAAATTTCGGTTATCGTACATTTTAATTTTGTGATGAAGATTTTTGTATATCGATTCACTTATTGGTGGATGCTTAAGGCTACAGCCCCTCCTTGCTAGTATTGACTATGTGATTGCTTTATAGTGTGTATACTCTCTCCGTTCACGAAATGATTGTCACATTATGGACGACAGAAGTTTTAAAAAATGGTAGGTATTAGTGTATAATAGTGTGTATTATTGTGAGTGGAGTTGAGTCCTACAATAAATGTTAGTGAAGTAGTGAGAAATATATGAATAAAATATAATGTATTATGTGAGTCCTACTACTAAATAGAAGTGGCAACCATTTCGTTGACAGACTTAAATAACAATAGTGACAACCATTTCGTGGATAGAGAGAGTAGTATATTCCTCTCATTTTTTTAAGTGTTCTATTTTGTTTTTTTTATTATTACCGAATTAATGTCCAATTTCATAACTTTGAAAAAGTTAATGCAAATTTTGGCAAAACGTAACGCAAAACTTTTCATTTTACCTCAATCATAAATTTTAATTATTTACTTTTTAAATTTTTAAAGTAATAATTATAAATAAAAATAATAATTTATCAATTTCCTTGATACTTGTGTTTTCACATATCGAAACTATATTTTCCTATTCTTTAACAAATTCAAGATCGAAAGATGGGTTATTTATTAAGTTTAAAATTTAAATATAGTTTTGAATTAGTTGCTAATTGCTATACTATACAGGAGTAACTGTGGCAATTTTCATTAGAAAAACAAATAAATATGAATTTTTTCAGTCTTAAATCGATAATTTCAATCATTAAATATAAATTAATAATATATCCTAAAAATAAGAATAACCTATTTTTTAATTTAAATAATTTGATAGCTCAAGCCCAATCCATTTCGATTTTTCAGCAAAAAGTTTAATGGGTTTCATCTTGAGTCTGAAGGGGCCCAAATTGGCCTAGCTTGCATCACAAGTGCCAAGTTTTACTCCCTCCGTTCACCAAGTTATGCCCCATTGTAGTGGTGGCACAGAGATTAAAAAATCTGAAAAAAAATATTTTGAATGGATTAAAAGTTGAAAAGTAGGGGTAATATTAATGAGATACTTACTTTTGTTAATCTCTAATTAAAGTTAGTGAAGGTTATTTCAATTTATTTAATGGAGTATTGTGTGTAAATGGAATTGTTTCTTATTTTCCGACTTGTTCGATTTTTATTGACTGAGCTCGTTTTTTTTACTCATCCTGCTCGTCTTTTTTTTTTTGTCTCACTGACTTGTTCAATTTTTTTGTGTTGTGCTTGTTCGTTTTTTTTTTGTCTCAATGACTTGTTCGATTTTTTTTTAATCGTGCTCATCTTTTTTTTCTCACTGACTTGTTCGAAAGTTTTGCGCTGTGCTTGTTCGTTTTTTTTTCCTCAATGACTTGTTCATTTTTTTTCTTCTGTTACTGTTCGTTTTTTTTTTCTGTTCCTGTTCGATTTTTTTTTTGCTTACTTACTTGTTCTAATTAAACATGTATACAACCTGCATCGAAATAATAAAAAAAAACAAGTACAGAAGGAATGAGAAAGGAACCATATGCACAAAACATCACTTCATTAACCATTCAAATTCCTGATTACATAAGGGAATGAAATAAAAAACAAAGGAGGGAAATAATTGGAGGGATTGTTTAGGGGGGAAATTTAAATATCCAACTATCTAATCAACTTCCAACTAGCTAATGGCCTATATATACAAGCAATGAGCTGCCAAATGCAGCACATATACACTTCAAAAATCAGCTTCTACTTCTCTCTCTCTTTCCTCCTTAAGTCACAGCAGCAACACAAAATGGTTTACAGGAACAAACATTAAAGCGTAATTTTTTGTGTTTGGAATGTAAATTGTCATTGTTGGAGCTGGATTTTGAAAAGTGTAGTCTCAGCTTATTTAATAAAATGTTTTTTGCATCATTGACTTGGTTCATATCTATCCTAGATTGCCTCCAAAACCAGGTTATTAAAAACCAGGTGGTGGCATTAATAAGATAGATGTGAAGCTTTCAGCTACCATCAATTTCAGACAACCAACAAGCAAACACAAACAAGTGTAGTACCATGTTCATCAGTTTAGAATCAGAGACAAGTGTAGTACCATGTTCATCAGTTTTAAAAGCCATCAAAGAAGGCAACACAGAATCAGATATCACAACACATGTACAGATTTCACATAACCACATGCTCATCATATTTCTCTCAAATCCATCATGTAAATAATCAAGAGATCCATAACATGAATTTCAGAATTAGAAACAAGTGTAGTACCATGTTCATCAATTTTAAAAGCTATCAAAGAAGGCAACACAGAATCAGATATGTACAGATTTCACAGAACCACATGCTCATCAGTTTTCTCTCAAATCCATCATGTAAATAATCAAGAGATTCATAGCATGAATTTCAGAATCAGAATCAAGTGTAGTACCATGTTCATCAGTTTTAAAAGCCATCAAAGAAGGCAACTCAGAATCAGATATCACAACACCTCAACATCATGTAAATAATCAAGAGAATCACAGAATTGCATCAACCAGATTATCAGAAATTGGCATCACCGTCCCCAACACTAAGCACATTCAAGCAAATGCATAAGGTAAATAAGAATTTGGCATCACCAGCCCCAACACCAACTCAAATGAATGAATAAGAACAAGATAACCTGATGAGAAAGGTTACGCCTTTTTTTCTCTGATTTTATTCAGGTGAGCAGCCTCAGCTGCTTTTTTTACCTTTCTTTTTCACCGGAACATGCAACCTCGTACATTAACCAGTAAGCAGGATCATCAGGCGACATCGACTCTAAGATGGAGTCCAGCTGCTTCGGTCCACATGTACTCGGTCCAAAGGGCGGCAGAACAACATCCACCACCGTCGATGGAGTTGCAGGCACCATGACAGCCGCCACCTCAGCCGCCGTATCAGCCGGCGTCTCAAGCACGACCTGTCACAGCCCCAAATTTCGAGGGACGACAAAACCGGGGTGCGACTAGGGGTTGGATTAAAGAAGTGGGGAAGAAGGGGGAATAACTAACTGAATAGATGCATTAACCAATAATAATAAACAAGATGATATCTATGAACTGATTTCATTAACAAAAGAGAGTCGATCTCGAAGGATCGCTCGACTAAGTTGTTTTCAGAGTAGCTTAGGTTTAAAGTACGAAACTTAAATCGAAAAGTTTATACAATAAAAGTGAAGTAGTTTGCAGCTGAAAAACGTAGACTTGATTACACTATTCTTCATTCCTACAGTACGACCTCTACTCAACTTCCGCCGTCTCCGTCGCTCAACCTGCACATTTATAAATACATGCAGTGCTAAGTATAATCATACTTAGTGGGCACAATGCCGAAAACATATCATAAGCTTATAGATTAATCAGACATTCTCAAAGTAACAAAACGGGGTTTTCCTTTCAAAGGCTCGTGCTTACTAAACATTTTCTTTTCATAAATATAGCTTGATCAAGCATTTTACTGTTGTTACGTTCAACTTGTCCAACTTCTGTTTCAACGCCGGGGGAGAGTTAACTTCTCCCGCGCACGTTCCTCACCGTGGCTGGCTACCCCTCAACAGAGTACCACACACAACGGCTACCGTGTACACTAACTCTGGAAAGCACCTAACGGTGTCCCTAACTCAGAGTCCGATCGATTAGTTGGCGAACCAACTCAGAAAGGCACAAAAGAACTTACAAAAACAAATTCTTTTATGCACTGATAATCATTTAGAAAATGCACTTATAAAGCAATAAGTAAACATTTTGAGCAACGCTCACTTTATTTTGTTTTTAATCAGTTACAGAATAAACACGAACTTCTGTCTTCGGTCTTCCGTCCTTTCTTCTAATTGCGACTTCCTCCTTATATCACAACAAACATGCTTTAGTAAATCGGTCGAGACGATTAAAGAAAAAGCAAATCGAATTTGGTTAAGTATTTTTAGGCGTTTGCACTTTAACTAATCTCTTTTGGTTTAAAAAGAAACGAGATTCGGACACATCTCGTTTAGAACTAAATCAGTTCCTTACTCGACATTTAGATTAGTTACAGACGGAAGTCGATAACTCTTAACGACTTAAAAGTTCTTAAAGAATTAAGTTGAAAAGAATTCAACTTAAGAAAATGAGTTTTAGAAATTTTCTGCACAAGACGGTAGATTAGGAGCCTCTACAGAACAGAGTATTTCGAAACAGGGGATGTGCCTTATGTCAAAAGAAAGACACGGATGTCTAGTTTACTGTCCAGTTTACGGATCTCGATTTCGTTAAACGAGCTAAGAGTTATGGCCGGTTCCGTGAAGGGTCACGAAACTGGCCGAGAAACCCTAATCGTTTTAAAACTCGACGCACGATTCCCTAGGTTTGATCAATGCTATACAACCTTTATGTGTACGAAATTTCCATCAACTTAACAGTCAAAACACACAACCATTTAACGTGATCACTTTCACGTTCCTCGATTAAAAAGACGACGAGCACTTCTCGTCTTTTCAACTAATCAATTTACACTTAGCAAATTTCATTTCAAATTCAAACCAACTTCTAATTTCTATTTCATAACTTATATGAAATCATCATTAACTACATTCATGCTTATTAATCATCAACTAACTCAAATCAATCAATCGAGAACATATAAACCCTCGTTTTTCCTCATTTCATTAATTCAAAACCTACTTACTTTCTTCGATTCTTGAAGTTTTACTAATTCAATTCAAATCAAATTAGTTTCTATCATCTTTTTACTCAATAATGATCATCTTAACACATTAACATCATCAAAACTATTACTTAACCAATTCACGTTATTTTTATCGGTTTATGAACTTAATTCTTCATAGTTGTTAATTAATTCCAATTAATTCAACAACTAACCTAACATACCAACAATCACTAATATTCAATTAGTTTTCTCGTTCAATTTTTCTATCGACGATTATGCTCGACTCTTCGTCTCTTACGAAAAGTTTGACATTCTTAAAATTCATTCAAACTTCCAAATTATGATCATTAACTACTTAAATTAACTAATATGCAATCCATAAGTTCATATCATAATCTATACTTAACTTCTTGACGATTCTTCGTCTCCAACGATTTCATTTTTATTTTTAGAAAAATCTAACTGAAATATATGTTCAACTACATGCTTCGTACTTCTCATAAATCATAACACATCATAAAAAACATAAGATTTACTTAATCAAAATCCTACTTCTTCCTCTCTTACAAATTTGTTTTTATTTTTAGAAAATTCTCAAACAATTCATGTAATCGTTATTCATTGCATGAAATCATAATCTACAAATCATACCTCTAAATTCAAGCTCAAACTTCACCAATTAATTAAAGAAATTTTCAAAAAATGAGACATATTATTTTTGAAAATTCTAATTAAATTCTAACAAGACTTATACTTGATTTCAACCATAGAAACTTAATCCTAAGCATTAATAATCATGTAATAAACTTAGAACATGATCTTCTACTCCTCTTACATATTTTGAAATTTTCAAAAATAAAGGAATGTGTTGGGAAATTTGTTAGTAAGAGTTTTGATGAATTCCAAAACCAACTGACCCCAACCGAGTAGATGTTGCCAGAACCTAATATAAGTAGTTAGGCTCGCTGTTTGAGCATTGTTAAGATTTTATCTTTTCAGGTCTCCAGCTGAAGATGGCAACAAGGCTTCACTCGGATAGAACATCAGTTGTAAGAAAGACAACTGAGCGTTCACTTCATCAGAATGTAAAAAGGGGGAAGACATAAGAACATCACCTGAGCGTTCGTCAGATGAGAATCAAGAAGGAGGAAGTTACGTTCAAAGTTCAGATCAATAGTCAAGTATCCAAAAAGGGGAAGTCACATTCAAGAGATAGAACATCAGTTGTAAGAAAAACAACTGAGTGTTCATCGGATGAAAAGCAGTATGGGGGAAGAGAACATCAGATGAAAGGAAGCCATCTGAGCGTTCGAATCTAACTGATCAGATACAAGGAAGACAACTGAGTGTTCAGTTTCAGAACATCAGTTGTAGAACTCAACCGAGAAGATCAACAGCTTGAAGATGAAGTCAGCTGAGAGTTCAACTGTTAGTTGTCAGATAGAACATCGGCTGAAGAACAAGTTAGTTGAAGATCGAAAGTCTTAACCGACCACTCCTTGTTGGAAGTCTGTTGTTAAGATTTGAATTTCAAAAAGGAAGTCACGTGAGGGTTTGACCGTCCAGTCATTACCCCATTTGGCCCAACACAAGGCTATCTCAGATGGAAAGCAGAAGAGCACAGATGCCATATCGGGAAAGTCTGCAGAGATGAGAGACAAGCCATCGCTTTCAAAGAACAGAGATCAACAGCTCCTCCAACGGCTAGTTGATACTCTCCGCCTATAAATAGAGGCCTTCATTCATTCGAAAAAGAGAACAAGACACACACGCGAGAAGAAACCAGAGAGCGAAAGAAAAAGAAATATTCTTCACGAGCTGAACTGAATTTAATCTCTTAGAACATCACTTGTTGAGAGTTCTAGAGTTAGTTAGTTTTTGTATGCCATATCGGGAAAGTCTGCAGAGATGAGAGACAAGCCATCGCTTTCAAAGAACAGAGATCAACAGCTCCTCTAACGGCTAGTTGATACTCTCCGCCTATAAATAGAGGCCTTCATTCATTCGAAAAAGAGAACAAGACACACACGCGAGAAGAAACCAGAGAGCGAAAGAAAGAGCAATATTCTTCACGAGCTGAACTGAATTTAATCTCTTAGAACATCACTTGTTGAGAGTTCTAGAGTTAGTTAGTTTTTGTGTCTTTAGATCGAACCTTGAGAACATCACTTAGTGAGAGTTCGTAGAGTGTTAGATCATAGCTCACTTCGTGTTCGAGCTTTTAGTTGGAACCCCATTTTCTTTCACCTGAAAAGGTTTAGGATCCTACTCTTCCTGCAACTGAGTAGATAGGTTGTTTAGTACCCAAAAACTAAACTGTAAGGTTGATAAGTACCCGCAAACTTATCCTTAACGGTTGCTCAGCCCGCGTAAGCTGAGTGGTTTGTCCAGAAGAACTTGGACAGAGTTGTGTGGACTCACAACTCCCCGTGGACGTTGGAGGTTTCTCCGAACCACGTAAATCTCTGTGTGCTAGTGTTTATTTTGTTTATTTCTTGCATATTCAACTGACCTTCTAACCAGCATACAAACTGATCTTAGCATTGTCAATTGTCTTGGTTTTTGACCGACCTTGCACAATAGCGTGAGTTGTTTTACGAGTTGTTAATTTCCACCACATTCCGCACAGTACCACTCTTCCAGCTGAGGTTGCTTACTCAGCTGTGAGATTCTAACTGAGTCTTTTTACTCGGTTGAAGTAATTTTCAAGAGTTTAGTTAAAATCCTAACTGGTGTATCCCCCCTATACACCAGTAACTCGTATCGGGACCATCAAGTGGTATCAGAGCAGTGGTTCAAAAGACTACTGACTCTGTTTCACAAGGTGTGAATTCGAGAAAGTTTCTTCAGTGGTCAACTGAACAGATCTATTTTTCACGCTAGTGCATATTTGCTTGCATATTTGTTCTGTTGTTGTGTGCAGATGGACGTCAAGGACAAGATCGTTGTCATGTTCTCGGTAGTAAATTATACATCCTGGAGGACACGGATGAAGAAGATCTTACTGTCGAAGCATCATAGGATGCAACAAGTACTCTCTTCCAGACCGATCATCATCAAAGAAAGAAGAAATCGATTTCGAGGACTCCTTCGCGCCGGTCGCAAGGCTGGAAGCCATCCGAATCTTTCTAGCCTATGTCGCACATCACAAGTTCAAGGTGTATCAGATGGATGTGAAGTGTGCATTCCTCAACGGAGATATCAAGGAAGATGTATATGTTGAACAACCTCCTGGTTTTGAGACTGGAGATGGAAGAGTGTACAAGTTGAAGAAAGCTATCTATGGACTAAAGCAAGCGCCAAGGGCTTAGTATGACACTCTTTATGGTTTTCTTCTGAACTCGGGTTTCAAACGAGGGTCAGTTGACAAAACCCTGTTCACCATCAAAGTTGGAGATGACATTCTTGTTGTGCAAATCTATGTTGACGACATCATATTCGGTTCTAAGTCGGAGGAACTGTGTGAAAAATTTTCAAACCTCATGAAGGAGAAGTTCGAGATGTCGATGATGGGCGAGATGAATTATTTTCTTGGGCTACATGTGAAGCAGTCAGAAAAGGGCATCTTCATCAATCAGTCCAAATATACAAAAGAACTCATAACCAAATTCGGAATGCAGACAAGCAAGACAACAAGGATCCCGATGAATACTAACTGGAAGATTGAACCTGGATCTGAGGGAAAGCTCGTGGATGCCAGTAAGTATAGAGGGATCATCGGTTCTTTGCTCTATCTAACCGCAAGTCGGCCAGACATATCTTACGCGGTTGGAGTGTGTGCTCGGTTCCAAGTTCAACCAAGGGAAGCACACATTTTAGCAGCAAAGAACATCATCAAGTATCTGAAGGGTACAGTCAATGTTGGACTATGGTATCCAACTGACGACAATATTCAGCTGACCAGATACTCAGATGCAGATCTAGCAGGAGATCGGTTGGACAGGAAATCCACATCTGGACACTGTCAGTTCATGGGAAGCAAGCTGGTTTCATGGTTCTCCAAGAAACAAGCATGTGTTGCCACTTCTACAACCGAGTCAGAGTATATGGCTGCCGGAAGCTGTTGCATGCAAGTATTGTGGCTGAAGCAACAGCTGATAGATTATGAAGTCGTAACTGGACAGGTTCCCATTCATTGTGATAGCTCAAGTGCCATTGCTATCTCTCTTAATCTTGTTCACCACTCTCGGACAAAGCATATCGACACCCGTCATCATTTTATCCGAGATCATATTGAGAAGAAGGATGTATCCATGGAGAAGATTCCAACTGAGATTCAGAGAGCTGATATCTTCACCAAACCTCTAGCTGAAGCACGGTTCAAGATGCTATGTGACCTCCTTGGATTGTTGGATCCATCAGATGAGGAGTCAACTGAAGTAAAGAGATAGATATCCATCTGAGGGGGAAGCTCAGATGAAGGGGGAATCTCAGATGCGGATCGCCAACTGAAGACATCAGACGTCAGCTGAACAGACGAACTTGAGTCAGCTGATGGTATGCCGATCAGATGCAGATTGCCAACTGAAGGAATCAGACGTCAGCTGAACAGGCGAACTTGAGTCAGCTGATGGTATGCTGCAACATGGGAACTCAGCTGATTCCAACATCAGCTGACAGGTAATATTTATGGCTGAAGGTGATATGTTCTTAAATGAGAATGTTTGAAATAAATTCAAACATTCCTGAACTAGTCAATTACATTAAAAATAGCCATCATGTCGCATTAAATGTAAAGTACGGCTGAACATCTATAGTCTACTTTATAGTACGACTTGGCTGACAAGATAAACTGTACACCTTCTCACGCGCGGGTTGGAACTCGGTGCATGACGTCAAGTCAAAGATAGTCATCAGTCGCGTAATCTCGGCCGTTGATGGATTCGCGCCATTTAACCCCAGCCGTCGATCTCTACCGAGTCAAAAACCTATATAAGGTGGTAAATCAGGAAGAAATCTCCTACTTTCCTCATTTGTGTATATCTGATTTAACTGTTCGTCGTCTTCACAGTTTTTGCCTAACCCGTTTCTGCAAAAAGATCTTCTTTCCTTTCCTCTATATATATTCCCCTTCGTAGTTTCATTAATGGCACCGAAAAGTAAGAGAATGGCATCATCTGGACCATCCCTCGTCCCTACCACATATGAAGAATCGTTTGATATGCTAGTATCGAAGATACACTTCGAGCAAATTCTCTCCGACGAGGATCTGGAGTCGCCGGTGTTGGCCCCCCTCGCCAATACTCTCCGAGAGAATGGCCTCCTGGAATGGGCCAAGCTCTGCCCATCCCATCTTCTCAGGCGACAAGTGGGGGAGTTTTACGTCAACTTGAAGGCCCTCCTTGAATCTACAGAAGAAGTATCTACGGAAGTCTCCTGCCGGCAAAGAGATGTCCCGGCCAGGACCATACGTCGTGTCACCTTCCCCATCGACGTGTCCGATGCCCTCCGGTACATCATTCCTGTCAACCACACCGCCACAGAGTTCCTGGAGAATATTACCGACGAGCAGGCGGATGAGTTTCTGCAGAATGCTGTGATTGAGCCGGAGAGATTAAGGAGCAACATGCAACGGACGAAGCTAAAGCCAGAACATCGCCTGTTGTTCGATGCTGTGTCGAAGGTGGTGTTCATTACAGTGGCGCATTCGGCGACATCAGCTGACCCAAATTGAAGCAGTTGGTGGCCTTGGAGCACCAACACCAGATCAACTGGTTCCAATATTTCTTGAACCAGTTGATGGTGGAGAAGTCGAAGATCACCGAGACGACATCCGAGTCGGGAGAGAAGCTGCTGAGTGTAAAGGGGACACTCAACTTCAGCTGCAAGATCTCTGCCCTCATCTTGCTCGCGACCAAGGACCGCAACATGGTCTGGGCAGACTGCGAGGAGACGCTGCTGAAGAAGTTGCTGTTGTTCCCGACAGCCAAGAAAGCACAGGAGGTGCTCAGGAGTGTTTACACTCCTAAGGAAAAGAAGGAGTCTGGAAAGACAGCTGAGTCAACAGCTGAGAGGGAACCAACTGCCGCTCACCCCGCCAAGTCCAAAGCTGCACACCGACGAGCAGAGTCGGAGAAGGAGTCAGCTGAGGAACCTGCCCAGAAAAGGTTGAGGATACGGTTCAAGAAGTCGAGCAAGAAGACAGTTGATGTGCCAGCTGTTGAACCAGTGGAGGAACAAGCTCCAGCTGAGGAGGAGGCACCGGCCGAGTCTGCGCCAGCTGAGGAGGAAATGCCAACTGAGGAGCAAGCTCCAGTTGAGGAAGATGTACCAGTTGAGTCGACACATACCAGAGCTGATGAGGTTGAGGGAATAGAGACTGACGTGACTTCGGATGCATCCTCCTCATCTGAGGACTTTGAAGATGTTCCCACCTCCCCTACGGCAGGAGATAATGCCGTACCGCCCCCAGAGCCTCTTGCTCTTTCTACCCCTTCTCAACCAGATATTCCGAGCACTCTGCTCGATGCCAACATCGTGACCGCTCCTTCGGCCGATGTTGAGGAAACCATTGAAACCGCTCTCCCAACCGAATCCCAAATTCCGAGCTCTCAGCTCGATGCCGATATTGCGACCGACTCTTTGGCCAACATCGATGAACCTCTTGAACCTCAGCCATATAATCTTACCCCCTCCCCAATAAATGAAGCGGAGGACCTTCAGGCAGTTGCACAGGAGCACGAGGGAAAGGTGGCCTACTGCTTCCAAAAGCTGCTAGGCATGTTCCCTGAGGCTCGCAACATGCCCATCTTCGCCACTCTAGGAACCGAGCTCTTGTATCAGTTCCACCTGATCTTCAGCCATTGGTATGTCAAAGAAGATACGATCAGGGTGCAGAGCTGGGATAGGCTGAAGTCAGATGAGTCCCGCATCCGAGCCTACTTCAACTATTCCAACTTGGAGGTGACTTACAACAACCGGATTGCGCTGCTCACTCGTCGGTTGGACCAGAGTCGAGGTGAAGGGACGGACACCAGGGAAGCAACTGGAAAGGAGTGCGTCGACTTCCTCGACAGCATGTTGGTTAAATTAGCTGATTTCCTTGAGGATGTGGATGCGGCTGCCGCAGCAGCGAAAGAAGAAGAAGAAGAACTGAAGTTGTACCTGGCCAACAGACAAGCCATGGTCACAGCTGAGCCTCTAGCTCTGACTGCACAAGCCCCTCCAGTTGATCAGCATGCTCCCTCAACTGAAGAAATCTGTGAGCTGGTAGCTGAGAGGGTCAACCAGCTGAGGACTGAACTGCTTGCCAACCTCCAACACCAAAAAGATGACCAGCTGAGGGCGTTGGAAGCGCAAAAAGTCAAGAACCAACAACTGGTGGAGGAGAATGTTGAACTGAAGACCAAGTTGAATGAATTCTCCTCCTCCACCAGTCAAGAAGTGTCGGAGTTGAAGTCTACTCTGTTGGGACTGAAGTCGGAGTTGAACGTCTTCAAATCCTTGGCCGACTCCAATCTTGCCAAGTCCCAACAGACACAAGACGCCGAATGGAAGTCCCACTTCGAGTCGCGATGGGCTGAGTTCGCTGCTTTTCAGACAGAGGTCATCGAGAACCTCTCTGTCTTGAATAAAGCCGAACAAGAGCGCCAGGACTCGGATCTGGCGAAGAATATGGAGTTTGAATGCGCGGTCGATGAACTCTTCAACCGTGTTCAACTAACCGAGGATAAACTCAACTCTCTGGATGGTTCAGTAGCAAGCCTTGTTGCTGATGCCAAAAAGGGGGAAGAGAAGAAGACGGAGGTTGAGGCGCAGGAAGAAAAGAGACCCAAGAACAAGAAGTGCCAGCTGCTCAATCATCAAAATCTCAGCTGAGGAAGAGGAAGTCTGCTGCTCCCAAGTCAACCGAAGTCGGTGGAGCTGAGATGTCTAAAGACTTGGAGCAGGAAGAGAAGTTTGGAGTTTCCTACAGCTCCATAGCCGAGATCGCAGTCGAGCTGGATTATGAACTCGACGGGAAACAACCGAAGAGTGCATTGCAGCGGCCAAGGCTATGGATGTAGAGGAGAAGGATTACATGAACCCGAGCTGGATCAGGAAGTTTGCCGCCAGCCAGGCGAGGAGGGTGAACCAGTTCGAGGATGAGCTAAAAAAGTTGTCCCAGAACCTGGACCGCAACGTTGCCTCCCGCAGCCGACGCCGCATCAACAAACTTCAATCAAAGGCGGAAGCTCGGTTGAAGCAACAAAGGTTGCCAGCAAAGTCCAAGGTCGAGAGTCGGTTTAGGCATGTTGACAAGTGGATGCCGACCGAGTGGAATGAAGAGTGGGAGTTGTTCAAGCAGGAGTTCGTGAACGACTTCTACTATAGGAAGGTTTACACAACTGATGACCCGAGGAAAGCGTTCAAGGAAGCGCTGACCGAGTTGCACTCAGGAGACCCGGGCATGTTCAGTCAATTCAGGCGGGCTATGATTGACTCCAACCTGGACTTGAACACAGTTCCAGTTCCCAAGAGGGTTACTTATCGGCCTCCTCTTCTCCCAGACTCTAGCAACCCGAACCGCACGAAGATCGCAGCTGAGGCGAGGCAGGTTTGCAAGGAGCATGGAGTGGACATTTCTAAGCAGTCACCTGCCAAGAGAGAGATTTTTGTTAGGATTTTTAGTAAGTATGGGCTACAATTTTAGCTCAGTTAGTTTTCAAGCAACTGTTGTAACTTTTGGCTTTTGCGCTTATTCTTGTAACACTCAGTTGTAATGAAAACTACTCAATTATAAGATTCAACTTGACATACAATCCCTCATTGTCCAAGCTCTGAATCGCCAAGTTATTTTAATACCATGTTATAACTGTGCTAACCCTTTGATGTTTCAATCTTATAGACTGTCTAGAATTTCAGCTGAGATTTTGGATATGTAAGAATTGTATAAGGGTTTTAAAGTTTTAGAGTCTTGATCTGTAAGTTTGTAAGGGGTTTTGGCATCATCAAAAAGGGGGAAATTGTTGGGAAATTTGTTAGTAAGAGTTTTGTTGAATTCCAAAACTAACTGACCCCAACCGAGTAGATGTTGCCAGAACCTAATATAAGTAGTTAGGCTCGCTGTTTGAGCACTGTCAAGATTTTATCTTTTCAGGTCTCCAGCTGAAGATGGCAACAAGGCTTCACTCGGATAGAACATCAGTTGTAAGAAAGACAATTGAGCGTTCACTTCATCACTTCACCTGAGCGTTCGTCAGATGAGAATCAAGAAGGAGGAAGTTACGTTCAAAGTTCAGATCAATAGTCAAGTATCCAAAAAGGGGAAGTCACATTCAAGAGATAGAACATCAGTTGTAAGAAAAACAACTGAGTGTTCATCGGATGAAAAACAGTATGGGGGAAGAGAACATCAGATGAAAGGAAGCCATCTGAGCGTTCGAACCTAACTGATCAGATACAAGGAAGACAACTGAGTGTTCAGTTTCAGAACATCAGTTGTAGAACTCAACCGAGAAGATCAACAGCTTGAAGATGAAGTCAGCTGAGAGTTCAACTGTTAGTTGTCAGATAGAACATCGGCTGAAGAACAAGTTAGTTGAAGATCGAAAGTCTTAACAGACCACTCCTTGTTGGAAGTCTGTTGTTAAGATTTGAATTTCAAAAAGGAAGTCACGTGAGGGTTTGACCGTCCAGTCATTACCCCATTTGGCCCAACACAAGGCTATCTCAGATGGAAAGCAGAAGAGCACAGATGCCATATCGGGAAAGTCTGCAGAGATGAGAGACAAGCCATCGCTTTCAAAGAACAGAGATCAACAGCTCCTCCAACGGCTAGTTGATACTCTCCGCCTATAAATAGAGGCCTTCATTCATTCGAAAAAGAGAACAAGACACACACGCGAGAAGAAATCAGAGAGCGAAAGAAAGAGCAATATTCTTCATGAGCTGAACTGAATTCAATCTCTTAGAACATCACTTGTTGAGAGTTCTAGAGTTAGTTAGTTTTTGTGTCTTTAGATCGAACCTTGAGAACATCACTTAGTGAGAGTTCGTAGAGTGTTAGATCATAGCTCACTTCGTGTTTGAGCTTTTAGTTGGAACCCCATTTTCTTTCACCTGAAAAGGTTTAGGATCCTACTCTTCCTGCAACTGAGTAGATAGGTTGTTTAGTACCCGAAAACTAAACTGTAAGGTTGATAAGTACCCGCAAACTTATCCTTAACAGTTGCTCAGCCCGCGTAAGCTGAGTGGTTTGTCCAGAAGAACTTGGACAGAGTTGTGTGGACTCACAACTCCCCGTGGACGTAGGAGGTTTCTCCGAACCACGTAAATCTCTGTGTGCTAGTGTTTATTTTGTTTATTTCTTGCATATTCAACTGACCTTCTAACCAGCATACAAACTGATCTTAGCATTGTCAATTGTCTTGGTTTTTGACCGACCTTGCACAATAGCGTGAGTTGTTTTACGAGTTGTTAATTTCCACCACATTCCGCACAGTACCACTCTTCCAGCTGAGGTTGCTTACTCAGCTGTGAGATTCCAACTGAGTCTTTTTACTCGGTTGAAGTAATTTTTAAGAGTTTAGTTTTAAAATCCTAACTGGTGTATCCCCCCCATACACCAGTAACTCGTATCGGGACCATCAGAATGGATTTTTGTTTGGATAGTAATGAAGAGGAAGTTCTAACCTTTCCAAATATGTAATCGGAATAGACTTTAATCGACAATCGAACAAGTTATGGAACTTGAGAGCTGGAAGAACTTCTTGAAGATCTTGAAGATGGAAGAACAAGAGAGAGAATAGAGAGATTGGGAGGGTGGCGGTTGGGGGGGGGGGGTGAGATAAGAGAGAAAATGTGATGACTAATGAGATATTTAAGCATAAAGTAGAAGAAAAAATATCAAGGTGATGACTAAAGGGGAGAGAGGCGGTTGGGAAGGGATTTAATTCCCTAAATATCTCGTTTTTATGGTTCTAATACTGCATACTAAAATAGATTAATTATTTTCTTAGACGGTTACATTTCCGACGAAAACTAATTCGACCAATAGATTGGAAATAATTTACTTAGTCGGAAAGCATGATTCGATTTCCGAAATCCATAGAAAAGTTGAGACATGACAGTCCAAATTTCGCCCGAAAAAATAAATAAAACCGACTTTTACCAATAGACTCGTATCGCAAAATAAGTGAATGTAAAGTCAGACGCTTTTTCGATCTGAGTTCTCGAATGAAAATTTTATCGGACGCGAAAACCCTACTACAGTAGTCGATTGAACGACTTCTGGATTTTATTTTCAGAAATGGATTTCACCGTTAGTCTTAAAACTGAAATTCCTTAACTTAGACGTGCAAAGCCTTAATTAATTAACAAATTTTTATTTTAGTGACGGGAGAAAAAGGCCGGGATATTACATCCTACCCCTCTAACAAAAATTTCGTCCCGAAATTTGCATACCTTCTTCGAAAAGGTAAGGGTATTTGTCCTTCATCTTTTCTTCGAGTTCCCACGTGGCTTCTTCTTGCCCGTGGTGACTCCACAACACTTTTACTAATGATATCGACTTGTTTCTTAATTCTTGCACTTTTCGATCCAAGATCGATAGTGGTTTTTCTTCATAACTTAAGTCGGATTCAAGAACAAAGTCTTGTTGGTTAATTATGTGTTTAGGGTCGAAAACGTACTTTCGCAATTGAGATACATGAAAAACATTATGGACACTTCCTAGACTTGGTGGTAAGGCCAATCTATAAGCAACAAGTCCTAATTTTTCCAGAATCTCGTAAGGTCCTATAAACCTTGGTCTGAGTTTACCCTTGACACCAACTCTAATGATTTCCTTGGATGGAGAAATCTTGAGGAAAACCTTATCCCCAATTTCAAAGTTAAGATCTGTTCGGTGAACATCGACATAAAACTTTTGTCGACTCTGGGCTTCTTTCATTCTGACTCGAATCTGTCGAATGATCTCGATCATTTCACCGACTGAATCCGGTCCTAGATTTTTCCTTTCACCCACTTCATCCCAATAAAGTGGTGACCTACATTTCCTTCCATACAGTGCCTCGTAAGGCGTCATTCCTATCGTTGCTTGATAACTGTTGTTGTAAGCAAATTCGACCAATGGTAAGATATTTTCCCAATTTGCACTTCGATCTAATACTACCGTTCTCAACATATCGACGAGTATTTGAATTGTTCTCTAGGATTGTCCATCCGTTTGGGGGTGAAAAGCGGTACTAAAATTAAGTCTAGTACCTAGCTCCTTCTGCATAGTGATCCAAAACCTTGAAGTGAATTTGGCATCTCTATCGGACGTTATTGACTTTGGTATTCCGTGTAGACGTACAATCTCACGAACATGCAACTGTGCTAACTTCTTTGATCCATAGGTAATTTGAATTGGTAGAAAGTGAGCTGTTTTTGTGAGCCTATCAATAACTACCCAGATGGCAGTATTTCCTCTTCTAGATTTGGGCAAACCTGTCACAAAATTTATGGCTATATCTTCCCACTTCCACGTTGGAATACTTAATGGCTGCAACATCCCTTGTGGTCCTTGGTGTAAAGCTTTCATTTGTTGACAAGTCAAACATTGTTCTACAAACGAGGCAACATCTCGTTTCAATCCGTTTCACTAGAAATTCCTTCTTAAATCTTGATACATCTTCGTACTCCCTGGGTGTGCTGTATATGGCGTATCGTAAGCCTCACTCATGATATCGTTTTTCAATCTGTCGTCATTAGGGATACAAAGTCTATTTTCAAATATGATCGCATTATCTGGTGCTTCGGAATAACCGTCTGGTTTATCCGTTCTTATTCTTAGTCGTAGCTTCTCGATCGTCTCGTCCTTTCTCTGAGCACTTATGATTCTCTCTCTTAAGTCCGGTGTAGCTACTAGTGTCGCGATTTGGGTCGTTATTGTTTTAAGTGTATCGAGCACTTCTAAATCCATCATCTCAAATTCTTGTACAAGTGTTTCTTCCTCGATAAAAAGACACCCTAATTTTGTTGGAGTCTTGCAACTCAGCGCGTCTGCTACTACGTTTGCTTTTCCTGGATGATAGTTGATACCACAATCATAATCCTTGACTAATTCGAGCCATCTTCTTTGTCTCATATTCAATTCTTTTTGCTCGAAAAAGTACTTCAAACTCTTGTGATCCGTAAAAATCTCAACCCTTACACCATAGAGGTGATGTCTCAAAATTTTCAACGCATGCACAACGGCTGCTAGTTCTAAATCGTGGGTTGGATAACCAACTTCATAGGGTCGAAGTTGTCGTGAAGCATAAGCTATCACCTTTTCTTCTTGCATCAATACGCATCCTAATCTGTTCTTTGAAGCATCTGTATAAACTACGTATTCCTTATTTGCTTCAGGAAGAGCTAATACTGGTGATGTGGTTAACTTTTCCTTGAGTGTCTGAAAACTCGTCTCGCACTCGTCAGTCCATTTGTACTTGTTTTCCTTCCGTAGTAGTTGCATCATAGGTCTAGCAATTGTAGAAAATTCCTCGATGAATCTTCTATAATAGCCGGCTAAACCTAAGAAACTCCTAATTTCGTTTGGATTTGTTGGTGATTTCCAATTGCGCACCGCCTCTATCTTGGCAGGGTCTACCTTGATGCCTTATGCTGATACTATGTGTCTAAGAAACATCACTTCTTTCAGCCAAAACTCGCACTTATTGAATTTGGCATAAAGTTTCTCAGCTCTAAGCGTTTCTAACACTATTCGCAAGTGTTCCTCGTGCTCTTTCTCATTTTTGGAGTAAATGAGAATATCGTCGATGAATACTAAGACGAATTTGTCTAAGTACGGGTGAAAAATTCTATTCATGAGATCCATGAATACTGCGGAGGCGTTAGTCAAACCAAATGGCATAACTAGGAATTCGTAATGGCCATATCTGGTTCGGAAAGCAGTCTTAGGTATATCTTCGGATTTGATTTTCAATTGGTGATTTCCGGATCTTAAGTCTATTTTTGAAAATACACCTGCGCCCTTAAGCTGATAAAAAAGGTCTTCTATCCTAGGCAAATGATATTTATTCTTGAGGGTGATCTTATTCAGTTCGCGATAGTCTATGCACATACTCATAGAACCATCCTTTTTCCTAACGAACAAAACAGGTGCTCCCCATGGTGAAACGCTAGGTCTAATGAAACCAAGATCTAACAATTCTTGTAGTTGGATTTTAAGTTCTTCTAACTCCTTCGGCGCCGTCCTATATGGGGTTTTTGATTTGGGGGCCGATCCTGGTTCTAAGTCGATTGTGAAATCTACGTGACGATCTGGTGGTAAACTTGGTAACACTTCTGGAAAGACGTCTTCATATTCGTTAACAATTTTCACGTCTTATATGGTCTTTTCGGCTCCCGGTTCTCCACTTAGGTACACAAGATAAGCTTTTCAATTCTTCTTCTTCATCAACTTCTTGGCTTGTAGAGTGGATATTATCGGTATCCTTTTGCCCATCGAAATCCCATGGAATTCTGTCGGCTTTTTTCTCGGGGGTTGGAAAGAAATATTTCTCTCGTTGCAGAGAATCGTGGCATAATACTCAAACAACCAGTCCATTCCTAAAATGATATCTACATCCCACATTATCATAACATTCAAGTTGTTCGCTTTAATCTTAAGAGTTCCAATTTTTAATTCTAGGTTAGAGCAAACATGCGTAGAAGTTGTGATATCTCCCGAGGGTGTAGCTACTCTCATAGCGTGATTAGCTCGGACAGGTCTGATATCTAAGTTATCCGCACATGAGCCAGCAATAAAAGAATGCGATGTGCTAGTATCAAACAATATCTTTATAGGGGTATTATGAAGTTTACCCATACCTGCCAGGTTTCCCTTGCTCTTATTCTGCGCATTCTGCTTGATCGTGAATGCCCTGTCTCTTGCTGTTGGGCGTGCTGTTGATACTGCTGCTGCGTCATCTGCTGCTACGGCTGTGCCTGAATTGCCCTCAAAGGTTGGGGCTGACCATACTGGTTCTGCCCTACCGCTCGCAACGGTTTCGGACAATCCTTCTTAAAATGCCCCTTCTGTCCACAGTTAAAGCAAACACCAGAGTTTGCTTGACAGACACCGTAGTGTACCCTATTTCGATTCTTGAAGTTTTATTAATTTAATTCAAATCAAATTAGTTTCTATCATCTTTTTACTCAATAATGATCATCTTAACACATTAACATCATCAAAACTATTACTTAACCAATTCACGTTATTTTTATCGGTTTATGAACTTGGTTCTTCATACTTGTTAATTAATTCCCAATTAATTCAACAACTAACCTAACATACCAACAATCACTAATATTAGATTAGTTTTCTCGTTCGATTTTCCTATCGACGATTATGCTCGACTCTTTGTCTCTTACAAAAAGTTCGACATTCTTAGAATTCATTCAAGCTTCCAAATTATGATCATTAACTACTTAGATTAACTAATATGCAATCCATAAGTTCATATCATAATCTATACTTAACTTCTCGACGATTCTTTGTCTCCAACGATTTCATTTTTATTTTTAGAAAAATCTAACTAAAATATATGTTCAACTACATGTTTCCTACTTCTCATAAATCATAACACATCATAAAAAACATAAGATTTACTTAATCAAAATCCTACTTCTTCCTCTCTTACAAATTTATTTTTATTTTTAGAAAATTCCCAAACAATTCATGTAATCGTTATTCATTGCATGAAATCATAATCTACAAATCATACCTCTAAATTCAAGCTCAAACTTCACCAATTAATTAAAGAAATTTTCAAAAAATGAGACATATTATTTTTGAAAATTCTAATTAAATTCTAACAAGACTTATACTTGATTTCAACCATAGAAACTTAATCCTAAGCATTAATAATCATGTAATAAACTTAGAACATGATCTTCTACTCCTCTTACATATTTTGAAATTTTCAAAAATAAAGAAATGTAGATCGCCGTTGTATTGGAATGAAGTCGGTGAAAGGAAAGTGTTAGGGCCAGAAGCAATTGAGGAAATGATAGAATCTGTACGTCAAATCCGTGAGAAGATTAAAGAAGCTCAGAGTCGACAAAAGTCGTATGCCGATAATCGAAGATCTAAGTTGGAGTTTGAAGAAGGAGATAAAGTGTTTTTGAAAGTATCCCCCTCGAAAGGAGTTTATCGTTTTGGAGTTAAAGGAAAGCTTAGGCCTCGTTTTATAGGACCGTACGAGATCCTTGAGAGGATTGGATCCGTATCATATCGTTTAGCGTTACCGCCTAGTTTTGGAAGTTCGCATAACGTGTTTCACGTATCGCAATTGAGAAAGTACGTCTTTGATCCGAAACATATAATACGCCGAGAAGATGTTGTGATGAAGCCCGATCTAAGCTACGAAGAGAAACCCGAAGAGATTTTAGATTATAAAGTCCAGCAGCTTAGAACGAAATCGATTCCCTTAGTGAAAGTCAAATGGTGTCATCATGATCTTGAAGAAGCCACTTGGGAACTCGAAGAATAGATGAAAGCAAAGTATCCCGAGTTATTTTCTTAAGATCAGTAAATTTCGGGACGAAATTTTTTTTAAGAGGGTGAGGATGTGATACCCCGAGTTTTTATACCTTTAGAGAGCGTCTAATTAACCGAGTGAGTTAAAAGATGAGAATTTAGGAGTAAAATTTTTCTTTTCTAATCGAAGAGAATTGAATAAAACGTTTAAATTGCCTTGTGAATCTTGTGTGAATTTATCTGTTCTATTTATCTGAGATGATGATGATGTGATATGCTTGTTGAGTTGTTTATATGAAAATGAGTATGAGATTAAATTCCGGAAAAATCACGAGAAGTTTGTTTGATTGAGATAACATAACGTTAATCGCCGAGAAATATGTTTACGCCGAAGAACCTAGAATAGAATTGAATTAGAACCTTCGAACCTAGAATTTCTTTTAAGATCACTGAGATAGGGTAAGAACTTATCCGAGAATTGAGAAGAGAAATGAGGAGTTAATCTTTAAAAGGATTAATAAACGGATTAATAAGCCGATTAAATTCTTTTAAAATTTAAAGGACTAAAATGATCGAAACCTTCAATCTTTTAATTTGAGACGTGAAATAGGATTGAAATGCTTAGTGTTGGAAGTGAGACGAGAAGAGGTTAGACCCGTTAATAGCACAAAAAGGAATTAATACGAATCGTTTTATCCGGAAAACCTTTACGACCGGGTAATTAACACCCGTAACGACACGACGACTACACGTGTCATCCACCTCTCACTCTCTCACGCCACCTCACACTACCTATAACCTATACTTAGATGTCATCATACCTATTCTCTAGAAATGACCAACATACTTAGTAAATTGTGAACTAAAGTGTGCATGCAATTAACATCACATCAACCTATCTAGTCTTGTCTTACTACAACTTCCAACAAGTTCACTTTATTCCTTTTGTTGGATTTCACATGCATTCATCTAAGACAAGAAAAACACATTCATTCACTCCATCACTCTCTCTCTCTCATTCGATCTCTCCCTCTCTTCAAGCAAGAAAGAAAAGAAACTCTCAAACTCTCCAAACTCTCTCTCACTCTCGGCAATCTCTCTCTCACTCCTACCTTCAATTTTTCTTACATGCAATCATGTATTCAAGCTCTCCATCCATGAAAATGAAGTAGAAAGTACCAATATCCATTCATTTCATCCATATTCTCAAAAAAAAGGTAAGAATCTTTCAAGTTCTTGAAGTTAAATTCAAAAATTATCCAACCCTTTCTTCCTTTTAATTCTTAAACTCTAAAAGGAATGGATAATTAATTCCATGTTATTCTTTTTCTTTGAGGATTCAAGAAGACTTCCTTCTTCTCTTCAAGTCCAAGCTTTGAAGCTTCACATTCCATCCATTTCAATTCCAAGAGCCAAGGAGAAGGATTCCATTTAAATTAAGTATGAAATTCATTTGATTAGTTGTAAATATGTATGTCTCTAAGTCCTAAAAGAAAGAACTATGCATGCATGCTATTTAAATTATGTTTAGACAAACTTAGGATGTGCATGTGATAATCGAGTGAGAAGAATTCGTTAGAAGAATCGAATATTAGGTTTAATCGGTGAATTAAGGAAAGAAAAAGAAATTAAAACCCTAAACCTAAGATGAATGCCGAAAATTATAGTAAAATATAGGAGAAATATGAATTCTTTGAGTTATCATTATTTTGATACTTGATTTGCTATTTTTATCATGTTGAGAATGAGAATTTAAGCATGAAAAATTGAGAAATAAAATGCATAAGAAAGTGCATGTGTGTGCCGTGTGTTTTGAGCAAAAATGGAGCTTTTATTTTGTTGATTTTGTTGATAAATTGAGTGATGTTTTGATCAATGGAATGATTGTATGTTATGTTGATATAATCATGCATGTGTTTAAATTAAGAAAATAAGTTTGCATGTTGAAGTTTTGAAAGAAATTAATTGTAAAAATAATAAAAAGATTGGATGTTTAAGTATTTCAATGTATATATTAATGTTAGTTTAAATATGGAATGAAGATAGAAGTTTTGATAAAAAGATTTAAAGTTGAAAAGCTTTTAATTAAATAAAAGATGAAAGATGTATGAAAAGATATATCAATTAAATGTCTTTGTATTAAAATTTAAAGACTTGAAATTTTTACTAAAACTACAACAAAAAGATCTTTTATAACTTAACTAATAAAGTGAGCTAATTCATAAAAATGTTTATTAAAAGATAAAGAAATTATTAAGTAAGAAATGGCTTAAAAGTTAAAGACAAGAAAAGAAGAATTTATTAAAGAAATAAGCAAAATAGAGAAAACCGTCTTTAAGAAGAATTAATCGATAAGAAGTAAAAAAAAAAAAAAAAGTTAAATCGAGTAAAGAAAAGATGCTAGACGAGTTAAGATAGATACTCGTATAAGTTAATCAAGGAAATGAGAATAAAATAAGATGTCGAGAAATAAGTTGAAAGAGGTTAATTAAATAATTAATTTAGGGACGTCGTTCTAACCAAGCGAAGAAAAGATAAACCGAGATATTAATTAGAGGAATAATATCCAAGTTAAGAAATGAGAATCAAGTTAGAATTGAACAAGAATTTATAATTTCATAAGAGTTTTTTTTAAGAGCTAAGAGAATTTTTGTTAATAGGATAAAGATTATAAATACCTTATAAGATAACGGATGTAAAACAAAGCGTTGTCGATAAGTAAGAAAGATAGAATAAATAGTTTGAGCCTTCATAAAAAGAAATGCATAATCGAGTTAGATTTTAAGGTCTAAATTAAATGATTGTTAATGTGTCTTGAAGTATGCTTGATTTATATGAATTCATTATATGTTTGAATAAGTGTTTAAATGCATGATAGTAGTTATAATGTGAAAGATGATTGAATTATTGTATGCAAAATGATTGGTTGTTAAACTAAGAATTGATTAAAGCCTTTAAAAGAAAGCTCGAGTAATAGAATATAGACGATGACATTATTAATTAGAACGAGAAAAGTGTACGATGTTGAGTAGTAAAGTTAACCAATTCAAATAGAGTTAATAATTTAAAGACGAGAACGCGAGATCCTTTAGAAAAGTTAGAGCGAAGAGAGAGACGACTCAAATAGATGTCCGTCAGTTAAAGTCCAACACCTTTGTATCCGTCTTTCATATATCTTATTTTCCTATCGATGTCGAACTGTGAAGGATCGAGCCGGACGGATCATTAAGCGAGGACAAATAGCCCTAGACCACCTAGCTAGTTCTTTGGAAGTCAGGTGGGCTTTTCTGAACTAAAACTATCGATGAAAATTAATTATGCTATTGAGTATTATGATATGATTTCAAATATGATTGACTTGCCGTTTTTATTGAAGTTGGTATGTGTTATCATCTATTTACATGAAGATGTTATTATCCTGTGAAAAGCAGGAACCCACGTGTGGTATATGTTGAGGTGACTGTGAGCCTTGCTTCGGTTAGGCCGGTCACAGTGCTCGAGAAGGAGGCCTACTTCTCGGCACAGTGAGATTGTTTGTGATAGATGATACATACTGTTATATTATATGATATTTGACTGCGCAGTCTGTTTTAAAAAGAAAAACGTTTTGACATACACAAGTAAACTGTTTTTAAAACTGCTTATATACTTGTGATGTTCGGCAAGGCAAGTTCAATTATTATAGCTTTAAGAAGCATCTTTATTCAAATGTTTTGGCTTGTGTTCACTGAGTACGAAGTACTCAGCCCTGCGTGTGCTTCTAAACATGCAGGTTGACTGGATGGCGATGGCGTGGATACTTGGTGGTGTGGTTTGGTTTTGTTGGTTGAGTTTAGTTGAATTCCAGACTGGCATTTGTACGTCTTCATACGTGCAAGTGTTGGGTATTGATGCAAGTTTCCGCTGCAACCCTTTTGAA
This sequence comes from Schizonepeta tenuifolia, assembly GCA_029490685.1. NCBI lineage: Eukaryota > Viridiplantae > Streptophyta > Magnoliopsida > Lamiales > Lamiaceae > Schizonepeta > Schizonepeta tenuifolia. Next base: position 55,037,581 of record CM055957.1, on the reverse strand, counting down.
TTAATGTCTATTGATGCCAGTACTTTAATACTCATGTTTTTTATTCTTAGCGTTGTGCTCGAAGACTTTGAATACTTGTTGAATTCGTAACTCTTTAAAATAAATAAAACTGACTTTTACCAATATACTCGTATCACAAAATAAGTGAATTTTACGTCAGACGCTTTTTCGATCTGAGTTCTCAAACGAAAATTTTATCGAACGCGAAAACCCTACTACAGTAGTCGGTTGAACGACTTCTGGATTTTATTTTCAGAAACGGATTTCACCGTTAGTCTTAAAACTGAAATTCCTTAACTTAGGCGTGCAAAGCCTTAATTAATTAACAAATTTTTATTTTAGTGACGGGAGAAAAAGGCCGGGATATTACACGACCTCAGCCGCCGCCTCAAGCTCACATTCAGGCATGAAGTCGACCGTCGCCTCAAGGTCAGATTCAGGCACGAAGTCGACCGCCGCCTCAAGCTCAGATTCAGGCACGAAGTCATCCGCCGCCTCAAGCTCCGTTTCAGGCACGAACTCCTCCACCGCCTCAAGCTCCGTTTCAGGCACGAAATCCACCGGCGGCTCAGAGTCAGAGTGCAGCGGATCTGAGGAGTTCAACTTCATCGGCGCCGATGGATCTTTAATTTCCGAGCTATACAGTGGAGCGTACGAGGGCAGCGGATCTGAGGATGCCATCGTCGTCGGCGGTGGTGGAGAGATGAAGAAGATGATGTGAAGGTAGGGTTAGAGAACACAACGACTAAAATAGAAATGGAGAGAATATGGTTAGGGTTTCTGTGGAATATACAGTGGGGATCGATCTGATGAAGAAGATCGCCTCAAATGTGAGGGAATGAGAGAATTGGGTTAGGGTTTGTGTGGAATGGAAATGGGGATCGAGACAATGAGGGAATGAGATAGGGTTTCTGTGGATTGAGAGAATGAGAGATGTGGGTGGGCTGGATCGAGTAATGGGTGGGTTTGGGTTATTTGTGTTAATTAGTGGGTTGTAATTAACCAATTAATTAAATATGGGTGAGTTAAATAATGGCGAAGGGTAGTAATTTACATAAAGTAGGAAGTGTATGTTGGTAAAAAAACAAAATAGGACATTATTTGGTGAACAAAAAAAAGAGGTGAAACAGGCCATAACTTGGTGAACGGAGGGAATAGTATTTATGGTTTTCCATTTAATTAAAGTGAAACATTTTGTTTTATACTTGGAAAGAAAAAGGACATAAAAAAAAGAAATTATATAAAATGTGATAAATTGAATGGAAAAAGTATAATTTCTATTTTCCTACTCATAATTTCTTTACATGAATAAGTTGATTTATTATTAGGGGTCCAACTTTTTAAATACCATTACATAAAATACACTTCTTATATATTCTCATTTTAAATCACACTCTTTTATATACCAAAATGTTTTAAAAGACTATTATACCCTCAAACTTACAAAATAATTAAATAAAACTTGAATAAAAAAAACAACAAAAAAACAAAACTAACCCTACCCCCACCACCTGCCGTCCCCATCTCTCTCTCTCCCCCACATCGGTCCCTCCCACCCGACAGCCCCCTCTCTCTCTCCCAATCGGTCCCCCACCGCCACCGACCTCTTCTCTCTCTCCATCTTCATCGTGACATTTCCTCCTCACGATCGATTGATCGTCGTGAACGGAAGAAAATGAGCAACCGCCGCCACAACCGCCGCCGCAATGAGTCGCCGTCGACGTCCTCCGGGAAAGAGGAGGAAAATTCAAATTTTTGAGTCCCAATTCCACCGGTTAGTGCCCTTTTTTTTCGAAATTCATGCTTAAATCTTCGATTGAATGCATGTTTTTTAGTTTTACATGTTAGAAATTGTTATATGTTAGAGTTAGGATTTTCATGTGGAAGATTTCGACATTGTTTTTGGTGTAATAGAGTTGGAGATTTTTGAATTTGTTGGTGTTGGGTAGTTCGACATTTGTTGTGTTGGTTTGGTGTTCTTACGGGGTCGATGGAGGTGGAGAAGACGACGGCTAAAGAGCTCTGGCGTGCTCACGATGGGCTTCCCATCGTGAGGTCACGGTGAGGTTTCCATCGCCCAATCACGATGACACTCTATCGTGAGCTCACGATGTAAACCTCATCGTGACCTCACGATGGGAAGGCCATCGTGAACTCACGATGGGAAGGGCTGTCGTGACCACGACAGCACCCTTCGCTGTCGTCGCGCCGGTCCTACTCCCGTCGTGACCATGGCCACGGGCTATCCCCCCTGTCCTTTATCTTCTTGTGTTTATGTTGGTTTGTTGAATTATAACACGTTACCATGCACTTATACTTGGTTTTATTAATTTTGTAGGAACATTATGAATTTGTTAGACCCGCCATGTTGTACTCGTCTCCTAAAGTGAACCTTTACATGAGGGTAGACGTGTTTGATGAAATTAGGAGAGTTTTATTTAAAATATCCGGTGATCATCAAGCCGAGGATTTCCTAAGAATCAGTGTTGTTGGGCGGTTGATTGATGCTAGAAGAAATCAGAGTGCAAGTAATGCGCTAAATCTAACAATAGCCCGACAGTTGCAGGGGGTTTGGTGCTAATCGGGTACTAGAGAATGAGCTTTGGTTTTATCTTGGTCATACGACCATTCGTATGACGGCAGTGGAATATGCTCTCATCACCGGGCTTCACTTTGGAAACTCTACATTTAATCCTCATGCAGTTCATGTACCTCCTAGAACTGGCATTCACTACAGATTTTTCAACGGCCGAGAGATAAAGACAAATGAGTTGCGCGACGCCTTCAACAGAAAACAACTTGGGAGAGACATCGATGACTGTTTGAAGGCGGCCAACTTGCTCATTTACTATTATTTCCTCCTATGTCGGGATAAACCCACCATAGAGGATTGGGCATGGACTTTAGTTGAAGACTTTGAGGCTTGGGATGCCTTCCTATGGAGCTCGTACACCTGGGGAGCACTATGTCACTATGTGTACAACGCCCAGACAGTCCCCAAGGACTACCACCTCTATGGTCCGGTTTAGGCTTTACAGATTTGGACTTATAAGATGATTCCGGTGTTGGGAGGTCGATGTTGAATCAAAGATCACATCGAGAGAGTGCCCCGGTGCTTGATGTGAGCCACAAGAGTGATGAAAGTTGATTTCAGTCAATTCTTCGATAATATACGGGTACATTTATAATCTTATAATGTTTTTCATTCATTCAATGATGCAATCTATATTAGTTTCTAAAATTCTAATATTACCTTTTCATTACCTTTGCAGCTTCAGGTATTGGAAAGTTTTGAAGCTACGGAAGCAAAGTGTTATGAGTATTACATGCTGAGCTTCGAAAATGGAGACCCTTTTGATGTTCGATATATACCTCCCAAACAAATTGCTTCCAGAAATAACCCGACTACAAAGAATGCCAAGCAGAAGACTATGGGAAAGTTGAAGCAGTTAGCAGCAAGGGTGGTCCGTGGTGACCCGGCACGACAGATGTCGAAGCGTCGTCGGGAAGGTACCCCACCACCTCCTAGTTCACCACTTCGCAGTTCACCACGTCGTACTTCACAGTGGGGGTCCTCGGGAGAGCCAGACAGGGTTTATTGTTTGCACGGACGACCATGCCCCCTCCATGATGAGGGCACGAGCAATAGGGGGGACGAGATTGAGCGCCGGTTGAGGAGTGTTTTGAACGACGAATCTGACAACGGCTTCCTTGTTAAACTGACTCGGAGAATGAGTCAGTTTTTTTGTTATGAGGCACCCAGACATTCCTCCACAACAGTCACATAGGAGTCGTAGGACGGCATTGGACGCGGCCCGTCACTCTACCTCGGCATTTGACGCTCAGATGCGGAGTGGTAGGATCGACCAGGACTGGGATCCTGCCCGTCACTCTAGTGCTGCAGGTTTTAGTCACATACAGACCTCTCCAGTTCGGCCCCAACACTCTCCAGTTCAGCCCCAGCACTCTCCAGTTCGGTCACACCATTCTGCAGTTGGGTCCCACCACGACGAGAGGCAGACTTCCCGCCGCTCTGAGCCGGTGCCTTTTCAGTACTCTCACCGGCAGACTTCCCAAAACTCTGAGTCGGTGCCTTCCCGTTACTCTCACCGGCAGACTTTCGACCACTCTGAGCCGGCCACTCTTCACGACTTTGAGGCTCCTTCTTGGCAACCTCAAATCGGTGTTACAGTCCGTGATGAGCCGTTTCAGCAGTTTGGGCCGTTCCAAACCGATCAGGAGGCGCAGTCCTCACAGCAGATTGGTCAGGACTTGTTTGCCCAGCTCTTTCGGCCGATGCCGATGTCGACCCCTTACGAGACAGTGCAACAGCCCATTCTAGAGATGCCGCAACAGCCTATTCACCAGACGACGCAGCTGCTCCCTTACCATACACCTTTGCAGTTGACCTATGGTCCGAGTGAGCATCAAGGTTCTAGCTCACACACTCCCCAGCAGTGCGTTGTAGATGATCCGGTTAATGAGGATGATGTTCAATATGAGGAGCCGGATCAGGGGGGTGGTGAGGAGGTAGGTGATGTTGCCTTCGGTCCTCGCCAACATAGACCGTCTGCTGCTCTCCGCACCCCTTTTCAGGGTGCAAGACAAAGTAGAATGGAGAGGTTGAGGATGATGTATAGTGACTTTAGGAAGCAGGGATATGGGTGTTATGTGTCTGTGCTTGAGACGGGTCATCGTCTAACAAACCAATTCTTTGATCTGGTGGAGGATCCGAAGGAGGACTTCCGTCAAGAAGTAAGTTACTAATTTTATATAGCAAGTTTATACTTATATTGAAATTGATTTGAAATTTATATCGTCTCAGGTAATGGACCTCTACGTGCTTTCGGTTCGCACGAGGATCCGAGTGCATAACAGGACTGCTCCAAATATTGGGCCAACTAACACGATCAGCATCGGCACTCAGTTACTTGTAAGTTTTTAATATATATTCTTTATATTTTATTATAAATATTTAAAAATGATATTAATCTTGTATGTTGTTAATTTGATAGCAAGTTTTGCGTGCCGAGCTGCAACTCCTACATCCGGATGATAGAGAATTCATGCACATAAAGGGAAAGCCCTCGTATAAGGGTTGGAAGATGCATCCGGGATTACAGGACATTGTGTACGGGCTAGACTATCCAAATGTCGTTTCATGGTCGAATTGCAAACATGTAAGTGTTTATGGTGATATATATTTCAAGTTTCTAACCATTCATTATTGATTTAAATTATTTTATTTTTGTATTGAAACAGATCTGCGCTGTGTGTAATGTCTTTAAGAATTATTGGGTCACGATTCGGATAAGTATTGCTGATTGGACGGTTGAGTTGTACGACTCAATGTCACACGAATATGATCAGGAAAGGGTCGCGCCTATTGATTATGAGCTCAAGCCCATTACTCGTCTCGTTCCTCGTCTACTAGCTCTCTCAGACTATTGGACTAACAATGCAACAATGACGAAGCGAGATGGTAAAATGAAGCTTTTGAAGATGCCGATCAAAGACCAGTTTGCCCAGACAGACAGTCACAGTTGCGGCCCCTTTGCATGCATGTATTTGGATCATTTGATTAGTAGTTAGCCGAGACACTTGGGGAACATCACCGAAAGCTACATTGAAAGATATCGGTGGCTCGTAGCGACTAGGATTTATTGGCTTGCTGTACTTGACAACGTCTAGTTTTATATGTATGGTGTTTGAAACATAACTTTTGAAACTTATTTTTATATTTTGTATTTCAATATTATTTTATGGGGTAGTTTTATTAGTTTATAGAGTTTATGGTGTTTGAAACATGTATTTGGATCTTATTTTTATGGTATAGTTTCTCAGTTTATTGACTACATGAATGAAATAGTTTTGAGCAGGTAAACCCCTAAACTCTCGGGTCTGATCACGACGGCCCTACCATCGTGACCTCACGATGACAACTCCATCGTGAGCTCAAGATGGAATGTAATCGTGAAGTCACGATGCCGGGGCAATCGTGAGGTCACGATTAATACAATCGTGAGCTCACGATGAGGACGCTAAACCCCATCATGACGTTAGGTTTTTTGACTAATTATGGTGTTTTAACCGGTTATGTTATTTTGGTATGTGTTAAATATGTTCTACTTAACATTGAAATACATCAACAAATGAAAAATTACACATTTAAACACACAATTATAGTGTTGGCGAGATGTGTGACACAACAATGAATACATTACTATATGTTACATATACAATGACTCTTGCATTTGATAAACAATGCACCTCTAACAATAACCCATTTAGTGTTTCTTTGATATAAAACTGCAAAATATGATGTGCAAATGTTTCTTAAGACATAGTATAACATTACAACACTAATTAATCATTATTTTAGACGTAATTGTTCCGGTTTATTAGTTCACGACGGGATAAAAATATCATCGTGAACCTGGTCGTGAGAATGTCATCGTGATCATGATGTACTCATCAACATGACCACACGGTGGCTTCTTTATCGTGAGGTCATGATGGCATCATCATCATGAGCTCACGATGGCGCCATCGTGAGCTCACGATGATGATGCGATCGTGAGGTCACGTTGGCGTGGTCATCGTGACCAGAAACTCGAAAAAAAATAACATTGAAATTTAATTTAGCATCGCATAAAACGAAACATCAAATTCAACACAAATTTTAGTATAAATTCATACAGAACCCTTAAACAAATCACCAAATAAAGTCACCAAATAGGTCTAATAGTTTAATACGAATAAAGTTCAAACATAACTTTTAAACAAATCTAAACTATAACTAACACGCTAGTCGACATCTAGAGCCGTGGAGGGTGATGCACCATCGTCCGCTGCTTTATTTCGGACCTCAAGTTCCGGCGGCAACCAAGCAGTGTCCCTCAGGATCAGCACTCGGCATCTAATAATTTCCTGTGTCGACTCCATCACCTCAAAGATCACGGCATCATCTACTTTGAGGTCGAAAGTGCGTGTGAATTGTTTCCACCCTGCATACTCAAACTTCGATTTCTTCAAAGATCCAAGGTACATCAACTGACATTCGGTTCCATTATGATTGGCAACCAGTGGCACATCCGCACGAGGAAGTTTACAGACAATATGTGCCGGTATATGCTATATTGCACACAAAGCATTGATTAAAAGTCATACAAAATAAATTAATTGTTTGTTTAGTGGTAGAAATTCTTACCAAATGCCAAGGGGTCGAAACATGTGACTTGGCTAGGATAACATCGAAAAAGGGCTTGTCTCCTGATAGACAGTTCAAGTTTGAATCGGATGGGTTGGTCGACATCTACAACCATCCAAATGCGACAAAACATAAAGTGAAGACAAACATCAACATCAACCAATTAAATTCAATAATTTGCCACATTTTACATAAATCGAACATTATTATCAACATCAACATCTCCAACTAACTTCAACAATTGACACATAAAACAACAACATCAACATATCAAACAAAATTTTAGAATTCTTGCAAAAGAATACTAGATAATCAATTCATCAAAATATAAAACAAAAGATAATTTCATAACTCCTATAATTGGGTGACATTGAGGTCGAAGAAACGTACCTCCAATCGGAAACGAGCGGTGGGGGCGGCGGCGGCGGCGGTGGACAAGAGAAGCGGAGGTATTGAAAAGAGGGAAGAGGGAGATAGGAATGAGATAATAATATGATATATGTTGGATATTGGTGGAAAAGAAGGTAATGTACGTATGGTTGAAATAAAAAGTTTGAGATTCTGTAGTACTTTATCGGGAAATCTGGATTCATCACGATGGGATCACCATCGTGAGGTCACGATAGGAGTGGCCATCGTGAGGTCACGGGTGTTCCTTCATCGTGACTTCACGATGGCTATCTCATCGTGACCTCACGTTGCAGATACCATCGTGAGGTCACGATGGTTTTGTCATCGTGATCAAGGCAGGGACTCACCAAAAATCATCCATGTATGCAAATAATATCTGTCTCAAAAATTCTGAACATAAAAACAGATATTAAAGGTTTAAAAAGGTCAATACAATGTCATAAACTCAACAAGTTCTGTTACTCCTATATTTCATCTTCAATTGGGTCAGGACATGCTCTAATATCATGACCCTCACGACGACAATTGCTACATCTTTTTTTCCTCCGGCGTCGTTGACTTGATTCTACTCCCCCAAAATCATGAAAATTTTGTTCATCCTCTGTTTGTTGGAGAGGGATATTCAAATCGACTCCACTAGGGGGAATAGATATCGTGCATTTTTTTCTGTTATGCCTAAATCCACCACACATTGAGCAAATTTGAGGACGTCGTGCTCTCGTGCCTTCAACTGCTAACCGAGCACGACTCGTTCTTGGACGACCGGCCTGACGTACATCTTCTGGAGGATAAACCCTAATTGATTTGATCTCAGGCGGCACATTCCACTCATCAGGGTGTGGTATTTAATTGATATGCTCAGCATAAGTCTGTCTTAGGCCGTCTTATTTGAAATATCTATGTACGAAATCGTACACGTTCAAACCAATACCGGCCCGCCTGTTAAAATAGGAAAAATAGAATTACTTACATACAAAATGAATATAAAAATACTAGAAAATTATAACAAATAATATAGATTTTACCTTATAGCGGCAACATCATGCTTACATGGAATCCTATCCTCATCGAAGACACGACAATCACACGTCCAATTTTGAAGATCAACTTGATATTGTTGATTATCTTCGTCTACTTTATAAACATGATCGGTGATTGCTCGAACAGGAAGAGGGAGACTCGCTTACACGGATAGAGAAAGCTTGTTGAATGTAGTTACAGTCAACACATGATCTCTCGATTCAGCATCAGTACGCCGCTCGTCAAACCAATCCTCCAATGTGTGGCGAAATGTTTCAAGTAATGAGCACACTGGTAAACGCCTACCCCACCACAAAACACTGTTCACGGATTCGACAACATTGGATGTCAGTAATCCATAGCGCCGCACAGGACACTTTGGCCTAGCCCACCTCTCTGGTCCAATTTGAGAAAGTCATCTATGAGCACCATTAGGACTTACAGTGTACAACAATTCGAAAAAGTTTTCAAACACTTCGTGGCGATAACTAAATGCTGCTTCATAAAAGAGTGTGGCCACAGTTTTGCCGTATGGGGTCAAATTTTTCTGCAGATGGTGATAGCACAATCCGTGGAATGCATTTAGATAGACGGTTCGAACTGCATTCCTAATGCTCTTATGTTGGTCGCTCACTATCAACAAATCTTCGGGTGGATTGAAGCATTTGCGTAGGTTATAGAGAAAATAAGTCCACGACTCATCGTTCTCTATCGGACCAAGGCTAATTGCAAGCGGAAACACTTGCTCGTTCCCATCCTTCGTGCAGGCAACAAATAAGGTTCCTTTGTTTCTATCCTTAAGATGAGTCCCGTCTACTATGAGCACAGGTCGAAGACACTGCTCAAATGCTCTAATACACTGTCCAAGGGCAAGGAACATGTGACAAAACACTCTTTCACTAGTCGTCTGCAAGTCGTATACAGTCCCAGGATTACGTTGTTTCAACAAATACAAATACGACGGAATCTTCTGATATGACGGAGGGGAAGTCACCGTACATTTTCTCTATCGCTAGTTGCCTTGTTCGGACGGCAAAGTTGTATAACATTTGAACGCCGTATCGCATGCGCATCTCTGCCATCATCTCCTTTGGCCTCAGAACGACCTTCTCATCTATCAATTTCTTAGAAAAATAAAATGCGGCCATCTCGCTACTCACCGACCTTGCACGTGCAGCACGGTTCAAATCTGATCGGCAACTGTAATCCAATGTCAACTTAGTAATCCGAAAAAGAGTTGCACATTCCATAGCACACAACCTAAACGTGCAATTCTTTCTACCACTCCTACATAGGTACATTGCACGGTTCGAAGTGGAGCGATCGGTCTTACACTCCACAAAGTGCTCCAAATGATACATTCCTACAGCTATCCTCAACTCTTGCACTGATCAAAATATCGACCCTACCTCGAGACTACCATTGATGACGATAGGCCGCTCAACCCATGCCAACGGTATTGCGCTTCAATGTCAGGATGTGGAATGATCCAATTGCGCTGTGTACGCTCATGCTCAACCTCATTTTCTGATTGATGGTCCGATGAAAAGTGTCGTTGCCCCATGAGCCTATCCATTTATGTCGGCTGTCCAATCCAAGCATAAAATTCTTCTTTCAATGATTCAAGCAAATCTTTACGACGATCTTCCTCTTCATCTTCGGATGTAGACATCGCTTCATCCTCCTCATAATCTTCATCATATTCATCATCATCACCATCGTCACTATCATCTTGTGCACCCGAGGTGCTACCTCTCACATTAACTTCGGGGGCGGAGTTCCCGCGGTTTTCAATCACATAAACTTCTGGATCCTCTTTAGGGTCCGCTAACCATCGAAGTAATTTTAAATCGCCCCGCAATAGCACTTTTGCTTTCATGCCGTTAATGGTTGTGAGGTACCATAACACATATTCGGTCTCCTTCCCACCATTCAAACCCTCTCTAATGAGTTCCACAAGGTTAGCACGATTAATCGTGCCGGGGTCGATGTAGACAACAAATAAATCCCGTCCATATATGTCGATCGCTCTCAATGACCGCCGTGATATATAATAATACGGCGTAAAGACATCTGAAATTAAGAAAATATACAAAAATGAAGTGTAAACAATCAATGAAAATACTTATTTAGCACACATTTGTGCTGGTCACGATGGTGATCACCATCGTGAGGTCACGATTCGTGAGCTCACGGTGGCAATTGTCCATCGTGACCTCACGATGGTGATCACCATCATGAACACGGTGAACTTGTCCATCGTGACCATAGCAGAATTCGTGTGGTTAGCTTAGAACTAGGTATTTCAACTTCTTTTAAACCCACGATACCATGAAGTTTTTAATTTAAGACACCATCATATGAACAAAATAACATATTTCATGACATAAAATGAAACATATCTTGTATTATACTTTCAAAAACCCTAATTTCACCCTAACAATAACCCTAATTTCAGCAGCAACTTATATCAAATGAACAAACATTATGCATATTATGCTTACCTTTGTATGAAGTAAGGAACGCCACGGAGCCCCCGTTGATGCTTTCATTCTTCTTGGGCGAGATCTTAGATGCTTGGAATGATGATTGGTTTTTTTTTTTTTGGTGTATGTTTGTTGATTGTGTATATGTTTGAATGTGAGGTTATGAGTTTGAATGAGGATTATTCTTCCCCATTACTACCACCACCAACCTTAGTGGCTTCATTTATTACCTAGTACACCCAAAAATATTCACCAAATCGAATGTGCAGATACATTAATGAGTTTCGCATGCATCAGTCTTGGTCACGATGGAAGTGTCATCGTGTCACGATGAGACTGCCACCGTGACCTCACGATGGGATTTCCATCGTGAACAACCCATCGTGACATTCCCATCGTGACCACGTGCGCAGTCAAAAGTATGACACGATTGACTTTGAAAATTAAGGGTATTTTAGTACTTTTACAGAATTTTGGTATACAAAAGAGTGTGTTTTAAAGATAGACTATAAAAGAAGTGGTTTTTATGTTTTTGTATTTTTTTGTTAGTTTCCTCTTATTATAACAACATACTGTATAAAACTACCGAAATATTGGTTTATGTAATAAAGCCTCTTCTTTGCCTCTCGGAACGGGACACATAGTGTCTAAACAAAAATATACTACCAAAAAAAACATAATAATAATAATAATAATAATAATAATAATAATAATAATAATAATAATAATAATAATAATAAAGTAAAATAAAAAAATTTACTGGGGATGGCCTATTACTTGAATCATGAGCTCGTGGCGAAATGGCGCAAGTTCGAGTATCACAAACACAGCATTTTTACTGCAGAATCTGCTCATAAATATGTAGCAGGTCTAGAATTTTCAAAATTTGCAACATGCAGACAATTATTTGGTGGTGGCCTTTGTTTTTTTGCTTCAACACGATAAGATTTCTTCCCATTTTGATCTTTACATTGATATGTTTTGACTCTTAGATACCTCCACAAACAGATTATGTCAGTGGTTGCAAATTCAATGAAAAACATAAAAATTTCACTAAAAACCATATTTTGTTTGCTCATTCCTTAACCAAATTTAGATATATCAAACAAATTTGAATTCCAAAAACCATTTAATTCATCCTCATCTACAATCATAATCTTGTTCATATATAACCAATGCAATAACTTCAGCTTGATGAAACAGAGAATGGATCAAACTAGACATGATGAACATGCAATTTTCAGACATTTCTTGGTTTCTTGGATTGTTTTAATGTCAATGTCAGCTTCCATGATCAATGCAAAATGTACATTTGAGGCGATTTTTGCCTTTGGTGACTCAAATTCTGATATAGGAGGATTCTATGCTGCCTTTCCAACTCAGCCATCTCCCAATGGTATGACTTACTTCAAGAAACCGACTGGGCGACCTTCGGATGGGAGGCTGTACATTGATTTCCTCGGTGAGTTTAACGTATTATGTCAAACAGATCGGATAAGGACTGTATTTTTGTCTAAATTTGAGAAATGTGATGCAGCTCAAGCTCTAGGACTGCCATTTTTAAGTCCATATCTGCAATCTATTGGATCAGATTTCAGACACGGAGTGAACTTTGCTACGTCTGCTTCGACTGTGCTGCAGCCAAACACTTCATTATTTGTGAATGGAGTCAGCCCTTTTTATTTGGCTGTGCAGATCAACCAAATGAAGCAGTTTAAGGCAAGAGTTGAAGAGTTTAAGTCCCAAGGTACAACCTTTTTGGTGCTGTCACTGTCACAACCTTAAAATCTCAGAACTATAGCAATCTTTATTTGCATAATTCTGTTTCTTTGATGGTTTTTTACATTGGCCTAACTTACAGTTTTAAGTCCCAAGGTACAAAGTTTTTGTGCTGTCACAAACAGAACACACAATCTTGAATTGCAAGAAATCTTGATTTGCATAGTTTTATTTTTCTTTGAATGTTTCTTCATAGGCCTATGAAATCATTCAAGTCTCAATTTACAAACATCTTATGCTGTCACAAGCTTAAAATCTCAATACTCACAATCTTGATTTGCATGATTCTGTTTTCTTAGGCCAAACCAATCTCCCTCAACCTGATATATTCCCAAAAGCCCTCTATGTGATCTACATTGGCCAGAATGACTTCACCGGCCTTGCAGGCTCAGCCGGTGCAGGCGGACTTAAGCAACTCGAACCTCAAATTGTGTCCCAAATCATCAGCGCGATCAAGGTCACCTACTCCACTAATCAGATAGTTTTTTATCACATAAGAATTTCTTCTTCTTACAACTTAGTAAGTACATATAATTCTTGCAGGAGCTGTATTTGATCGGAGGGCGTTCCTTTATGGTCTTAAATCTTGGTCCTGTGGGCTGCTACCCTGCCTTCTTGGTACAACTCCCTCATGCAGGCTCAGACATTGATCAATCCAGCTGCATGGCTTCGTACAACAGTGCTGTCAAAGAGTACAACTCTCTGCTTAAGGCAGATTTGGAGCAAGCTAGGAAAGATTTCAAAGATGCTAGCTTGTTGTACTTTGACACTTACTCCGTGCTTCTAGAACTTTTCAAGAACCCAAAATCCCAAGGTTCGAGTTCTTGAACCCTAAAACTTGGTTACGGATATGAAGGTCGCGTATTTGAGATGTGGTTTGATTTCAGGGCTGCAGCATGGTACCACTGCTTGCTGTGGATATGGCGGTGGCTCCTACAACTTCAACCAGCAGGTTTTCTGCGGGTACTCGAAGGTGATCGAGGGTCGGATGGCGACAGCACTGGCTTGTGGAGATCCTCAGAACTATGTGAGCTGGGATGGAGTTCATCTCACAGAAGCTGCAAATAAGATGATGGCTCATGCCATTTTAAGTGGATCATATTTTGATCCTCCATTTTCTTTTGATAACTACTGTGATATTCAGCCTATTGGTTGATGAGACAAATTGTTAGTTTATATTTTGTAACCTCATATTTGAATAATCATTTTCTATATGAAATATGACAAAGTCAATATGCACTGCTCAAAATGTGAAAAAAAAAAAAAAAAAAAAAAAAAAAGTTATGCAGAAAGGGATGATGCTTTGGATTTTCACTTTTCCCATGTGGTCAGTTACAGATAAAACAGTCTTTGTTGTTTTCTTGTGCTATATATAGGTCTAACAAATTGTCACATTTTGGCACACAAACATAAGCACTAAAACACACAAACCACACAGTGAAGTGGTTGGAGAGAGATGAATCTTGAAGTAAGTAGGCAAAAGTTGCTGGTTCTTGCAGTGATTGTGGCAGCCGCAAGAATCCATGGAAAAGAATGTGGTTTGAAGGCCATATTCAACTTTGGCGACTCAAATTCTGACACCGGAGGATTTTATGCTGCTTTTCCGGCGGAGAGGCTGCCCTTTGGCATGACTTACTTCCACAAACCAGCTGGAAGAGCAACGGATGGCAGGGTTATTCTTGACTTTTTAGGTATATTTCTTAGAACAATTTCATTGTTAATTCGATCAAGTCTGGTTGAAGGGACTTAATTGTAGTTGGTTGAGCGAGTGAGGGGTTTGAATCCATGGTGTATAGTCTGCTTAGTGCGATTTATCTCTTGTGTATGGTTTGCATGATTGAGTTACGTCAAAATGAATGCGGCCCGTGACTATATTGGTCCATGGCTAGGCCCATTTTTGTGTCACTACTCATGACCTTTAGAGTTTAGGAATGCTACAAAAATCTGAGTTAAGTGACAAAAAGTTGATAGCTGGCAAGGATTATTGGATTTTCTTTGTCAGAAATAACCAAGATTTATGCATTGTTCAAACCTTAAAATTTTCCATAATCGTAACATGTCGCATCCCATAATTATATATCATGGTAGCCTATGTACCAAGTCATATAAAGTAGCTAGACTCTATTTTATGTATTCAAATTCGAACTAGAGGTGTTCTTACCCGAGCTAGACCATAACGTTTTCGAAGTGGAAATTTTTGGGACGGATCATTTGGACATAAAAGGAATAACGTGTTGGGGTAAATGAAAATACAGCACAAGGTGTGGGGATGCCATTGTTGAGCCCATATCTGCAGTCAATAGGATCTGATTTCAGACATGGAGCAAACTTTGCAACATTAGCATCCACGGTTCTTCTGCCACAGACTTCATTATTTGTAACAGGAGTCAGCCCTTTTTCTCTTGCTATTCAGCTCAATCAAATGAAGCAATTTAAGGCCAAAGTTGATCAACTTTACTCTTCAGGTATACATACAAGTTATACAACCTGCAGCCTACAAGTTACTAAACATATATAGTTTGTTGATATTAAGCTACTTACACTCATGCCCTTCAATTTTTTACTCTCTCTCTCTCTCTCTCTCTCTCTCTCTCTCTCTCTCTCTGTTGCAGGAGAAGACAAGCTTCCTCCACCTACTGTATTTGGTAAATCTCTCTACACATTCTACATTGGCCAAAATGATTTCACTGGAAACTTAGCAAACATTGGCATAAATGGTGTGAAGCAGTATCTGCCTCAAGTAGTGTCACAAATTTGTAGCACTATCAAGGTGACTTCGGCTCTCTCTCTCTCTCTCTCTCTCTCTCTCTCACACACACACACACACCCAAAAGATCAATAAATACTTTCTTTCATGCAAAGAAGGGCTAATACTGAAGTATATATGTTTATTTGTGTCTGAAATTTTAGGAGGTGTATGCATTAGGTGGGAGAGATTTCATGGTGTTGAATATTGCACCAATAGGTTGCTACCCTGCATTCTTGGTGGAGCTGCCTCACAACAGCTCAGACATCGACTCGTTCGGATGCTTGATCTCTTACAACAATGCTGTAGTAGAGTACAATTCTATGTTGGAGGAAGCATTGAGAAAGACAAGAAGAGAGATTGCTAATGCAAATGTTGTTTATGCAGACATACATTCTGTGATGTTAGAGCTCTTCCACCATCCCACTTCTCATGGTAATTATGCTTGCTGCTTTGGATTCAAGAAAATTAATTGTTCTCCCCTCTCTCTCTCTCTCTCTCTCTCTCTCTCTCTCTGTGTGGTTTTCTCTCTCATGAATCATGATGGATGGAGCATATATTGGACAGGGATGAAATATGGAACGAAAGCATGCTGTGGATATGGTGGGGGTGCGTATAATTTTGACAAGAGAGTTTACTGTGGAAATACCAAAGAAATCAACGGTCGTAGCTTCACTGCCACTGCCTGTACTGATCCTTATAACTATGTGAGTTGGGATGGAATTCATGCTACTGAAGCAGCAAACAAGATTGTTGCTCTTGCTATTCTTAATGCCTCTATTTTAACTCCTCCCTTTTCACTTCATCACTTGTGTCATGTTCACACAATTCACTGACACTTTTTCATTCCCTCCCTCTCTCTCTACAAGTTTATTAGGGTATACAATTTTATACATTTGAGCATTTTGAACAATTTGATGTAATTAGATGTATGTAACAATTAATGGGATTTTGCTAAATCATCAAACTAACATCATTTTCATCACAATTAAAAATAATGTTTGCAATTTTGCTGAAGAAATTAATCAACAAATCTGTCTAGTTGTACTTTTTTTGGTAGATGATGTGATGTCTCTGGGCTCTGGCTGTCCATTGATCTTTTTATGATTTGTATAAACATTTGGAAGTTTTGATTGATGTTAGTAGAAATCAAGAAAATACTTTTTTAAATGTATATATGTTCATTTATGATGATTGTATGAGCTGCTAATTGCTTGTTCACACACACACAAACACAAACACATTGTGTCTGAGCTGGGATTCTTTATATATATTCACACACACACACAACACACACAGTCATATATATATATAC
Organism: Schizonepeta tenuifolia; assembly: GCA_029490685.1. Taxonomy (NCBI): domain Eukaryota; kingdom Viridiplantae; phylum Streptophyta; class Magnoliopsida; order Lamiales; family Lamiaceae; genus Schizonepeta; species Schizonepeta tenuifolia. The sequence goes on along the minus strand of CM055957.1, from coordinate 55,020,614 downwards.
CATCTGTCAATACTTTTTTTCAAGAGAAAGCGAAGTCCTAACAACCAATCGGCATAACGACTTGTTAAAATTCATAATTGTTTTCCAATAACACTATAGACAAATTCTTCAGTGGTTGATTTCTGTAATCCATCATATTAATTATACAAACTAAAATTTTCAGCCTTATTGCAATTTATGGTCCACTTCTATATACAAAATAATATAGAATTATTTAATTATGGCTGCAAAAAAAGGGGGCAAAGGCAAGTTGGGTGTCATCAAATAATATGCTTCCGGCGCAAAAGTAACACTTAAATAACCAAGTCAAACTCAAATGTTGTCCGAATATATTCTTTACATGATTATTGTCCCTTTCCTTCTAGTGCAGTCCTCGTTTCTTTACCTATTTGTATCTATTACTGGTAATACGTAGTACTAGTAAATAACTCCATCGTTGTATCTTTCTTTCTTTATTACGTGGCTCTCGTTTCATTAACTATTTATATCAATATCTCAACAATTTTATTACTATATATATATGAATCTTTTCTTTTCACGATTATTGTCTCCTTACTTTTTCACGTCACCCTCATTTCTTTAATTTCGCTATTAGTACACCTATTAGGCTATTACTCATAAATATGCCCTTATATATAGCTCATCAAATTCAACAAATGTCTCTATTATCACTAGTACTGCTGATTTGGACAAGAATGATGTGATTCACAATTTCAACTTAAAACAGAGACGGAATTGAAATCCGGTATATTCACTTACAAAGAAACCAGATAAAAAAAATTAAATTGAGATTGTTTAAAAACCAAAAAAAGAAATTAATGAATTATGGAATATAGCTATCTTCAAGATTTGGCTGCGTTCTGATACCTGAAGCTGTAGGCATTCTGCTACTTCCAATCCAAATTGTGTTCAAACCTTCACTTTTCTCTGACATTCTCTCCATATTTCTCTCTCTCCTCCACCTACACATCTTCCAGCACACAATTCCAGCCACCGCGATCGTGATTGCCACGGCGGCGACGCCCGGGATTCCGACCATCCACCATTTCAGCGCCGCCGTCTTCTTCCTCCTCCTGGGGACGACGATGGAGAAGTGGCCGTTACTCCTCCCTACGCACGTCATGCTTCCGCCGCCGCTCACGTTGCTCAGCCGCAATGTGCCGTCGGCGGCGAACACAACGCACTGCAGCGTTGCGACGTCGTATTGGTGGAGTGAAACATTATCGAAACGGACAGTGATGGGGCTACTGTCCCCTCGTATGTCGAGCCCGACGAGCTTCTGGCTTGTCGGGCCCGCGTCCGCATCCGAGTCATAGGCAAGGAAGCCTATGACCGGAGCTACAAAAGCGTAGTTTGGGACACTGTAATAAGAAGTTGACCAGTTGCGTAGGTTTTGATACACTAAGTCAACTCTCCTTGTGAACGGCAATGGCAGCGCCGCCATTGATGGGATTTCGACGGAGCTGAGGTTGGCTCCGTTCTTCCACAAGCTGTGAGTTCGGAGGCGGAGGAGAGAAACTTGGACGCCGGAAAAGTTGGCCGGAGAAGAAAACTCGTACAGTTGGCCGGTAAGAGGTCTGGGGATTGTGTTGAGAGCGTAGTCGTGGAGGAAAGAATTAAGTGAATCTTGAGAGGATGATTCAACATGTTTGAACAACAATATTGATGCACAAAACATGATCAAAATGATGAGGCAATCCCGTTTAGCACCCATCAAAACTGCAAACACAGATTCTTGATCATGCCTCAAACATGTATTGCATCTTCAATTCAAACATGAACATTTGATCGCCTTTTAATTTCTTGAAAGGAAAAGATCCTTCTTTTGAGTGATTTTGGAGCCCGCCCTTTTCGCGTTTTCTTGATTGATCAGGCATGAACAAATAGTACCATGGGATATTCTTCAAGTTTATGATCAGGGCAAGGTAGCTAGCTAGGAATATTACAAGTGAGTAAAGCAAGAAAGTAATTAAGGAGACTAATGTTTGGAATGAAGAGTAGAGTAGTACTTGCGAAAGATTGAATAAGTATTTTGTCAGTCTCTTCTTGGCATATTTGGTTGAATTTTTGTACGATTGGTGTTGCAGATGGCAAGAACTTGAATGGGATAACAAGTTTTGGTGATGAGAGAGAAACGGGTTATTCTAGTTTGATAGTTGCTAGTTGTATATTGTAAATGCGTCAAGAGAGAGAAAGGGGTTATTCTAGTTTGGACTTTGGAGGTGTTGGCAACTTAAACAAAAAAAGGGGAATTGAAGCCTCTTTTGAGTTGTTCTTAGGTGTTGGCTAACTTTGTTTAATCAAATAGTGTGAGTTGGATTAGTTGGACTTTGGATATTTCACCACTACTTATATTTTATATTTTTATGTGTGTGTAGATATTTTTTTTTTTTCATAGATAAGCAAATGTGTTTAAGTTAACCATTCAAATTACAATTTGAATTTCTTACTCTCAATATGTGTTTCATTCTCTACTTCTTTTATTGATTGAACAACATGTGATATTGACTAAAGTTTATTCTATCCAAATAGAGTATATAATTATCTTCAAATATTCAAATATCAAAAATCCGACGAATGAAATAGAGAACAAAACACCATAAAGGAGTAGAGAATCCAAGTTGTTCAAATTGTGGGAGGTTTGATCTTTATGCATGTTTATTACCTACATTACAGGAAATTCAATATATTCATGCAGTGTTTGAATATCTCTTATTGCGAGGACGTTTCAAATTTACTATTATGCACGTCTAATATAAAATTAGAAAACATATAGACTCTACAAAATTGAAATATGATAAGAAATAGAGGCGAAAGCACCTAACACCTAGAAATGTGCAAGATGGATTGTCTTGTTGCCTATTTAGTACGTCATCAAAATGCATATATTATGCTTTATATATTAGTTGATTATTTTAGGCAGGCTTTAAAAATATATTAATTGAATTTTGGTACTGGGTCTTAGTCGGGCCCCAGAATATTCTATATGACATCAATTTCGTGTTGGGTCATTAATCAATTTCGTAGAAAATTATTAATTATATATATTAATTATAATTAGTGGGCTGGTTCCTCAAGTATGAGCCCCATCATTGGGATACATTTAAATGGAGATTAGAAACAAGCCCATGATGAGATTACCAATAATTAGGGCTATTGTTTTTTTAACTGAATTAGGGCTATTACCAACCACTATGCAATTTAAAGAAAATTTCTATTATGTTAAACAAAGCCAATAAGATAAGGGTTCTAACCCGCTAAATAGTTCAGTTACTGAAGTAATTAATGTTTGGTTTCTATCAACAAAAAAGAACAAGAATTCATGAATATATATGGTCATCAATTTAGCTACAATCTTTAATATGAATATCAGAATATGGGAGATACAATTTAATGTACGATGAACCTATGTGTACGGGTGCGGGGCGATACAATACGGGTACGACATGATACTGATACCTCATTTCTATTAATAATTTTCAAAGCTCTCTTTTTTCTCTATTAAAAAAAAAGTTGAAATGTCGGTTTGGAATAAGCCCGTCTAGCCTAGAATTTGAGATATGTTCAAACATATAGTATAAATTTTGAACGAGTTTAGTAAATTGCACCTAGATTTAATGTGTATTCTCGATCCCACAATTATTTTGTACCACAATTTAATTTTGACAATTAATTAGTTGACCAAATAAATAGTTATATTTTTATTATTTCATAAAAAAGGGACAATATCTAGTTTAAATTCTAAAGTTAGGCATTTTTCCCTCACTGCACATCAATGGTGAACATGTTAAGTTGTGTTCGCTTCTAAATTCCGACCATTTAATGGCTGGTAAAAATTGAGGGATGAATAATCGTGATATGTTCGAAAGTCTATAAATACTTAGTATTAATGTGTAGTAATTAAAATTGTAATTTATGAAAAAAGAGAGAACTAATGCTATTTGGCACCTCTTTTATACATATTTTTTCCTATTATAAAATCTTCGATCCCACATTTTCAATTATATACAGGAAAATGATTATAGCTTTGGAAAAATCCTATGTGGCTCCTCCCAAATTCCTACATATCTAAATTCTCGATTTTTTTAATTTTTAAATGTAAAATAATAGATTTAGAATATCGACTTTGGTTGGCCGAATTAAGCCGATTCCGACCTGAAACCATGGCGGTTGATGGGCAATTGCCAATCGACGAGTATTGATATGCAAATTTTTTTAGAAAGGAACACATATGCCTAATTTTTTAATCGGGCTAAAAGAAAAATGATTATTGCTTTGAAAATATCCTACGTAGCACCCATCTTAATCCTCCATTCTTATTTATCTAAATCTCAATATTTTGAATTTTTAAATGTAAAATAATAGATTTTAAATAAAATATCTACTAAAATCTTATGTTCCACATCCATTTTTCAATTAAATTTTATCTATTGAAAAACCTATAAATACCTAGAATCAATGTGTATATTTTCTCATCGTTTGTTCCACCAGTTTTATTTGTCCAATTTATTTATTAATTGGCTAAATAAATAACTATATTTTTATAATTTATTTTAATTTAATTTGGCCGAATAAAAAATTAATTTTTATAGGGAACTAATTTATTAGTTAGCCAAATAAATGGTTCCAAAATAATTTGACTAATTTATTGGTTGACCGAATTAAAATTTGAAATAGTCTAAATTATTTTTTAATTTGCTAATTAATTAGATAGACGGGCCAATTCCCAACTACCGGGTACCTTAACTCGGGATCCCAAGTGGCACTTCTCAATTCTTTATTCTTATTTATTTTAAATTTTTCATGTTATTCATTTTGTGATACTTGCTTTGAAAAAGTCCTACGTGGCACTCCTCTTAATCCTCCATTCCCAACTAACAGGTACCTTAACTCGGGATCCCACGTGGCACCTCTCAATTCTTTATTCTTATTTATTTTAAATTTTCATTTTATTCATTTTGTGATTATTGCTTTGAAAAAGTCCTACATTGCACCCCTCTTAATCCTCCATTCCTATTTATCTAAATTCTTAATTTCTAATATGTAGAAAATTTGTCAGGACAATTACTAACGATTTGTCAATAAGCCAGTTCCGAACAAGAATTGTGTGCGTAGAGAGACCAATTCAGTACCAGCAACTTTATATTTTATATATAATTTTGAACTCATAAAATTAAGGATATTTATGCTCAACTTTTATGAGTTTATCTTATATATTTTGAACTCATGGGCTAGTTCTTTTCCGAATTCCAATCACTCTACATAAAGTTTTGTAAAAGAGCAAAACTAACAAGTTGATGGTGAAACAATTTTTGAAGTTCTATTTTCAGTTAAAAAGTTCTTCACAAAATTAGTAAAAAAGAAAATGTATGTCATCATTTACTTTTTTGTGAATATATTTGAAAGATAATTATTTATATAATATTATAATTTATAATATAATTTTTTATTTATTAAACATTATGTAAATATTTATAATTAAATATTAATTTCTAATAAAAAAATTAATTATCATCATTACTTTTTCTGTGAATATATTTGGAAGATAATTATTTTATATAATATTAAATTAGTATTGTAGTTAATGGACCGATTCTGGGTAGGAACCGTTAGAGTAGGCTGGATGATTATAAAGTGGTGGTTCAACATTTTTTTTTCCTTATATATTGAACTCATAATGTAGGGTATTTAGGGTCATCTTCAAATTTTTTTTTTTTTTATAAATCAATGTGGGACAAAGAGTATTTGCAATTAAAACGATCCATCTCAATTTTCATACAAAATTGACATGGGACAATCTCTTTAAAAGAAAAATATATTTTTGCTACATTGATTTTGGAGAAGAATAGAGATTTGAAAATTATTGATAGAAATAAAAATATATTAAATTAGAATTTTTAACAGGCATAACTATATGTGTTTGAGAAATAAACACGTTGTAAATTACTTTTAATTGAATTTGAGATGTGTTCAAAGACATATAATTTCTAAACGAATTTAATAGATTGCATAATTAAATAATTTAACTCTAAATTAATTAACAAATAATATTTTTCTTAATCTATCACATATTAATATTATCTTTTATTATTTTTTATTAAATATAATTTTTTTTTCCGTCGATTTTCAACGGTTATATGATAGTTTTGTCAGTACATGTACCGTACAAACATAAATTTGACAAAGAAATAGTAGTACTAGATTTTCAAGATAGGAAACCAACCAATCGTAAGGCACCAATTATCCACGTGTCATCCAATGGAATCATCTCAACATTGACCCTGAAAATATTGTGGATATCAGAAAAATTGCCATAAAAATTGTTTTATTTATTTATTATAAACTTTGGAGATAAAGAAAGAGAGGCTTAGCAAAATAGCAAAAGCCACATTCTTTTTTGCATTTTGCGCAAATCACACATCCTACGGTTTCAGCCAAAAATGGCAGCGTCAGCTTCCACTTCCATGGCGGCCACCGCCGTCTTGCTCCACCGCCTCCCCGCCGCCAGACCCGCCGCCGTCTTCTCCCCCTTGCCCCAACGTCCTACCCTTTCCGCCACTCCTTTCAAGCTACTCAAAGGTACAGCCTTTGGAGTTCATTGTACTTGCACCTATCCATATTCTTGACCGTTTAGATATAGAATTGTAGGATTTGAGCTTTGTTTTTAGGATAGTGATTAACTATCTTAGATGAGTTTTCAAACAATTAAAATAAAAAACTATCTTAGATGATGAAATTTTGATCATACAATTGTAAATTTGTAATGCATGCATTTGAAATCTTGGATAATATTAGTTTATTGGTTTTGGTATTAATGTACATGATTCATCTGTTGTAATGGTTTCTTGAAAATGTGTATATACTTATGGTTATGACTATGCAGATTCATTTTTTTGGGTATAATGTGCATAGAATTATTGTTTTTTAAAATGCATATATACTTTTGTTTGTGACGCATGATTAATATGCTGTAATAGTTTCTTACAAAAGTCTACTTATGGATATAAATTATGAAAGTAAGTTTCCATTGTTTCTTTTTGTGGTCTTTGGTATAATGTGCATGACTAATTTGTTACTAATAGTATCTTGAAAATGTATATACGTGGATATCACTGATCAAAATCCGCTTCTTTCTGTTTTTCTCTATGGAGATGTTTGGTTTTCAGTCTGGATTTGTGCCCCTGTCATTAAATAAACACTGTTGAATCAATCAAAATTGGGTTGTCCTGAAGACTTTCTTCAGTGTTGTAGGGCAAAATTTCCCTTTCTTGGGAAGGGTTGTAGTAATGAATTTGTGTGTGTGTGTCTGTGTGTGCGCGTGTGTGTATTCCATTTCAACTTCTTTATAGGTCTCGATAGACTGGTGGGAACTGGGAAGTCGAAAATGTTATAATTATACATATATATATATATATATATAATGATGCATCAAAAGAAACATGGTGGTATCGTTGATATTAAGACGAAGATGATATCTTCATAGAGTGAGATGCATTGACATTTAGACTTGCAGTTGTTAACTTGTTAACTGCTATCTCTACCTCTCTCTTTTACTTAATATGTTGTTGCTGAAGTTGGAGTAGCGCCGTTGTAAACAGAGTCTAGGAGGTCGTCCCAGGTCCTTGTCAAGGCCACTTCGTCGGATGAGAGCTCCCTCGACAGCAATGAATTGTTCAACGACCTCAAACAAAAGGTAGCTTACGCCCTGACCAATTGAGCAGCCCTTTACATTGTTCAACACAAATCATGTCTCTGACCTCACCGTTGGATGGTTTCTTGATTAGTGGGATGCTGTTGAAAACAAAACTACTGTGATTGTTTATGGTGGTGGAGCAATTGTTGGAGTTTGGTTAGCTTCCACTGTTGTTGGGGCAATCAACTCTGTTCCATTGGTAGTTTCTCTTCACTTTTCTGTGCGCGTTTTCTCATGCCGTGTGTTTCGTCTCTGTTGCATTTCTTATGACTAACACGAGGCTTGTTTCGTGGATACTCGTCATCAGCTTCCCAAGATCATGGAGCTGGTCGGGCTCGGATACACGGGGTGGTTTGTGTACCGCTACCTGCTCTTCAAGGTACGGGGATATTTACTTTTGAGTGATTGATTGAGAATAGGAAGTTGTTGTGGCTAATATGGAATGTTGAATTCTTGCAGTCAAGTAGGAAAGAACTGGCAACAGATATAGAAACACTTAAAAAGAAGATTGCTGGAACTGAATAAAAAGCTTGCATCTTGGAAATGCAGAAGCCTTGTTACATTCGTTTCAACTCAGATGAATTACATCTAAATGCGTTTATATATGTATATGCAATTCTGTATAAGAGAGATCCGGTGTTGTAATTTAGAGTAGGACATATTTCCTTTCATCATATTCGAATAAAAGCTTCTTTTCACTGATCGACTTGTGTTCGGTTCGGTTCAGCTCGATTTCATTTTACGACTACCCCTTGTCAATAGCCATCTACAGTTTTTTTTACCAATTCAACAACTAGTTTTTGACACAACAGGAACACACATAGAACTAGGTTCATGTGTGTTTTATTTAATTTTACTTCATTTATTAGGATTTGAACTTATATAGTGACATGTAAAATTAGATTGTGTCAATAGGATGGATGTTGAATCCATGCATTTACATTCTGTCTCGTGTGATCCTTGAAATATCATTTTCGATTGCGCCTTAACAGGCCGCGTCGACACGAAAACAGACTCGATTTGAGCTCTATAAACAAGTGATTACATGAATTCAAACTCACTATTATTGGATCAACCAACACATACCAGTACATAGAAATCCACACAATACTCATCAAACAACATAAACAACATCCTCTAACTATATTAAAAAAACCCAAAAAGAAGAAATATCTTTAAGAGGGGAGCTACAGCTCTCACAAACTCTTCAGAGTTTGTCAATGTCTTCGTCCTCGAATTCAATGTAATCGTCACCAGGACCATCGTCCTCTTCATCAAGTCCTCCAGCAATACCCTCATTGAGCCTCGTGTTCTCCGGCAGCTCGCCATAGGCCTTCAACAACCTGGCTTCATCCGGCATGTACTTCAAGATAACGTCGGCCTTATCATCCTAATAGGATTCATAGATAATGTAAAAGATCAGACAATCAAATCGAACACAACTTAAAAAGAATCAGCCTATTCAGACCAGCCACACACACAAAAAGAGAGAAAAAGGACAAGAGAATATGAAAAACAAGCATCGGCATGTATTCTGATTTTCTTATCAACCTTCTATCATTCTCCATCTAAAACCACAAAGCTAGAATCTAATACTAGCCATTAACAAATAAAGTTGAGGGATTGGACAAGATAAAGAGAAAGCAACATCAAGCCCACTAATGAAACTGAGGCTGACAAAAATCCCCCTTTTATAAAGTAAGCAACACCAGAATCAGGAGAGAATGAAAAACAAGCATCTTTGAATTCTTATTTTCTTGTAGACTCTACCACATCTCTATTCATAATAACTACATAGCTAGAATCTAACACTAGCCCGAAACAAATAGGGGTTTTGGACTCTTGACCACCTCTCCATCTAAATCCACACAATTAGAGTCCAATATTATAACTAACCCAATAGAAATAAATGTGAAGGACTGGAAAATGGGAGAAAACATCCAAGCCCGCACAAAAATAAAGCAAACAACTTCCAATATTTATATAGAACAACAATCGCATTAGACATTAAACAAACCCAAGCAAAAAAATACGCAACACAAAAACAAAACACAATTTACAAATGGCCTGATTTGAACTACCTAAAGGGCCATGAACAACTTCTGCACTAACTAATACATATTGAAAATTCTTTAACACAAACATACATATGTATTATGATTAAAGAAAGTGCAAAAACACCTACTTTTAAAACTAATTCCATAAAAAAATCTCACGATGCTTTAAAACGAAAACTAAACTTAAGGGAAAACAAAAATCAAGATTAAAAATAAGTCCCCCCAATTAGTACAAAACGAGCTAATTCATGAAAAAAGAAACACAAAATTGGCAAAGGAAACAGCACTTGCTCAAACCTACATACTTATTTTGCTAGCAGCACAAAAATCACTAGTAGTGAAAAAATCCAAACCAAAAGACAACTAATTTAATCAACATACAGCAAAAATCAAGTGGCAAACAAGACGCAGAAAGCTCAAGATGTTGAAAAAAAAACATATGTGGAATAAAAGAACTTCACCTGATAATCGCGGAGACCAACGAGGATAATATCGCCGGCGGCGATCCAAACCTTCTTGTGCATCTTCCCCCGGATATGACAGAGGCGCTTGACGCCGTCGATACAGGTGGCCTCGCAACGGCCGTTTCCGAGCATGCGCATGACCTGCGCATATTCCTGTCCATCTTCCTTGAAGACCAATTCTCTCTTCTCGTCGTCGGCTTCGTTCTTACCTCTCTTCCGATTCTTCCCTCCCTTACCCTTGTTCTTCGGCATAGCGGCGGAGCAAAAACCCTAGATCCGTCGGCTGATGACTTCTCCTTTTTTCCCCTCAGATTGATTTTCTCCCCTTGTTATCCTACAATAGGCGAGCGGAGCGGTATACTCTTATAAAGCGAGCGTGCGGGAGGAGAGAGAGAGAGAGAGAGAGCGGTTTCTTATATTTATATACGACGAGTGTAGAAGAGAAGAGAAAGACTTGCGAGTTTAGAGAGTCGGTGTATTTGGGCTTTTCATTTATATTTTCAATTTTCATTTTATTAGTGTTTTATGTCGGCGGGCCTAGCCCGATAACATAACATAACATTGCTACTAAAAACTTTGATTTACGCTCGCAATTTCTCACCACGCGGAACAACAAAAGCCATAGTATAGGCACAAAAACTTGCGTGCGACCGATCACACCCCATGCGACAGCGCATGAGGCACACGCGTCTAATTCACGCGCGGCGCGTGGGGTGCACGTGCTCAATTTTTTTTTTTTTCCGATTTTCGTTTTCCTTTTTTCCTTTTCTGTTTTCAGTTTGTTTTTTTTTTCAGATTTTAATTTAAATTTTTTTTAATTCTATTTTTTTTTTTGCCTCTTCGTTTTTTTGTTTGCCGTTTTGTTTTTTTTGTTTGCCGCTTCTTCTTTGGTCAAGATTCAAGCGAGGGGAGCCGAAGGCCTCGGAGCGAGCCGAAAAAGTCCAAATTATTGCCCGCCGATTATCCTTATATTTGTAATCGGAGCGAAGGCAGAACCGTAAAATCGGAGCCGGAGGCGAAGCCATAAAATCAGAGCCAAAGGCGGAGACGAAAAAAAAACTGAAATTAAAAAAAAAAAAAAAACTTTAACCGGATCAACGGATCAAACCTGGGTTGATCGGGTTGACCCAATCTGACCCGGTCGCATGGGAGTGTTTCTCTAGTATAGGCTACCAAATAGTCACTTAATATATACTATTACTAGATTAGTGTCAAATTTTATATGCAGTTTCATTTCGTGTTTTTTGCTAATAATTTATTTCCTTTCTTGTGATTCGGGCTCTACTATGTCGAGTAACAATCAGATTTTAATTTTGTTGCTATGGGGCGGCTATCAACACCAAAGAAATTATATTTGTGTCTTTTTTCAACTACTATCATATTTCATTTTGAGTCACGTTCAAACGCCAAATCAAACAGATTACTTAATAGATTGTATTTGTGTTTGACCTTAACAAATTGCATCTGTAATAACAACCTGAAACACACTATTTGTCGACTTATAATTAACCCTCTCTCTTCCCTTCATGTAAGAATTACGATACTGAACTATGAAGTGCATCCATGTACATTGGACGTGGGACACTGTATGTTAGAGCTTGGATTTGTTCCCAAGGATAGTTTAAGTCGAACCACACACATTGAGATACATACTTTTTTTTTTCTTTTTAATATAAAAGAGAAACATAATGCATAAAGATAAAAGACACCAAGTGCTTGACAAACATCATATAAATCAAGGACAAAAACTCCTGTAGAAGTCTGCATGGAGATGGGTCGACCCGCCTCGACCCGACCCACCCCACAAGCCAGTTCGCCTGGTGCATAGACCTCACGCACCTTTTTCATTTTTTAATTTCCTTTTTTTGTTTGCCGTTTCTTCTTTAATCAAGATTCAAGCAAGAAAAGCCGAAGGCCTCGGAGCGAGTCGAAAAAATCCAAATTATTGTCCGACGATTATACTTATATTAGTTTTTGGAGCAAAGACGAAACCGTAAAATCAGAGTCTTTCGGCTCTGCCAGGAAAAAAAATATGGAAATAGAAAAAAATAAAACTTGAAAAAAATAAATAAATAAATAGGTACATGAGAACCACGAGCGGCGCGTGAATCTCACGCGCGGGTCGAGTCGGGTCGGGTCAAGATCCATCTGCATGGTGCAGATTTATGCACAAGAGTGCATCTCTAAATCAAGCCCGATGCATACATAGTATTTGGCTTAAAGTGGTTTACCTCTCATGTATAGTTTCCGAGCTATTACACAAAAGTCGAGTAACCCTCTCTCGTAAAGTTTACAAGCTACTACACAAAAGTCGAGTATAGCCAAAGTTTCTCATTACAGCCAAAAAATAGACGATATGCACATGATATAAGAGATAACTGGAAGAAGCAATCAAGCATATACTGCACAAGACAAATAACATAAGTGAATTAGTATATCTTCCAAAACAACATATTTACAACTCTCATAACTAGGGGTGCTTGTGAAGTTAGTAATGCATCACTAATAACCTAACAACCCAACAATCTACCACCGTTGATCGAAAACTATCAAGAAAACGAAGTTACAATCTGGGATACCTTCATCTGTCAGTGTTTGATGGTGAGCTCAGCCCTAAGATGAAGTATGCCGTTGATAAAAAACAGGCTGTCATCGGCGATGAAAGAAGTCCACGGGATGCTGAAAAGATTCCGGTAGCCCACGGCCTTTCCACCGGTGAATGTGTAGTTGCCCTTGTATTTGCTGATGTACTCTTCCGTGGGTTTGGACCGAGCAGCGAACTCATAGTCCACACCAAATGATACCGAACCCTTTTCTTGCATTCCAAGGAACAGACCGAAGCAGTGGAATGAGCTCTGCTGATCCATGTTGCAATGTGCAGAGAGGAAGAATCCTTGCCCTCCCAAGTGGAATGCTTGCGAATATACTCGTCCGGATGGGAATAAATTCGCACATTCTTGCCTCTTGAGATCCAAGTAGACCACACATTGCTGACGTGGCAGTTCAAACTCGACTACTTTCACGGGTCTATATTTGTAGGCGCGCTCCACAAAGCGCCGGCTTACGGAGGTAGACTCCTCTGAGACATGAGTTCGCTGGCGATGTGGTGGCTCGGCCTTGAAAAATAAGGCATCAACCACCACTTTAGTAGCAAAATCACGATCAAAATCGTTGCAGGTTAGAAGCTTCTTCAACTTGCGGCAAGTCATGTAAGGGTAACGGATAAAGCCACCTAAATGAGAACAAATGATATCCCGACGCTCCTCAATCTTATGGTAATGAAACCGGGACCACTTCAGCACCAAGTCATAAACAGCATCCTCTGATGCCACCTGAAGGTCATCACTGGACAAGATTGCCTCAATCCCAGCAAGGGGCAAATTCATAATCTCATCTTGATACCTATCAAATAGTTCATACCACAATTATTGTCAATCTCTGAAAAATAAAATCATCATACATACATACATTTGTAAATGATGATCTTTGGAACATCACTTGGTAAGAGAACAATGGGACTAAGGCATGAGGGCAGACCGTGTAAAAGGATCTTACTTTGATATATCTTTATATCGTGCAGCCAAGAAATGTTTCGCTGCATCAGTCAAGGGTTGAACTGCATCAGCGATAAGGATACTAGATGGAAGATCTAGAAAAACTAATGCAGACTCAGGAGTCATGGGCAGGTTTCTTAATCGATGGCTGCAGTATCTCATGCATGAAACAACCTCAAACTTATCAGCAGCCATAAGCACGTTGAGTAAAGCAGGAGCTGTATTGATGCTTAACGTGTTACTGTACATGAAATTCAGGAGCTCCATGAGGGCAGCTTCCTCTGTTCCATTGAGAAGAGAGTTAGCATATACAACAGTTATGCCTACCCCATATAAAAAAACCTAAATATCGACTCGGAGCAAGATAAGATCCAACATCACAAAATATAGAAAGCAATATTGCTATTTTTGATGTAGGTTGCAGCTAAGTGATAATGAGCAACAATGCAGGACAACGTACTGAAAATAAAAATGCTCAGAACATACAATGTGTTCCAAGATATTTTAGTGAAAGGAAGAAGCTGCACAAAAGTTGAAGAGGTATTTAACAACCTAATAGAGCAATAATTATACATACCGGAGGAGCTAATTCTGAGGGTTATGTGTCTCTGTTCAGATTCCATCATACCATTTGAGAATAACTGCAACAAGAGAATGAGACGAGAAATAATGACGTGAAATCTTAGAAAAAAGACACACTTCAACAATCAGCAAAGTACAACTAGTACCTTGTAGAAAAATGGGCTCTTTGCTGCTAAAATAGGAGAGCTGATATGTAGCGTTTTGACTCTTAGAACTCTTGAATCAACTTCAGGCAATTTTGAATCATCTTTTACAGCCTCGTCTCCTAATTAACATACAATATAACGGTTCCAACTTCCGACTTAGAACATCACTGCTCAGCCAAAAAACCCCAGCAAGCATTCTAAGGAAACAACGCAGAATATATATTTCCATTCTGATACCTGATCGTGGATCTTCAATAATTTGAAGTGCCACTTCATCATCATTGTCGTCACCTATCCCGTCTTCAGCATCAGGCTGCTGACAATCAAATGCTTGCTCTTCCGGGCAATTGCTCACATTCAAAGCTGCAAACGAGTGGCAAATGTCTGATTAACAAGAGCACCGGAATAACCATAACACAGATCACAGGCGTAAAATGGCATTATAAATGCCATTGACGTTGATGAAATACTTATATAGCTCAACCAATGCAATAGATTGCCGGAGGAATAAAAAACAAAAGCTTCAACACACTAATTTCCAAACAAATTAAGAACATATTTCCAAACTACAATATCCAATCTAAATTGCGCCGTGGACACATTCATTCAGATAACCAATCAAACGAAACTGAATAAAAAAAGCAACCCACGCATCGCATCGCATCGGGTGGACTAAGGTTTGACTTGCTCACCGAGCTGCTTTTCCACGGCATCACGACGGCGGAGGTCGTAGAGGCGCGCGGCCGCCCAATCAGCTAGGGCGAAGCAGCCGTCGGATTCGGGTCGGGCGTCGGAGGGATCCGCGACAATCTCGATTCGGAGCTGGCGGTCGGAGAAATTGCTGTCGTTGAAGGCGAAGGCGAAGTCGGATTGAGGGCCGGCGGTGAGAGAGGAGTCGGCGTCGGAGTGGAGGTCCATGACGGCGGCGCTCGTTCTCGGGTCGAGTAGACCCAAACCCCAATCCCTCATAATTTATGTGCCCCTTCTTAAAGAAAATTAAAAAGGCTCGTTATCTACTGAACGGCGCAGATGGCACGGGTACTGTGTCTCTGTGCGTGTGTGTGTGTGAGAGAGAGAGAGAGAGAGGGTGGGAACAATACGTGGTTTGTTTTGGTTAGGGGTGAAAATTCTCATATTTTACATTAGGTAGCAAGAAATTTCATACATCTATCCTATCTTTACGTTTGGTATGCTTTACTTCGATATAGGTTTATACAATAATGTTATCATACTTTTATTTCGATATATTTTATTGAGATTCAGTATATGGTACTTTTTCGGTATATCTTATACACTTATAAATAATTGTTATTTTTATTATTTAAGTCTGTGTATCAAATAGTTATTATTTTCATTTATAGTAACATGATTCATATAATATAGAGATAAGGAGGGATATAACCAAATGATCCCTTGGATTGCAATGTTTGTCATGCAATATAATATGGTAAAATTCTAGTTAAATTCATGACTTTTGGACAATAATATCCTTATTATAGAGTAGAAATTTTATTCACCTTTTTTTTTTTTTTCATTTTTCACCATAATACAAAAACCAAATTTCACCCCCAATTCACGTCATTCTCTCTCTCTGCAGCTCCCAAACCCTCTATTTTCTCTCTCTACGAATTCCTCTCTCCGCCTCATCTCCTCCACATGGCTTCCGAAAGCGACCGTGACGAGCAGCCCGACGGAGAAGAAGTTTTAGTTCCCTCCGATTCCGACGACCACGGAGAAGATGAAGCCGCCGCCTCTGACGACTGCGCGGCCACGGACGCCGGCGCATGTGACGAGTATGTGTTTTTTATTTCAAAATTTTGAATGAGTGAATCGATACAATTTTGTGGTTAAATGGTGGATGAATACGTGACTTAATTCGATTCTTGTTATTATCGCCTGAATTTTTCTCAGACGTGTCACCCATGTTAGTATGAAATTTGTATTTCGTATTGGAGTTATCACGTTAAGATATGAATACTCTGTAACGATTTTAGATTTTAGATTTTCGTGTTGTATCCCTGTTACGAATTTCGTAATTCGTATCGTATGATTAATACGAATCTTGTTATTGTTGCCTGATTTTTTCTCATATTTGTTCCCCATATTACGAAAATAGAAATTTCATATTGAATATTCTGTTGCAATTTTATATTTTCATAATGTAATTTTCATAATATGGTTATAACTATGTTACGATTTTAGATTTTTCGTATTGGAGTTTTTCTATCCATGTTACGAATTTCGTAATTCGTATCGTCATTTAGTAACATCGTTTATTATGTTGTTACGAATTTCGTAATTCGTAACATTTGTCACGAATTTCATAACAGATGTTACGAATTTTGTAATTCGTCATTAATTCTGTTGCGTGAGATGTGGATATGAAGTTATGAATTGTGAATTTCGTAACACTTTGTTACGATTTTAGATTTTTGTATAGACGATTTTGATATGAACCTCGACGCTAAGCAGAAGACTCGAACAAAGATGATAGAGAATCTCAAAACCTCTGGATCAATCTCGCGAAGTGAATTAGGCGTACGAAAGTTTCCTAAAACCCAACGGTAAGATGACCCAACAACTCGGGGACAATGATTGACACACAACGAGGGATGGTTGACTCGTCGATTCGCCGGTAGATGAACTCGTCTTGGAATAACCAAGAAGAAATTCGAAACTCTCAAGAGAGAATAAACTCACATTATAATGTTGATAAAAGCTGTTGAAATTCATCCATCACATAGCTTTTATATAGGCAAAATTCTAACCCTAATCTAAAAAGGAAACAGCTAATAAATAAAAGCTCAACTAACTAGTCGGCCAACAAAGCCCGAAAACTGATGGACTTATAAACAAAACGAAAATAAATAAACAAGGTCTTTTAAACTAAATAAAGTCTTCAAACTTAGGCCCACTCGCACATGATGAGATTAACAAAACTTGAGCCATACTGCTTGCGAACTCCTCCATCTCCAATGGGCTTCTTCATCAATTCTTGAACCCAGACTTTTTGGACCAAGCCCATCAAGCTCTCCTTGAACTTCTTGGCTCGTGATCTTGTAACTGGTCCAACAGGAACATGCACCGGATCTTGCACAAACGACAAACCTTGGCCTGCATCAGATTTTGTATCCATGTTACGAATTTCGTAATTCGTACCGCCATTTGATGCTTCTTGCGTTCTTTTGTGAGATTTAGTAACACCGTTTATTCTACTGTTATTAATTTCGTAATTCGTAACATTTGTCACGAATTTCGTAACAGATGTTATGCATTTTGTAATTCGTAACTAATTATGATGTGTGAGATGTGGATACGAAGTTACGAATTGTGAATTTCGTAACACATTTGCTACGATTTTAGACTTTTGTATTGGAGATTTTGTATCCATGTTACGAATTTCGTAATTCGTATCAGCATTTGATTCTTCTTGCGTTTTTTGTGAGATTTAGTAGCACTGTTTATTCTGCTATTACGAATTTTGTAATTCGTAATTAATTCTGTTGTGTGAGATGTGGTTATGAAGTTACGAAATTTGGATTTCGTAACACATTTGTGCGTTATACAAATTAAGTTACGAATTTTTAAATTTCATAATTCGTAACTAATTCTTTTGTGATACCAAAGTTATGAAATTATAAAATCGTAATAGATTGTGTTTTGTAAACCCATTACGATTTCTAATTTCGTAACATTTTGTGGGTTGTATACCTTTTATATGTGTTATAATCCCTGTTACGAATTATAATTTCGTAACATAGTTTGCTACTCCCTCCGTCCCATGAAAGATGAGCCTTTTCTTTTAGGCACGTAGATTAAGAATAAAGGTAGTGGTTGTATTTAGAGGAATATTTTATTAATAAAGAATGTAAAAGTAGTGTGAATAAATAATAAAGAATGTAAAAGCAGTATGAATACAAATGTAAAAGCAATGTGAATGCAATAATTATTTTCAGAAGTAGAAAGGGGTAATCTTTCATGGGACGTCCCGGAAAGGAAAGAGGGTCATCTTTCGCGGGACGGAGGGAGTATTTCGTAACATAATTTACATGTTCTGATTTATTGATTTGGTTTTATTGTTTGTTTATTGTAGAACAACTAGGTTTTCAAACGAAAGAATCTGACATCAGAACACCACCGGATTATGCTAACTGGTGGCGAGAACACGGTCAAGGATATTCGCTATGTCTTGGAATAATTTGGGAAGAAATCCATCAAACAGTTAAGGCAATCAATACTTGGAGCCTTCATGAAGCTCCCCGACATCGTCTCAAGATCCAACAAGGCTTTACATTACATCATAGCTCGACAAGTGACACCAGAACCCGATATTGATGAAACTGCCCTTTGGTTCAAGGTGAAAGGGAAAGTCTTACGCTTCTCACGGGTCGACATTGCTTTGATTACCGACCTCAAAGGATATTTCGTAACACATCTGTATTGTATATATATTTATGTCTTGTTGTAAACTTGTTAAGAAATATAATTTCGTGACACAAATTGCTGATACAAATTTCAAATTTCGTAACATTATGCTCCTTTCGCTTTTATTGTGAACTTTTGTTACGTCGTAAATAATTCTGATGTTTGATATGTGGTATCACTGTTACGAAATTTTAAAATCGTAACAGATTGTGATTTTTAGCCTGATTACGATTTCTAATTTCGTAGCAATATGTGGGTTGTATACTATGTTACGATTTTCGTAAATTCGTAACTAATTCAGCTATTTGAAATGTGGTTATTTAGTTACGAAATTTGTATTTCGTAACACATCTGTGTGCTATATATATTTTGGTCCTATTGTAAACATGTTAAGAATTATCATTTCGTGGTGTAGATTGCTGATACGAATTTCAAATTCCATAACAATATGATTTTGTTGTGAATTTTTGTTACGCCATAACTAATTCTGTTGCGGTATCACTGTTACGAAATTACAAAAACATAACAGATTGTAACACAAAAACAAAATCGTAACAAATCTATTCGTTGCGAAATTAAAGAATCGTAATACACTAAATTGTACGAAAAGTTCAATTCGAATAGAAATTAATAAAATCTTAACAATTACAAAATCATAACAATTACAAAATCGTAACACTACATGCTAAAGATGTTACGGAAAAAACAAGTCGTAACACCAAAGCAAAATCGTAACACCAAAACAAAATCGTAACAAATTGTTTCGTTACGAAATCGTTTTCTGTTAAGATTTTATCATTTCGTATCAGTTCCATGTTACGAATTTTACATTTCCTATCAATATGCCTTGTTTCTCAATTACGAATTTATGATTTCATATTACTTTGTCATAATTTCATGTTACGATTTTATAAATTTGTATCAGTTTGTCATGATTCAGTGTTACGAATCCAATATTTCGTATCAAATATGTCTTGTTTCTCTATTACCAATTTATGATTTCGTATCAGTTGGACATGATTTCATGTTATAATTTTATGAATGTGTATCAGTTTATCATGATTCTATGTTACGAATATGAATGCATAACACCACACTACATAATAAAGCAATTATGAAAACAAAAATCGTAACACAAACACGAAAACGTAACAAATATATTCGTAACACAAAAACGTAAAAAATCGTTTTGTTATGAAATAAACAAATCATAACACACTAAATTGTACCAAAAGTTAAATTCGTAATGAAGTTAATAAATCGTAGCAATTACAAATCGTAACACCACACTACATGATAAAGCAGTTACGAAAAAAACAAGTCGTAACACCAAAACAAAATCGTAACAAATCGTCTTGTTACGAAATCAACAAATAGTAATAAAACAGTTACGAAAACAACAAATCGTAACATAAAAACAAAATCTTCACAAATCGAAACACAATACAAAATTGAAAAACATAACCCAATCCAAAACTACAACAACAACCACAACGAAAATAAACAGAAATATGGCAACACACAAATCTCTAACCATGAATTC
Source organism: Schizonepeta tenuifolia (assembly GCA_029490685.1). Classification (NCBI taxonomy): domain Eukaryota; kingdom Viridiplantae; phylum Streptophyta; class Magnoliopsida; order Lamiales; family Lamiaceae; genus Schizonepeta; species Schizonepeta tenuifolia. The sequence continues at coordinate 55,000,150 of CM055957.1, read as the reverse complement.
AGACGAGAATATTTCGAGCACCACGGTGATTTGGGGGGGAGAGGGCACTAGCGGCAGTGGCGGTTCGGTGAGATTTTGATTTTTTTTAGAGAGAGAAATCGAGCGAGAGAGAGATATGAGAGGAGAAAAGAGGATGAAAGATGGAGCAGCGTAGTGGAATGGAGATGATGACGGTGGCAGCAGCGGTGGAATGGAGGCAACAACGATGACGGCGGCGGAATGGAGGCGATGGCGGTGGTCCGGTGAGATTTTGAATATTTTTATAGAGAGAAATCAAGAGAGAGAGATTAGAGGAGAAAAGAAGATGAAAGATGGAGCAGTGTAGTGGAATGGAGATGATGACAGTGGCAGCGGTGGAGGAATGGAGGCAACAACGATGAATGCGGCAGAGTGGAGGCAACAGCGGTGGTAGTGTGGAGAGAGAATGGAAATAGAGAGAAGAGAGATGAGAGCGTAAACGAGGAATGAAGAAAGAGAAGAAAGATAAGAGAGAAAAAGTTAAGTGGGTTTGAATTAAAGTAATGGTAATTGGTGTAAAAACTAAAAATTAAGAAGGGCATTTCCGTCCAAAAATGCCATTTTGGCTAGAATTTGACAATATTAAGTCCATTAACAAACATTGTATTCCACTTAGTTAAAGTGGTTATACGAATAGATTACCTCCATAATATATTATATAACCTTAGAACAACACTTGCATGCGACCTGCTGCTGGGTCATGCGATCGGATCCGGGTTGAACCAACCCGGTCATAATTTTTATTTTATTTTCAATTTTTTTTTAAATTTTAATTTTTTTCAGTTCCGCCTTCGGCTCCGATTACTAATATAAAGATAATCTTAACGTCAACAATTTGGATTCTTCGACTCGCCTCACTCGAATGTTGACCAAAGAAGAAGCGACAAACAAAAAAAATGTGGAATTTAAAAAAAAAAATCTGAAAATTCAAAAAAAAGCACGTGCACCACACGCGCCCCACACACGGTCGCATGGGGTGTGGCAGGTTGCATACAAGTTTTTGCGATAACTTTATATTTTTCACTACTTCACTCGCATTTATTGTAGGATCTTTACTCCAGTAATAGCAATAGTCACTATCATCCACTATTACCTAACATTTTCTTAAAACCTGTGTTGTCCACAATGTGACAACCATTTCGTGAACAGAGCGAGTAACTATTTTCAACTAATACATTTTAAAATTCTCAAAAAAAAAAACCAACACTATATTTTATATTGGAGCATATTTTAATAGTTGTAGCTATTTTTATCTTTCTTTTCAAAATAAATTAGTTTATATATTTCTCAAAAAAAAAAGTTTTATATATTAACTCTTTTATACTAATAGTATTAATATAGAACTCTACATCATTCGATTATGTTAATCAATTCATTTGTGTTTTGATATATACCATTATATACCTTTACTACGGTGTGTGTGTATATATATATATATATATATATATATATATATATATATATATATAGATATATATATTTTTGGCATCTACAAGATACGGTATAGTTCGGTATACCTCAGTATCTAAAATACTCATACCTTTACCTTACCGAATATTTTTGGCACGGTATACCTTAAATCCGGTATCTTACAGTATTCTAGCACGGTAAGTACGGTATACTAATTTTTTAGCATACCTATATACCCCTAGTTTTGTTATGAATTTTTTTGGGGAAAGAGGTTAAATAAACCCTTCATGCTTGTTCTAAAGTGCACTTAAACCCTTCATATTTTTTTTTTTACAAAAAAACCCTTAATATTAACTAATATTGATATTTATGTCCTCCATTAACTTTTAAACTAATCTTCCGTTAGCTTCCATTAAATACTTTTTACATACCCACTAAGACTACCTGCAGTGGTAATGTCTCTAAGAGTTTTTTGGAGATAGAGACAGTGAGCTGCAGTGAGACTGTCTCTATGGGGTATCTTTATCTAAATTCTTAATTTGTATTTTGCATTAATTTTAATAAGAAAATTTGAAATTTCTTTAATTTAAACAAATAACTAGTACAATACATTAATTGAAATAAAACAAATAAAAATATTACATTAATTGAAATATAAAAAATAAAAAACATCATACTCCTCAACCGGCCCAAATCGGCTCCAAACATGTTCGATCAAATCATTGGTGAGCCGATGGTGCTTCCTTATATCTCTCAACACAGCGTCCCGTTTTAGATAATTCTTCCAGGACAGCGGAGTGGGGACTCGGACTACATCACTAGTCGTCGTTGTTTTTGTGTCCTCCCTCCAGTTCTCAGCACCCTCCCTCTTGTCTTCAATGATCATGTTGTGCAAAATAATGCACGTAAACATGATGTTGCGGAGGTGCTTTGTGTACCAGTTCCGCGCCGGGTTTCGGTTCCCCATCGGGCTTAAAGAACACCAAATGCCTGTTCGATATCCTTCATCGCCGCTTCCTGCATCTTCTTGAACTGCGCCACCTTCTCGTCCGTTGCAAGCGGAGGAGCCTTGATCAGAGACACCCAATCCGGGTAGATCCCATCGGTTAAGTAGTAACCGCCGTCGTAGGGCTTTTCTTTCACCACAAATTGGCACGGTGGAGCCCATTCCTCAAGCACGTCCTCGAATAAGGGCGACTGATTGAGGACGTTCATATCGTTGTTGGAGCCGGCTACACCAAAAAAGGCGTGTCATATTCATAAATCTTGAGACGCCACGATCTCAAGAATCAAGGAACGCACGCCAATATCTCCTCGTGTGTAGGCAGTCGTCCACGCCTTCGGGCAATTCCTCCATGCTCAGTGCATGCAATCCATTCTACCTAGCATCCCTGGAAAACCGTGCCTCTCCTCGTGCATTTGCAGCAGCCGAGCGGTGTCTTGAGCATTTGGCCTCCTCCAGTTTACGTCACCGAAGAACTCGATGACAACTTTGCAGAACTTCTGGAGGTAAAGACGGCCAGTGCTATCTCCGATCTTCAAGTATTCATCAGATGTATCCGGCGCTCCACCGGTGGCTAGTTGGCAAATGACCATTGTGCATTTTTGCACCGACGTGAGGCCCCATTTGCGGTTGCATCTTATTTCTGTTGGAAGTACCGCACATTCTGCTCCAACGTCTTGCAAATCTTCAAATTCAGATGCTTGTGCATCCGAAAATGCCAGCGGAGAAATATTGGGTCATACGTCAGGTTGTCGTTGAAGTAGTCGGTCATCAACTGCTGCAGAGCTGCCTCGCGATCGCGGTGTACCACCGTCCTCTTCCCCTTCTTTTTTTCTTGGAGGCGAAGAGTCGAGCGGCAGCAGCTTGGAGGTTCGTCACCATCGATATAATCTCGCCGTCTGTGCCATGAGAAGAGTAGCCAGTTGAGAAGTTCGAAGAGAAAGACATTTTTTTGCGAAAACATAGAGAGAAAACTAAAGGAAGAAGGTGAATTTGGTGTGAAAAAAATTGTATGATGAAGTGGGGTATTTATAAGTGTGAATTTATAAAAAAAAAAACAGCTAAAATAGCCGTTTTATACCCATTGGCACTCGCCGTATTTAAAAAAATAAAATGAAATAAAGTCCAGCGCGTGCATTGCACGCGCCAGATCGAGACTGTCTCGTGGTGGCGAGACGGGCTCGAGCCGCTGGCTCCTGTAGCGGGCCGTCTCGTCGCCGCGGTGTCTCGAGACGGCCGTTCGAGACGTCCGCTGTGAGCCGTCTAATGATACATCAACCACTTTATAACCCCAACACACACCGGTCTTCTTCGAGAAAGGATCCAATAGAATGCCGAAAAAAGATTTGGCGACATGGTTTTTTGCGGGAACAAGGAGCAATTGGAATGACTAGAGAAGAAGCCGTCGTCGATGGTAACCACGCGCGCGGAAGATGGAGGAAGGCGCGGCGGTGGTGGCGGTGGTGGAAATGGGAGGTGACATAGAAACGATGTAGCAGAGGAGGGATCTAGCTCCATGAAGGGTCGCTTTGATGAGAGATGAGAGATGATAAGAGGCTTTGAACATTGGAGCAGAAGAGTGAGAAGGAGAGAGAAGATGGGAATAGAACAAATGAACGATGATGTGGTACGTGTGGCTGAGGATTTTGGCGGTGGTGGAGGTGGCGAGGGTTTGAAGATATGGTGATTTGGGGATTGTTAAATTCTGCGTTCGAGAAGAGCGTTCATTTGTCTCATTGTCCTCACCACCGCCGTTCTCACTGGATCCTTGTTTTCGCCGGAGTTAGTTAGCATCGTCTAACTCTTCACATTGTGAATTGAATACCGAAATTCATAATTATTCAGTTGAATATTACATGTTCACACATCATTTCGATCAAATTTTGTATTGTTCACTTTGAAAGTTTTTTTAATTAGGATTTTCATTTTTCGAAGCTAGAGTATTGGATTCCAAAGTTGTTTGGGAAAAGATTGAAATTGATGGTGTTTCAATTCCTTATGAGATAAATTGCTATTTCGACTTTAGTTTGATCCATTAAGAACTACCACAAAAGCTTAACTAAAGTGTAATTGTCATCTTTTCGACATCGTCCCAAGTTACCAAGATAACGTTACGTAGAAATGTCAAGTTAAAGAATTATACATTTCCTATCTCAACAATATCTTTTACGTCGATGATTTATTGGCCATAGGAACAAAATATATTCCAAACACGCCCACAAAGTAGCAAATTTTTAACGAGAGATAAAATAATGACATTAGAGTACTCCCAACAGCTCATTTAAATTCAATTTTAACTTTATATTTAGTTTAAAATAATTAAAATTTAGATAAAACTCCTTCCAACTTGATTTCTTAAATTAGATGGACCCTGTAAAAATATTTACACATCTCTAAATCCATTTTTATCTCACAATTTGAGTTGACCCACCAACTTCATAATATAATTAGTGAAAAATAGGCAAACTGATGTATTTGAATATAGTGACTTGAAATAGTATAGGAAAAAATTTAGGAACAAATAAAAGAACAAAATTTTAAAAACTCTGCTAGGAGTCAGAACATTTGGTCATACGTTTGAGAATAAATTGATAATATTTGCATATTCGAATTAGTATTCGAATTGGCTTCGAATATTTTGTTTTTATTCGTATTTGATTCGGAATGATATTCGCAAATATTGATTCGAATCAAATATTCGGTTCATTTTTTTGAGTTGATTATAAACATAGTATTCGAATATTCGATTCCAAATGATACGCTATTTAATTCGCAATTTTGAAGGAAATTTTCTTAAATAATATTTTACCTAAGAAACAATTAAACACTAAATTCAATAACAAATGTTATCTCCAATACATTTGCCTAATAAACACTCAATAATAATTCCAAAAACATAGATACTGGTAAAAGAAACAAAAAAGATAAGGTTGCACTGTTTCAGAAATAGGTTATTATTTTTATTTTACTTTGTCTTTTAATTTAATTTTTAAATATACATACATACGTACGTACATACATACATACATACATACATACATACATATATATATAAATATATAAATATATATTATATTCCGAATCGAATATTTTCGAATATTGAATCGAATATCATGATTTTGAATTCGTATTCATTAATTAACCGAATCAAAAAAAAAATATTCGTATATGTATTCGAATCATAAATTTTCGAATTCGAATATCACAAATCCGAATCGAATACTAAATCGAGCCAAAATTATTCGGTTCATATACAACCCTAGATGTGGAGGAAAAGCCATAAAGTTTCGAGCATCTCCAAGTAATAAATCTAAAAATCAATTATTTAAAGTAGGGTTAATTTACCTTAATATACTACCTTTTCGCATTTTGAAACTTGACATGACTTTCAAAAAATCTCTGTAAATACCCCACCTTTACATTCGTTTTGAATTTTGACATGGCGAGAACCTCTAGCGACAAACGTGACAACTTTCAATGGACGTCCCATTTTTTAATTGATGTGGCACTTCATTTTTTACGTGTATCAAAATAAGACTTAACAATTTGCATAGAGGCTCTAATTTAGGGTTCATTTCATTCAACATCCCTTCGTATATTTTCCGAGACGTTTTCATCACTAAGATGCTCGTCATGGTTGCAAATGAGGCTACAAAGTAAAAGATGGTGGAGACAGGGCATTGCTAGAGCGAGAATGAGAGTGAGAGTGTGTAAAATTCCAATTTAATTGAAAAGCTCTGAAACAATTAACTATGAAACTACTTTATTGTTTTAGTAAAAAAAATGACGTTGTTTCTCTTATCAGAAAGAAATTCCATGCGTAAATTCAGACAACCACATTAGATATAATTTAGGAATTTCGAAATTCATGTCAAATTTCAAACATATGCAAAGGTAGTGTATTATCGAAAAAATTTAAAAGTCATGTTAAATTTCAAAATGTGAAGAAGGTGGAACATAGTAAATATATAATCTGATACATTATGCCTGATTATGTAAACTCCTACAATTGCATTTACTTTCAAAAATGTTAACTTTGAACATAGATTGGCATACATTAAGATCAATTAAAATTTCATGAATGTAAATTAGAACAAACATAAGAAACTAATTAACCAACTAGATAAATATTAGTATCATTTATAACTTCAGATACATGGGAGAATGTTGTCATTTTTAACTCATTATTGCTAATTCTTTAAAAATTTATATGGGAGAATGTTGTCATTTTTAACTCATTATTGCTAATTCTTTAAAAATTCTACTATCTGTTTGCACATAGTACCTCAATTGAACGTTCATCAGAAAAATAATAATTTAAAATATTAGAAGACTTAGATGAATATTCAATATCAAAATATAATCAAATTATTATAAGTTAAACATTTTTTGTAATATATAATTATATTATAATCGGGCGCATTCAAATAAATATAGTAAAAAGTACTCCCTTCGTCCCGCCGAATACGGCTTAGTTCATATGGGCACGGAGACTAAAAAAAATAGTATTGGGTATAAAGAAAGTGTCTATAGTAGTAGATGGGATAGTTGAGTGTGTAATGGGAGTAAGTTAACAGGGCTTAGATGAGATGGTGAACCATGTATATAAACTAATTGTTTCCTTTAAAGGAAACATGTCAAATATAGTGGGACGTCCCAAAATTAAAAGCAGGTCGTATTCAGTGGGACAGAAGGAGTACTAATTATATACATAAATCAACTCATTATAATATTATAATATTAGAAAATAATAAAACAGAATATGAGAAATGTCTTGGTGCATTTACTTTGATAAAAATATTTCCACTGGAAAATGATAGATAAAAAAAGATGACAAAATATTAACATTTACATCATTTTTTTTTTTTTATCACATGTTTACTAGAATGGAAAAGATAATTATCATATAGTCCCCTCACCCCTTTCCCATTTTTGGAAAATATTATCATACCCCTCACTCATGTTAATATTTCCACAGTCGGTAAGAAATAGATGGAAAATGAGCTGTTCGGAAAGGTTATCCATTATGCCCCACGAAAATTAAACAACGTAATAAACGTGTGAAAAATAATGAAAAAAAGGTAAAAATATTTCTTTACTACCCTTTTCCATCAAAGTAAAGACACCCTTATAAAAAAATAATTAACAAAAACCTACAATTGCATACGTTTTGTTTTATAAATTTGGCATTTCTCCAAATAGTTGTATTTCAGGATAATCAATAAGACATGTATATCGAGAACGAGAAAACAACAATATTATCAAAAGCTTCTCAAGAAAACAATATTATAAACCAGCCGCGTTTTACAGATGTTGAAAACTCTGTAAATTATCCAAAAGTAGGTCAAATGATGATGGTAACCGACTCTCTCTCTCTCTCTCACATACACACACACACACACATCGTGAAAGAAGTGTAGGCTCGACTTATAAGACAATAGTAGAATTCGAACTAGTAAGTTATAGACGCTACTCAAGTATCAAAAGCTCTCCACTTTGATCATTCAAAAATGAAAAACATCAAGCAACGGCCATTTCAAAATCAGTTTGAATGACTGTAACTGCATATCCTTTGGCAATGAACACTACAAGACTTCTAGGTTCATAACAAAATTGCTAAGATTGATCAATGAATCAAAAATCTGTCACAGCATTTAATGTGCAAGGTGTTAGCATTGTTGCATACCAGGAGTATCAACAATGGCAAGCGCCTTGCTTTTATGCAACCGAGCATCTAATATTTACTTGGGAATCGCCTTTTTCCAGACTCCAATCAACCTAAAAGCCGTATGCACCACAAAGTTAACCAATGCCTTCACAATTATGAAGATGTTCCATCAATATACAATACCCTTACCTACTCGTCTTTGGAAGTTTTAAGCAGGCTCGTACAGACCTAAGACGTGCCCATCAGCACACTTCAGTGCAGCCACCTGTTAAAACCCATGCAAAACGGTAATGTTTTTCCCATCCAAAATGGTTCAAGAAAGAGCTACTAACGGAATTGGAGATTACCTTTCCATGGATTTCATGCTTGATTGGGCCATCCAGTTCGGCACCTAAGGTCATCAGTTTCGTCACAGAACTATTGATGTCGGTTACTGTAAATGATAGGAGTGATGAATAACCTTTGTGTTCAACATGCTCGCTGAGAAAAGAAAACAAAAATATAGACGAGCTGGTTAAATATGAATAGTCTTTACTCTTTGATCATATCTATCCATCTATTTTAGAGATTTCTAAATCGGGTCTCACAAACACCTAACCAACACAAAGAAAAGGCGTTGTCCTCAAGGATTTCAAGCCAACCGTTGTAACACAAAAGAAGCCATGAAAGCCACAAGGAGAAGTTCATAAAATATATTGGGTGAAGTTTATTTGCAAATAACAAAAGGGGGGCATCGATAGTTGATAGTTGATACAGTGTGGGACAAAATGAGCGTCCAATTTGAAATGTTTCAAAGCATATAATTATACTCAACAGCATGAACTTCAGAAACATTAAGACAAAAAAATCATAAGATTGCTGCAAATCAAAAGTAATTTCTAGGGTTCTAACCAAGGTTTTGCCAACTATATCACCAGAAAATTCCAACTTAACCAAACATTCAATCACTTTGTTCTTTAAACACAAAAATAAGCAATAATTTTAGAAAACCAAATTCTAATTCCGACTACAGAATCAAATGATTTAGATTGCATTTAAATAAAAGTTGGATTTTTTTCGCGCTGCTCCACAGAAACCTATCTTCTAATCTTTTGCAGCACCACAACTCTTAAAATACTACCCAAATTCATCGACATTAACATAATTAATCGAGAAACAATTGGAATTAAGAAGAAAAGACAATGAATTTATAGAGATACGAAACGCACCGAGGAGAATGAAGGAGAGCAAGCTTGAGCGGGCCGGAATGGAGCTCGGCCCATCGGAGGGTGCAGACATCAATGGTGAAACCGAGGCCTTCGGAATAAAATCTTGCCGCTTTCGGAACGTCTCGGTGTAGCTGCACCAAGTATCTGAAACTCGCTGCCGCCATTCGCAGTTCTCTCAACCTCCGCGAGAGGGAAACGTCGTCGTCGTGAATGGGAGTTTCAGGCGATTCCAATTTCGTAGTCCTAGTCACTTGTAACTTTTCTTTGGGTTATTATGTCACTTTTTAATTTTTAGTTTTTAAAAAAATTTAGATTATATTAAATTAAATTAGGAAAAATTTTCCGCCTAAATTCTAGTTGTCCTTCCATTACTTTGTATGTAATTATGTTCAGTGATTAATTTATTTTTATTTTAATTTAGTTTATATTCTCAATGTAATCAAAATTTGTATCTGTGTATTCATTTATTTATTTATGTGGATATACTGTATACATATATATTTTTATTTTTATTTTTTGAAAACTCATCTTCTATAATTGGTTGCAGTTTTATTTGTTTATAATTTTTGGAATGATATGGAGTGTTACTTAAATCAAATACAAGAGATCAACACCAATAATTGTTTTTCCTTGGTGGACGAGAAGAATGCAATAAAATTATTTTGTAGTGTAATTTTATTTCTTTTAAACATTTTCTTTAAATTTTTAATTATTATTAAGTGGATTGATATTTTTTTATATATTAGAAAATTAAAATGCCCTGCAACGCGGAAATACAATACTAGTAATTGAGAATAACAAAAACCTGAAGTAAAAATAAAGAAATTTAATAAGAATTTGGTGAAGGTAAAAATTGAAGGCGAATTTAAACGTTTCAAAAATCAAACAATATTTTTTTGAATTAATAGGTGAAAATACCCTTTTTTGAAAGAGAAGATAAATAATACCCTATAAGTTTTAAAAGATAAATAATACCCCTATTTACCAAAATACCCACTCATTTTATACTTCTCTCTCTAACGTGAAAAATTCTCTCACTCTGCCTTCTCGGTGTTCTCTTCTGCTCCGCCACCTTCAGACGGCTTGCTAATGAACTCCTCCGGCTTCATATATGTTGATACAGCTTCCCTCCATGTATTTGGCGGCAAAGGAACAAGCCGCTGCACACTCTCTCCACTTCCCTCTCAATGTCATGTACGAACATGTGCGTTCCTCCACCGCAGCCGTTTCTAGTCGAGCCATAACTCCGGCGGTGAATATCGCCGCCATCCTCCCCAGCGACTCGACGGAGTATCCCGTCGGACCGTCGATTACGATCACATCTGCAGTTGGAGAAGAGTAGGTTTTGCACCGGCCGGCAGTCCTTGTCGATCTCCGCTTCGAAGTGCTTGATCAAATCAGACAATTCGCCGACTTTGGTGGTGAATAGCACGTCGTAGGCCTCAATCGGCGGATGCTGCCTCTCATGTATGTTGATACAGTTGTTCATGTATGCTACTCATACTTGCATTTATCTATTTTTCATGTATGCTTACATACTATCATGTATGTTGATACAATTGTTCATGTATGTATATTTCATGTATGCTTTCATACTATCATGTATGTTTCCTACTATCATGTATGCTTCCATTTGTTTTCATGTATGTTGATACAATTGTTCATGTATGCTACTCATACTTGCATTTATGTATTTTTCATATATGCTTTAATACTATCATGTATGCTTCCAATTGTTTTCATGTACTCTCTCCGTTTACGAATAAGTGTCCACTTTGGAACAGTAATCATATTAGTGAATAAGTGTCCACTTTGGAACAATAACCATGTTCGTGAATAAGTGTCCACTTTGCCTTTTTGTACAATATTACCCTCTTTACTTTACAGAAATTACTATCCTTTGTCATTTAGGACCCCACCTCACATCAACTTTATTTCTACCTTTTTATCATCCCAACAACTTTATTCTTACTTTTTGGTCAATACCACTTTTTTTTGTCATTACTACTGTTTTTTTGCCATTATCTCACTACCCCTATATCCTAACTTTTACCCCACTCACTTTCACTGTATCAGCTTTCTTAATCTCCGTGCCCAGTATAAAGTGGACACTTATTCCTGAACGGAGGGAGTATGTAATTTAATGTATGCATTTTCATGTATGCTACTCATACATGATGCACATACATGTATGGTATTCATGTATGATTTATATATGATTTTCAACTATCTGTTCTCATAGGTTGTTTATTGTTTCGTGTATGTTAATGTTGATGTAGTTGTTCATGTATGGTTTGACTACCATGTATACTTTAATAGGTTGTTTAGTGTTTTCATGTATGCTTCGATTGGTAGTTTAGCAGTTTCATGTATTCTAATGCAGTTTGTTCATGTATGATGCTATTTGTATACGCGTATATCTCCTATTCATGTATGGTTTACTTGTATATTTTCTAATATTTGTTAATCATGTAATGCTACTCATGTATGATGGTCATACATGAGTATCATATATGAAACTATTTTCATGTATGATATTCATGTATGTTTCTCATGTATGTTGCCGAAAAAAAGTCGTCGGAAGGCTGTCGGAAAATTCTCGCCGGAGTTGACCGGCGTTGACCGCCATCGTCGGAGATGACTGTTGCCGCCAAAAAAAATGGTGAATACTGTTGTTAGAAGTGAGAGATGAGAGAGGAAGAACAAAGAAATAAAAAAGAAGGAAAAGGGCATGCTAGTCATTTTACATGATTTTGGGGTAATTTTTATCTTTTCTTTATTGAGAGGTATTATTTATCTTTTATTTTCAAAAAGGGGGTATTTTAACATTTCACTCTTTTTTTTATCTGAACACCAAACAATGTTAATATCGTGAAATCAAAAAAATTGCGTTCCAAATTCTCTTTGAGTGACGATAAGAATGATATGATCAGATGAATATCAGCCCTTTATAACCAACACAATGTGGATCACCAATAGATAACTTTTGCATTATGAAATCACCGAAATATTGAACATCAGTACCAAAATATTGACTTCAAGACATTATTACAAAATTATTGAAATGGTACGAACTATAATTCATTAATTTGTTAAATTTAAAACGTTTTAATTTTATTGCAGAATTGACCAAACATTATGACATACAACTACTAGTAACTAATATGATATCAAAATTGTAGTAAAATTAAAAAGGCTTTCATATTACAAAACAACTACTAGTAACTAATGATATCAAAATTGTCGGAATGGTTTCTGTAGGATTCTAGTGAACTGCAAAAGAAATATGTGAACAAAGTTGTTGCTAAAAAGAAAACAAAAGAGTCCCTCCTTAATCTACAATTTCCTTCATCTAAATCTACAAATCTTACACCTTTAGTCAACCTTCGGCAAACCTCTGGGATTCCTCGTACGAGATTGCTGCCCTTCCAGCCTTGCTTCAATCAACTTCGCCTTCAACGTGTTCGGTTTCACGCTATTCGGACATATCGTAGGATACTCGGACACATCAGGATCCATTGACGACACTTCGGACGTCCACTTTTTGGCGGGACTAGTGGGGCCCACGAACGAGGAAGGGTCGAAGAACCCTTCCACGCGATGGTTATCTTGTCCCAGTCTCGATGCAGTTCTTGCATCATGCATATCAACATCATCAGTTGTCCCAGTCTTTCCTTCACGACAGGATCTTTGCAAGATCTCGCCTTTCCTTGGCATTCTAGGATGACTGGCCTCATTTGAGTTCACATTTCTTGATTTTGTCGATCCCTCATTCACTTGTTGGTGATGGTGATGGTGGAGCTGCTCGTCAGCCTGAATATGTGAGGAGGATAGATCGGCTCCCCTCCGTGAATGTACCTTCTCATTTCCTGGTTTTAGCCGCATTGTCTCCCTGTTACGACCATCAGAAGCTGCTTCCACTTGCTTAAAACTATACCCTCTAGAAAGACAAGGACGAAGGTTGGTCGTTCCAATAGAGTCGTCTTCTTCATCATTCCCACGCCAAGGAGCACTTGCAGGTTCGTTCAAGTGTAACGACTCCAAAGAATGTGGAGCTGCACGGCTCTGAGAGGGACTTTTTGACGATGAAGTATCTGCATTCTTCCCAGAATGATCAGATTGTTTCTCTCGAAGAAAGGCTTCAATCTCGAGGCACAGCTTGTCCAAGGCAGAGTGTTGTTCTGAGATATCACTAGCATCTGCAAGCTTCATCTGGGCTCGTTCATCCAGCCATGCTTCAGAAATATGAAGAATTAATCGATCGTTTCCTTCCACTTTTCCAATCTGATCCTTACAAAATTTGTGTTTAGTGAGACGTACTTCTTGCTCATAATCTCGTATTCCTTTAGCAAACTCATCACACAAGTCTTCCAGCAGTATCCGAGCTTTCCTCTCCCTGTCAAGTTCTCTCAAAACATTAGAAAACGAGCATTTCATCTGCGAGAGCTCCTTGGCTAGCTTGTGATGGCGCTTTTCTGAATGTTTTCTTGATTCCAGTTCATGTTCTAGCTTGTCTTCGACTAACTTTACAGCATCCTTGATACGTTTCTGCTCCCTCTTACGAGCAACTTTATACTCGGTCATTTGCTTTGTTAAATGATCGATTTCATTCTGATCTCTTTTCTTCTCCTGCCTCAGTTCTTGAATTTGTGCCTGGGACTGCTCCAGTTCCCTCTTCAGAGTTCTTACCAACGACATATCCAATACATGCTTCTCTTCGAGGCTCCAAATTCTGTTCAGCACTTTGAGTAACTCAGTTGAGCTTTTGAGACTGTAACTCGACTCTCCAAATTTACCATTCGAGACTAAAGAACTGTTACGCGGAGCCATCTGCAAGCAAAGATAAATTAAGTAATCTATGAAAAATCAAAATGCAATATTCCCATCCCAATCAAAACATTCAGCATTTGCTCAAAAGATCGCTGTATAATCAAAGATACCTCCATTGAACTCGAGCAGCTAGCAGGGGACAGAGGCTGTTGAGCTTGCTCAGCCTTGTCGATTCTTGCATTATGCTGCGCCAGCGAAGCTGCAAGCTGCTTTCTAAAACTCATGCCGCTCGTCTCCTGTGGAAATCGAGAGCAAGAATCACAAATAAAGCCAACAACCACAAGTTCTAAGATAGAATCCCAAGATAGTGAAAAAATGTGCAAAGCAAACCTCAACAATGACCAACTTCTTCATTTTCATTCAGAACCAATTCATTTATCCACATAGTATTCTCACAATTAAACGATCATCATATATAGAGGCAGCACAGTTCAACAAGCACAAAGCAAGAGAGCTCATCGAATTTTAAACACAGAAAAGATTGCACAGATGCAATCATAAACCCTAAGCAAGTCAAGAAGTTCAATCATCCAGAGATAAGAAAACCTGACACCAGTCATTAAGCTATAAACAGTCTTACTTATAAACAAAATGAGGTCCCTTTTGTTACACAATTAGAATAAGGATAAAAGTGTGCAAATTGTTGCAACAGTAGACATGAGCGACATTGATGGCAATATTTATATTTTGAACAAGAAATTAGATAACACAAAAACAAACCCAAAGTGGCCAAATCTTTCTTATTTTAGTTAATTGTGAGGAAGAAATCCAAGAACATTTACATAAAAAGAAAAACAAGAATGTTTCAAGATTTTCACCTCCTCTTTAGAGGGACTGGTAGCTGCTGCCTCCTCCAAATCCTTAGAAATTGCAAACCTGTGATCGTTGGCAATGGGGCCATTTTTGTTAATGTTGGCCACCCTGTGAATGTGATTGAGGTGGGGCTCCATCTCCCACAGATTGGCACCCAATTTTCTGGCGGAAAGAGTGTTTGAGTTTGTGAAAAAGTTGGAATCCTGAATTAGGGTACCATCAGGTTGAAGTATTCCGAATTTCCATGTGGGAGATGGAGTGGATTTTCCCTCTCTTTTCCCTACCCAAATCCCGCGCATCAACTTTTCCACCATTAATTCACCTTCTCTTTTTCTCTCCCCTTCCTTTACCTTTTCCTCCCTCTTCATTTCCCCCTCTCTCTCTCTCTCCAACTTTCAAATTCTTCCGGCGCCTACTCTCTGCCTCTCTCTACAAATTATTGGAACTAGACTGCGGCGTCATTGCTGAGTCACACACGCACACGCACTGACTGATAAAAGTCCACACACACCAGATAGATCTTCAATAAACTCTTTTCTCTTTGTCTGCTCGTCTTGATGAACAACGCAATTATGCACCTGCCTTCCAACTAAATCTTTAAAGAGCTCTCTCTCTCAGTCTCTCTCTCTCTCTCTCTCTCTCTCTCGGGCGATCGCTTTATGACAGGAAAATTTTGCTGCCTTTATTCAACGCTTTGATTGCATGCCTTGCTCCTCAAAAGCGATGGCTATGGAGGAATAAAGCGATTTAGGGTGGGGTTAATGCTAAGCATTTGCAATCGCACGTAATCAGTGGGGAACATCAAATTAGGGTATAATCTACGATAATTTTATCCCCTTTTTGCCAGAAATATTAATAATAATGGCTGCTTCTGTACTATGTTTTCACCCCCAACACGTGGCAATCTTAGCTACTTCTTTTCTGCCTTAATACTTTTTGTTCCCCCATTTTTGGCTTTCTTTTATTGTTATTTTTATTTTTTTCAAAGGTCACTATTGTTATTGTTTATTTAATTTGTCTTCCAATTTTAGGTTTTCAAATTATTGCATAGGTAGAGCTTGCCACACAATATATTTTAATCACTGTTTATTATTATTATTATTATTATTATTGCAGCTATTGTTTAAAATATATCATAATGTACCCCAAAATATCAGATAGATTTTCTCGTCACGAAAAGGTACAAATAATAAATCACTTTATGGCTGTAAATCACAGTCCCATTTTGAGAAAAAAGTAGTTCTCTTATAGAGATATCTCGCACATGTGAGTATCTCATATCGTCTAAGATAATTTAAGATTCATAGAATTAAGGAGAGTTTTATCAAATAAAATTGTACTATTAATGATTTATTTCTTAAAATAGCATAATGAGGCAGGTAGAACACGTGTAGCATCATTAACTTAACTAATATAGTCGTAAATTAATTGAAAAGGGATATCGAAATTGATTAGTATCTTACTAAGGCATGGCCAACTTTTCGTCGAAACCAAAATTTTGCATGTTAATTGTGGTCCACATGCTACATCACACATAGATGTAGTGTGATCAACATCATTTACCCGCACTTTCCCAAATGCTTGTTCAAATTAGGTCAAATTACAAATTTTCCCCCACCATTTTCTAAATTCTGATTTAAAATTAAATTTTTTAATTTTTGAAAAAAAAACACCACCTTTTATATTTTCTTAATGTTCTCCCGCGTTTAATTTTTTTTCCAAATTGAAGCTGAATTGGACGTCGCAAATATTTATATAGCAAATTGTGAGTGCTTTCTTCTCAAATTATTTTCCCAATTTCTCAACTTCGATTTAGGGAAGAATTGAACGCGAGAGAACATTAAGAAAATTAAAAGGTGGAGATGTTTTTTAAAAAAAATTAAAAATAACCAGAATTTTAAAAAAGGTAGGTAATTATTTTTCAATTTGGCCTCCAAATTATGCTCGTTTTGTGTAGTTTAATCAGTACCAGCATTTTACTAGGAAGCTCATATACCATAATGAAGTCACGTGACTCACGTGGTCGTTCATACTAAAATATATCATGTGTTAAATTTTTGCTCTTTCGTAATTCTGATAATATTAACCCTGAAAAGTATTTTCTAATTGATATTTAAATTAATAAAATTATCTACCGGTCTATATTATCTATATCCTATATTAAAGCACAGTTCAGGGGCATTATTATAATTTGACTCAATTCAGTTTTTAAATTTTTTATTCTTTATTTATTTTTTTTAAAATTTTGCAATCGGCGGTATTCGTCATTCACACACCGTTTCTTCACACCTTTATACGCAAAATTTACCCTAATTGTGAAGAGAGTTCCGCAAGAAGATGACTGGAATTAATCAAGCGAGATTGACGGCGGCGGAGTAATTCATAAAATGTGTAAAACACAAGACACTAGATCAGCAGCGAATAAACCCAATTTCCATAGCAGAGGATAATAAATTGTGCTACTCCGTTGGCAACATACCATATTATATTAGAATGTACTGTATCCGTCATTTTCACGCACATTTAATGTTGTCGATGCGTAGTGTATCTAATGTTTCACTTTACATTCTTATGTTGGCAATACTTTTGAGGACTACAGTGAGAAACATGCATATACTATTTTTGTAGGTATTTTCTTCATCCTATTCCAGTTTCTCTATTAATAGTACCTGCATTTTGGTGAGGGATTTACTGTCTCCTCAATGTCATGAATTTTATACATGATTTTGAGTGAAATCCTATATTTACTGCTTCCTACTTCTCTCTAATCTCTTCGTTTCAATTAATATCTGGATATGCACTCAGTGAAAATCCTTCATAGTATCTAAACATGGATACATAAACAAATTAAGAAGTTTCTTATAGCAATGGTAAATGTTGGGTTCTTCACCATTCTCCTAACATTTGCACACTTTTAGTATTTGGAAATTAGCACTTTCATGTAATTTCTTCATTCCATATATATTTCCATAAAAATCCTTTCCACTGTATTTAACAATTAATGAATGTATTGAGGAAATATTTGGATGTTTGTAGCATTGAAACTATTGGAAGAGCAACATAATTTTAGGTGTTGATGGCTCTGGTGACTTGGTGAAATTAACAATTTAAAGCTTCAGGAAGAAGATCGAGATGGAGAGATTTGGCATTTAAGTCTCGATGTTCTCAGTTTGGTTGGGATTCGAGTGTAATCAAGGTAAGATGTTGTTAGACTGTAAGTCTCGAGCTTTTGGGTGGGAAATGTTGAACTTCAAGATTTCATGAAATAATTGATTAAATACCACATGAGACGTGAATGGCTTCAAACTTGGTTTCTTGATTTGGATTTGGTGGCATTGTCGAATTTTGAGCATTATTAATCGTACGGTTTGGTTGTTTGCTCAGTTTTTTCTATTGTAAATAAATTGATTGAAAAGTGTGTGGTGTGGGGTATTGCCTTCTTATCGACGGAGGATGGAAGTTTTCATTGAGGAAGGATGGCTTTCTACCAGTTTCATATAAGAAAAATGATAGTATATATGTTTAGTTTCTCCACATATTTTGCCACAAACAGATCAAAGGCCAGAATATGTTGATGGCAACTCCGATAAGTACCATAACATTAGTACCACTTATTTACAAGACCACTATCCGGAAATATGAATGGCAGAGCAAACAGAATTGAAGAAAAAAAACAGAAACAGTGCAATAAATTTAGGAGTTTGAGTTAATTCATATTTTATTAATTGCTCTCCTATATTCTACTATTTAACATATTATTTAAACATACTATTGTACATATTTCATTTTCACACAATGAAATCAAATCTGTCGCAAAGATAAAATTAAACTGTTGGTGCTTGATGTACCATTAGTTCAATCACGAACCAATTTTTATGGTGTTGGGGTAGCTATATCTATGTGAAAATCCTACAATTTTTGTAGTCTAGACATCGATATATGAAGCCAGATATCTATTGAATTAGACTAGGTTTCATTGTCCCTAGATATTCGAGCTCTCTTTCTAATATATAATGTGTGGTTGTATGAGATTTATTTTATTTCCCTGTTTAATTCGCTTGATTTTATCTTTAATATTATTATTATAGATGGTATATAATCTTTAAATAAAATTATTGTAGCGCATGAGATACACGTGCCGCGCGTAGAGGCGCGTGCATACATCTCACGCACCGGGTTGGACGGGTCTGAGTTCAGGTGTTGCACGGTAGAGAACATGCACCAAAGTTTTTGTCAAATTATATTTATCGAAATAACTCAATATAAGATTTATACATTTCGGCAAACTCACTTCAAGAATTAAAAGTGGAATACTAATTCCACTTTAATTTTCATATTATAAATTTTATGCTTTACATTTAAGAATTCATGATTTATTAATTTTAATTATCTGTTACTATATAATTTGATAAAACCGTGCAACGCACGGGACACAAATTCTAGTTATTATTAATTAAAAACCAAGATCTTAATTTCCAATTACATAATTGAGCCAATCCTGTCACCTTACTTGGCCTGGCCCACTGAAAGAGACAAAAATTGAGGGCCCATTTCAAGAAACAGCCCAATTACGAACTTAATTGAAAAGTGGTCCACATTCTACAAATCTGGACATAATTATTAATGGGCCCCTAGTTCAACAAGATTTTATATTAAATCTTTTATTGTTGGATCATATAATCCATCAATTTTCAATGTACATGAGCAATTGGGCATATGATGAAACTGAATCACTCTCATACGAGATGTAAACAAGAGAGAGAGGGGGAGAGAAGGGAGGCAACCTGCTCAAGATTCATGTTCAATCCAAGATTGAAGATAACAGACAGTTTACTTAACTAAAGAAAGAGACTAAGTAGCTAATATGCAAATTCCAATAAACAAATATGGTTTAAACTTTGATTCTTATCAACCAGAATTGAATTTGTGAATGTAAAGAATAATAATATTAGCATGAACATTTTCAGCAGCTCTTCCAGCTAACAGCATCATCGATATAAATAAACCTTGCTACGAAATTGAAGAATCGCCATAAATATAACAATAAGTAAGTTAAAACCTAAGCATTTAACTTACAGAGACATGGCATCAATCAATGGTTGCTTCGATGTAAGATCGGACGAACTCCAACACGGGCAGGAGAGCTAGGGCGCAATGTCAAGCCTCGGTTCGAAGCAAAAGCCGGTGAAGAGCTGAAGGGGGAACCTCTTGATCACAGGGCATTTCTGGGACCACCTCCACTGCTTCTGCTTGATATCAAAAACGAGGAGCGCAGGCGCCCCATAGCTCTGAATGTATACGAGATCGCCCGTTCCACTGCTGGCAAAAACGTCGTCAAACTCACCAAAACCTTGAAAATACTTGTGTGGCATTCGGGCTATCTCTTGCCACTCTCTCCCGTTCAAAATCCAGATCCCAATTCCCTTAATGACCCCCGGCCGATCATGTTTGCCAATGCCCCCAACCATCACAAGCTTCTCGTTTAAGTTCATAAGACGGCCGCATGTAAGAGAACATGGCACCGGGACAAAACTCTTCATCAGCAATCCATAAGGCGACCGGGTTCTGAGGTTATACATAATAAGGCCGTGGCGATTGTCCGGACCGCCACCTCCAATCGGGTAAATTAAGAAATATAACATCCCATCACATATAACACTCTCGTCACCGGCTCTCCACCCCGATAAAACCTCTGTCAGAGCCGTGAGCCACAAGCTCGTTTCTGAATCATAGAGATGGATAGAGAGATCCCACTGAAAGACATTTTCAGGGACCTGCTTAGATTTAACAACCAAGACATTGTAACTTTGGGTCCCTCTGTTGACCGAAATGGCCAAAGCACTGTAGTCAGGACATCTAGGGCCCAGAGGCTCATCTAGCCTGTTGCAAGATTTGGTGATCGGGTTGCATACATACAGCTCACTCCTGCTGACATTATCCATAAAGCAGACTAGGCCGCACGAT
Source organism: Schizonepeta tenuifolia (assembly GCA_029490685.1). NCBI lineage: Eukaryota > Viridiplantae > Streptophyta > Magnoliopsida > Lamiales > Lamiaceae > Schizonepeta > Schizonepeta tenuifolia. The sequence continues at coordinate 54,979,236 of CM055957.1, read as the reverse complement.
GAAGCAACGAACCAATTGGATTTCTCAATGCATGGGAGGTCGATGCCATACCACTTTCGAAGGATGGGATCGTACGCATAACCAATAGGGTCATCAGAGCTTGTGAACATGAAGTACCACGGCTTCTGTGACAACGCATGAGAATTGTTCCAGAGAAATCTCTTCGATGTCACTATCTCAAGCCATCTCTTACACACACAACCGGCCCTAAAGATGCTAGGAATGGGGAGATAGGATAGTATTCGTTCCAAAAGATCATCGGGCAAAATTAGATCCATAGAAACTGCAGAAACTTCTCTGTCTGCTTCTTCATTAAGCTCCGGGAATGAATCCAATCCCACAGTGACTTCTCTGTCGATACAATGACTGACCCATGAGATTTCATCCTCCATTGTTGAACCTACGAAACAAATGTTCGATAAGCAAATATACACAAACCTCTATAACTTCTTTCACATTGCAATGGTGCAAAATAAAAGAGCCAATTAATCATATCACATTGCATCAGCATAATCTTACGAAACAAAATAAGTTAATAGAAATTTAATGCTAAAAAAATTAAAAATATCACTAATGACATGATCACCACAAATCTACAACTACTATGTTTATTCATCAAGACTAAATCTCGGTTCATGTCAACATCCCTTACAAGATACTCGATTTGAATCATTCGAACGGCCAATGAAATGACAAAGTTCTTTCAACTAGCATAAGAAACATGTGTATCCCGATAGATTCCAAAATATGCAACAATATGTGTGTTTGTGTTTGTGTGTGAGTGTGTGAGTGAGAGAGAGAACCAACAAAAACAAGAATATCTCAACACAAGTAAATCAAAGCAAAAGGACAGAACAGAAACCATAAGATTAGAAGAGACAACCTCAGCACAATTCCAGATCTACACATTTATATCTAGAACAAAAGAGATCAATGTTAGATTTTAAACAACAAGCAACCACATATTTTAGCAAAACCATTATGAGGGTTGAAGTGCTTACAAACAAGAAAGAGATTACATTTAATAGGCTATAGACGCAACAAAAAATCTAGCAACAAATTTTATTTTCTAACACAAAAAAGGCAAAGAACATTAAGAGAGATAGGGTGTAGACCCTTAGCCTTTGGACTACACACATCAATGAGGATGCATTGTTTACTATATTAATTTAACAAACAACGACTACTTTAAGAATTTCACACCTAACCTTGAAAAATTGTATTCTTAAAAGCTGCAAAGAAAATGAAACAATGTTAGGTGAAAGAGAAACAAACCGCCCAATCAGAAGTAAGAATGGAAAATTCCAAACACCCCATATCAAGAAAGACAAATCATCACATAATCAGAAGGAAAAAAAGAAGAGCCTCCAACACAAACAGATCTCAGTACAACTTCAAAATCCTATCAGCAATAAAAGAACAAAGAAAATGATTTCTCCAAACAAAGATTCAAAGATTGTACCTTTGAGAAACGGGTCTCCCCAATAATCTCAAAACCCTCAAGATTCGACACGAAAACGCATAAGCACAAATTTTTTGTTCTCACAGGAACATTCGAGAAGCAGAGAGATAACCAAATATAACTAAATATATAGGTATGTTGTCTCCACCAATGTCACATATATAACCGGGCAGAGAGAGAGAGAGGGGTGGGGGGGGGGGGGGGGGGGGGAGAGGTTTATTAATTCTCGGTTTAGTTTTGTTGCCCCTTCTACTTTCAAATGATGTAGCCGAAACGACAGGAATGTATGAACGAAAGAGAAGGGCGCATAAATTGGTTTTGTTGAAATAGACAAATTTGAGTTTCACAATCACTCAGAGTTGAGGTGTTTTTCAAGGAATTTGATCCAGGGTTTTTAATGGCTGACAGTGAAAACTAAAAAACCCACAAAAATAAACTAAAAATAAGTAAAAGTATAAAATTGTGGACAACTTTTTCATTGTTTTGGTCACAATCATAATGGATGGTGTCTTACTCATCATCTATCTCGCTCGACACACACATACACACACAGTGAGAGACCGTCCATTTTCTTCCTTACGCATTTATTTTCTTTTTCATTAGTACTTTTTTTGGCTCACTTCTTCCAATTTCGACCCCTTTCATCGACACCAACTCTCTCTTTTTTTAATTTCCTTTTCTACTGTTTGTTTCCTTCGTCCGGAGGTAAACTCTGCCAATATTTTATTTTAAATTTTTAGTGAAATTATCAATTATTTCCTAATCTTAGCAATTTAACAAATACTGTACTATGATAGCTTTCAAACAAAAAAATTATAAAAGTATTTCAAAATTTAGATAAATTATTAAATCTATTACCAAAATATGTCTCCAACAATGGAAAAATGGAATGGCACGCCAGAAACCAACATAATTCTTTTATTCAAAAGAGTAGTGATAATAATATCTCTATAAGAAAATTACAGATAATGAGACATAATGTCCTACATATAATTTATTTTTTTACCTATATATTTTGAAAAATGGTTTTCATCGAACCCTTAATTTTCAAATTTCAGTTTTATTCTTTTCTCTAATTTACCTCTATGTTTTTTGTACTGTTTTAATTATCATCATAATTTTAATTAGGAATATGTATTTTAGCCTTAAAATTAAGTAACTAAATAATCTTCTGGGGCATGGGATGTCAAGGAACCCCAACAATTTGTTAAAATAGTAGGGATATATATATGAATAAAGATATCCGGCACACTGTGGCCGGCCACACGCGTAAAAGAAGGAAAATTGCCTATAAAAATGGAAATAATCATATTTCCTCTTTAGGGTTTATGCTTCTCAATTAGGGTATATTTCCATTTTAAAAACATATATTACTATTTTTAGCTCGTGTGGCTGGCCACAGTGTGGCCGAATATCATTACCCTATATATATATATATATAATTTAACATATTTAAATTAGACTTAGGAAATAAAATACAAATATAATCATGGGTGAATTTGTATATTTTGGTTCAAATCAACTAGGTTATGAGTGACTTAAATTAAAGTTAAAGACTCAATTCTATTTACAAGGATAACACACACTCATAATATTATTATAATTTGTTCAGTCGTTTGAGTGATTGGTTTTGATTTATAAGTACAGTATATAGGAATTGATTATATTCAACATAAAAGAATATTGACAAAGCTACTGAATATGTTCAAGGGTTGTATTTTGTTAATTATCGGAGTTAATTTTTTATTTTAATGTTGTGATGTAATTTAATTTATTCTTATTTATTTCTAATTTTACTTTTAACTTTAAAAAAAATTATAAAGTTATGATATAGATCATTTCAGAAAAAAATTATTGATAAAGTAGGACTCCCAACAGTAAAAAGTTTGGGCTCCGCCACTGAATATGTATATCTTGTTATTTATAATTTATATTTTATTCAAATTATTGATGATAATAGTTGGATTTATTATTTTCGTCCATAAAATAATTAGAATAATTAAAATGAAATGCAATAGTAAATTTATATTTTTTATTTATACATTCAAATAATATTTTGAGATGTAGATATTTAATATGGAAATTACTGAGTTTCACATGTATTTAAGTAGTATATTAATACCTGAAAAATTCAGATGGAGTATTTAACAATGTCATTTTCACACATGCTGGAGAGATGCTCCGGTTCGGTGACTAGATTTAAAATATTCTAGATGGAGTTCGATGTCATTTATTCGATAATTCGGATGTTCTAGAATAAATTTGTATATAAATTTGGTAAAAACGTGGAATGCTGGAATATAATATAATAGTAGTATTAATTTTCGTTTTTTGTTATTTTATTTAGCTTGATATCATGGATCGGACTGTGGTTATTTGATGATTCATTGATTTCAAAGCAAAGTTTTCTTTATTCTTATTCCAAGTTTCAAAGCTTTGATTTTCTTGACACTTGGAAGTCGGAATCCCATCTTTTCTCACACCAAATCTCAATCAGGCATTCTTTTACTTTAAAATTTTGAAGATTTACATAAAGTCCCTAAGGAACACGAGATTTTCTCATTCTATTCAGTAAAAAAAAAAAACAAGATGATGCCTTCCTTATTTATTTATTTATGAATATTCATGTAAATATTAGTTTTATGACTTTGGACTATCGTTATAGTTTTGATAATCAATATGTAATGATATGGGTTTCGGTCTTTCCAACTTAACTTCTAGATTTGCTTACTTTCCCTTTCAAATAAAAAAAAAACAACACAGCTCTTTTGAAAAAAAGAAGAAGAAGAAGAAGAAGTTAAAACTTAATGAAATTCAATAATACGAGATTTTAGGAGGAAAGGAAAAACAATAATACGCCGTCCTTGTGATGGTGTAATGATTATTTAATATTATATACATAGCTCGATGTAATTCTAAAAAAATTAAACATAAAGAATCCGTACAAAACAATGAGAAGAAAGGTTGGCTCTCATAGCCCACCAAAGAAATCTGTCTTTTCCTTCTCATTTTTCTTTATTCTAGAAAGAATTGGATTTGGGTATGGAATTATGAATTAAAATTTGATAAACGTTTGTATGCGATTTTTTTGTTATACTAATAGTGTAGAGACAATTCGTCCAATGTCAATGTGCATGCTTTGCCTAACCTATCTTCTCTTCATGCTTTTAGTAAAACAAGTGTACGAGTATTCTTTATTTTCTCAAGATAAAACCTTTTGTTGGCTTTAGATGGATACAAGTTACATTATCAAATCAATCACAAATTACATGATATTTCAATTAATTCTATATAAACCACAATACTATCACAAATTTACAAGCTAGTGTATAAACTAAATACAAACTCATATAAAATGAAAAAGAGAACCCACATTTTAGTGAGACTTGCCATAAACCTTTTGCTTAAGAAGTGTTTTATGAGCCTTAGCTTTACTACTTGACTAGGCTTTATCGACTTCTCAAGATAAAACTGATGGTCCCGATACGAGTTCTGGTGTATGGGGGGGGGGGGAATACACCAGTAAAGGCTTTTAAAAACAACCCCCTAAAAAATAACACAATCGAGAAATGCAACTCAGTTGGAATCACAACTGAGTAAGAAACACTCAGCTGGAAGTGAAGTGTTGTGCGGAATGTGGTGGAAATTAACTCGTATAAAATCAACTCGCGCTTAAGTACAAGGTTGGTCAATAACCAAAACAGTTGATATGGAAGAATGCAGTTTGTATGCAGGTTAGTTAGTCAGTTGAATATGCAATAAGTAACTGAAAAATAAACACAACACACAAGAATTTACGTGGTTCGGAGATAACTCCTACGTCCACGGGGAGTTGTGAGTCCACACAACTCAGTCCAAGTTCTTCTAGACAAACCACAAAGCTTACGCGGGCTTTGCAACCATTGAGATAAGTTTACGGGTACTTATCAACCTTTCAGATTAGTTTAAGGGTACTAATCAACCTATCTACTCAATTCCGGGAAGAGTAGGGTTCTAACAATCCTTTTGAGAGGATGTGAGAAAGTGTGGGGTTCCAACTAATAGCTCGAACAAGAAGTGAGCTATGATTTAACACTCTACGAACTCTTAACTAGTGATGTTCTCAAGGTTGGATCGAAAACAAACAAAGACAGAATCTAATACTCTAGAATTCTCAACTAATGATGTTCTTAGAGTTTGAATGCAGTTTAGCTCTTATGCGTTATGAACTCTCAGCTGGTGATGTTCGCTCGTCTATCTCTTTGCTCTTGTCTGTCTCGTGTATGTCTCGTCGATATTGGTGAAAGAATGAAGGCCTCTATTTATAGGCGGAGAGAATCAACTAGCCGTTGGAGGAGCTGTTGATCTCTGTTCTTTGAAAGCGATGGCTTGTCTCTCATCTCTGCAGACTTTCCGGATTTGGCAACTGCATACTTCTGCTTTCCATCTGAGACAGCCTTATGTTGGACCAAATGAGGTAATGACAGAGAGTCAAACCTTCACGTGACTTCCCTATTTGAATTTCAAATCTCAACATTAGTCTTTCAACAGTGGATGGTCGGTTGAGAGTTTCGATCTTCATCTGACATGTTCTTCAGCTGATGTTCTATCTGAGTGCTAACAGTTGAACTCTCAGCTGACTTGAACTTCATGCTGTTGATCTTCTTGGTTCGAGTCCTACAACTGATGTTCTGAATCTGAACGCTCAGTTGTCTTTCTTGTATCTGATCAGTTGGCTTCGAACGCTCAGTTGTCTTTCTTACAACTGATGTTCTCTTGCATCTTCCCGCTTTTTAATTCTCATGTGATGAACGCTCAGTTGTCTTCCTTACAACTGATGTTCTATCTTTTGAACGCTCAGTTGTCTCTCTTACAACTGATGTTCTATCCGAATGAAGCCTTGTTGCCGTCTTTAGCTGGAGTCCTGTAAAGATAAAATCTTAACAATGCTCAAACAACGAGCCTAACTACTAACATTAGGATCTGGCAACATCTACTCGGTTGGGGTCAGTTGGTTTTGGAATCAATCAAAACTTTAATAAATTTCCTAACAATTTCCCCCTTTTTGATGATGCCAAACCCTTATAAAATTCTTACAAAGCAAACTGATCTAAATCCTACTGACTTATCCAAAATCTCAGCTGAAATTCTAGATAGACTATAAGATTAAAACATCAAAGGGTTAGCACAGTTATAACATGATATTGAAATAACTTTGTGATTCAGAGCTTGGACAATGAGAGATTGTACGTCAAGTTGAATCGTATAACTGAATAGTTTTTATTACAACTGATGGTTACAAGATAAGCACAAAAACAAAAATTACATCAGTTGCTCAAAAACTAACTGAGCTAAAACTTAAGCCCATACTTGCTAAAAATTCTAACAAAAATTTCTCGCTTCGCTTCTGACTCCTTTGCTATGTCAACCCCGTGCTCTTTGCAAACTTGCCTTGCCTCAGCTGATATCTTTTGTCGGTTGGGGTTTCGAGAGTCTGGAAGGAAGGGAGGGAGATAGGTAACCTTCTTAGGAACCGGGACTGTGTTCAGGTCCAGTTTTGCATCTATCATTGCACGTCTGAACTGACTGAACATGCCCGGGTCCCCTGAGTACAACTCGGTCAGGGCTTCCTTGAACGCTTTCCTCGGATCGTCAGTTGAGAAGACCTTTCTGTAATAGAAGTCATTCACGAAATCTTGCTTGAATGACTCCGAGTCTTCATTCCACTCAACTGGCATCCACTTGTCCATGTGCCTTAACCGACTTTGGACCTTCACCTTTCCTGGCAGCCTCTGTTGCTTCAACCGAGCTTCAGCCTTAACTTGATGTTTGTCAATGCGGCGTCGGCTGCGAGAGGCAATGTTTCTATCCAGGTTCTTGGTTATCTTGGTCAGCTCCTCCTCGAACTGATTGACTCTTCGAGCTTGGCTGGCAGCAAACTTCTTGATCCAGCTAGGATTCATGTAATCTTTTTCTGCAATATCCATAGCCTTGGCAGAAGAAATGCACTCTTCGGTTGTGATACCGTCGAGTTCTGAATCAAGCTCGGCTGCGATCTCGACTATGGAGTTGTAAGAAACTCCAAACTGCTCCGCCTGCTCCAAGTCTTTTTCCATTTCAGCTCCACCTACGTCGGTTGACTTGGGAGCGGACTTCTTCTTCTGGGCTGTCCTCCTCTTCGGCTGAGATTTTGCAGCTTCTTCAGCCTGGGTCTCATCTTCCCCCTGCATCTCAACATCCAACTCATCTTCCCCTTTTTTATCTTCCCTCTTTTTGGCATCAGCAACAAGGCTTGCTACTGATCCATCCAGAGAGGTGAGTTGTTGTTCTGCTTGTTGGATGCGGTTGAAGAGTTCATCGACCGCGCACTCTATCCCGACCTTCTTCGCCAGTTCAGAGTCATGGCGCTCTTGTTCGGCTTTCCTCAATCCGGCGAATGTTTCGGTTACCTCAGTCTGGAAAGCAACGAACTCAGCCCATCGTGACTCGAACTGAGACTCCCATTCCTCATCTTGAGTCTGTTGGGATTTGGCCAGGTTGGAATCAGAAATGGATTGGAAGACATTCAGCTCAGACTTGATCCCCAGAACAGTTGATTTCACATCAGAAATGTCTTGGCTGGTGGAGGAGGAGAGTTCGTCCAGCTTTATCTTCAGTGAAACATTCTCCTCCATCAGCTGCTTGGTCTTCTCCTCTTGTGCTTCCAACATCCTCAGCTGATCTTCTTTATTTTGCTGGAAATTGGCAAGCATCTCCGTCCTCAGCTGGTTCACCCTCTCAGCTATCAGCTCACAGATTTCTTCAGTTGAGGGTGCTGGCAGATCAGCTGGAGCTTGGTGTTCAATCAGAGCTGGCTGCTCAACTGTAACCATGGCTTGACGGTTGGCCAGGTACAGTTGAAGCTCTTCTTCTTCTTCCTTCGCTGCAGCGGCGGCTGCGTCCAGATCATTAAGGAACTCAGCTGACTTGATTAGCATGTTGTCGAGGAAGTCAATACAGTCTTGTCCAGCTGACTCCCGGATATCTGTGCCTTCCGCCTTGCTCAAGTCCAGACGAGGCGTGAGCAGCGCAACCTTGTTGTTGTAGGCCACCTCCAGATTAGTGTAGTTGAAGTAATCTCGGATGCGTGACTCGTTCGCCTTCAGCTGGTTCCAGCTGTGTACCCTTACAGTATCTTCCTTCACATACCAGTGACTGAAGATTAGGTTGAACTGGTACAGCAACTCGGTTCCAAGTGTAGCGAAAATCGGCATGTCGCGAGCTTCTGGGAACATCCCGATCAGCTTCTGGAAGCAGTAGGCCACCTTGCCTTCATGCTCCATCGCAACAGCCTGACGATCAGCTTCGTCATCGATTGGGGAGGGGGATAGATTCTCATAAGGCATCGGTTCAAAAGTTTCATCAATGTTGGCCAAAGAAGTGGTCTCAACATTGGCATCGAGCTGGGAGCTCGGAATATTGGATTCTGTGGGGAGTGGGGTATCAACAGGTTCATCAACATTGGCCGAAGAGATGGTCTCAATGTTGGCATCGAGCACTGAGCTCGGAATCTCTGGCTGTTGATTGGTTGAGAGAGCGAGAGGCTCTTGGGGCAGTACGGCATCAGCTCCTGCCGTGGGGGAGGTGGGAATGTCTTCAATTTCCTCAGAGGAGGAAGAAGCATCCGAGGTCAGGTCCGTTTCCATCCCATCAGCCTCATCAGCAGCGCGATGAACGATCTCGAAGGCAGCTGCCTCAGCTGAGTGGCTCGACTCGGATGGCTCTTCAGCTGGTGCCGTCTCGGCTGGCGCCTCCACAGCTGGTACCTCCTCCTCAGCTGGCGTACCCTCAGCTGGCACATCCTCAGCTGGCATAACCTCAGCTGGAACTTCAACTGTCTTCTTGAATCGAACTCTCAGCTTCTTCTTGGCAGGCTCCTCCTCCTTCTCTTTTTCCGACTCAGCTCTGCGTCGGCGAGCAGCTTTCGACTTCGGAGGGCGGCTAGCAGCTGGTACCTCCTCAGCTGTATCTTTCGCTTCAGCTGTCTTCCCAGCATCCTTCTTTTCCTTAGGAGTATAAACACTCCTTATCACCTCTTGAGCTTTCTTTGCTGTTGGGAACAACATCAACTTCTTCACATGAGTCTCTTTGCAGTCATCCCAAACTATGTTCTGACCCTCGGTTACGAGCAGGATCAGAGCTGAGATTTTGCAACCGAAGTTGAGTGTCCCCTTGACACTTAACAATCTTTCCCCTGATTCGGTTGTGGTTTCGGAGATTTTCTGCTTCTCCATGATCAGCTGGTTTAGAAAATATTGAAACCAGTTGATCTCGTGTTTGTGCTCCAAGGCCAGCAACTGTTTAAGCTTCGGTCGGCTGATATCTCCGAATGCTCTGCTGTAACCGAACACGACCTTGGATACAACATCGAATAGGAGTCGATGTTCTGGTTTTAATTTGGTCCTCTGCATATTGCTCTTCAACTTCTCCGGGGTGATCAGAGCACTTTCCAGAAACACATCGGCATCCGCATCGGTTATATTTTCAACCGTGTCCATGGCAGTGTGGTTTACGGGAATGATTTGACTGAGGAAATCAGAAACTGCTATAGGGACGGTGACCCTGCGGATGGTTCTGGCCGGAACGTCCCGTTGTCGGCATGAAACCTCTGAAACGACGCCATCTCTGCTGTCGATGGACGACTGCAGATTTACGTAGAACTCTCCAACCTGGCGCCTGAGCAGGTGGGAGGGGAAGAGCTTCGCCCAGTCTAGTAGGCCGTTCTCCCTGAGAGTGTCGGCGAGGGGAGACAACACCGGGGACTCCAATTCATCCTCTGAAAGGATCTACTCAAAATGTATCTTCGAAACCAGCAGGTCGAACGATTCTTCATAAGATGTGGGGACTAGAGAGGGTCCGGAAGAAGCCATTTTCTTTCCTTTGGGTGCCATTTAATGAGTCTGAGAAGATATATATAAGAAGGAAGGAAACAAACTTTGCAGAAATTGGTGAGACAAATTGAAGACGAAAGTGAACAGTTACTGCAGATAAACACGAATGAGGAAGGTAAGAGATCACTTCCTGATTTTATGCCTTTTACAGGTTTTAGGCTCGGTTGAAATCGACGGCTAGGGTTGAATGGCGCGAATCCATCAACGGCTGAGATCACGCGATTGTTGACTAACTTTGACTTGACGTCACCAACCGAGTTCCAACCAGCGCGTGAGAAGGTGAATTGTTTTTCATGTCAGCCCAGTCGCACTATAAAGTAGGCTATTGATGTTCAGCCGTATTTTACATTAAATGCGGCATGATGGCTATTTTAATGTAACTGACATGGTCAGGAATGTTTGAATTTATTTCAAACATTCTCATTTAAGATCATAACACCTTCAGCCATAAATGTTACCTACCAGCTGATGTCGGAATCAGCTGTGTTCACCTGTCAGGTGATGTTGGAATCAGCTGTGTTCCAATGTTGCGGCATACCACCAGCTGACTCGAGTTCGTCTGTTCAGCTGACGTCTGATGTCTTCGGTTGGCAATCCGCATCTGATGTCTTTGGTTGGTGATCTGCATCTGAGATTCCCCCTTCATCTGAGCTTCCCCCTCAGATGGATATCTATCTCTTCACCTCAGCTGGTTCCTCATCTGATGGATCCAACAATCCAAGTAAATCACATAACATCTTGAACCGCGTTTCGGCTAGAGGTTTGGTGAAGATATCAGCTCTCTGAATCTCAGTTGGAATCTTCTCCATGGATACGTCCTTCTTCTCAATATGGTCTCAGATGAAATGATGTCGGATGTAAATGTGCTTCGTCCGAGAGTGGTGAACAGGATTCAAAGAGATAGCAATGGCACTTGAGCTATCACAATGAATAGGAACCTGTCCAGTTGTGACTTTGTAATCTCTCAGCTGTTGCTTGAGCCACAACACTTGCATGCAACAGCTACCGGCAGCCATGTACTCTGACTCGGTTGTAGAAGTGGCAACACATGCTTGTTTCTTGGAGAACCACGAAACTAGCTTGCTTCCCATGAACTGACAGTGTCCAGATGTGGACTTCCTGTCCAACCGATCACCGGCTAGATCTGCATCTGAGTATCCGGTCAGTTGGATATTGTCGTCGGTTGGATACCACAACCCAACATTTACAGTTCCCTTCAGATACTTGATGATATTCTTTGCTGCCAACATGTGAGCTTCCCTCGGTTGAACTTGGAACCGAGCACACACTCCAACCGAGTAAGATATGTCTGGCCGACTGGCGGTTAGATATAGCAAAGAACCGATAATCTCTCTATATTTACTGGCATCCACGAGTTTTCCCTCAGTTCCAGGTTCAATCTTCCAGTTAGTATTCATCGGGATCCTTGTGGTCTTACTTGTCTGCAATCCGAACTTGGTGATGAGCTCCTTTGTATACTTGAACTGATTGATGAAAATCCCTTCTGGCGACTGCTTCACTTGAAGTCCAAGAAAATAGTTCATCTCGCCCATCATCGACATCTCGAACTTCTCCTTCATGAGATTTGAGAATTTTTCACACAGCTTCTCTGACTTGGAACCGAATATGATGTCGTCGACGTAGATTTGCACAACAAGTATATCTTCTCCAACTTTAATGGTGAACAGTGTTTTATCAACTGACCCTCGTTTGAACCCCGAGTTCAAAAGAAAACTACAAAGAGTGTCATACCAAGCCCTGGGTGCTTGCTTCAATCCATAGATTGCTTTCTTTAACTTGTACACTCTTCTATCTCCAGTCTCAAAACCTGGAGGTTGTTCAACATATACATCTTCCTTAATATCTCCGTTGAGGAAGGCACACTTCACATCCATCTGATAGACCTTGAACTTGTGAAATGCAGCATAGGCTAGAAAGATTCGGATGGCTTCCAGCCTTGCAACCGGCGCGAAGGAGTCCTCGAAATCGATTTCTTCTTGTTGGAAATATCCCTTAGCTACCAACCTTGCCTTATTCCTCACGATGAATCTAATGACGTCTCTCTTGTTCTTGAAAATCCATTTTAATCCAATGACTTTGACACCATTTGGTCTTTCTACCAGCTCCCATACACAGTTGCGTAGAAACTCATTCAGCTCTTCTTGCATGGCTGTTGCCCAGTGAACACAGTTGAGAGCTTCCACAACATTCTTCGGTTCTGGCACATCAGCTACAAAGCAAGAAATCGTGGCAACATCTCCTGCTTGCTCGAACTCTTCAAGAACTGCCAACTCCTCAGCATATTGGGTATAAGTGTTGGAATCTTCCTGAGTTGAATCGGAATTTGCAACTCTGCTCCTTGTACGCACACCTTCGGATGGATCCCCGATGATGTTGTCAGAGGAATGATCTTCATACCATCTTCTGTTGCGTCTTCCTTCTTCTTCCAACATTGGCTATTCCGTGATTTCAACTGATGGTGAATTCTGAGCTGTGAGAGATGCTGGAATTTTTAGAACTGGTGAATGATCAGCTGTTGAGTCTGGATCCTCAACATTGACAATATTTTGAACCAGGCTTGGTTGGGCTTCGGATGCTGATGCAGTTGGAGTGACATCAGCTGGAGTTCCCCCTTGAGATGAGTTGGTGTCCTCGCATTCATCTTCAGAGGAGTAAGGATCATCATCCTCGGTTGCCCATACCAATGGTTCAGCTAGATTCTTTTCCCTTAGAGCCTGCGATCTGGTGAGAACAGGTGGAACTTGTGGATCAGCCTGTTGTCCTTTAGCCTGTTCCCTGCACTCAAAAGTAGATTCATCAAAACTAACATGGGGTGTTATTTCCACAACACGAGAGCTGTGGTTAAAAAAACTATAAGCCTTGATCCGAGCGGCATATCCGAGAAATATGCCTTTCGAAGCCTTGGCATCAAAAGTTTTCAACTGAGTCTTCCCATTGTTGTGAATATAACACTCAGAACCAAAAACGCGAAAATATGAAATATCAGGCTTCCTGCGTCTCCATAGCTCGTATGGAGTCTTTCCCAACCGCTTGGTTAGAAGAGACCGGTTCTGAATGTAGCAGGTTGTGTTGATGGCCTCAGCCCAAAATCTCTTTGGCAGAGCTGAGCTTGTCAACATGGATGTAGCTGCATCCTTCAGCGTTTGGTTCCTTCGCTCAGCTACTCCATTCTGTTGCGGAGTACGCTCAACTGATGTTTGATGAGTAATTCCATGCTTCTCGCAGTACTCGATGATGGTTTCATTTAGAAACTTGGTTCCACGATCTGATTGGATGGAAATAATTTTCATCTCTTGTTGGTTTGATATCCGATCCATCAACTTGGGTAGCTCATCTCGAATTTCACTCTTGTGACGCATGAAAATGGTCCACGTGTATCTGGAATAATCATCAGTTACAACAAGTGTATACTCGTTATCATTCATACTTTTTGGTGTAACTGGCCCGAAGAGATCCATGTGGATCAGCTGTAACACTCGGTCGGTTGAGGGAGTTGATTTCAACCGGAAGGAGGATCTAGCGAGCTTTCCCAACTGGCATGCACTGCAGATATGTGTTGTTGAAAACACTCGGTTTGGTATGTCTTTTGCATGTTCTTGTCTGGCAAGTCAGTTCATAGTCTTGAAGTTCAGATGGTTGAGCCTTTTGTGCCACAGCCAGCTCACATCTGAACTGCTTTTTGATAACAGGCAGGTGTCAGGAGAACTACTGTTCCAGTCAGCATAGTAGACATTCCCGGTTGGCGATCGATTTCCCAACAATATGACCTGCTTTGTTCCGACATTTTTAACCCTGCAACCCTGTGCATCAAACTTGACAGAGAAACCATTATCACATAATTGGCTGATGGAGAGCAAGTTATGCTTCAATCCATCAACATATGAAACATTTGAAATTGACACGTGATTGGTTTCAAGGGTACCGTAGCCTCTGGTGTGACCTTTTGAGTTGTCAGCAAAGGTAACTGAGGGTCCTTCTTTCTCCACGAAACTCCCAAGCAAATCCTTCAGATTTGTCATGTGTTTCGAGCATCCACTATCCATCACCCACATGGTTCGTGAAGCTTTATTCTTCCTCAGCTGTTTCTCCTGTTCCTGCATAGAGAAACTCGCTTAGGTCCCCAATTTTAGTTGGGTCCTGGAGGGTTAGAACCAGTTCCCCCTTGAACTGTGGGTCATTTTTCCCTGTATACTCGGATAGATTTATCATTCCAGATCACTTTTCCTTCATCATCAACTATAACAACACCTCGGTTATCCTTAGGCTTGTTGTTAGTAGTGATGTTCTGTTTCTTGGGAGGAGATGGATTTCTCCCACTGTGAGCTTTCGGAGGAGAGGCTTTCCCCCTGTTTTGATGGCGCTTTTTATCCTGTTGGATTTGTCTATGAGGTCGGACGCCATGTTGGAATCTTCGTGGCTGATACTGATTCCATCTTCGTGACTGTTGATGATAGCTATTCATGCCCTGTTGTTGGTTCATGTTGTGGCATGAATATCTCCAGCTGTTCGAACTGTTTCTCATCGGTTGACTTGGTTGGAACCTCTGGTTGAACTGATGATGGAACCGCTGTTGATTCAGATGGTTGGATCCTTGTCGGTTCTGCGGTTGGTTCCATTCTTTCTGATGTTGGCTCTGAGGTTGGTTCATAGGTCGGTTCTGAGTTTGGTTTCGATTGTATCTCCAACGCCTCCGGTTCCACTTCTGACTCTTGGAGCATTCCCCCTCGGTTGATGTCCCAACCGATGGAATGTTCTGTTCTCCATCCACTGCTCATTTTCCTTTCTCAGTTGTGGTTCCCTTGGTCAGTTGTACTTGCTGAGAGGTGGAGGTTGGATTAGTTTGGGGAGATTCAGACTCAACTGTGTTAGGTTTGATAGCCTTGACCTCTACAGCTTTGATGAAGGTTGCTGGAGGTATTCCAGTATCCTTGATCACATCATAACCGAGTCCTGACACGTCATCCATCTGTCGACTGTAACTGATGAGATTCTCGATGATCTTGGATGACTGATATAGCTTTATCAAGTTGTCCTTCTCAGTTTGCAACTCTTTGAGGAGAACAGCTATATGTTCGGTCTGTCCGTCTGACTTCTTTGTCAGCTGCTCGATCTGATCCTCTTGCTTTTTCAACTGATCATGCTGCTCCTGGATTTGCTTCTTCAACTCCTCATCGGTTGGAGCATTAGTTCGGTTGGCCGCATTCAGTTGATTTTTGAGATTATCAATCTCTTTAGTTTGACTCTTAATCAGATCGTCCTTTTCGGTTAAGGATTCTTCAAGTTTGGTGAACTGTTCTTGAAGACTCTTAAACTCAACTGATTGTTGATGTAGTTCCTCACTGAGTTCTTGAAAGTCACTCCAGGAGGGTTCCAACTCTTCATCCAGTTTTTCCTGCATGTTAGAAATATTGGAAGAATTTAAATTAGAAGGACTAGAGTGTACCTCAGTATCATCCTGGTCGGTTCCAAGTGCCATGAGGCATTGATCCTGACCGATAGCATTGTTGGTGGAAGCCAGTTCATCCTCATCTTCAGTGTCGGTGAAGATGTCCATGTCATCAGCTGCTTCTTCTGCAACCATGGCCTTGTTCTTTCCAGTTTGCTTGGCCCTCAACGCTTCTCTCTCTTTCTTCTAGAGGTCTGGACAATCTGCTTTGAAATGTCTCTCCTTGCCGCATTCAAAGCAACCGTTGTTCACAGGCTTTGAATTATCTCGAGTTCGGTTGGATTTGTAGAATCTTTTGTATTTTCCGAACCGAGCGTCCATGTCAGCTAGCTTCTTTGACAGGGCGGCTATATTCTGTTGCAGCTCTTCTCTGCTTGGCTCCTTCGTGGCTGTGTCCGCAGATCGTGTTGGCCTTGATGTCCGCGGCTTTGAATAGTCAGCTCGGAGTGTTACTGACTTTGTGGCTGAACCAACATCCTCATGTCGACTCGTCTGAACCGAGGACTGAGTTGACCTTCGTCGGTTCACCTTGTACTCATTTTCATTCAGAATTGAGAACAATCTTTCAGTTCCCATCTCACCAAGGTCAGCTCGGCTCTCATGGATGTTGGTGAAAGTATCCCACTCAGCTGGTAGGGTTTGTAATACTTTGAGGTTGATTTCTCTCAAAGTATATTTTCCTCTTCGGATGGACTGGATCCTTCTGATGATGTCCATGAACCGGAGTTCTAACTGATCAATGGTTTCATCAGTTCTCAGACAGAAGTTGTCAAAGTCTTGACAGGCATGTGAGAACTTGTTCTCCTTTGTTTCGTCACTTCTTTCACTCAGAGATGCCAAGATATCTCACATCTCTTTAGCGGTGTCGCACTCTTCTATCCACGGGAGATAGTCTTGTCCAACTGTGGACATGATAGTGCTCTGAGCCCAGATATCTAACTGACTCACTTTGGCTTCCTCTGGAGTGAAGTCTTCTGGCTTCTTCTCCACTAACTCCTCAGTTGCATCCCCATCGTTGGGATTTGTAGGAGTGCGAGTGACTCTCTCTCTGATGATGATCGGTCCGGATGTGAGTACTTGTTGCATTCGATGATGCTTTGACAGTAGGATCTTCTTCATCCGAGTTCTCCAGGATGTATAGTTCACAACCGAGAACATGACCACGATCTTGTCTTTAACATCCATCTGCACACAACAACAGAAGAAAAATGCAAGCAGATATACACTAGCGTGATAAAGAGATCTGTTCAGTTGACCACTGAAGAAAACACCTCGAATTCACACCTCGTGAAACAGAGTCAGCAGTCTTTTGAACTTGGCTCTGATACCACTTGATGGTCCCGATACGAGTTCTGGTGTATGGGGAGGGGGGGGAATACACCAGTAAAGGCTTTTAAAAACAATCCCCTAAAAAATAACACAACCGAGAAATGCAACTCAGTTGGAATCACAACTGAGTAAGAAACACTCAGCTGGAACTGAAGTGTTGTGCGGAATGTGGTGGAAATTAAATCGTATAAAATCAACTCACGCTTAAGTGCAAAGTTGGTCAATAACCAAGACAGTTGATATGGAAGAATGCAGTTTGTATGCAGGTTAGTTTGTCAGTTGAATATGCAATAAGTAACTAAAAAATAAATACAACACACAAGAATTTACGTGGTTCGGAGATAACTCCTACGTCCACGGGGAGTTGTGAGTCCACACAACTCAGTCTAAGTTCTTCTGGACAAACCACAAAGCTTACGCGGGCTTTGCAACTGTTGAGATAAGTTTACGGGTACTTATCAACCTTTCAGATTAGTTTACGGGTACTAATCAACCTATCTACTCAATTCCGGGAAGAGTAGGGTCCTAACAATCCTTTTGAGAGGATGTGAGAAAGGGTGGGGTTCCAACTAATAGCTCGAACAAGAAGTGAGCTATGATCTAACACTCTACGAACTCTCAACTAGTGATGTTCTCAAGGTTGGATCGAAAACAAACAAAGACAGAATCTAATACTCTAGAACTCTCAACTAATAATGTTCTTAGAGTTTGAATGCAGTTTAGCTCTTATGCGTTATGAACTGTCAGCTGGTGATGTTCGCTCGTCTATCTCTTTGCTCTTATCTGTCTCGTGTATGTCTCGTCGATATTAGTGAAAGAATGAAGACCTCTATTTATAGACGGAGAGAATCAACTAGCCGTTGGAGGAGCTGTTGATCTCTGTTCTTTGAAAGCGATGGTTTGTCTCTCATCTCTGCAGACTTTCCGGATCTGGCAACTGCGTGCTTCTGCTTTCCATTTGAGACAGCCTTATGTTGGGCCAAATGAGGTAATGATAGAGAGTCAAACCTTCACGTGACTTCCCTATTTGAATTTCAAATCTCAACATTAGTCTTTCAACAGTGGATGGTCGGTTGAGAGTTTCGATCTTCATCTGACTTGTTCTTCAGCTGATGTTCTATCTGAGTGCTAACAGTTGAACTCTCAGCTGACTTGAACTTCATGTTGTTGATCTTCTTGGTTCGAGTCCTACAACTGATGTTCTGAATCTGAACGCTCAGTTGTCTTTCTTGTATCTGATCAGTTGGCTTCGAACGCTCAGTTGTCTTTCTTACAACTGATGTTCTCTTGCATCTTCCCGCTTTTTAATTCTCATGTGATGAACGCTCAGTTGTCTTCTTTACAACTGATGTTCTATCTTTTGAACGCTCAGTTGTCTCTCTTACAACTGATGTTCTATCCGAGTGAAGCCTTGTTGCCGTCTTCAGCTGGAGTCCTGTAAAGATAAAATCTTAACAATGCTCAAACAGCGAGCCTAACTACTAATATTAGAATCTGGCAACATCTACTCGGTTGGGGTCAGTTGATTTTGAAATCAATCAAAACTTTAATAAATTTCCCAACAAAAACTTACTCTTCATTTTTTACACCTGATATCAAGAGTGGTAGATTTGTCAATTTTTGACATAAATAAGTTTTTTATTTAAAGAGGAAACTTGAAAAAAATTGTCATAATAAATGCTGTGACGGCTAATGTCTTTATTGAAATTTATTATAGGCTTGGAATTAAAAACCAGATATTACGACATCTACACTATCATAGTGCATTTCATAAAATATAGTTGAAGTTATTGACTATAAAATTATGTTATAGTTATTAATAACTTTCTCCATAAAATTGTATCAAAACCATAAAGCCAAAATTGCTTTTAACTTATGGTGCACCAAAATTTAAAAACAATAGTAGTAGAAACACAAAGACAATGATTTTATAATGCAGAACAAATCAAGACAAAATAAATATATTAATTCTAAAAAAAAGATCAAATGCATTGTTAGAGGGGTTGCTCCAAAGATAATGTATGTTGTTCCATTACTGATGCTTCCTTGCATGATTATTACTGACAGTGACACACCTAAAACCAGATTTACAGTTCATTAAGTCAGTAGCCTGCATGCAAATAACCCTAAAATTATATGCAAATGT
The DNA here is from genome assembly GCA_029490685.1 of Schizonepeta tenuifolia. NCBI lineage: Eukaryota > Viridiplantae > Streptophyta > Magnoliopsida > Lamiales > Lamiaceae > Schizonepeta > Schizonepeta tenuifolia. Next base: position 54,959,923 of record CM055957.1, on the reverse strand, counting down.
TGTTGGAATTTTTTATGTATATAAATATGTTTAAATTGCGTACGTATCTGTTAATCTCGTAAAGTCGTATGAAAATGTATAAGAGAGGACTTAATTGTGAAAATATTTGTAATTACCGAAATAGAAATTGTTTAGGTAGCATAAGATTTTGTTGAAAGAAGCACATGGCCGGCGTAGCATGAGCTGAGCCTGAGCCCCCTTCTACGAGGTTAAATTAATTTAAAGTGAAAATAAATTAATGGTACATTACATATATATAAATAGTGAATTCACATGTGCCACATGACTTGTCGCTATTCACCCAAATCTTGCAACAACTTTCAGTCATTTCATTTAGGCCAATTTGGGGAATCAAAGTTTATTCGTTGCCGCCCAGATCAGATGGTTCTTACTGTTCCTTCCCTAAAATTTTACGAGTGATATGAACTACGATATCATTTTAATAAGAGAAAGCCTTGCATGCGACCTGCAGCATGGCAAACGATCGGATCCGGATTGGGTTCACTTGTTGATCCAGTCTCATTCAAATATTTGCGTTTCAATAATAAGTATACCTTAATTATTTGTGCATTAAATGAGTAGGGAAAGTTTTATAATCCCGTTTCTAAAATTTTATAGATGATGCAAATACGGACATCTATAACTTGTCATGTTAGGTAGCAAGATATGCGTTACATCGTTATGGCATTCTTCATAGTAGTACATCATACTTCCTCCCTATTAACAGAATTTTATGCTTGAATGACTTTTTTTTTTTTTTTTCGAGAGAGAAGTTTTTCACCCAAATATTTTACATCGAAACCAGCTAAAAGATTTCCCCAAATTACTTTTTTCCGAAGTGGATATGTTTTGTTTTTCAAAATAAGCATGATAGTGACATAAAACAATTATTACTATTATGTTTTCCTTATAAAAAAATGGACAGGGAACTTCCAAATAGTCGTAGATTTAATTATTACTTTTTGTTGAGAATGTGATGTGTCGAGACAATAATTTATTTATTATTTCACCTAGTTAATCAACATCAATTTTTTGTCAGCACTGGAACAATAATTTTAATGGCAAAACAGGTCAATTAATGTGTCTTAGTTTATCACTAAAGCATAAAAATTGAGGTTTGCGTCAAAATCAAATTGGTTCGATCACAAGATATCACTACTAAATTGTTTCTTACTGGACTTTTTAAAATTTTGAAACAGTTTGTAGTATAATTTTAATTTAGTTTGTGTAGCTTTAATGAGCATCGATTGAACGAAAACATTGACATGATCTTATTTACTTTGATTTCATGTGTTAATATAATCGAACTTTGAAATTGTGAAACACACACACACACATGCATATTCAATTAAATTTTAGTCCCATATAACACAATTTCATTGAATAGTTAGATAATAAATATAAAGTAATATTCAATCAACCAAAGTTAATTTATGTTTTTTATTAAAATAATAACATCTCTACTACTGCTTTTGTGATATTAATTTAACTAACGCCATTTATCGTCTTTCTTTTCAAAAATCTTGGTTAGTTAAAGATATGGGGTTGTTATTAACGAGTCTTGGTCTTGATCTTTTAGTTGGAATCGGGTGTTTATTACTAATGAATTTCTTGAGTTTCTGGAACTCTGGAACTGTATTTGTAGGCTTAAAAATTTCGACTGATAAGGCCGACTCTTTGCGTTGGAAAAGCTCTTCGGATGGGCTCTTTGCAACCCGGTCTATGTACACCTCACTTACTTCTACTGATACGTTTGTTGCTCCACATTCTTGTTTATCAAGGGTGTGGTGGAAAGCAATCCCTTCTAAGGTATTCCTACTAAAGAATATTTGGTCAGACGAAACATATTATCTAGTGGTGAATCTTTATCTTGCATTTTGTGCACGGGAAGCCCCGAAACTACCACTCACTTAATGCTTGAGTGCCTCGTTGAGTCTCAAATTTGGTCATTGGTACGTTCGTAGCTTAATCGTGCTTCTGCTACTTGTTCGAATTTGTGCGATCATTTTGATCACTTCATTATGGAGGGGCATGGAAAGGTGAAACAAAATGTGTTAAATCTAATTTGGCAATGCACTGTTTGGAAAATTTGGAAGGCAAGAAATGATTTTATTTTTTGCGGATATTGTTCCGGATGTCGCTAAAATAGTGGAAGGTGTGAAGATTAACTCTTGAAAATGGCTACATGCAAACTTTTCTCTCTCTTTTTGCGTTCCTCTTTCCGGTTGGTGTTTGTGTCCGGAAGATTATCTACCTTCTAAGTTGTAATTTCGGTTTTTTTGCTTTGTAAGGGTTGAGTACCCCTTGTACTCATTGATCTATATATCTTTCTATTTGACTTTTCAAAAAAAAATAATTTAACTAACGTCATTAAGATGGACTAACCTCCATCCATCCATATATATATATATATACACGTGTGTGTGTGTGTGTGAGAACAAACGAAAGAATAAAAAGTCTGCCCGTGGAATATGCCATCCGATACAAATCCCAATAAAATTCGGGTTAACAGTTAATTAAACATTGTTTGCGAAATTAATACTTAAATTGTAGGAGTACTTAATAAGTTATATAAGTATCGTGAACTTTCCCGACTTTATTTGGTGACGCTGTGTGTTGTGCATGTTGTTGACTTGAAAATAGGGTTGTATATGACCTTAATAATTTTAGCTCGGTTCGGTATTCGATTCGAATTTGTGATATTCAAATTCAAAAATTTATCATTCGATTATACATATGAATATTTTTTTTGATTCTCTTAATTAATGAATACGAACTTAAAATTATGATATTCGATTCGATATTTAAAAATATTTGATTCAGAATGTATTATATATATATATATATGTGTGTGTGTATTTAAAAATTAAACTAAAAGCTAAAGTAAAATAAAAATAATAATCTATGTCTGAAACAATGTAACCCTATCTTCTTTTTTCTTTTACCAATATCTATGTTTTTGGAATTTATTATTGAGTGTTTATTAGGCAAATGTTTTAGATATAATATTTATTATTTAATTTAGTGTTTAATTGTTTCTTAGTTGAAATATTATTTAAGAAAATTTCTTTGAAAATTACGAA